>OY757314.1:92499008-93124008 GCA_963583905.1 Stenurella melanura
AGAATTTTAATAATATTTGGAGCAGATGTCACAGAAGAGTTTGAGGCTTTAGTTTCTACCATGTACGTTAAAAATGAAATTTCTAGTTTACCCTACTTATGTCCCCGTATTCACAACCTACCACCTCCCACCCCTTCAATGGAATCATCACAATCAGATGTCATTACAATACACACGTGTATCAACTTTCAAGTGAATATCTCAATTTTATGTTATCAATCCCATTGATAATGGAGTGGAGGTTGAGAAATATTAGAAAGAAATCTGAGGCCTTAGTTTCTAGTATATACACCAAATCCCAAATTTCTGTACTCTTACCAGCTCGATTTACTTATTTTCCCCTATTTACTCGTATTTTACCCCCAACCATTCATCGGAATCATCTCAAAATATAATCTAGTTCCAGATGTCATTATAATACACACGTCTACCAAATTCAAGTGAATATTTCAATTTTATTTTATCAACCCCTTTAATAATGGAGTAGGAGTGGTAGGGGGTTGAAAAACATTAAAAAAAAGCTGAGGCCTTGGCTTCTGGTACATATACCGAATTTCAAGTTTCTGTACTCTTATTAAGTTGCTTTACTTATATTTCCCTATTTACCCGTAAATAACCCCCAACCCTTCAACGGAATCATCTTAAAATATAATCTGGTTCCAGATGACGCTATAACACATACGTGTACGAAATTTCAAGTGAATAGGTATCCCAATTTTATTTTATCAACCCCTTCAATAATGGAGTAGGGGTGGTGGAGGGTTAAAAATATTACAAAAAAACTGAATGCCTTGGCTTCTAGTACATACACCGAATTTAAACTTTCGTTACTCTTCCCAACTAGCACAATTAGTCGCGGGAACTTAGCAATGACTATTGTAGGTACTTTAAAGTGTTTTGGTACTAGTCACAGGCACCTAGTAGGAACGGTCCTAATACGTGTTTATGACCAAAATGGGGAATATTTTTTGGTGACGATAACATTCCAGCCAGGTTCCTGGAACTTGTCTAGCTACGTTCCAATGACGTTGTGGTTCCGGAGCGGCGACGTCGTGGCGTAGACGCCGCAACTTTCAGAAAACTTTACCACTTCCCACTCTGTTAAATCGATGTTGCCCCTTCTTTGTCTTGCAAAGTCGTAGAAAAATTGGGACTACCACAAATTACCTCTCCAAAGTTGCCGCTGCCACTTCATGGTTACATTTTTCCCGATATTGATTCGGAACGTACGTGTTAGCCGTACGTTGAGGTCTAAACTGAACGCGCTCCTAGCATTTGCTGTTTATTATTTACCTAACCTCACAGTGAAAAACCTGTTGTCAGCTGTCACAATTTACTTTTATGCGGCCATATATCAACGACTTAATAAACATAAACCTCGATGGTATAATATATACACTATTACAGTGATAGATAATATTACGAAGCTCTGGAAGGGTCACCTAAAATAAAATAATTTCTATTTTTAAAATTCCGTGTTATAACTGGGAATTTTACATAAAAATTCCGAATTATATCTCAGAATTTTAAAATTCCGACTTATAAATCGAAATTTTATTTCAAAATTCCGAATTAGAAATCGGAATTTTATAATTCCGAGATATAACTCAGAATTTTAAAGTAAAATTCTTAGTTATAACTCGAAATTTTAAAATTCCGACTTATAACTCGGAATTTTAAAATTCCGACTTATAACTCGGAATTTTAAAATCCCGACTTATAACTCGGAATTTTAATATTCTGAGTTATACAGTGTCCGCCAAGAAGTCTGTACCATATGGAAAACTTTTTAATTCAATTGTTTTTAAACTGGTTTTAACATAATTAATAACCTTAAAAGTGAATAATATGAATTTATATAATAACTTTCGAAAGGTAATCAAATACGTTTTGAAAACAAATGCTAGGCTTTTGACGTGTCGATGCCTTATTAATGTCTCTAATTAAATCATTTTTTTTCTATTTGTTGATCGTTTAAAAAATTCAAACTAAAGGAAAAATTGAAATTATTTTAATTCGAATATAGAACCAAAATATCCCCAAAAATCTGTTTTCCATTCAGCAGTTGGGCGTACTTACTAAAAATTCAAAACAACCGGCTCAATTGAAAATCTTTACAAAAAGGCACACACAAATTATTGTAAAGTTGATAAATATAAAGAAAACGTTTTGCTTGAAGTAGTAGAACATAAACAAACATTGATTGCCACAATTTCCGACAGAACTGACGCAGGAGGAACTACTAATAGTGTAAGGAGAATTTTGAAGAAACCCAAATTTCGTCCCTACAAGCCAAAGTTTATTAACAAGCTTAAAGGACGAGATCTATCTGTTGCTACACAGATTCTATTCACAGACGAAGCAACTTTGTCCTCAAATGGGGTAGTAAGTTCGCAAAGTTGCAGGTGGTGGGCTGACGAAAACCCAGGATTTATGATTAAATGTAAAGACCAGTACTCTTTAAAAACCAATGTTTGGTGCGGTATTTTTAATGGCAGACTAATTGGCCCCTTTTTTCGGCATAATCTCAATTTGGAATTTGAACTTTCTATGAATGAAATTACTGAACTCATTGACGACATGTGGTTGGAGGAAAGAGCCGTTCTGTGGTTTCAACAAGACAGCGCTTCAATTTACAGTGCTATTAATGTAAGAAATTATCTGGACAACTTGTTTAGAGGTAAATGGATTGGCAGATATTCACAATACCCATGGCCAGCAAGATCACTGGACATAACGCCTCTAATTTATTTTTATGGGGTTACTTAAAAAATAGAGTTTACCATAGATGACCCTTCCAAAATATCGATCATTTAGAATACACCATCAGGGATATCTACCTTGAAATACCCCAAGAATTTTGAGAATTTTGCAATACGATAATAACGTGTATGGAAAGAGAAGGAAGACATAAACATGGTTTAAAGTTAATTGTATTATTCACCTTTTAGATTATTGAAGTATATTTTTGAATTTTTGGTTTTATTTATCTGATCTAAATTCGATTTAAATTAACAATCGTTGCTTTCGTGTTATCATGCAAAATTCACACACACAGTAAGTGTTCAGAATTAATGAAAATAGTCCACAATTATCCTATTGTTTTTTGTAAAAAAAAATTTTGTCATTATTAATTACATTTAAAACAGAAATGCAACATTTAAAGTATAATTTTTCTAAGATGACACTATCGGCAATAAAACGCCAGACGAAGATAAATGAATATCTCACCTTCTCTCGTGCCTATTCGAGCAGAGAACGATTACAACTCCGCCACTAAGTTTGTAGATACACGTGGTTTCATTTCTTGTCTTACTCTTGCTCAAGGATTCGATAAGGATAACTTCTGAAAGTGTAAATAAAAAATTGGTGCAAGTACAGATCGGGATTTAAAGTTATTTAATTCTTGAGCAAGAGCAAGACAAGAAATGAAACCACGTGTATCTACAAACTTAAGGGCGGGGTTGCAATCGAATAGGCGCGAGAAAAGGTGAGATAAGCATTTCTCTTCGTCTGGTGTTTTATTGCCGATAGTGTCATCTTAGAAAAATGACACTATATACATATTTTTTGCATTAAAATATTTCATATTAACTCAACTGCAACCAAAAATTTAAAAAAATCATTTTACGTATTTTTGGAAAAAAATTTAAAAAATTAAAAAACTAACACATTGAAATCTTCAAATTAAGATTCTTAATGTAATTAAAAACAACTTTCCATATGGTATTTTTTAATACTTTGATAAATATGGGCATTTCAGGCAATTTTAAAATTCTAATGACATTTTGGAGGTGATATAGTTGGAGATATTAATCATGCTGAAACTAATGCTGCAACCCGTTAACGCGAAATTTTAAAATTTTGATTTATAATTCGGAATTTTAAAATTCTTAGCTATAATTCGAAATTTTAAAATTCCGACTTATAACTCAGAATTATAAAATTCCGAGTTATAAGTCGAAATTTTAAAATTTTGAGTTATAAGTAAGAATTTTACCTTAAAATTCTGAACTATACCTCGGAATTTTAAAATTCCGATTTATAACTCGGAATATTGAAATGAAATTTCGACTTATAAGTCGGAATTTTAAAATTCGGAGATATAATTCAGAAATTTAACGTAAAATTCCCATTTATAACACGGAGTTTTAAAAACAGAAATTATTATAACACGGAATTTTAAAAACAGAAATTATTTTATTTTAGGTGTCCCTTCCAGGGCTTCGTATAATATAGAAGAGAAAGTAGGTGTAATAAAACTGTGTTGAAATATTGAATTTTGTTGCCTTATTTTGAACATAAAATGTTGCACAGCATGAATATAGCAGCATATAATTCTAGTCTAGGTTAGGTAGACATATGTAGGTTAGGATTGTTGCATTAACTTTATCTATGTTCAACATAGGGGAACTAGATGGCGAAATATGCTTCAAGGCAAATTTCAGAGGTGACATGCACTTTGTAGTAACCGTGCACAGTTCTGTAGGTAGCAGTAACGTCATTAACACCTATGAATATTACTTGCAAGTTTCACTACTTTAACGGAATTTTGAAGGTTCTCAGAACGTCGCGGCAACTATTGAAGCTACTTGAAAGTGACTGCAACTTTGAAGTCATTTTCAGTGAGGCGAGTTAGTCGCTGCTACTATCGTTTACCACCTTCAAGTTCTGAAAATCCGAAAGTCGTCCCACTGGTAACTACTACATTTCCATGTACCACGAAAGCTTCGTAGAAGTTGCATAGCTATAAAGTAATAATTAGTGGAAGAAACTACGAGACAGGGACTATAGACTTTTCAAATGAAATAATTTTTACATCAAAGTCGTAAATTTAGTCGCAATTTCGTAATGGTTACTCATCCGAGGTTCCGATCTCAGTTACTGTCACTTTGGTGCCAGTTTGGTTACCACCTTGCTTTTTTATTTTCCCCTGTTTACCCCTATTTAACACCCAACCCTTCATCAGAATAATCCCAAAATATAATTTAGTTCCTGATGTCATTATAATATATACGTGTACCAAATTTCAAGTGAATATCTCAATTTTCATTTTATCAACCCGTTTAATAATTCAAATTCAAATATTTATTGGTCCTATAATGGAGTGGGGAGGGGTGATGGGGGATGAAAAATGTTGCAAAAAATGTTGAGGCGTGGCTTGTAGTACATACATGAAATTTCAAGTTTTTGTACTCTTACCAGCTTGCTATACATATTTCCCCCTATTTATCCCCAACCCTTCACCGGATATCTTCAAAAAGCAATCCAGTTCCAGATCTCGTTATAACGTATACGTGTACAAAATCTTAAGTCTAATACCGTTCCGGAGAAAAGATGCGGACAAAAAAAAAGTTGCAGACAGACCGACAGACAGAACATTTTGTTTTTTTTTGTTCAAATTTAAAATCTCGACGTTTTATGACAGTCAAAACCTATTTCAAGTAAAAGAAATTTCGAATTTTTTTTTTTTTTTTTTTTCGATTACTGGATGTGGATGTGGAAGTAATTAAAGCTTTAGAATGAAAAGATCTGCACTTACTCTTCAGGATTTTATTAACTGGTGTTCAAAGATTGTATAAGGATATTGGTGAACTCAAAATATTCATTTTTTAGTATTGTAATTTAACCTAGAAAATGATCGTTTTTGCGTTTTTTAAACTTTAAATTATTTATAAGTCGAAAACGGTCGATTTTACGAAAAAATGTAGACACATTTTTTTATTAAAATGACCCAAGAAACTTAAAAAAAATTATTCGGCTCAAGAAAAGCGATTTTTGCCATTTGTTTAAAAAAAATTGTTTAAACAAATTGTGACCAGATTTTCGTCCGGCAAAATCTTGATCCTTATTTAGGGGCATGTTCCGAACGTGAATATGCAAAAAAGTAGCTTGGGACATTTTTTTCATACGAACGCGAGGTTTTCGCCTTGTCTACGTATAGTTTATATAAATCTTTTATGTTGATTTATCAACACATAAGATATGATCTCGGTTTTAACAATTATTGTTATTTTAAACAATAACTGCCATCTATGATTTAGTAGCAAATGAATTCTTTTAAATAGTAGAATTATGTTTAAGTGGCAAATGCTTCTTCGAAACTGTAGAGATGGTGATATATTCAAATGTGTATTACAAATAAAAAACCGCTGCATAATGTATTATTACTTGCACATCCAGATTTCCCATCCAAGTCTCTTGAACAGAAAACATCTTGATAATATATTTGGACTCCAGTATGTGGAAACAATTGCTCAAAAACTTTTAATAATATAGTATATTATATTTGAGTTCGTCTGATCCAAGACGGTAATGGGGGTGGACGATATCAAAACATGTTTTGAGAAGTTTTGTTCTCATGCATACATTACACACACAATTTTATTTTGTTAACTCCTTTAATAATGTACTGGGGATGTTGAAGGTTGTGAGTGGGGTGGCAGAAGTCATAACAAATTCAGATACCTTGGCTTTCACAGGGTGTCTCACCGGGAATTGAATTGGTCGATATTGAGAAAAGTATGTAACAAAAAATTTTGAAAATGTTGGGAGTTACTAAAGTCAGTGTGGCCAATCCAACTAAAATAATTACTAGCCTGTGGTACTTCCGGTTTTCGACTTTTCTAAATGACCATGAAATTCTGAGACGCAACATGTCGCACACCCTATACCTAAACCTGGCAACTTTGGAAATATTTGATACTTTACAAAAAATTTCACATGCAAGTGCAACGGTTTGCAATAACCGTTATAACTCTCTTCGCGTACGAGATCCTCATTTGCTCTTTGTCAAGTAGAAAGAACCCAAGATGAGCTCATCTTGCTCTCTACAATAAAAATAAATTCCATAATAGTATAACAAGTGTTCTATTTTCACGTTACATTTTGTCGAATTCAAACCTCAGAAACTTTTTTATTTCAAATCGAACACCCTGTATTTTTTATATCAAATTAAGTGAAAATAAATTTCCTTTTTCTAGTATAGGCATTGTGGGTGAGCTTGTTTGCTTTATTTGATTTAATATTATTAGAAATTTTGTAATTATTAATTCCATATTTTCTATTGAGGTGCTTCATTTCACGCAAAATTTCTTAACCTACCGATGGCTGAAATTTTTTTCACTGCAATTTTTTTGCGGCTTTTTAGAGAGCATTTTAAAAACACGTCTATTCACGACGACACTTAACTCACTTCTCCATGGTAATATTTTTTAATTTATGGTAAGTAAATTTGACTTCGACCATAACCAATTCAGGCACAACATAAATGAACCAAAATAAACTAAATAGAATAAAACTAGTTACCAAGCTTAGTAGGGTAAATATTGTTTAGCAACAAGAAAAATAATTTTGGATAAGCGTCATTAAACGTCATTAGGAAGAACGGGCTATTTTCCACTCCCACTTACGCTGTCGTTTGTTTGCAAGTTATTTCCATCTAAATTTAGTGATGGAAAATTACACTCTTAAAAATATTTTCTGTTGATTTCTGAAAACGTTCACTTTTTGTGAACCCTGTCCCCTCATCGTTCACTTCCCCCTCCCCTCTTAATGTCGAACGTATTTTTTTATTGGATCCATACGCATGTTTTTCGCCATTTCGTGTTTTATATGAGTAAATGGTTTCCTCTGTCATCTCCATTGGTTGAACGTAAGCAATTTATTGATAAGGATAGTTACTAAAGCTACTTCCTCCCTATGCTAGTCACAGGTAAACCTATTCGAATTCTTATCACAGCGTCCTGAAAGAAAAGTGGGTGGCAAAAAAAAATCTTAGACCGGTCAAAATATTCTTCAAAATGAAGTTACGGGTTATTAGAGAAAAAGATTTTCAACGCCAAAATATTGAAATGTGCTCGTGGCCTATTTATTAAAATGACCAATATATCTAGTGTAAAATTTAAAGCTCTACAAAATGTTTATGCATCTTGAGCTGTTTTGAAAATAACAGTGAACTTATTTGAAACCAAAATTCCCCAACGTTCCTGATTTTTTAATGGGTAGGTACTGTCGTGAGCAAAAGAAAATAGGAAAGTCTTATAATGTATTTATTCTAAAATCTATTTGTGTACATCTAACTTTAATTTTTGTGACATTGTCAGTTAGTTGTCAAAATTCATTGCAAGTGTGTCAAAACTAATATGCCCCATATAAGCGATTTAGTTAAAGCTGGAGTTATTGCTAAAGCAGAAGATGGATGGTCAATGAGACAAATTGCACTGAGTTATAATATTATCAAAATGTCTATGTTTAACATTTCAAAAAAGTGAAGAATAAACGGTACGATATGTAATTTAAAAGAAAAACAACAAAATTAGTATAAATCCTGAATCATGGCGATGAAGGATATCAACTCAACAGCAAGATTTGCAATTGGTAAATAGATTAGTAGAAAATCCATTTCACTCAGTAATCCAGGCTGCTGAAGAAACGAATTTTCCTGGATCGAGTAGTATTGGTCGCCGACGAGTAAAAGAATCCGAGCTACGCTGTCATCCAGCAACACGGAAATACTTCTTTTTTTCTTTTTTGGGAGGGAAAACCCATCATGGACTTCCCGTACTTAGGCTCTATCGCTACGGGGGAGTGCCGGACTCCTATCTGCTAAAACACCCATCCTTATCTCTACTCATTGTACCCGGTACCGCCTGATCAAGGCATTTATTTGGAATACTGAGTTGTCTGTTGCACCGAAATTCTTTTACCACTCGTCTTCGTTCCCCATCCGTTGTTGTTGGCGGTGGTTAGGATGCTGGTTTTTCCTCGTCTGGTCTTCCCTTTCTTTCTTCCCCTTTCCTGTCATGATTCTTCTAATCATATTAGTTATGGTTTTCCACTTCTTCTTGCTCTTTAACATACGCTCCATAATGCTGTCCATGGATATGGGTTCCCCTATTTCAGCCACGGCTGCTTCCCTGTATCTCGTCCACCTCGCGCATCCCATAATTGTATGTTCCACTGTATCGGTGGCCTCGCAGTAAATACAAAGATCACTCTCTTCCTTTCCAATCCTTTTAGTAGCACAGAAATACCTATTTAAAGCTGAACTTAAAGAAGCTCGACCAGGATTTGCGCTTGAATTTTTAGTGCATGTTGTAAATTATTGGAACAATGTAATCTTTACACATGAAAAAAACTTTCCAGTCTACACACAGCGGTCGTATTCGAGTTTACCGACCACCGAATACTCGATTCGATGAGAAGTATATAATATCTAACAATGACAAAAGTGGTAGATTTTTCGTTAACACGTGGGCTTGGATATCGGCACGTGGTCCTGATGTTTTGTGGCATATTGAAGAATGATTTAACAGTGAAACGTATATTAGGATTTTAGACAATATTATTATTATTATGATGCTCCTTCCTATGTCACAATTATTTCTTAATAATGAATTCATATTTCAACAAGATAATTATTCAGTTCATACTGCTCATACCGTGACTAACTCGTTTCAAGATAACAACATTAATGTTCTTAACTGGCCTAGTCATAGTCCATATCTTGGATCCAGAAATTTGCTTTTCGGAATGCTTGGCATTGAAAACATCACATGCTTCCTGATGAGTTTTCAGCCTATCGCCATATCCAACCATCATCAAAAGTTCTACACGTTCTCTTTCATTTAAACGTGGCACTACATTTACTAGTTTTACACTGTCTCATAAGTGTCACAAAACTGAAGTTCCACACGTGCCAGGAATAAAAAAGTTATCGATACTTTACACAAAAAGGCCTGTATCCCTCTGTTGTTAAGGTGATTGTTTTTTCATTATTTTCTTTGTTTTGTTCTTACGTCAAATGTTTTCATGCTAATTAAAACAAAAATGTAGGCAACAAGATTTATCAGTCCATAAGAAAGTGGAATATTACTCATGAATTTGCGAAAGGTAAGTTATTTTTACATAAAATATCATTTTTCCAAAAAAATGGCTCAGGTAATATCATTTTTATACCACCAAAAACAGTAAACAAAAATGTGTGTTTCCATTAAAAAAAATAATAATGGCGTCATAACTCAAAAATCAATGACGTCGTAAATTTTTTATTTTTATTTTGACAAAATGTAGCATTTATAATACTAAAATAGACCTGTTCGAGGATTTTTTTGAAAAATGACACATACCAAAGATATTAATTTTGTGCGTTTCTTTAGGTTCACATTGCATGTTGTGATTTTGTTTAGGACAAACAACGAATATTATAGAAAATCAAGTAGAAAATAGTGTCGATGTCTTTTCATCAACTAACATATTAACGACAAAAGTTTTAAGGCTTTATTATTTCATAAGAATACATTGTTCGAATACAGAACTCAAGCGAGCGTTAAAGTACTTTATCGCTCCTCGTAAAGTGGTAAAGTGACATTACTCATAGGTCCTCAATAAACGTGTTTGCACTGCCAAATGTGAGCAAAAAGGTCTACTTTATCTGTCGATCATAAATAAAAAATTGTATAACATGTCTTAACAATATGTATATCTATTAAAATATCTGCTCATGATACATTCACTAGCCAGTTGATTTTTTTATTTATATTGACATGGATGAACCATGGCAATATAAATAAAAAAATCTAGTCGCAAATGAACTTCCAAAAAATGGAATTGACGATACTTAATTTCAACTTTACAGAAAAAAATTATTGAACATTTCTTGTTGAATATCAGTGAAAAAATATTTAAATAAATAGTTTGATTCAAAAACGATTACATTTCCTTCTGTTATAAACAATGTCAGATCAGGTTAAGGACTGATAACATGGATTTTCAAAATAGGTAGTATCCCTTGAACTGATTCCAACAAAAAACTGTGTTCGAAATGTATCTGAAACGCACATATGCCCATATAGTCTATTATCATAGAGATCAAAAACGACCGCTCGTGTCGATGTCTTGCCAAGTTTTAAAACGCTTTATTTTATGAAAATATAAACCTACTGGATCACCAAATGCCATGTTGGCATTTCTGAAAATGGATTTTTCTCCAGTAATCCACAATTCAAGATGGCGACAGGCTGATTTTTCAAGAAATTATATCTTCGGTAATAATTGACCGATTTTCAATTTTAAAAAAGTAAATACTAACATGACAATACTTCTTAAGAAAAAAAATACTAGAGTCAAAAATATTGAATGCCTAATGGAATATTCCCAGAAAACTAAAATATTTATTTTTTTAATTTTATTTAACGCTTTATATTTTAAAAACAGCAGGCCATATGGAAAAAAAAATGTCAAACGAAAGATGTGTAGAATTTTCTGCTGAATCCAACGATATGCAAATTTCTAGGTATTGGTTGCAAAATAACCCTATAAAAGTGCCAAAATATGTCCGCGCACCATTGTGTCGACCCATTTAAATTAGTATATGCATATACGTTTTTTATTGTGACCCGTGCTACGACCTGTTATTATTATACTTTTCACAAATACAAAACGAAGACTATTTTGTATTTGAACGACATTTCTAAAACCGGTAATATCGCTTGTAGAGAAACAATTTTCATATCACTATGTTAGTGATCGAATTCTGAACAACTTTCAAAATGTCCGTCCTCTATCTGTCTGTCTGTTTGCCCGTCTGTCTGTCTGTCCATCTGTTTGTCTGTCCATCCGTCCGTCCGTCACGTGTCATATAAGCACGATAACTTAAAAATGAAATGTTCGATTGTGTTGAAATTTGGACAGCAAGTTAGTGTTAGCTAGAGGAAAAACCCTATTTGAACAAAATTGATGAATACATAAAAACGTTATTTATTATTTGAATTTAAAAAATATTTTTTCATATTTTGTGATTAAAAAATGCAAAGTCCAAATCAAAACAAGACGAGAAAATTTTAGAAATGAGAGAAGAAATAAGTTTACTTCAGCGTTTAGTTTTAGTATCTAGGACTCGTCAAGATATAGACCTAAAGAAATCAGTTGGTAAATACGAATTTGGATCAGTACCTCGTTCTTTATTTACTGCCGATGGCAGTTTATTGTTTCCAACTGATAAATCTAAACTCATGCAAAAACTAGAAGACACTTCTAAAAATTGCGAAACTCAAGTCACGCTAGAAGCCTCATTAGTTTAACCTAGAACAGTTATTTTAGTTGGTGGAATGGCATTGGTTCAATGTATCACAAAATCTCCAAGTATGAGAACATGTCAAGATTTGCAAATATTTTTCTTTCCATGCTTTTTGAAATTGCTTCACCACATGATGAACTACATTTAATATTTGATACATATAAGGAAGACTCGCTAAAAAGCCGCACAAGGTCGAAAAGAAGTCAGAAATACTCTGGCTCATCTTATCATGTCTCAGATGGATCATTAATACAAAATATTACACTGAAAGATTTTTTATCTAACACAAAGACCAAAAAGGACCTCACTGAATACCTCGCCAAGAAAGTTTGGGATTGTAGAAGATTTAAAAATGTTGTAATTTCACATAATAACAAAACAATTTCAAATATCCCTTTGTTAAATATAAAAGACAACAATCACGAAGAAGCGAATACTATTCTAGTACTTCATGGAGTTCATTTAACTCAACTATATGGAAAAGACATAGAAATTACTGTTCACAGTCCTGATCCAGATGTATTTGTACTTCTGATTAGTTTTTATGAGCAATTACCGAAGAAAGTCATAATGGTAACCAGTCGAGGAAAAACTAAAAAAGAAATAAATATAGGAAAAGTCGTCAAATCGTTAAGTGTCGAACAGAGACGATCATTAATTGGTTTCCATGCCTTTATTGGGACTGATATAACCGGCAGATTCTCAAGAATTAGCAAAGAATTTTGCATCAAAGTATTTTTAGAACTGCAGGAACCATCAGCAATACTGAAATCGCTTGAATTGTTGGGAACGCTGAATACGTATATCACAGAACTTGAAGACAATCTGCACGACCTAACTGACTTAACTGACTTGCGTTGGTATCTGTTTTCCACCAGAAATCAAGAAGGAGAAAACCTACCACCCACAGTTGACGCTATGAAGCAACATATTTTAAGGTAACGTACATGACACATAAAACTAAAAAAAATCATTACTATTTTATTTTAGGGCCCATTATATTGCAACAATATGGAGAAGTGCGAATAAAAATATGCATTTGCCAGATGCCAGTCTCTGTGGATGGAGAAAAAATGATGAATATTTAGAACCAGCCCCCATGCTTAACCCACCCGCCCCAAGAGCTATAATTCACCTGGTGAAATGTAGCTGCAAGAAGGGATGCGGAACTAATGTATGTTCCTGCAAAAAAAAATGGGATAGTTTGCACCGAAGCCTGTCAGTGTTCTGTAGAAAACCTCTTTTGTGCAAATACACCCGATTTGGTAACTCCATCGATCATGGAAGAATATGAAGATAACTCAGGTAAACTACGGTATTTTTACTTTAAACATATTATGAATAACCAAAAATATTTTTTAGAAGATGATGACTTGGAGATCACTTAAGAAGTATTTTAAGTCGAAAAGTACAATTTGAGGCAATTTAAGTTAAGTTTACATTATATAAGTTTATGCCTACCACAGAATATAAGATTTGTTTCCTATTATTATAAATATTTAATTTGTTTTATTAAATTATTTGTATTGTCTAAGTCAAATAATATACCTTATGATGTTAATAATAAATACAGGTTTACTTAATCCGCCATTTTGA
Organism: Stenurella melanura; assembly: GCA_963583905.1. Lineage (NCBI taxonomy): Eukaryota > Metazoa > Arthropoda > Insecta > Coleoptera > Cerambycidae > Stenurella > Stenurella melanura. The sequence goes on from OY757314.1 coordinate 92,512,684, forward strand.
AAAAGTTGAAATTCTTTGCTACTAAAAATTAAAAACATTTCTGATATGGCCTGAATGCAATTTTTTACCTAGAGAAGCTATATTATCATATAAATATGGCATTAATTAACTGTGTACCCGATCAAAGTCACCTTGTGCACCGCAGGATTCTTCCACAATACCGGTAGCGCACCATGATTTTTAAATTTTACAGCGTTATTGTTTAACTAATACTCAATAAACTATATATCACTGGATTCAGCATTAAATTCTGAACATTTTTTAGTTCAACTTTTTTTCACATAACTTATTGTTTTTCAAGTAAAAAATATTTAAAAAATTTTTAAAACCAAATCATTTTTTTTGCAAAATTTTCAGTTAGGTATTCAATATTTTTAGATTTTGTATTTTTTATAGTAAAGTACTTATATACTTTTTGAAGTATTTCCTTTTTTTGCAATAAAATATCGGATAATTATTACCGGAGATACGATTTTCTTTTAAATCGCCCTATCGGCAATCTTGTTTTGTATATTAATGGAGAATGATCCATTTTCAGAAATGCCAACATGCCATTCGGTGATCCTGTAGACCTAAGTAATCATAAAATAAAGAGTTTTCAAACTTGGCACGACATCGACACGATAATAGACTAATAACACGTGGTCTAAATAGCTATAATATACGAAATGTGGCAATAAAGTAAATAATTATGAGCGAAGTGTAGTTTAAAACTATATCCTAATGCAGGCTAGCAGGATTAAGTCAACCAAGCAAGTTTCATGATTATTATTGCGTCAAAATCTTATATTCGGCTTTTGAAAATGGAGTAATGGTCCCAATAAATTTGAATATTTGACAGTATATAAAGAAGAAAAATGAAATTCCAAGAACTGATATTATTACCATTGTTAGTAGTATTTTGGTGTATACCCAGAAATTTAATAGATACGCGGTACTGTGTGAGCAAAAAAAATAGGACAACTATTTTTTTTTAATGTAAATCTGTCTCTATTTGAATATGTAATGAGTAGCCGAAATAAAACAGTTAGCACTTTTATTATATTTTTTATTGTAATGCTGTAGTTATTGCTAAAGCAGAAGATGGATTGTCAATGAGACATATTGCACTGCGTTATAACATTTACAAAAATTCTGTGTTTAATATTTTAAAAGAGTGGAGAATAAACGGTACGATTAGTAGTAATTCTGGATCAGGGCAACAAAGTATATCAAGTTAACAAGAAACTAACTATTAATATTTTGTTATTGTACCATTTCTATTTATAACTTCTGTAAGTCTGTTCGGCATAGAATTAAATGAACTTATACAATAATCATTAGTAATAATATTTTCCCATGCATTATTTACTACTTCCAGTAATTATTGGGCATTCCGTTGTCTCACATTTTGTTTTTGGATACTTCTTACGAGTGGTCCCCATACGTGTTTCACAGGGTTAAGATATGGATAAGTAGATTGGTGGCTAGATATAATGAATCTGGCAGTGTAGGTGACCTCCCTCAATCTGGTCGCCCTAGCACAAGCAAGAAACCAAATTAAATATTCTTATAGAAAGTGAGGAAAACCACCATCTATCAACAAGGCAGCTGGCTTTAAATCATAACGTGAGTCAAACTTCTGTTGTACGTCTATTGAGAAAAGAAAAATACCATCCATACAACGTGCAATTAATCTACGAATTGAATGAGGACAATCCAGATCGGCGATTACAGTTTCATGAATGACCTTGTGCGATGAGAACCCAAATTTTTTAAAGAACACTGGTTTTTCTGATGAAGCTACATTTTCTTTAAAGGGCATCGGCATAACTGTAGGTAATGGTCACGCGAAAATCCTCATTGGACTCGAAAAGCCCATACAGAGCGACGAGACAAAGTAAACGTGTGGGCAGGTATGATTGATTAGTGATCGTTTATTGGAACCTTTTTTTTTTAAGAAAATCTTACGGCCGCAAGATATTTACAGTTTTTGCAAATTGAGTTAGTGCCAGCCTTAGCAGTTATGTTTCCGAACAATGAAGATGAAAATGTTCCTGGTGAAAACGTCTGGTTTCAGCAAGACGGGGTCCCACCTCATCTTGGGATAGCAGTGCGTCAGTTTTTAGACGACACTTTTACTAGAAGGTGGATAGGTCGTCGAGGTCCGATTGAGTGACCCCCGCGTTCACCGAATTTAACCTCCTTAGACTTTTTTCTTTGGGGTTACTTAATGTCAAGGGTATATTTTAACAGACCGGATACCATAGAAGAATTGAAAGACAGAATTGCCTTGGAGATGAGACGAATTGCCGATGAGGTGATTCAGAACAGCGTGCTAAGTGTCTATATCCGTCTTGGTCAATCCCAAATGGTTGGAGGGTCGCAATTTGAGCAATGAAGATGATATTTGTCTCACAATTACTTATGTAAGGTATCAACCAATAAAAATATTGTTTTCCAAAAGAATGGCTTAGGTAATATCATTTTTTTTCATATCACTAGAAAGCTAAAGGAATATACCACCAAAAACAATAAACGAAAATGTCTGTTTCCATTAAAACAAAATTATGATAACGTCATAACTCAAGAACCAATAGAGAGATATTGCAGTCAGTGATACCGCACGACGTTCGCTAATTACGTTACGTTATTGAGGCAAATAACACAGCTTTGATTCAGACTTATTGCATTGCAGTTCCATTCGTGCGTAACTAGGTTATGTAAAACGTCACTTTTTATGTCAAATAGTCGTCAAATTTAGAAATATATTATTCCTGTTGTAAAATATTAAAATTATGAAAGGTAAATTTTAAGTTAATTTTAAAATCAAACTGGTCTTATTTTTTAAAAAAGGGGGCTTCAATTTACTCAAAAAAACCTTTCAAACAAAATTTTTTGGAGTCGATTGTAGACAAAACAAAGACGAATTTTTGTATGAAATGATTCATATGATATAATATTTACATATATTTAGGCTTATAATGGAGATTCCTCCATGTTGGAAGCAGGTATATTGGCTGGTGGTAATACAGAATACACAAATACAGATCGGCTGATTCTGGTTGTTCCCAATTTTCACCGAAGTGAGGGTAACGTCGTTCATACGACGCTCGCTAAACGTACGGAAATTACGTCAGGCGCTAAGTTATTACCGCATGTCTTAACGCAGATTAAATATGCGCATGCTTAGATGTCAAATAACGCGATCCTGTAATAGCGGATGCCGTTATGTGACAATGCAATATCTCTCTATTGATGTCATAAATGTTGGTTTAGTGACAAAATGTAGATTTTACTAAACTAATATCGACCTGTTCGAGGATTTTTTTGACAAATGACATATACCAAAGATATGAATTTTGTGCGTTTCTTTAGGTTCACACTGTATATTCACTCAGACGTAAAACTTACGCAAGTTAACTATGATTATACTCTTCGCCGATTTATTGCACTTCTTTGTATAATTGTTGGACATTTTATAGAACACTCTTCGCAGTTTTCTTTGTAAATAATATTAGTTTTAGACATTTTATGTTTAATTACAAAACATAACAACAATATTATTTTAAAATTAAAATAATTAATAACTTTTTTATGTATTGGTAAATTTTGTTCAGTGATGGGTTCTTCCTGTAGCTAACTCTAACTTGCTGTCCAAATTTCAATACAATCGGACTTTTCGTTCTTAAATTATCGTACTTACAAGAAACGTGACGGACGGACAGACAGACAAACAGACAGACAGATATACAGACAGAGACAGGCAGACGGACAGGCATACAGACGGACGGACATTTTAAAAGTTGTTCAGAATTCGATCACCAACATAGCGATATGAAAATGTTTCGTCTACGAGCGATATTTTAGAAGTGTGCTGATCGATTGCAATATACTCTTGCTTGCTTCTTAATTATTCATCGCATCTCCGTCCTTCTATGATAGTACTGGTAGGTACACTTTATTGGCATGATTCACGCACAAATTTTGAAGACGTTGACAAAAATCACCCAATATCCATATCAACTAACAGTCAGCGGCTACGTGCTTAGTTCATTTTATTGTGCCTTCACGTGCAGTGTTCGTTTCTTAATAAAAGTGCAAAATGAAAAAAAATCGAAAACGGAAGAATTTAAAAAGAAGCTTGCTTGTCTAGAAAAGCAATGATTTTTCAGTCAGATATTTACGTACAGGGCATAGTTGTTTTGAATATGTTAATCCCGTAAACGTTTGTTTTGCCAAGTACATAAAACACAAATAACTTGCCGTGACCTTTGGGAAAAAAAAATATATACAGGGTGCACAGTTGTCTTGACTTAGACACCCGGAAATGATTGTGTTTGCATTTGCACACATCTGACCAATGTCTTTTGGTTTAATACTTTGATGGATGAGCATGTTTTTTGCAAAAACCCAAAAAGTATTGATTCGTTTTTTCCACGTATACAACGCTTTAAACCAATGGACTCTATGCTCTTGTAAGTGTTTCGAAGAAGTACATGAAACACAAATAACCTCCTATGATCATCGGGAAAATTATACAGGGTGTACAGTTGTCTTGACTTAGACACCCGGAAATAATTGTGTTTGCATTTGCACACATCTGACCAATGTCTTTTTGGTTTAATACTCATGAGCATGCTTTTTGCAAAAGCCCAAAAAGTATTGATTCTTTTCTCCACATATACAACGGTTTAAACCAATGTATTCTATGCTCTGGTAAGTGTTTCGAACAAGTACATAAAACACAAATAACTTACTATGATCCTTGGGAAAACTATACAGGGTGTACAGTTGTCTTGACAGACACCCGGAAATAATTGTGTCTTGCACACATCTGACCAATATCTTTTTGGTTTAATGCATTAATGGGTGAGATTATTATTTGCAAAAACCAAAAAAGTATAGATTAATTTTTGCCACATATAAAACGCTTTTAAAGCAATGGCTTGTTGGATTCTATGCTCTAGTAAGTGCTTCGACCGACAATTTGGCAACAAAAACTAAACATTGGGGATTTTTGTCCGAAACTGGTGTTAATTTGCCTTTCTTGTAATTTCTTAGGCTCCTCATAGAGGTCTGAATTAAGCCAACATGATACCCGTGTTGCCTCTAATACTGAAATCGCAGAAACATTCTGAAAATATAGCCGAGATAAGTCAGAGAATAATCTTTGTTAGGAGAAAGCCCTAATGTTTCAAATATTACGAGTCCCGATTTACTCGTACAATGGCCCCCTTTTTTTCTGAGACAAAAATGTTCTGTTGAAGCCTGCAAAGAGCTCATTCATAAATATCCATTACCTGAGAACTGCAGAGCCCTTGCTGCTCCAAAAATTAATGACGAAATAAAATTCTCTTCTAAAATCTTATGGTGTCAAAACGTCCTAATTTCTGACGAACTTGCTGGAACAGTTAGGGAGAGGTTTGAGTATTTTAGGAGCAATATTAACATCAGAATTGAAAGTAACTAACTTGTTTTAAATGACGAAGTGTTACAATGTTTAGCTGATGCAGCACAACTTTATTTTAGTATGCATTATGTGCTATCGTTAAAACGGAAATTCTAACTAGCACAAAACAAGGATAAAATAGGAGGAAACAGACACAGTAAAGGAAGGAAAAGTGACATCGAGAAAGAAAGCAACGGAGAACAGCAGCTGAGTCCACTGCAGTTACCGGGCCGGAACAGGTGTTGCAAATAGAGGCAACTGAAAATATTGCTGGTAGGAAAATTTTCTTAGAAATAAATGGACCCAATAACTAATAATTCCAAAATTTTGGAATGGGTGCAAGGTATTATATAACCTTTTTATAAAAAACCATGCCTAAAACGTAGAGACCTATTTTAAGGAGATAAATATTCCTCTAGCAGAGGTGGATATTTCCAAATGTAAAAATCTCAGAGATCAATTTTTGGACCCGTATATTTGAAAGAAAAAAAAAATGGAAAACACAGATTCATTTTAAAATTTAAAAAAGTTAACGAATTTCTTCCAATTAGCCACGATCAGCCCAAAAACTGATATCAGTGACCACACAACATGGTTATTTTGCAAAAATTAAATTTGAAAGAGGCTTATTTATTACTGGATGTTGATAAACATTCCAGAACAATTCTAAGGTTTAAATTTCACAGTAAATTACACGAATTTAATTGTTTGCCTTTTGGCTATGGCCAAAACACTACCGGTGAGGCTAGCTAAGTCTTCCTGGCTTAAGTTTGTAATTAATTTTGATACCATGACAATAAAACTGCCGGAGGAAAAATAAATAAATAGAAAAGACAAGAAATTTAAATACATTTTAGAAAAAAAAAATGTATACTATAAAGAGAAATGACATTTTCTTTTCTCTCTTCAGAAGGGTAGATTAATACACTATTATTAGTAAACACATATGGACCATCCGGTACCTGATCAAAGGACCTCAGAAAGATTGGGACAGTGGGGCACCTTAAAAGTGTAGCATACCCACTACATAAAAAGAATAACAGTACTGACACATTTGTAACTTGAGAAATATCTGTTGCAATCGTGATGAACATAGCTATTAAAAAGAGACTAATTAATGTCAACTTCTTCTTTGTAATATAAGGACATTGGGAAAGATGATAAATGTCAATTTATTAAATATTGTCTTAAGGTGGCCATTCCCTAGAAAGAGACATCCGATAGGAAAATATTTATTATTTTTGGTCATAACTTTTTTTTCTTAGTACGTATATTTAAAAAAACTATAAGAGTACCTAAGTAGAACCATAACGAGACTGTTACTATCAATTTTCACTAAATAATTTCAGTGGTTTGCAAAATAGCTCGATTTAAAACTTCGAAATAGGAAGATTAACATAATTTTTAAATTTAAATCGAGCTATTTTGCAAACCACTGATATTATTGAGTGAAAATTCATAGTAATAGTCTTGGTATGGTTCTACTTAGGTAGTCTTATAGTTTTTTTAAATATACGTACTAATATAAAAAAGTTATGGCCAAAAATAGTAAATATTTCCCTATCGGATGTCTCTTTCTAGGGAATGGCCACCTTAACTGTTTTTTCTTAGCCACCTTCTAAGCCACAATGTGTCTTTCACTGCTGTACCCTCGGGATGAGCAACCAACCTCCGCAAATTAACCTACAGATCAGTATAGAAGCTCTTCTGGATTAGCACAAATTAAATTAATTTGCAGAAGAGCAAGTTCAAATCTGGCTAATATCCTATTATCACTATACATAGATCTAGATAGAGGACAAAATCACGGAATAGTTTCATCATCATAGATTAATTCATTCATATATTTTGTTTTGAAATTATGCCTTGTCCGAATAAAAGTAAGACATATTGTCTTCTCAATATATGATACTCAATTAAATTTGTCTATATAGGTATTAACACGTGCGTAAATTATAAACAGTTCTTTCTATAATATCCCATACATGAGATCATCACCTCGTAGCTTCGAGCTATTATTTTTAAATTACTATTTAATATTTTGAGTAAATATTCTGGACTATACAGAGTGTTGTAAAATAATTAACACTTGACATGTATCATACAAGAGACAAGGAAGTTCTCTAGGGACAACAGAAAGGCGACAGACAGTACATATGGGGAAAAGACCCAACGTTAGAAGTGAACTATGCACGTACAAAAAGTGTTCTGTACATGCACAATTCACATTTAATCACCTAAAGAAAACATGTTTTTATATTGGGTAAATGAATACACAATTTTTTCTATCACAAGAGGGCCTAAAGTGAAATTCGTACCAGAATTTCAGAAAAGCATACAGCATCCTTCACAAATGGAGCATTATAAAAAAAAAAAAAGCAAAAGAAACCTTATATTATGGTCATAATTTTAATTAAAAATTAAATGTAGAAAACATTTATTTTAAATCTTAAAGACTGCTTACAGTTATTTTATATGTCTGCATTTATAAAATTTTCGTACAGTGTAAACATCATTCATAAAAATTGTACAAAATAATGAAAATAGGGATATTAATTTCCACAATAACTGTCAAGAAATATTAACTTTATCTCAGAGATTTTAAAGTTCTAGGAAGTAAGAAACGTAAAAATTGTAACATATTACTGATAATTCGATAATTGATAACGTTACTACAATATCTTACGTAAACTGAATGGGGGTGTGGGGGATAAATCTCCCCGAATTGAATAATAGTCGATGGATAAAGAAAGTTTTGCAGATGAGTGGCAGTGATGTTCATAAGTTCAGCAATCATAACGTTAGACATGCAACGACTTCAAAACATATGCTTTTGAGATCTATATAGATCTGGTCTAAATATTTATTTAATTAAAAATACAGCTGGTTGGTCCAAAGTTCAATGGTTTTTAATACCTTCCATAATAAGCCTTTAGCGACTAAGGCAGACAATTTTTCCAAATACATTTTTCGAATTAGTAACGATAATTAAGATTTATTTACTTATATCACCCTTTTTATAATATGCAAAAACAAACAAGAAAACAAAAAAAAAAAAAGTAAAGCAAATTAAAATATAGTTATTTTTGCACTCAATCGCACTTGTATGTTTGGCTTTGAACATCTACCAGTACTATCATAGAAGGACGGAGATGCGATGAATAATTGAAAGATTGATCGACTTACCTGTAAGGAAGATCCAATCTTAATTATTCGAGCATCGTAGTCCTTCTATGATAGGGCCCACCCACCACGTTCATCCCCTATCGTGCGATTTGTTCAGCCACAAAATGAACTAAGCACGTAGCCGCTGACTGTTAGTTGATATGGATATTGGGTGATTTTTGTCAACGTCTTCAAAATTTGTGCGTGAATCATGCCAATAAAGTGTACCTACCAGTACTATCATAGAAGGACTACGATGCTCGAATAATTAAGATTGGATCTTCCTTACAGGTAAGTCGATCAATCTTTCAATTTTTATATTTTAAACTGATCATAGATAAAATCATGTATGTAAATCGAGCGCAAAATGTCACACTCGAGTGATAATGAGGCACTTTGCATTCTTAATACATAAATTGCAATTTATTTCTGCCAGTCTTTATATCTTTTTTATTATATTCTTCACAAATACAAAACGAAGAGTATATTGCATTCGATCGGCACATTTCTAAAACCGGTAATATTGGTCGTAGGGAAAAATTTCCCTATCACTGTGTTGGGGACTTCTGAACAACTTTCAGAATGTCCGTCCGCCCGTCCGTCTGCCCGTTTGTCTGTCCGTCTGTCCGTCCGTCACGATTCTTCTAAGCACGATAACTTAAGAACAAGAAGTCCGATTGTATTGAAATTAGGACAGTGAGTTACTGATAGCTAGAAGAAGAATCCTATCTATCTACAAAATCTATCAATAAATAACAAAGTTATCAATTTTTTAAATAAAAAAAAATTCTTTTAATGTTCTGAAATTAAACTAAAAATGTCTAAAACTAACATTATTTACAAAAAAACTGCAAAGAGTATCCTATAGAATGTGCAACAATTATATAAAAAGTGCAGCAAATAGGCGAAGAGTATAATAAGAGTTTAATGGTTAGCTTGTTATTACGTTTCAACAGAAGAATTGTAAAGCATTGTATGGTACAGAGAAAATGAATTCTCTACAATGTAAAAATTCGGAATTTTGCCCCAAGAATTTTTCTCATACACTGTTGGAATGTTTCATAGAATACCAAATCATACTTTTATTATACCTGATTCTTGTAACATGTTGTAGGAAAAATAAAAAAGAGGTTTTCTATTATTATTTATTGTCACGATCTCATTTATCAGTTTTTGTTATAAGATACATTTTGTATTTCTTCTAATTTGTGTATGTTGAAGTATGCTCAATTGTAAATTTAATCTTAAAGTTATATGTGCGGCGGTAATCAATTTTTACCTAGCTGTCTATTTGTGCACGGGCCGTTGCGACCGACCCTTTAGAGATGCCTTCAAGTGGATTGTGTGAACAACATGTGTTTATAAAGCTATATAGAGATATTAGCCGTGGACGAAAAAAGATAAGTTTTTTTAAGTAGTAGTTTTAGTTTATTAGTGTATTAGTTTATTTCTTTATTAAAATTGAAGAAAAATTAAAAGTAAAACTGAAATGGTATTACTTATGTAATGAAACAGAAAAATACTCGGAATTGGAAAGCGACAGTAATTACTACAAAAACAAATTAATATACAGGGTGTACAAAATATTCTCTCCAGCCTCTTTCTGATAATCCGCTGTAAATAGCTCTTTCTACCGCGAGATAAGGCGTCTCTTTGCACTTGCACCGTAAATGGATATTTACCTGTGGAGCGGTTAATAAACAAAAGCTCCTTGCGGCGAACTAATGTATGTATGCCTTGGCAAACAAACGAAGTGGAGACGTACTCATGCAGGACGAAAACACAGATTTCAGAGAAGTATGAAGCCATATATGGACGCAAGCTGGAGGAATGAGGTGCACACTACTAGATGCAGAAACAGAGGAAACAGAAAACTTAGAAGAATAAATAAGGAGATGATGGAAACTTAAAAGAAGCATGGAAACTAAAAAGAAGCATCTCGCAAACGCTTGCACTTCCCATCTAGCGATGGGTCACTCACCTAATTTTACTGAGCCCGCTTAGTTCGTTCAGCTCACCGAGGTGAGTCGTACATCGAGAGTCGTTCATTTGAACGACGTACTGATGTACGACGGTACTTCGTTCATTCTTTTACAAACTACTCAGACAAAGATGTATCGTATCAACGCAATTGCACAATGCGCGCGCCTTATTGTGGGCACGAGCTATGATGAGAATGTCATATTATGTATAAATTAACAACGAACTTTATGTGTTTAATGTTTTTATTTAATTTAGTTTATTTATTTTCTGGTAGGTATGTATGGTTGTAGAATGTTTTAAATTTTTTATTATAAATAAAATGTGAAAAAATAAGTGATTTCTGTTATTTGTTAAAATAACGGAAAAAAAACTCTATACATTTATCTTTATGCGTTATAATTTTGCGGATAGCATGGCAAACTGAGTCAAGTTTGTGGAAGAAGTTTATGAGCTAGCCTTCACTTGCGTCGTTTGGGAACGAGTGAACGACTGAACGAGAACGATACGGCAGCTCGTGATTCATTCGAAACTTCGTCAGCTCAGGCTCACCATTCAACACATAATCTGTGCCGTGTGCAGGGTTGCCAATTTGTGAGTAATTACTCGCATTTGTGAGTGTATTACAAGTCTGTAAGTAATTTTGTGAGTAAAGGACAATTGTGAGTAATTTGTGAGTAATCGGTAAATCAGTGTATATTGGTATGGTATTGTATATTATGCCAATTCTGATCTGATAATTTATTAAAGATCTTAATTTAAGCATAATTTTATGCAATCTAGTAGTCATTACAGTTTTGCAGTTTTAAGATTTCCAGCGCCCTTTATTGCTTGGTCGATATAATAGATTAAAGCGGATAAGTAAGGTAAGGTATTGATTATTCGCCTGTTTAATATTGCAAATTCCAACTTACACTACTAGGTGGCAGGGTGAGAACTTAGTACTCACAGGTATTTCCCTCTTGTACTATTGTGCGATTTACACTTTACACAGTTAAACGTTTAATAAACTGTATAAGAATTACCCGTGCGATTAGTGATTAATTATAGTTCTGATTACTTTCTCCAATACGTTTTTGTCAGAATGGAAAAGTGGCTAATAAGAGACAAATTTTCTGCTAAAATACATGTTGACAGTACAGATATACAACAGGTACAGGTAAGCAAAAAGCAAATATAATTAATACGAGCAAACGGGTAATTTCGTTGCTCTATTTCGAGCACTCCCGGAAAATCGCGCGTGTTTCAAAGACCTTAATATCCATTATTATATACTATTTTTGCTTATTTTTGAAGTATATTTATTTGTAGATACTTTTTTAGGTTTAAAGAAACTTTTAAATTACCTACAACTCATTTATGTGTATTAGAATTATTGAGTTATTATGTTGTTGCTTGTTATTAAAGACACTTTTTTTAATGCTTTTTATCTGTGTTTTTTGTCAAGCTGATTACAAAGAGCCGTACCAGTTTCTTTTTGTATCTATTTGTAAATCGTATGTATTTTTATTAAATGGTGAATGCACAGAAAAAGCCATTAATCTGTTTTGAATGTTCTGGGCTGGGTTCTAGGAATTTCTCTTTTGTCGTATGACAACACTCAATACCAGCTTTTGATGTTTGGCAATATTGCATAGTAGTAAAATAATAAAATAAAAGCACCATCAGTTGCTACTCATTAGGTTATTAGCAATACGATTTATAAAAAAACGTTTGGTATTAATATTTTAAAGTTGTGAGTAATTGTGAGTAATCCGGAAAAGTTTTGAGAGTAAATCAGTACAGACTAGTTGGCAACCCTGACCGTGTGCCACTCAGGCGCAAGCGCTCACTGAACACTGAACTGCAGTGAGGTACGAATGGTACGGAGTCGTAATGGCGTATTGAACGAGTTGTATTTTAAATGTGAGCCGTTCGTTCACAGTTCACTGAAGTGAGTCGTTCACTTTGAACGACTCGTTCATGAGCGACCCATCACTATTCCCATCCTATATTCCTACTCCATACGTCATATGGCTCTCGTTGCTGGCAACAGACATGTCCCATGTCCAATCCAGCGTATGCAGCCAGTCAGGTGGTATATAGAAACATTCCGGCACGCGGTTTGGCCGTCCGTTGGTCGGTCATGTGGATAGTAAACGACTGTGCGACTGCATTTGGCCGATTGGTGAGTGTACGGAATCGGCAGCAAGGCCCACCTTACGCCAGCAAATAAATCAATCAAATCAACGTTATATGTACGGCAAAAAAACAAAGCTCATTCTAAAAATTTATTAAAAATTATCAGTCATTATTCTGCTGATTGTCTTTGCAATGTAAGCTGAATTTTAAAAACTATATAAATTACAGTAAAAATTAATTAATATTTTATTTTGACTTTGCTAACCAACCTAAACTTATAACAAACTTAAGTTAATATTGGCACAAATTCTTTTGTTTAATTTATATAACTCCCAAATATGGTAACACGAATAAAACTAAATTGCTAAAGACAGTAGAAATGACAATATTGATAGTATTCCTTATATCTAAGTATGCTACCTTAACAATATATATACATAATAAAAAAGAACTATAGCCATATGAAGATATTAAAATAAATATTAAATAATTATTGTGATACACCACAGTCACACAGCCAAAACTATAACTAAACTAGAATGCAGGTTGTTGACAGATGTCCAAGTATTCATTCCTGTTTCATATTACACAATAAATAATGAGGTACTAGGATGGATCTTGGACCCGCCAAACTTGACTTGATTTGTATATAATACATACATAACTACAATTATGTCCGTAAATAAACATTTGCATTGAATATGTTTTTGTTGAGGTACACAATTTATTCTATCCCAAAATAAATAATAATTATTCCTCCTGTATAAAAACAATGTTTATGTACATGACTATTAACGCACAGCCATCAATTTATACCTAAGAACTACATACGCCGTTATCCTTAAAACAAACAAAAACAAAATTAAGGCAACAACGTCATTATCAAATTGATCTGCACGAACAGCAACATCCTTAAGGAATTTCTTAGGATCCCGATAGTGGCAGTAGTCGTCTGCAGGGCAATCTAGACTGGCTCTGTCTAGACCATAAACAGCACCTACTACTCCTTCTAATCCAAATCTAAGGTAAGAAATATAACTTCCCCAGTACAAGTATGTAGGAAGATCACGTAGAGAAACTCCAAATCCAGCAAACATCATCATGGGGACTGATAAGGTGGGGCCCAAAAATGTGCCATTCTGGAAAATAAATGCTCGTATAATAAAGACAAGGAATTAATGATTGTATCATGTGCTCATTGAATAATACCGCCTACTAATTGATTTAGCTATTTAGGTATTCATTTATAGACAGATAAGAAATCGAACTATAGTGTAGGAAATGCCAAAATTATAACAAAAAATACAATAAATACCTATATGTTGAAACTTAAGTTTTCATAAGGTTGATTATTCAGTATACAGTATACAGTATACATTAATAATAGTTACAGTTTAATGTAATACGTACGCAGTTATACTGCTTGGTTTTACTAATACTACAGGTTTTTATCCCAAAAGTAGGTAACTAACTAAACAAATTTTGCATAGATGCTATTTTATACTTAGATAGGATAACAAAAAGTTTGGAGGAATAAGGTCTCGGCGCTGTCTACATATCCCCATTATGAATATCCAACGCTATTTTTAACTATATCTCAGTAAAAGTAAAAAAAAAAATCGATTTTATGTAACTATGCAGTGTGAACCTAAATAGACGCACAAAATTCATATTTTTGGTATGTGCCATTTTTCAAAAAAATCCTCGAAGAGGTCAATTTATGACATCATTGGTTTTTGAGTTATGCCGCCATCATAATTTTTTTTAAATAGAAACAGACATTTTTGTTTACTGCTTTTGGTGGTATATTCCTTTAGCTTTCTGGTGGTATAAAAAAAAGATATTACCCGAGCCATTCTTTTGGAAAAATGACATTTTATGTAAAAATAGCTTACCTTTCGCAAATTCACGAATAATGTTCCACTTTCTTATAGACTGATACATCCAGTTGCCTACATTTTTGTTTTAACTAGCATGAAAGCATTTGACATAAAAACAAAACAAAGAAAATAATTAAAAACACAATCACCTTATAAACAGAGAGATACAGGCCTTTTTGTGTAAAGTATCGATAACTTTTTTATTCCTGGCACGTGTGGAACCTCAGCTTTGTGACATTTCTGAGACAGTGTAAAACAGTGAATGCAATGCCGCGTTTAAGTGAAAGAGAACGCGTAGAACTTTTGATGGTGGTTGGATATGGTGATAGGCTGAGAACTCATCAGGAAGCATGTGATTGAAACATTCTTTATAGGATTTTGCAAACAGCAGAAAAAATAACTATCTATAACTAAAAGAAAAACTTTGTGTAGAAATATTAATGAAATCTTTGCATTCTTTCGATAACCTGAATTCTGGTTATGCTAGCAAATTAAAATCCTAAAATGAATTTGTCTAATTTCTTATTTGACAATTCTCATTCTAACACTAGCATCCACACAGTCCCCTACGGCCATGCAGATTAAACTAGTATCCACATAACCCCCTACGATTATGAAGATTCAGTTAAAAATGAGAACAAAGACCTAAAATGAATTTATTTATCTACCTTGTCTTAAAAAATTGTTCATTCCAATGGATTACATTTTCATGAAATCTATCATTCTGTTTCCTGGAAATGCTTAGCCTTTGAAACGTTTTTCGCCCTTATTCTGGAGCTCATCAGAAAGACATAAAGCCATTCATAAAGATGTTTCATGCAAAACCAAGACAATTTCTATGAATAAGTGTGAAATGATTATATTTGACATTGACTGATAAAAACAACTTCACCTATCTATTAGCTAACTAGTATTGGAGCCTATATACTCTATGCATGTTTAAAAATGAATTATTATTTGTTTGCTTATAATTGTATTGAAACATTCTTTATAGGATTTTGCAAACTGCAGAAAAAAAAACTATCTATAACTAAAAGAAAAACTTTGTGTAGAAATATTAATGAAATCTTTGCATTCTTTCGATAACCTGAATTCTGGTTATGCTAGCAAATTAAAATCCTAAAATGAATTTGTCTAATTTCTTATTTGACAATTCTCATTCTAACACTAGCATCCACACAGTCCCCTACGGCCATGCAGATTAAACTAGTATCCACATAACCCCCTACGATTATGAAGATTCAGTTAAAAATGAGAACAAAGACCTAAAATGAATTTATTTATCTACCTTGTCTTAAAAAATTGTTCATTCCAATGGATTACATTTTCATGAAATCTATCATTCTGTTTCCTGGAAATGCTTAGCCTTTGAAACGTTTTTCGCCCTTATTCTGGAGCTCATCAGAAAGACATAAAGCCATTCATAAAGATGTTTCATGCAAAACCAAGACAATTTCTATGAATAAGTGTGAAATGATTATATTTGACATTGACTGATAAAAACAACTTCACCTATCTATTAGCTAACTAGTATTGGAGCCTATATACTCTATGCATGTTTAAAAATGAATTATTATTTGTTTGCTTATAATTGTATTGAAACATTCTTTATAGGATTTTGCAAACTGCAGAAAAAAAAACTATCTATAACTAAAAGAAAAACTTTGTGTAGAAATATTAATGAAATCTTTGCATTCTTTCGATAACCTGAATTCTGGTTATGCTAGCAAATTAAAATCCTAAATATAATCATTTCACACTTATTCATAGAAATTGTCTTGGTTTTGCATGAAACATCTTTATGAATGGCTTTATGTCTTTCTGATGAGCTCCAGAATAAGGGCGAAAAACGTTTCAAAGGCTAAGCATTTCCAGGAAACAGAATGATAGATTTCATGAAAATGTAATCCATTGGAATGAACAATTTTTTAAGACAAGGTAGATAAATAAATTCATTTTAGGTCTTTGTTCTCATTTTTAACTGAATCTTCATAATCGTAGGGGGTTATGTGGATACTAGTTTAATCTGCATGGCCGTAGGGGACTGTGTGGATGCTAGTGTTAGAATGAGAATTGTCAAATAAGAAATTAGACAAATTCATTTTAGGATTTTAATTTGCTAGCATAACCAGAATTCAGGTTATCGAAAGAATGCAAAGATTTCATTAATATTTCTACACAAAGTTTTTCTTTTAGTTATAGATAGTTATTTTTTCTGCTGTTTGCAAAATCCTATAAAGAATGTTTCAATACAATTATAAGCAAACAAATAATAATTCATTTTTAAAGCATGTGATGTTTTCAATGCCAAGTATCCCGAAAAGCAAATCTGGTCGCCCTAGCATAAGCAACAAAACCAAATTAAATATTCTTCTAGAAAGTGAGGAAAACCACCATTTTTCGACAAGGCAGCTGGCTTTAAATCATAACGTGAGACAAACTTCTGTTGTACGTCTATTGAAAATAGAAAAATACCATCCATACAAAGTGCAATTAATCCACGAATTGAATGAAGACGATCCAGTTTTGTGAACAGTTGATGACCTTGTGCGATAAAAACCCAAATGTTTTAAAGAACATTGTTTTTTTCTGATGAAGCTACATTTTCTTTAAAGGGGACTGTACATCGGCATAACTGTAGGTATGGGTCACGCGAAAATCGTCATTGGACTCAAGAAGCCCATACACAGCGACGAGGCAAAGTAAACGTATGGGCAGGTATGATTGGTGATCGTTTATTGTGACCTTTTTTGAAGAAAATCTTACGGCAGCAAGATATTTACAATTTTTGTGAGTTGAGTTACTGCCAACCTTAGCAGTTATGTTTCCGAACAATGAAGATGAAGATGTTCCTGCTAAAAACGTCTGGTTGCAGCAAGACGGGGCCCCACCTCATTCTGGGATAGCAGTGCGTCAGTTTTTAGATGATACTTTTATTGGAAGGTGGATAGGTCGTCGAGGTCCGATTCCCACGTTCACTGGATTTAACCCCCTTAGACTTTTTTTGGGGTTGCTTAAATTCAAGGGTGTATTTTAGCGGACCGGATACCATAGAAGAATTAAAAGACAGAATTGGCTTGGAGATGAGACGAATTGCCCATGAGATGATTCAGAACAGCGTGCAAAGTATCTACCGCGTCTTGGTCAATGCCAAATGGTTGGTGGGTCGCAATTTGAGCAATGGAGATGATTTTTTTTTACAATTAATTATGTAAGGTATCAATCAATAAAAATATTTTTTTCCAAAAGAATGGCTTAGGTAACATCAATTTTTTTCATATCACTAGAAAGCTAAAGGAATATACCACCAAAAACAGTAAACAAAAATGTCTGTTTCCATAAAAAAAAAAAATATGATGACGTCAATTATTCAAAAACCAATGACGTCATAAATTTTGATCTAGTGACAAAATTTAGTATTTACAAAACTAAAATCGACCTGTTTGAAAATTTTTTTGAAAAATGACACATACCAAAGATATGAATTTTGTGCGTTTCTTCAGGTTCACACTGTATATTGAGCTATGTATAAAGTTTATGATGGCTTATCTAGTATTCATGAATCTGTGTAGAGGTAGCATCAATTATGTTTTTAACCTGCACACCTGTCTTCAAGAATTTTAAATCTCATCAAAATAGTGACTCAAACTAATCATGGTATCTCTTCCGAAAAATCAGAAATAATCAGATGCAACTTTGCTGAAAATCCCAGCTGCTGCTTTTCTCATGATACCGATAAAAACATTATTATTCAATAAAAGAACTCTAAATTTGCGATTTATATCCATACTATATTCGTATATATATTGATAATATTTTTTTTGGTACTATTCATTCTTTATTTATTCTCATTGTAAACACTAGTATCCTCATAGCCCCCTACGACTATGAGGAGTAAGGTTCGGAACAAATAAGAACGGCTTCGTTTGAAGAAACGTCGGAAATGCAACCAGTGGGGATTAGTGACTGGACCTCACTGGTTGCATTTAAGACGTTTCTTCAAACCAAGTCGTTCTTATCGAACTCTCCTCTAAAAAACCGATAACGATAACGAAAATCGACGTAAATTTTTTCGTAGATTTCGCTTCTGCCTTGGTGAATTCGATTAAGTGCTTTCGAACGTCAGAAAAAATTAAAAACAAGTGCATGTTCAAAAAATTGACTTTTCGTTTTTAGAGAGTTTCTTGTATTGTAGAGCTCTAAAATGGGCCTACAATCCATGTTATTCAATCCGTATTCAAAAAATTTAATTTTAATTTTCTGCAAAGTTTCATGTGACTATTATTGATGTACTTGAAAAAATGCCATGATTATTTTAAGTCACCATTTTGATGAGACTTAAAATTGTTGAAGAGAGGTGTACCTGCTCATATACGTATAAGTATGCGAAAAAAGAAAATTTAATATTACCTTTAATAACAATCATCGAATCAAAATAAAATAAAACGCATATTAGAGAGGTTGTTTTCAGCTTCTCAATGTATTTATTGTTTAACAGTTAACGTGAATTTATATTATTGAGAGTTTAATGTAAAAGTAAAAACCTACGTTTGACGTTAATTATTTTTTTTAATTTCGCATTTTCGCAAATTTTCAGTAACTATAAATATAAAATTCTATAAATATTCAAAAGTAAGCGTGAAAGAATGCAAATTAAAAATTGATATATAAGTCTTTCATTTGCATTGTTTTATATTATTTAAAATTTCAGATTGAGATTGATTGACACATTCATTCAGCAAATACTAACGTTGTACTTACCACAACATTAAAATAGGCACCTATCATTAGGCCAAAACTCTGAGCAACAAATACCACCAGTAAACTTGTTATAAGGAACATGGTGAACCTGACTAATTCCGGTGGTTGAGCCGTCATGAAATAAATAATGACTGTAAATATGGAGCAGCATAAAATCTGAAATAAGAGATAAATTTACATAAATGCAACATGTACTTACTTAAAGCAATACTAATAGTTATAAAATAAATAAACTCATTTTTGGTATTTTTATAACTGGAACTCCATGTGCAATTACCTTACACATTTGTAACACAAGACAGATGATTAATATTTTGTCTTAGAGTATGGCAGACAAGAGAAGAAATATGAGAACGTTTCTTAATGGTGCAAACTTAATTTATAAACAAGTTCAAAATGTCAGCCGCTGTATCTCCAATAATCGAGAAGTAGATCGTATGCCTGCTTCTGGACCTACACTAACCGGATTTTTGTAATAACTAATAGACCAAGACCCCAGAGTCCCCAGACTTATACGTCATTTTACCAAAGCTAATATTTTGATAAACAGTGAGATATGTAGTTAAGAATGTATGAATATTTAGTAACTTGAAGCGGGGCCCTCTTACAGATAACAGGTACAAAAGGTACAAAAAAAAACCTTACTAACCTACGTTAAAGTACGACAGCTGGTTTTCATATGTGTTTGGTAGAATACTGTTAAAAACCAACATTCATTATTACCAGACACTTTCCGTTGGTCCTAATTTCCGCCACACGCACTATGGTCGATAGTAAACACCCCACTGGACAAGGTTCTCTACTTGCGAGTCAGTCACCTTTCACCTTTTTACATAACTAGGGCAATATAATATGCTGTTTAGAATAAAGGTTTCAGTTATCGAGCGTAAGCCGTTGTGTAAATGACAAGTGGGAAAGTGTGCTATTGCTGTGTTTTTCAATATTTTTGTGCGTCGTATTTTTTTATTGTCCGTCGGGTATGCAGTATTTACAGATTTAACAGAAAAATTCCAAGTCTTTCATTAGTGGTTACAGTAAAATTACAATTATGTTTCTAAATTTTCTTATGGTGAAATTTAAATATAAAAATTTTAATTGACTTGGCGGCGTTAGGCCGTGATAAATTTTATGCCAATGTAATCAGCCCTTATCAGTGTTTATTGTTCCGTATAGTTTACCCGCAACTATTTGCAACTTTTGATAAATTATGATATTTTGTAGAAGCATGCATCGTTTCAAGAACGAAGACCTTGTAGAAATATGGTTACAAGGAAGTGGCAAAGACGACAAATTCTCGGCAATTTGGAACTATGTAAAAAACACGATAGGAAAGAATATTGATTAATCTAATGAGCAGAGACTACGGGAAAAATTACGTCGTTTGTGCCGGAATGTCGATGAACGGTGGACTCAAGCTTCTCGACGCAAGGATTATTTTAAAAACAAAAATGCTACTTGGTTAAAGGACATTCCGTTTTTGAAATAGTCGAGCCAACGCCATCATCTTCTGGTCGTCCGAGTCTATCATTCTCCGAAAAATCATCCAGATCACAAAGGAGGGAAGTTTCGCAATTATCACATGAAAAGACAGACGAAACATCTTTAATTGTACAAGTGCGAGTATAGCTGCACGTCAACAAGGAAAACACGATATAGCAGCAGTTTTGAAAGAAGTCCAACCCGACAAGGTAAAATTAGAAAAATCCATTTTTCTCCAGAAAAAAAATATTTGAATTACTCAACCGAAGAAACGGTAGAACTGAATTTAGATTCCAATTTAAGTAAGCAATAGTATTTGGATATTCGACGTGAAGCTATTTCAAGAAATTGTAATGTACCCCGACTACAAGGAAGTTTGGAAGCCAACTGGGATCAAAATTTCCAATACTGTGGCAGATGTACCGTTAAGCAATTTACTGGAATATACGACAAAAATAATAGTACTTTTGCAAGAAGAGCCAATTATATAGTACATGGAATCATTACAACTTACTGAAATTAATGCTGAAATAATTTTCAGTTACGACTTCGATGGAAGTTCAGGTCATTCAACATATAAACAAAATTTCACCACTTCTCGTACCCATTCTGATGCATCTTTGTTTGCAACTACGGTAATGCCTCTTCGCTTGCAGTCACATGAAACTATTTTGTGTAATAATCGAACTCCGAAATTCGTGAATTTTGTAGGCCTCTTAAATTGGAGTACGTCAAAGAGTCAGCGGAGCATGTATTAAAAGAAAAGCAAACTATCGATTTGCAAATTGAGAATCTTAAGGAAGTGAAAATTTCTTTACCGAATGACAAAGCAATTTATAAAGTTTAATCTTTTCATGACCTTAATTGACGGCAAAGTATTGAATACTCTGAGTCAAGTCAAGCTTGTCCGATATCTTGTACCACACCCCATGATTTTTGCGAATTGAGGATTTCAAAACAACAAACGTATTTGTCCAAAACCAAATACTTTGCAGTTTGGAATAAGTCCATTACATTGTTGTATTCGATATTTTGAGTGTAAATTCCACATTTCCTATCGATATGATATACGTGAATGGCAAGTCCGAGGCCAGAAAAATAAAGAAATTGTTGTCAAAGGGAAAAAAATTATACAAGAACGATTTTTAGAAAATTTCATTTACATGTGGACCAACCAAATGCCGGGTTTGGTAGTACAAACGATGATAATACTGCTCGTCGAGCATTTAATGACACTAACAAATTTTCTGAAATTGCCGATGTTGGTGAAGACCTCATTAAAAAATTTAAAGTCATTTTAATTTGCCTGTCCTGTAACTACCAAATCGATGCTCCAAAATTGGAAGAATAGTGCTACGCAACAGCCAGACTATATATGACGAAATATTCCGGGTACCCAATGCTTGCAACTGTGCATAAAGTTCTAGCACACAGTAAACAGATCATTGAAAATACTGTATTGCCAATAGGGTATTTTGGAGAATCTGAATAAATTGTACAAACATGACCGACAATTTCACGCTAGGAAAACTAGTAGACAAAATAATATGAAAGACATTTACAACAGAGCTTTGGATACATCAAATCCTATCATTTCAAGTATTAGTTTACAAAAACCCATCAACCGTCAACGTAGACTGAAACTTCCTTTTGAAGTAATTAGTGTGCTGCTGGAACCGAAACCTGAAACTTTACAATCTGTAGAGAGCAGCGAGGTCGATGATGTCGAGGATGATGTAGAGAACGTCCTAGAAGATATATTGCCTATTAACCAATTAGATTTATTAGAATTGGAAAACGATATATAATATATAATTTTCTTGTTACGTAAATCAATAAAAGTTTGCCAAACAAGCGTTTATCATTAAAATTTTTACGTTAAATTCCCCTTAATTTATGTGTTTTTGTTATTAACTACAACAGGAAATAGTTACGCCACTTAATTGTTCCATAATATAATTTAATTAATTTTGGCCAGATAATTTGGGCTCAGAAACTATAGTGAGAAGCTTTAAAGCTCGAAAAAAAATGGTTGTCAAAATATTAGCTTTGCTAAAATAACGTAGGTCTGGGGGCTTTGGGATCTTACTCTATAAGTGGTAATTAATTCAAAACAAGGAAATCATCTTGATACTTTTTTTTCAGGCCTAGTGGCATAGTTTGTAGGTTTAGAGTGTCTGTTGCTGAACCTATATTAACCGGGATGCATGCCAATTGTATTTTTGTATTCACAAAATGGCAGGTAAGCGATAAAAAGAGTATTCGTTTGATTTAATTATATACAACAACTGTAGAAAACGTGCTGTTTTATGAAGTTTGCACCACTAAGAATATTTTTCGTTTCGCTTTATTTGTATGCTCCACTCCAAGAAACGGGCAATGTGTCTTGCTAATACAAATGTGTCATGTAATTGCACACTAGCTTCTGTGGTATTAGTGATATGAGAATTTCTAAACAATAAAATACTGTCACGTATTTTCACCCTAGGAAACAGTTTTCAGTTCCAAATAATTTACAACAAGGGATAAACACTTTATTTAATAACTTTAGTGCAAACTTCACAATACTTTTTAATTAACTAAAGTACACTTTTACTGACTAAAATAATCTTTAACAATGTTTATTACTTGAAATTTACACTCTGTATTTACTTAGCATTTCTAACTTGACTTCCACTTGTCACTTGTCAACTTCCCCCTCTTGTGTTTACACTTGGCTTATATATACTATACAGATTGCCTCTAGAACTACCTAGCAAAGTTCAGAACAAGGTAGAACTTTCCATCCTTTTCTATCAGCTTCTAGAAAGCATATTTACTACTGTCAGTGTCTCAGAGACGGCGAGCATTACAGGCTTTACAGTTGCATAACTATTGCATCTAAGTTTTAGCCATTTCTCACGAGCGTATGAGCCTCCAGCCCCTGGAGGACCTAATGCATAACATTGCCCCATCCTTAAGCCTAATCGTCCCAGTCAGGCAATTGAGAATCATCAATGTATTGCACCAGTCTGTTCAATCTTCATCTAGGACTTTTTGCTTCGTTGAATCCAATAGACGACATCATTAATTCGGGTAATAACAGTGTACGGCCGATCCCAAGGTGGTTGAAGTTTCGGTGTGGATTGTACAGCCAAACCAGATCTCCCGCCTTGAACCCTTCTGAACTACCCTTATGGTCATATCGAGCCTTTATTCGGTTATTGGCTATGGTGTTTGTTCTCTAACCAGCTCATGGACATTTCTTAACCGTTCACTCATTTCATCCACATGGTTGTTCACAGGAAGCCGTTCTCCGCCTGGTGTTTCAAACATCAAATCACACGGCAGTCTGATCTCATGTCCAAATACTGCACAGGCCGGTGTCTGTTTTGTAGACTCATGGATAGCGGCTATGTATGCCCTGAGGAAAAACGGTATGTGGAGATCCCAGTCGCGTTGATTCTTATGGACTACTTTAGAGAGATGCTCTTTCATTGTCTTGTTAGGTCGCTCCACCACTCCCTCTGATTGCAGGTGAAGGGCTGTTGTCCGTATTTTGTGTATTTCCAATAACCTAGAACTACCTATCCAAGTCCAGAATAAGGTAGAAACTTCCATCCTTTTCTATCATCCCATAGGGATGATACGATATAATACTGTGTGGACACTAAAGAGTTTTCTTTATTCTTATATTTCTTACCCCCAAAATATACGGCGTTTTAAAAATTATTGCTAACCACATGATAATCGGTTCCAAACCACACAGGTACATTATTTAAAGTTTGACTAATAGTGAAGTAAAAATAAATTTTGCAAAAAGTATCTGAGGGAGTGATTTTCTTTTGCTAGAATCTGAAATACACATAAAAAAATGATGACAGCAGCTGTATGAGAATACCCCTTTAAACAAATGAAATAGCAAAACATAGTCTTTTCGCCTTTCTTTTTTTCGTTATTTTCAGTCGTATTGATCATACAGCAAAAATAAAAAATAAAGAGTGTTTGCAATATAATTTTCAGGATATCTAGACATACAATTAAATATGTACATATAAAGTTTTTTAAACTACTTAATATACCTTTAATAATAGTGTATCGGTTAGGTAAAGTTTTTTAATAAAAATACGCATTTTCTGTATGTTAATTTTTAACTTTGTTTTACTAAACTATAAATAAAATGAAATATATCACTCAATTTGAGGTCCCTTTTTTTTAAGTGCTATTACTTACCGAAAGAGGAATATCCACAAGTGTAACTGATGCGTAATACATTTTCAAGGAATACCATCTATTGAAGTGTTCCTTGATTAATATTGACATTTCCGAAGGAACTAAAAAAGAAGGCATATTTTTATAAAGTAGTTGAACTTGATTCCTTCATTTGATATCTTTTAATACATGTTTTCATTTAAATTACTATATTACATTTATAATTATTTAAAATAAGATATTTTAACTCACATGTTAATATCGTTAACATCATCGTCGACATCATATGGTGCATAAGTATAGAAAAGAGTAAGTTGTAGTTGTCCAAGACTTTCGACCCATCTATTCCTGCTCTCCAATACAATGTTCCCAACATTAATCCAGTTATCACATTCACTCCAATTCGTAAATAAGTTAATGTCTGCAGAAATAAAATAAAATAAGAATCTTTGAATAACAAATGCTAACATAATGTGGCGTAGTAGTGTGATTTAAAAATGACGACGGTTTTTATTTGTTTTGAAGCATAATGGTTGAATATAACTCGAGGCTTCTTGGAATTTTCACTTTGCAAATTAAGTGTATGATGGAATTAAAAGTAAAATGCGGCAGAGATAATAATTTTTTGCAAATACACTGCTGGCCACTCGAACTTACACATAGAGACTTTTAGGCAAAATTTAAAGTTCAATATTTTCAACAGGAATGCAAATTTTTGAACGCGGCTTGCAAATTTTAAGAGCTAGTTTTTTTCGGATTAAGCTGCATGACGTATATTTATCGTAGGACCATAAGTTTATTATATACGGGGTGATCAATGAAGTCACGCAAAAAATCAAAAAGTTTGTATGAGTGAAATTTCCGCAAAAATTTTTTTTGGTCGTTGCAATATGGTTCCTTACTAAGGTAACATCAATATCTGTAGACGGTTTTGTCAGTTTTTGGATTAAGGCCCTTAGGCCTTGTACACACTACTCAACATAAAATTTGGATACCGAAATCTTTAAAATGCTATAACTTGACATTGGATTGACGGTTCTTGATGATTTTTGCGGATTTGGAATCCTTATTTCACGTAGATTTTCTATGGTCTAAGCATTTTATTTGAGGGTTGAAATTTACACATTATACCGGGTCGATAATAAACAAAAACGTAGCGACAAGAACAAGTTTATTACATTAAATTCTACAATATACAACATTGCTTAACAACGACCAAAAGTCAATTCTTAAAAAATTTATAATTCTAATTCTGGTAATTTTTAATAACTGAAAAAAAAATTAACTAAAAAATTAAAAATTAATTTCATTTAAACTTAAATTAAAATTAAATTAAAATTACCTAATTAAAATTAGGTACATTAATTTAAAAAAAGAGAAGCTAATATTTTGTTGGTCCTCCTGCTCGGAATATTACTTTCCGACATCGATTTGGTAGAGTATCCACAAGATTATTTATAAAATCTTGTGGAATATTCTCCCATTCTTCACGAATGGCCTCACTGAGCGTTTCTAAAGTTTGAGGGGGTACATCAAGAGATCTTACTTTAAGTTTTAAATAAGACCAAACGTGTTCGATGACATTAAGATCCGGAGACTTTGCAGGCCAGTCCATCCTATTGATGTTTTGTGCCTGCAAAAACTCTGTGATCCTTCGCGCTCTGTGAGGTCGAGCGTTGTCATCCACCAATAGAATTTCTGGGCCGCAATGTCGAGCAAAAGGAACAACAATAGGTTCCAAAATTTCCTCCTGATAAACAGTAGCATTAATGGTTTGGTTGGTAATGAATAGCTCGGTTTTACCATTTCTTATGATACCTCCCCACACTGTAACACCTCCGCCACCAAATGCTTCTTGAGGGGCCATATTTTCCTCCAAATATCGCTGATTTGGCCTTCTCCAAACTAACATTCGGCCATCGGAGTGAAACAAATTAAATCTTGTTTCGTCAGTAAATAAACAATGGCTCCACTCTGCATTACCCCAATTCGCATGCCGATTTTCCCATGCCCGCCTATTCGCTCTATGGCGTTGTAATAACCGCACACATTTTGCTCTGCGACGGGCTCTATAATTTAAAATGTTTGGCATTATGTTATGTTTTAAAAAAAAAAATCTCACCTCAAGTTGTTTTTATTTAATGTTCTTCTCACCGTTCTGTCCGAAACTCTCACCCCAGTTTGTTGTCTTAAAGAGTCATTTAGTTTTCTAGAGTTCTTTGTTCTATTCCGCATAGTTTCTCTCATTAAAATTCTTTCGGTTCTTTGGTTTATTTTTTTTGTATGTCCACCCCCATGCCCATAATTATGATCACCAGTAGTTTCGACGCGGCGGTTCAAATTATAAATTGTCTTTCGGCTGACATTGTAAATGTGCGCAACTTGCTGTTTTGACATTCCATCGTTGAGAAGTCGAATGCAATTTTCCCTTTTTGCCGTGGTTAAACGCCTCATATTAATTAAACTTTACAAAATTATAACATTGAAATATGTCAGATTATTTCTAAAATAATGTAAACAGTTTTTAATTCCACAGCAACAAATTTGTTTTTCCAATGCCTACTTTGAAATTGACGCGTCGCGTAGAAATTACACCCGATCATAATTATGGGCATGGGGGTGGACAAAGAACTCTGTAAAACTGAATGATTCTTTGAGACAACAAACTGGGGTGTGAGTTTCGGACAGAACAGTGAGAAAAACATTACATAAAAACAACTTGAGGTGAGAATTTATTTTTACAAAAACTTAAATAATGCCAAACTTTAGAGCGCGTCGTACCCTACGTTTTTGTTTATTATCGACCCGATATAATGTGTAAATTTCAACCCTCAAATAAAATGCTTAGACCATAGAAAATCTACGTGTAATAAGGATTCCAAATCCGCAAAAATCATCAAGAACCGTCAATCCAATGTCAAGTTATAGCATTTTAAAGATTTCGGTATCCAAATTTTATGTTGAGTAGTGTGTACAAGGCCTAAGGGCCTTAATCCAAAAACTGACAAAACCGTCTAGAGATATTGATGTTACCTTAGTAAGGAACCATATTGCAACGACCAAAAAAATTTTTTGCGGAAATTTCACTCATACAAACTTTTTGATTTTTTGACTTCATTGATCACCCCGTATATAATAAACTTATGGTCCTACGATAAATATACGTCATGCAGCTTAATCCGAAAAAAACTAGCTCTTAAAATTTGCAAGCCGCGTTAAAAAATTTGCATTCCTGTTGAAAATATTGAACTTTAAATTTTGCCTAAAAGTCTCTAGGTGTAAGTTCGAGTGTCCAGCAGTTTAGTTAACACAGTTCATAAGGAAGAAATCTCTGTGTTTTTAGTGGAACACTTGGGAATCCACCTAAATAACAATCCATTAAAATATATTGAATAGCAATAATATTTCGAATTTAGTTGACACTATTGTCAAGAATGGTAATCTGATATACATTTCAATAATCACATGTGCCATATCATATAATGAACAGTGGTGGAAGCAGCACTCACCTAAAATTGATTTCATACAGTAATTCCGTATATCATGTTGTTTAATCGACAAAAAATATATAGCATTGTGGGGTGATAAACAGGATGGTATACCTTAGAGTTACAGTTAACAATACCAATAACTATGAATATAAGATAATAACAAAAGGTCTTTTAGCCGGTCATCAAAAGACAATTGAGTCTAATGGGTCTGGTAGATGATGCAATATGCAGATTCTGCCAAGAGGCATAGGACACCTCAGTCCATGTACTGTGCCATTGTGAAGGTCTTGCTAGATTAAGATTCAAACTACATGATGAGGAAAAACCAAGAGCTGATAGTTATACTAAGGGACCCTCATCCAGGCTGTGGAGTCTAATAGGAAGGACAAAGCTGGAGCTCTAAGGAAAATAAACAGGAGCACCACAATATATCCATGTGGGTCGCGGTGGCCAATCAGCCAGCTCCTCCTTTCTAAATCTAAATCTAAAAATCTAATGAATGTAAGATTTGACGGAGAATGCAGACTGGTAACTTGCCAGATGATAAAAAAGTAACAATAGGCAAGTGTGCCACTGTCCTTGTTTTCTCCATCTCTCTTTATTCATCTAAGATACGAACTATTAGAGAGGTATCTATTCAGTGCAGTTTTCGCAAATGGAAATTTTGAGCAGGGTGAATCGTGTGTCGACTCTGAGGCGAGTTCGCATTTTACGGCGAACGAATAATGGATGAAAAATAAAAATTACACTACAGGAATATCCAAAATTATTTTCGCCAATGAAACGAAAGTACCAGTGAAGTGTTCTGGTGATAATTGCTGTACTTTTGAAATTTGGGTGTGAAGACGAACTTCTTAAACAGACCATCCCAGTGACTACTCAATTCTCCAAAATGAGTCTCTAGCATCATATGCCCCTCATCTTATTATTTTGCCAGATGAATCGCAGATATGTTTAATAGTTCAGAGAAATCGGATGGCAAGCGACAAGGAGGATTCACACCAACGCGTTGAATTGATATGACTTAAGAAGGAACTAATATGATGAAATCTTGGTGAACAACAATGTACGTTTAATGAAATGCAGAAATACAGAAACTATGTCAGTAGTAACTAACAGCCCAACCCTAATAAATAGCTGAAGTAAATACTCCACGTCTTCAATTATTCATATTGAGTTCTAACTGTTTCCCAAGCTAACTTGAATACTCACGGAAATCACGTCACAGATTACTAGACCACAAATGATTTTGTAAAAGGATGGTTTAACTCCAAAAGATCAAACCCAAACTGTTTCTTACCTGATCACGTTTGCATTTGATAATTCCTCTTCGTAACAAAACTTTCAGTTGGTTGTACTGCGACGTGGCCAGTAATCCTTCCTCATTATTATCAACATTAGCGTCCTCTACAACAACATAATAGTATATTATTCATTATGGTACAGAAAACTACTATTATAGTATGACAATCAGAATTGTATCCCGAGATGTGAGACACTGATAGTTTTAAGTATTGATCTGGGACAATAATCACTATTATTGACCTACTCTAAGCAGGATATTGAAAATAATGTTATGTTGTTATGCTAGTGGTGAAAACTATAAATATATAACATAACAAAGCGATGAATGTTACCTTTCAACAGATTGACACATGGAAGCATATCAGGATCATTGAAATAAGTAAGCGATCTTCCGTTACTTGTGGCTTTTATCATTTTCTCGACTTTGTCATCACCATATTCTCCACATGCTAATTCGATTACTGAAAATAACAAGTACAATTAAAACAAATTTTCGGCAGCAATATTTTATTGCAGATTTTGAGAAACTATAGTAATGATTGTATACTCTTCGCAATTATAAAGGAATGAAAAATATATAGTGCAATCACTTGGTGTCAAAAAGTACCCAAACTTCGGCTATGGCGGCTTGGAATTTTTATTTTTTTTTGAGGGTTATTAAATTTTAGGGCATCAACTTGAAATATTAAAAAGGAATAAATGTACTTTTACCCCTAAGAGGGTGAAAACCCCCTAAATTTCAAAATGTAATACTGACTCAAGTATTAATACTTGAGTTAATGTCTCGAGAAAGATACATCGAATTGATACAAAGAAAGATGTTGAATATTTTGAAGAAGCTATCTGATGATACCAAACTCGACCCCCTACCCTAACCCCCTGCGGATGGGGTAAGGGCAACTTTGAAATCGTAAATGGAAACCCAACCCCCATTTTTTTTATTACAGATTCGCATTTTACAGTACAGAGTACGTAGGTTTTATCTGAAACTTTTTTCGATTCGCGATAGATGGCGTTGTAATCGCAAAAATAACGCAATTCTCGAGAAATACGGTTTGAATTGAAAAATATAAAAATACGTGTTTAGTATGCTAAAAAGTTATACAATGATACCAAACTCGACCCACTACCGCCACCCCCTGGGAGTGGGATAGGGAGCAACTATGGAATCTTAAATGGAAACCCTTATCTTTCATTGCAGAATTAGATTTTACGTTACCCAGGAGCAACGACATGGACGTAGTAGGTTTCTGTTGCCTCGGAGTGCTTGTTTTCGGTAACCCTCTCTTCCCACCATAAGAATAAAAACTTATTTCTTGTCATTATAACGCCATATATTGCAAATTAATACAAACATTTCAAACAAAACCTACGTAGGTTTTGTTTGAAATGTTTGTGTTTCTGTAGTGTAGAATCCGAAACAGTAATAAAAAATGACGATTTCTATTTAAGATTCCATAGTTGCTGCCCACCTCATTCCCAGGGGCAATGGTAGTGGATAGAGTTTGGCATCATTAGATAGCTTTTCTTAGAATATTTTAGAGTATTTATTAATTTTCAATTCAGTGTATTGCTCGACAATTGCGAAAAAACTTATTTTTGCTATTGCAATGCCATTTATTGCGAATAAAAAAAAAGTTTTAGACAGAACCTATGTATTGTGTAGCGTAGAATAAGAATCTTTAATAAAGAATCGATTCGATGTATATTTATAGAGATATTGGACCGATCCGGGACTTTCTATTCACCCATTTACGGCAATTTTCGACGGCCCGTAACTCTGAAATGAGAGACTTTTAGACCCAAGTTCCATTTGAAAGTTTGATCAGAACAGCAAGAATTGCCTTTTCCAAAAGTTACAAAATAGTTCACCGAGATCCATTTTTCCCATGTATTTGGTGCGAGGTCATATAAGACCAAAGGACCTAGCTACTGTAATGAGCTTTAATTTGGTTCAAGGTACATTTCCCGTCAAATGGAACTAGGACACTTTATTTTAGTTTTGTGAAATAGAGTCTTCAGTTTTGACAATTGTTGATTTATCAGATATTATTATTTTTAATTGCCACGATGTCACAACAATTAAGCATCACTCAAAAATTACTATTGTTTCGAAGATTAAGGACGGTTTGTCAATAAGACTTCTTGCCGAAGAATTTGATGTCAACATGAATACTATTTTGAAAATTAAAAGAATATGGGACAGTGAAGGAACTGTTGAGGGAAAGGTAGGAATAGGTAGACCAAGAAAAACCTCGAAAGAGCAGGACACTACTTTAATAAATTATTTTCGAAATCATCCTTTCGATAATGCAAGTGAGGCTAAATTTGAAACAAATTTCCCCGCCTCCTTAAGGATCAATTAGCAGAAGAGAAAAAGCAAGGCCGTATAAT
Source organism: Stenurella melanura (assembly GCA_963583905.1). Lineage (NCBI taxonomy): Eukaryota > Metazoa > Arthropoda > Insecta > Coleoptera > Cerambycidae > Stenurella > Stenurella melanura. Next base: position 92,544,882 of record OY757314.1, read on the forward strand.
ATTTGCTCTCAATCATTTATTAATTGATGCTGATTTTTGGAGAAATGCAATTTTTTATCACGAAAAAATATTTCAAACCCACAATGACGGTGGTATTCGGGTGTATAACCCACCACGCTCTAGATTTAATGAAAATTATACTGCATCCAATGATAGATTTGGAAGATTTTCAGTTAACATTTGGGAGTGGATGTCAATGAAAGGTTTAGGGGTTTGCTGGAATATCGATGGAAGGCTAAATTCTAGAAAATATTTGGAAATTTTGAATATTGTAATGTTGCCTTCAGTTAGAAAACGATTCTCTGTTTATGTTCCATCATGATAATTGCTCAGTGCACACCGCCAATTGTTTGAGAAGTTATCTAGATGAAAATAATGTTGAGGTTCTGCCTTGGACTGCCAAAATTCCCGACATTAATCCGTAGGAGAACATTTGGGGAATAATGGTTACGAAAATGCAGAAACAAAATGTTATCCCCTTAAATAAAAATCATTTAGGTTCTCTCATTGAGGAAGCCTGGTAAATTCTACCACAAAGTTAATCAATTCAATGCCCAGAAGAATGCAAGAAGTAATAAATAATAACGGGACCATGACTAGATATTGAATTCTACTATTTCTGTTTTTGTTTGTTTTTTATTTTTTACCTAAATATTTTTAATAAATTACTGTCTGATTTTACTAAGAACCAGTTATATTATTTGGAGAATAGAATAGAGTTGGCACCACCGCACAAATGTCGTCTACCAACATATAACATAACAAAAAATTACAGTTTTCAATGAACAAGAGTTGTCCTACTTTTATTGGTCGAGAAGTGTACATGTTAAAAGGTTTTTTAAACCGGAGTTATAGCTGTTTGAAGAGCGTGACCTTTTCAGGGCTACGTTCAAATGCACCTAACATTAACCGTATATCGGCAACGATGAGCCTAAACAAATGTTTATTTCATGGATTATTTTTGTTGTTTTTTACTCATAAAAGCTTATAAAAGTTTTTTGTTATGACAATATTTTTCAAAAATGTCATTCTCTTTGCGTAATTTCCTTAAAACTTTTACTTAAAAATCGACGTTTTCAACCCCCTGTAACTCGGTGGATATTATAGTAGAATTTGACGATCTACCTGTTCCAATGATCACTTTCTTTTCTTCTTCGAAACCTCTGAGTTGAGGTGGAACTCACCCCCAACGATAAGGTACCCTTATTCCCGTTTAATATTTCGTATTTGACCCATTGTGAATCAAACTATCCAAAAATATTTGAATTTAAAACTGCCGTAGAATCAGTCTGAAGTGACATCACCAAGTTACCGTTTTAATTGTATTTTGAAACATATTTTTTTATAGGATTTTGCAAACAGCAGCAAAAAATAACTATCTATGAGAACTAAAAGAAAAACTATGTGTAAAAATATTATTGAAATCTTTGCATTCTTTCGATAACCTGAATTCTTTTTATGCTAGCAAATTAAAATCCTAAAATTAATTTATCTAATATCTTATTTGAAAATTCCCATTCTAAGACTAACACCCAGACAGTTCCCTACGGCCATGCAGATTAAACTAGTATCTACATAGCCCCCTACGGTCCTGAAGATTCAGTTAAAAATGAGAACAAAGGCCTAAAATGAATTTATCTATCTACCTTGTCTTAAAAAATTTGTTCATTCTAATGGATTACATTGTCATGAAATCTATCACTCTCTTTGAAACGTTTTTCGCCCTTATTCTGGAGCTCATCAGAAAGACATAAAGCTACTCATAAAGATGTTTCATGCAAAACCAAGACAATTTCTATGAATAAGTATGAAATAATTATATTTGATATTGACTGATAAAAACACCAGATCCTCACTAGTAGCTGCCAAGGAAAAAGTAAGTACCAATTTTTGCCTATAAATAGGACAATTGTTACTAGGATTATAGTAGTATTTAATTTGTGTAATTGAGTATGATACAGCTCTTCATCATAATTAAGTCTTGAATACAGTCATGATATTTGTTTGCGGAAATTTATAGTGACAAATCTTTTAAAAATCGCGTTACGCATTAAACAAACATAAAGCTTGTTTTGTCACAAATGTTGCAATAATGTTATAAATATAAATGGGGGGTCAAAGTTGATACTGTTAGTTATAATATGTAATATTCTAATGTTCGAGTGATTAAACTGCGAAAACAGGCAAAAATAATGATATTGGTTTCATCGCAAAATAGAAGTTATCACTTCACACAAAGTTATCTCTATCAAAAATTAATTAACAGTTTTCAATATCAACATGTTATGTCATTTTAATGGAAACACGCAAACACGGAGATTCTGTACATTGCTAAAATATATAGCGAGAGAACAAAATTACTTCCTCAATTTTAATTTTCTTTGCGGCTAAAGATTGTATTTCAAATGCCTAGTCTCCTACTGCTATGGAAATTATTTATTGTCCTTAATTTGCAGGTAGAAACTTTAGGCTTCGAGTTATCAACTCAAGATTTTTTAGAAGGTACATACAGCTACATGCATGCTCGTTCTTGAGACCAAAATGCAACTTGTTCTATACATAAAATAATAGAGCCATCGAAAACCATGTTAAAAATATATACTATAGGTCCATCATATTACGAACATTGTGAATACTTGATATGGGAAGAAACTGTGCCAACTGGCGCTTGCTCGTCAAAGGCATAATTATCATGAGCAGATTGTAGGCCAAGAGGAAGACGTGCAAGTAGAAAAATCTCTGGGTGGCAGCATATTACAGTCTTTATACTGTGATGCGATGTATAAATATATGCAGATGGTTAGTCGGTGCGCGTTGGAAATCGCCGTAGTTCGAATCGACCTATGCCAGTGGACGATATTTAACTGGACATTTTGCATCCATCCATCCATCCATCCATCCACGTATTTGGCTAGATCGATCTATTATAGATATTGTGATGTATTTATTTCATATTTGTATCTTTCCTTAACAAGGCTTGACGCAACGGGTGATACGTGTTGCCAAGTAGGGTGCCTAGATACATAGATAGATAGATAGATAAGATAGATAAATAATATTTATCGGTGCTAAAACAAGAAGTCTAAAAATTCATTGATGGTGTAAAAAGCTTGGTTTATTAAACATTTTTCAATGAGTCGTTTAAAATTATTGATCGGTAGTAGGTACTCTAGTCCAGAGAGGAATTTATTAAAAAATTTAGGTACATAGTAGTTGAGGTCATTCCTGCAAGATTTTAATCTTAAGTAGTTGGGTCTTATGTTATCTCCATTTCGGTTATTATGATTATATACAGATTTCTGGAATGTGTACTGTTCCAGATTATTTTTGGTATATAGCAGACATATATAGATATACAAACTAGGGAAAGTTAGTAATTGCAGATTAATACATTCTTGTTTATCATCTGCCCGGTACTCCATATTACTTATAATACGGATCACTTTCCGCTACAGTCCGAAAATTCTACAAGTAAAAGGAGCATAGCTTATTAGCCCATAGGACATCTGGGACACTATGAGACTATAATAAGCAGTCTTTAAAACCTGTAGAGGAACTAATTTTTTGAGATATCTAATTCAAAATATGTTTTTTGACAATTTATTTGACAGTTGTTCAATTTATTGACACCAGCTTAGCTTTGGGTCTAAGATAACACCTCAAATTTAGCATTACCAGGATTATCGTAGTATTCAATTGCTCTATGATAGAATAGTACATTAGAAGTCTTATTTTGATTTAGACTTAACTTATTTGCAATGAATCATTCATTGGCGTCGACCTGAGAGTCGGTCATATGCTCCCTAACAGTACTCAGGCACTTGTGATGGGTTATTAGAAGCTTGGCGTTTGGAACATCCATTTTAAGATCGTTTACGTATACAGGAAGAGAGTAGAACTCAGCACAGACCCTTGAGGGACACCATGTTTGACATATCGTGGTTTAGAACAGTTACTGTTCAGTGGAGTGTACCGCTTTCTACTGGTAAGGTAAGAGAATACTAGATTACAGCTAAGATCGTTAAATTTAGAGTACCTAATTTTATCAACAAGTACATGGTGAGACACAGAGTCAAATGCTTTCTGTAAGTCACAAAAGGTTACTCCGGCGATTTCCCCTTGTTCTTGTATTTCAATTATTTTGTTATTTAAGAGAACTAATAACATATTTATATTATTATCTGTGATATTGTTGTATATTGACTTATTTGAAGTAAGTGCTCGAAAGGTTACGAATTATTCATTATTTTTCTCTAGACAATTATCAAGAGGCGACTTGTGCGATTTTAAGTTCGTGACTCTATGGCAAATTTTCGAGATACTCTTTCTTTCCTCTTAGAAATTATTGTAAAATTTCTTGGTTCTTGGAGACAGTATGAACATTAATGGATTTTGCTCTTTGGTAACAATTCTTTGCTATTTTGAATAAATATGGACGTGGCGATAAAGAAAAACATTGATTTCTTGAGCCATCCATGCTAACCACTGGGCTACCATTTATTACTTTTAATTTAAGGGAAAAACTTACCGTAATCAGCAGGATTGTGAAATTTCGGACAGGGAAATCCAACGTCATATAGGAATGGTACCAATTTCTCCGTACTTCCTTGATACAGACAATTTCCCTCAGCTAACACGTACACTTGGTCAAAGAGTTGAAATAGAGATGCAGAAGGTTGGTGAATTGTACAAACGATTGTTCTACCTTGCCGCGCTAGCTCTTTTAACAATTTTACACATGTGGAACATGAAGAACTATCCAAGCCACTGTAAAAGAAGGCGAGATTTAAGAATAAAAATATATTACTTATTATTAAAAAAAAACTTCTATTTACAAAATATTTTGTGTGGTGACCACACGACGCATTGTCTAAATTTTTGTACAGGGAGGTCGAAAAAGACTGAATGTGCTGGTCCCTAAAGATTTTTTGTGTGCCACTCACACTGTTTTGTGATACTTTGAACAAACCGAAATGTCCAAGGAGTTAAATGGAAACTGATCGAAGTTTTCATTATATTAGTACTTTTGTGGACATTATATGATATAATGCCGCTGTGTTTTTAATTGTGGAATTATGGCAATACGAAATGACGCCAGTTTTTATTAAATTACCTCAATTTTCCAACTAGGAAAAGTTGAGGTAGGAACACGCCAACTTCGTAAGCTTCGACTTTTGAATACTTTAGATTTACTGTTTTAATTATGCATTCCTTTCAAAAATCATGCAATTACAATATACTTCTTCATTTAATATATTGGGATTTAAGTTGATAACACCAACTTCTTTCCATGCACCTATCCTGTACATCATAAGACAGTTTCGTAAAATATAAACTAGGTTCCATCTTAACAAACAAAATTCGCCATATGAGTAGAAATTAAATAATTCAATATTAAGTTTAGAACATCATAACATCCTTAAAATATACAGTTAAAACAACGCGTTCGATCGGCGTAACGGCCATTTGTATTTCAAATATCTCTTGTAATATGGGAAATTAGGTTGAATAATGTACGTAGAATAGAAATCGATTTTTTTATTTTAGTGACTTCTCTGTGTGACGTCAGCTTCATTCTTTCTCGATAGCACTGCATCAATAAGAATTTTGAGACATGGTAATATAAGGATGAATAAATGATAAAATTTTCAATTACTGAATCAATTTAAAATATAGGTCTATAGTATACACCATTAAATATAGTAGAACAAGCAAACTGTGATAAGAAATAATAATAGGAGAAAGTCCCAAATAAAAGGAACTAGGTTAATTTTAATGGTAGTAGTTTTACGGCAATCTAAAACACCTTTTCAGGTATAATGTTTAAATATCTGTAAAAATATAAAATTTTGACTAAAGGTCATGACGGATTTCTCAGTGCACCCATTTTATGTGAAATTATTAAATTTTCTAGAAGTCGGCGAATGCCTTGATGGGATTTTTAAAAATTTCAGCATGGCATTTAACCATCAGAAAATAGGGTCCAAACTGAATAATTATGGGATAAGAGGAATGCAGCTAAACTGGGCTTAACCACTTGAAAATACGAAACCGGGTAAGAAACAATATGTTAATGGTAAATATAAAAATAAACACGATTTTGAATATAGTTGTTTAACATTAGGAGTTCCCCTAAGTTATGATTTAAGTCCTGTGATATTTTTGCTATATGTAAATAAAATTGATTCCATATTATTTAATATTCACTTTACGATGTATGCTATGAAAGCTTAGAAGTCTATCTATCTATCTACACTGGTAATATATGGCTGTGGTTGCAAAAGCCATTCACACAACACAGAAGTTTAGAAGTCAATTGTAATAGTTTATTTAACAAATTAAATGGATGATTATTTTAACCTAGAAAAACCCAGGTCTTAAGATTTCATAACAGTCAAAAACAGAAAATTGCAAAATTTTAAATTGAACGATACTGGTTTATATACTGGAGTAATGCATAGAAGCATCCATTGACAAATGGGTGTAAACTGAATCTTTGGAATGGTGGAGAAGTTTCCCACGACAGAGATAGGACAAAGAGTTCATTAAAGAACAATCGAAGGACCCATTATGCCAAAACAGAAAAGCCATTAGAATAATAGTGAATCTTCTAACCGTTCACTGCCGACATCTGAGTCTAATGGGTCTGGCAGAGGACATTACATGCAGATTCTGCCAAAAGGCAGAGGAAACCTAAGTCCTTGTATTGTGCCATTGTGAAGGCCTTGCTACTATTTGGCCAGGAAAAACCAGACGCTGATAGCTACACTAATGGGCCCTTATCAAGGCTGTGGAGTCTGATACAAAAGACAAAAATGGATAAGCAGCTCTAAGGAAAACAAACAAGAGCACCACAATAGATGGGGGTCGCGGTGGTCAAGGCCAATCAGCCACCTTCTCCTTCCGAAATCTAAGAAAAATATATAAAAAATACTGAAGTAGATATACTAAAATGTTTAGGTTTATACTTAGATAAAATCCTAAGTGGAAAGTTCAGTCTAAAATTATTATTTCAGCGGATGGTTTTAGGTACATAACAACTTCTTTGTTTATATTATGCAAATGTTGAATCTAGTTTAAGATATTTTTGCTTCTGGAGAAACTTCATTTTGGGTCTTACATTTTTATAATCCAACAACGTATTAAGGTATTGCTGGTGTTTCATATAGCCATTCTCGAAAGGGTGCTTTTAAAATTATAAGATTTTATCTTTACTAGGTTTATAAACTTAAATGTTCATATGTATTTTTTTAAATCAAGAAAATTTTATAGTAAATGTAAGTACGATTTAAAAGCACAATGTTTATGTTCCTCCTGTTAAATTAATGATTACTTCTAACCAAAATTGAGTGAACGGTTATTTAAAATTAAACTAAAATAATTTTTACTAAATAAATGTTTTTGTTCTCTATCTGATTTCTGGCGTATGTCTTAATTTGTAAGTCCCGAAACGACTTATTTTTATTGCCAAAGAGAAAAAAATTAACATATTGTATTACTATTATTATACTCTTCGCAAATACAAAACGAAGAGTATATTGCATTCGATCGGCACATTTCTAAAACCGGTAATATTCCTCGTAGAGAAAGAATTTTCATATCACTATGTTGGTGATCGAATTCTGAACCATTTTCAAAATGTCCGTCGGTCCGCCTGTCCGTCTGTCTGCCGTCCGTCCGTCACGTTTCTTGTAAGCACGATAACTTAAGAACGAAAAGTCCGATTGCATTGAAATTTGGACAGTAAGTGTAAGCTAGAGGAAGAACCCTATTGTTTTTGGGCCAAATCGATCGATAAATAAAAAAGCTATCAATTTTTTTATATAAATTTTTTTTTTTTACATAATTTGTTTTGTTTTGTAATTAAACTAAATATATCTAAAACTAATATTATTTACAAAAAAAGAAACTGCCAAGAGTATCCTATAGAATGTGCAAAAATTATATAAAAAGTGCAGTAAATCGGTGAAGAGTATAACGGTTAGCTTGTTATTATTTGTATTTTAAGCGAATTTTATAAAAATTAACATAATTAGAAAGTAAGCAAAGTATTAACTATTAACAGTAATTAAAAACAGAATTATGTCGGTGACGTTAGGAGTTATTCCTCTCAAATTAAGTAATACCCTGGCAGACAATACTAAATTCATGCCAACGCTTTTGTTAAAACAATCTCCAAACATTTTTGACGATGTACATAGGAAATATTTTCGGTAACAATAAATACCCCGTTTTTTAGCATGATGAAATGCAAGTAAGTTTAACTTCCTATTAAAGATAAATTAATTGTCGCAATTAATGGACTTTGATCAAGTTTGGTGTGAGTGTTTTCGAAAATAATGATAAAATTTTAGTACCCAGTTAAGTATAAACAAATAGCAATCAAAATAAATATGAAACATTCACTACCCACTTCCTTTTGCTAAAGTTGTATCTATAGGCGAACTTTGAACCATATTTTATCTTATGGAAAAATGTGAAATTATTAGTGTTTGTTTTTATAGATATTTTTTTTTCAATTTGCGTACGAAACTGTTTAAGCAAGTAGATTTATGAAGGTTATCTTTATATTCGTTGGTCCTTCAGAAGAGAATTTAATGTCAACTATTTTAATTTGAAAAATAATGAATTACTTACTAAAGTAGAATTTTCAATGCTACAAAGAAAATACTACAGCAAAAATTATGCCGGTGGAACAGGTATTGGATATTGGATATGTTCTTATCCTAGATAAAATTTAAAATCCAATTGGAAATGAAAGAAATTCAACAAATATGAAACTGCAAGTCCTATACAGAACATATAGAAACAATACTAAACTACATGACATTTAAAAATGTGATGGCTAGAGGTTTTGTCTACGGTTCACTGAGAACCGCATTTTGACACCAATCTCGATCCGGGGTCAACAAATTCCGATAAAAAGGTGCGTGAATTATGAGGGGGTGAACGTAGACAAACGACTGACGTTTAACATCCACATCAACGAGACTATACGTAAGGTCTACTTCGTGTCTGTATCCGCTTCTAGCAATGGGCAGCGGACTGGACAGACGAAATAAAACATTATTGTATACGATGGTGATCAGGCCGGCCATCACATACGCGGCGCTGGTGTGGTGCAGAATCTCGGCCACGACAATGAAAAAATTCCAGGTTATGGAACATTAAATTTATGCGCCTCATCTCCGATTCGAGCAGGTACACCTCACTCAGAGATTTATATGATCGTTGTAACGACATAACGCCACTAGCGGACTTCGTCCGGGAAACAACGCAGAAATTTTATGCCTTTTAACTTATGCCTATCTTCCGACAACGTCTTTAGCCACACTTTCCTTAACCATAACTTTTCTCTATCACACACTTTTCCCTTCACACCTTTATATATTTATCTATCATTTCCTCCTTTTGTCTGTTTGTCAATTGTTTGTCTTTCTGTCTTTTTCGTCATTTTGCCCTTTTTTGTTCTAAATTCATTTTAGACCGAAAAGGCTTTTAAAATTTGTAACTATTAAAAAATCTTAATTTATCGCCTTCCCTACCTTCCCGACGGAGCGCGGCGGGTAGACTGTTGGGTCCAATTTCTTCGAATGGGTTTTTTCGTTGAGTTTCCTCCCCCGTGCCAGAAATCAAAATCTAATAGTGTTTAGTATCTTGTGCCCCAATAGTTCTTAGAGTGTTAATTTTAAATGTTTTAAATCTGTAATACCGATATTACTAATTTTAATGTTAATTTTAAGCCGCCACCGCATGTGACGAGGCGATGCCGAGGAGGGGGGTGACGAGGCACAAGAGAGGAGTGTATTGGTGGACAGAGGATATCTCTGACCTCAGGAGAGATTGCATAGCAGCCAGGAGACGGAGTACCAGGGAAAACAGGAGGCAAGGGGGGCCTGGAGAAAATATAGCCCTGCAGGAATATCGCGAGTCAAGGAAGAGACTAAGTTTGGCGATAAAAAAAGCCAAAGAAGACAAGTGGAGACAAGTGTGCGATGACATCGATAATAACGTCTGGGGGGATGGATATAAGATCGCCACCCGGACCATGAGAGCTGCCTCCCCCACAATTCTTGTGGAAAGGCTGGAACAGATAGTGGAAGCCCTATTTCCCAATAGGGAAGAAGTTAGATGGAGGGACACGGAGATAGAGGAAGTGCCGCCCTTCACAGAGGGAGAACTCCAAACAGCCTGTGGCAGACTAAAAAATGGCAAGGCCCCCGGCCCGGATAATATCCCACCGGAACTGGTAAAGATGGCAGCAGAGGAGCACCCGGATATGTTCCTATGGGTTATGAACGAGGCATTAGAGAGGGGAGATTTCCCTGATAAATGGAAGAAGGCGAGGCTGGTGCTTATAGCCAAAGGAAACACACCCATGGAGGAACCGTCCTCGTATAGGCCTGTGTGCCTACTAGACGCGATGGGGAAGGTCTTGGAGTACCTGATACTTGGAAGACTGGACGCCGAAATAATACAAAAGGATGGAGTGGCGTAGACGCAATTTGGCTTTAGGAAAGGCAAGTCAACGGTGGGAGTCTTGAAAAGGATCACCGAGACAGCCAGGGTGGCCATGGAGAGCAAAAGAATATGCCTACTGGTAACCCTTGACATAAGGAATGCTTTTAACTCGGCAGGGTGGAGAGAGATCAACAGCAAGATGAGGAATTTGGGAGTAGCACCGTACCTCATAAGAATAGTTAGCAGCTATCTGGAAAACAGGTGGATTGGCTGGGAAGGGGAAGGCACCGAGCACTGGAGGAAGGTGACATGCGGAGTTCCACAGGGATCGGTATTGGGACCCACTCTGTGGAACATTATGTTTAACGACATCCTGCAATTACCAATGTCGAATGGCGTGGCAGTCACAGGGTATGCTGACGATCTGGCAATAACGGCCACGGGTCGATCGGTGGCCAGGGTAGAGGACGCGGTGAACCAGACCATTAGAAAAATGGAACGCTGGTTAGGAGGTATGCATCTAGAACTAGCCCCGGAGAAGACCGAATGCCTGGTCATCACCAGGAAGAGAAAGGTGGAACCGGTAACAGTGAGAGTAGGGCAATTAGGAGTACAACCCAGTACGGGGTTAAAATACCTGGGAGTCTGGCTGGATCCCCGACTGACCTACAGGTTACACGCCCAGAAGACGGCCGAAAAAGTTGGGAAGGCTGTCTCGGCATTAGCGAGATTGACGAACAATGTGCGAGGACCGAGATCTAGCAAAATAAGGATGTTATGCAGCGTGGTAAACTCCATCATGCTCTACGCAGCACTGGTGTGGGAGAAAACCATGGAGGTGCAGAGAACAAGGAGGTATCTCGAAAGAGTACAGCGCTGCGCTGCGCTAAGGGTATGCAGTGCATATAGGACGACGTCGTATGAAGCAGCCCTAGTAGTGGCGAGAATACCGCCGATAGATCTGCTGGCGAAGGAAAGGAAGGAGATCTATTATGGTACGGAGAGAAGGGAAGCCAGAAAAATGCTGTTCGAACGATGGCAGGAAAGGTGTGATGGCTCTCCGAAAGGAAGGTGGACGAGGCGTTTGATCCCAAACGTAAGAATATGGGTAGGGAGGAGGCACGGGGAGGTGGGTTTCCACCTCACACAGGCCCTGACGGGGCATGGCGTCTTTGGAGAATATTTATATGACATAGGGAAGACCGAAACCCGTGAGTGTGAATACTGCGGAGAGAATGACGACGCAGAGCACACATTGTTCTTCTGTAGGCGATGGGCGGACGAAAGAGTTAGCTTAGGGTTGCTGACGGCAGACAATATAATCGGACACATGCTGGAGTCTGAGCAGAATTGGACAGAAGTGGCAGCGGGAGGATAATGAGGGTAAAGGAGATGGAAGAGAGGGAACTCTACCCGAATCCGTAAACGGAAGTACGCACCAGAGAGATTGCCCCCTGTGGCCTGATGGGAAGCGAAAGCAGTTCCAGGCCACGAGGAAACACAGAAACTGGAGGGGTTTTAGCCGGTAGAAGTCCGGCACTACCCGGCGTGCTAGACCCCGGCGCCGGGTGTCCATGAGGATTTCCCCTCCCCCCGCCAAAAAAAAAGCCGCCACCGGCGCGGCGGCAGGAGTTTTAACTTTTTGTATTAATTTTATTGAGCCAAACCGATCGTGACCTGCCCAACCCTACGCACACCACGACACTGCGCGACGTGGTTGTCTGGTTGGTTCCGGATCGCGATTCGGGGAGGCAATGTTTGTATATTATTAATTTAAATAAAATTTGTTATGATGATGGTTTTGTCTACAGGGTGTTTCATGAGGAACTGTACATACTTCCAGGGACGGTAGAGGACAACTTGAGTATTCAGGAACGGTCGTTGAAATTTTCCTGTCGCTCTTAATTTCTGAGATGCAGGGTGATAAACTGGTTTTGGTCTAAATTTATTTTGGCCAGAACGTCCTTACTATTGATCTGACTTTGTTTAAATTTAAGTCACTTTATACACTTATGATAGTTGATAAATTGCTATTACAATTTTTGTTACATTCCAGTGCAGGACATTTTTAATTTGATTTTTCCGATTCCTGTGAAAATGATCATCCTGTAATATTTAACATTCAGGTGCCAATTATCAAAGTCCATACATCACTAAACATAAACATGTAATCAGATTTTTGGTCGCACCTTTAACGATTTTTTTACAAGCGATTGAATTTTGCAAAAGGGGGACTTTAAAGAAAAACAGCTTTAGTTGCTTACATTGTCCAAATAATTGAAAATAGCCACATTAATTATTTACAAACATTATTTAAAAATATTACAATACTTAGAGCAAATGTTTAAAATGGGAACCTCCAGCTTCCATACATTTTTATTGGCGTTTATTTAAATTGCCAATAGATTTTCTAACTTGCGCAGGACTGTTTCTAATTCGGTCACTACAGAGGAAAATTCGCTGAAGTAACTAAGTATTTATTGGGACACTGTAGACTTCAGTTTTGAGATATCCGTCTAGAACAATCGACGGGGTTGAAATCTGATGATCTGGCTAGCCAAGGATGAGGTCCCCCACGTCCAATCCATCTGTTCGGATACTCATTATCCAAATTCCTTCTAAACTCAATGCCAAAATGAGGACAAGCTCCGCCATGCTGGAAGTACTGTCCTCTTACATTAATACCTTGCATTAAACCAGGAAAAATATTTTGTAAGAAATCTAAATAAACCTCTGTAGTTAGTCTTGCCGGAAGAATATGTGGGCCAATTAGGCTGTTAATCATACCACACCAAACATTTACCGAGAACTTATGTTGAGAATGGGGTTCTCTTATAGCATGAGCATTGTTTTCTGTCCAGTTATGCGAATTTCCTGAATTAAATACACCATCCCGTGTGAATTATACCTCGCTTGTGAATAATGTTTAATATGTGATCAATAATCCACTGGCAAAATTATAACCTATTTACATTGTCACCCTGTTGAAGCCTTTGCACTTGTTGAATATGATACGGATGTAATCTTTCTCTATTTAGAGTCCTCCAAACCCACACATAAGGAACTCCTAATTGGGCACTTACTCGTGGGGTACTTACTTGGTGGTGTTCTTGAACAATATTAATGATATTTTCTTCATCCTCAACGTTTTAAAATAATATGTAATATAATGTATTCCTCATTTGTAAATTTATAAGACATGATTATTTGTGGGCTAAGTTAACCAAGTAGACTAGTTCTACTGTTTGTGACAGCAAACACGAAATGTCAAACTATATAGGCCTACCAATAATTATGTAATAATAAAAAGAAAAGGTAATGATCCCTATTACAAAATGTACCTAGCTATACTTTCTTTGGAATAAAAAAAACTTTGGTTTTAAATTTTTTGTCAATATTAACATTATTTACCGAGTTTAAATTGACATGTTTATGTTTAGTGATATATACAGACTTTTATAATTGGCGCCTGAATGTTAAAAAAAATTACAGGGTGATCACTTTTACAGGATTCGGAAAAATCAAATTAAAAAGTCCGGCAATGGAATTTGAAAAAAATTGTAATGGCAATCTATCAGCTGTAATAAGTGTATAAAGTGTCTAAATTTCACACAAAATCCGATCAATGGTAAGGTCGTTAAAAATGTTAAAAAGATATCCTGAGAAAGTGACGTCTCTGTGAATGTATAAAAATAATTAGGATATCATATTTCCTTACAATGAAGTAATACAAAATTTCATAATATTCTTTTTAAAAATATTTTATCCACAATCACATTATAAATGGAGTTTTATCCATACCTATGAAGCATATAAAGTACCACTTTATCCACTAGTAGAATAATGAAATTACTTTATTTCACTAGTGGAATAATGAAAAATACAACCTTAAATTAATTATATTTTATTTAAATTTTGTTAATATTAATATTAACATTTATATTAATAGACATTTCCTTATTTGTTTTATCATATTTCACTTATTTTCCATTAATAACAAACTTGTAGCTGTCACCAAAGTTTTTGATAAATCTGTATAAACAATGGATGTCTCCTCTTGTAAGGAACGACTAGTACCAGGAGTACCTTGGATTTTCCTTGCCATATCAAGTTTATTGGATATAGAATCTTCGATATAACTTTCTGCTATAGCGGAACTTCTCCACCCGCCATGCCGTTCAATTGTTGTGGGGTCAGCACCTTCATTAGCCAGTAAAGTTGTTGAAGTATGCCTCATGCAATGGCCGCTATAAGCTTCTGTGTTTGCCAGATTCAAATATGAAGCAACTCTTGAAGGAACTCTCGACAAAGTGTTGATTCCAACAGGTTGTGAAGTACATTTTTGATTTGTGTATCGTAAAAAGAATCTGTCGTTGGATAACTTCTTCGGACGTAAGGACATGTATTTTATACACGTCTTCACAGTATTGATAGAGAATCTTTCTTCCATAATTGTGAATTTTCGTGAGATGCTGGTCTTGGCATCTGATGCGCCCCTGTCTTCTACCATTGATTTTCAAATTCGTAAATTCACAACAACCACAGGCACCAGACGCCCCCATTATTAGTGCAACCTAAAATATTTCAAAATTTGTTATCTACAATGTCTAAAAGGTTAAGAGATATTACCTTAATCATCAAATATTCTTTATTGCAACCCCTTGTGCTCTTTCCAATACCGCAGCTTTCTTCGCGTTGTACCCTCTCGACTCACTCTTCAGATAGGCCGTGAGCTTACTATATTTTCCAATGTCTATGTTTTTATGGATCTTTATAGCGGCCTTTATTGGGCATCGAATACTTCGACCACATGGATGAAATCAAATTTAGGAAATACGATAGCAGAACTTCCTCATTTGTTGTCATTACCCCCCCGTTTTTCTCCCCATTCACTAAATTCAGAAAATACTTTTTCATAATGTTCCCTGGACTTCGCAGGCAATAATTGGAGAGTTGCTTCTTCAGCTTCCCGAAGGATTCTCTCAGGAACAAAGTTGCTTTCTTGCATTTCTTACCAACTTCACAAATTTTTACAGATGGAATCGATACACAATTAAAACTAAATAACAGCCATTCAAACCTTCTAAGTTTTTTAAAATTAATTTCAATAATTTTTGACGTTACAACCGCTGACAGAGTGAAATGTCAAAAAATTTTCTATTGAAATCGATTCTAAATTACCGTGGTTGTGGATAAAACGTTGTATAGTATTCGTGTTTTAGTCGCGTTTTATCCACTCAAGAAAATAAACTTTCGAACCTCGTTCTCGAGTTTAAACTTTCTTGCGTGTATAAAATGCTATCTAAAACACGTATACAATAAATAACCATTAAAAGATTTTCAATTAAATTAATTAAAGAACCTAACACAGAACATATTGAAAAATTTGCCTAAAAATTAAATTTGTTGTAGTTCGGATGGTCTTGATCACAGTCTCAGTGCACACAACTACTGAAACTCTACATACAGGTTCTGGGATATTTGTCCCTAAGGGTCGCATATAATCTTATTTGTGGAGTCTAAGTATCTCGGCACATATGAGCTTTCAGGAGTTGTCTCTACGTGTTGAGAATTTTGATTAAGACCATCCGAACTACAACACTACATTTTCAGCCACTTTGACCCGTATCACATTTCCAAATGTTCTACGCGGGATCCTATATGTTGGAACAGAAATACGTACATTGTATAATTATTATAAATTAAAAGTCCACCCATCAAAGGTGCATGTCATACTATATGTTAATCTAAATTTTAGCATTATAATAAGCTGTGCAAGCTTATATTATAATGATAATGCAAGTTGTTCGTTGTTCCTTTTTTGGTGTTCCTCATTTGTAGCAATAACAATTTGGAATAGTGATATACTATCTAGAGAAGTGATAATCACCAGGGCATTCCATATCATCAATTGTTTACCCACTGGGTTGTCCAATATAACGCAAATTATACTCATGTATTAATGTGGATAAAATTTTGCGATAAAAGTAATCAATGCAAATTAGGCAAGTTAGGCAACGAGTTACTCAACTTACTTGTATTGCTGCTAATCTAATCATGAATTATAATTTGTTGATATTATGTTCTGAACACATGAACATGTAAAAAGCTTTTTGAACCAGCGGAGTTCTTATAAACTTACTATTTACTTTTAATTCATGTATAAAAAAAATTAAATGAAACTTATTACTATTGTTATAATTATTGATAAAAACATTTTCTTAATCTTCACCGACGCCACTTATATGTGATAAGATGGATTCAATTTTTTTGTGGATTAGAACAATTCTATATTAATAATAGAATTAAGTTTATATTACAATAGACATTATGAAGTTTAATGAGGAAAGTTTGTTCCCTTGTCAGAAAACAATTAATATATATTATCAAGTGATAACTTTTAAATAGCATTTAAATCTGGTATAAAATGTCGAATACATTTTACAATAAATAACAGAAATCACACACAAAAAAAATTCAGAGTTTTGTAGTAAGTACTCTTGTTAATAATACAGTAGCTGTTATATTGGACAAACAGGAAGGGCATTTTATATAAGATATACTGAATACTTAAAATCATATGTTTCTAAATTAAAATACTTACGTTGTAGGCTCATCTAAAAACATTACTAAGGGGTTGCTAATTAATTCTAAGGCAATAGACATCCTTTTCTTTTGTCCACCTGAGAGCCCTGAAGCTTTTGTTTTCATTGTTTTGAGTAGTCCTAACGTCTCCAAGATTTCCTCTATCTGCAAAAAAGTTTTTTAAAGTGTTTTATGATGGTGTAATTTTACGATTCTAAATAAATATAAAGGAGTTTCTGTATATGCATAGAATGACAAGGGAAAAGAAGATTATTTATTTTTATTAATTTAGCTTTTGTTGAATTTTTCATTTTTAAGTTGAGTTGGCTAATATTGAAAAAAATATATAAAAATAATATTTAAAAATGATGTATTAAAGAGCAAAAAATATTTTTTTTAAATTTCATACACCTGGAAATCAAAAGCTTTGGGGGCGGTCAGTTGAGCAAAATAACTGTGCAATAGTGTTATATCACCTTCCCCAAAGCTTTTGGTTTCCAGATGTATGATTTTAAAGAAAATATTTTTTACTTTTTAGTCTTCACTTATTTTCGGCGGTCAATGCCCTATCATTTCATCCCATGTCAAGGGAGTTGTGAAGTAAAAAGTTAATTCACTATCCTAGGGCGTCCGCCATATTGGATTTAGAATGATATTACATAGTTTATTATATTTTACTCGTCAAACCCTTTCATTTGATATCCATATCAAGGGAGTTGTGAAGAAAAAGATAATCTGTCATCTTGGGGCATCCGCCATATTGGATTTATAATCACATAGTTTATCGTATTTTACTCGTCAAACTATTTCATTTGATATCGATATCAAGATGATTGTGAAGAAAAGGTGATATGCCAAATCCAAAATGGCTGACGAGCCATTTTGGAACGATATTAGGTATACCATGTTGCATTTTCACCGGACTTATATACGCGTGCAAAATTTCAAAGCTCCAGCTTAATTAGAACTAGTCGAAATGTTGTCTACACGACCACCATGTTAGATTTAGAATGATGTCACATTGCTTATCGTACTTTAGTCATCGAATCCTTTCAGTTGATACCCATATCAAGGGGTTTGTGAAGAAAATGGTGATCCGCCATCTTGGGACGTCCGCCATATTAGATTTAGAGCGTTAATATATATATATTATAATATATCGCCACTGGATTTGTACACGCGTGCCAAATTTCAAGGCTCTAGCTTAATTACAACTGGTAGAAATTTTCATTGCAAGATTTGACCCAAACATACAACTATTCAATGCTGAATTTTGTGCCATTGAAATTTTGCAGATAAATGTTATTTTGATTAATATATATAGGTCTCCCACTGGGGATATTAATATTTTTCTTGACCTATTAGAACAGTTGTTAATATACTGCTCAACAAAAAACAGTAAAATTGTACTGATTGGAGATTTTAATATTAACTTTAGAAGTGTCTCTCCCTCTTTATCAGAACTAGTCTGTCTGACTTCATCCGTTGGCCTAGAAGTTACAATAACAGACTATACTAGGATTACATCACATACAATGACATGCATTGATAATATTCTCACTATCCTGGCAGAGGATAGCTATGAGACTAGTGTTATCGATCCCTGTCTATCTGATCATTCTGGCCAAGTCATTACTATAAACACCCACAAAACTAATACAAGCAACTCAGTCAGAAGAAATATCAATGCAAAGGGAATTAGTAAGCTAAGAGCATCATTAAATAATATTGACTGGAGCTTATTTGAAAACTCCAACTATGATGCAAACTCTTTATCAGAGTTCTTGGTAAACACTTATTCATCTCTCATTAACAAACACTTTTCATTAAAAACATGTAAAATTAATAACATTCCATATGTTCCGTGGTTTGACGATGCACTAAAAAAAATGAGGGATACGTTATATTGTATAAAAACTATCTCTAACTACACGAAGGACTTTCAGTTGTATAATAGTTTAAAAACGGAATATAAATCCAAAATAGTCAAGTCAAAAAAAGCTGCTTATGATAGTTTCATTGACAACTCTGATAATAGGGTTCGTGATAGTTGGAAGTTAATTAAATTTGAATGCAACAAATCAACGTCGAATGCTCTTGAACAGAATATCTCATCTGACAGTTTTAATAGTTATTTTGCCACTATAGCCGATCACATTATCAATCTGCTGCCTACAGTAAATGCAGCCGCAACAGATTACTTAAAAAATTTACCCAGTTTTAAATCCTCTTTGTTTCTCCAACCGGTAACTACAGACGAAGTTGCAGATGCGGTAAGAAACTTAAAAAATTCTAATTGTACAGGCATATACAGCTTAAATAGTAGGATTTTGAAAGAAGCCATTGACATAATTTTACTCCCACTGACACGGCTCATTAATGCATGCATTAGTGAGGGTCATTTTCCAGAGGTATTTAAAGTTGCAAAGGTACTACCTATTTTTAAAAAAGGAGATAGCAATATCATCGACAACTATCGACCGATATCTATCATTCCAATTTTTTCAAAAATTTTCGAAATTATTCTAAAAAAAAAGGCTCGTTAATTATTTAGATATAAATAATATCTTAAACTGTTGTCAGTATGGCTACAGAAATAAATGTTCCACCACTAAGGCCATCTTGAAGATTGTGAGCGATATAGTCGAGGGCCTTGAGGTTGGTAAGCACGCGGCGATTAGCATGTGCGATCTCTCCAGGGCCTTTGACTGTGTCTCTCACGAGATTCTTGTTAAAAAGCTCAACCATTATGGCATCAGGGGTCTACCACTGAAGCTATTTCATTCCTATCTTAATAACAGGAAACAATGTGTATCGGTTAACAACACTAACTCTGAATTTGCTGAAATTAAACACGGAGTGCCTCAAGGCTCTGTGCTGGGGCCCGTATTGTTCATTATATACTTGAAGGATTTCTTCCATTTTATGTCGCCTACAAAATGTATTTCCTATGCCGATGATACCTCCATATTGGATTTTAGTTTTGACCTTGGCAATTTAAATTCCGATAGCCATAAATCAGTATAACGTGCCAGTGATTGGTTTTCTGCAAATAAACTTAAACTAAATGAGGATAAAACTCAAAAGATTATATTTTCCACTAATAACGCAGTTGTTAATAATGACAGTGTAAAAATTCTGGGCGTCATTTTAAATGACACTCTAAGCTGGTCCAACCATATAGAGGATCTATCCAATAAATTATCAAGTACAATTTTTCTTTTACGTCGGCTGAAAACTTTTCTTTGTTCTAGTACTTTAAAAAATTGTTATTTCGCCATGTTCCATTCTCTCATTAATTATGCAATTATCCTATGGGGTGGCTCATCGCAGTCAATAAAAATTTTTCGATTGCAAAAAAAAGCTGTTAGATTAATTGATAATGCTGGCTGGCGAGACCACTGTCAACCAATTTTCAAAAAATTAGGTATAATGCCAGTTCCTTCTTTGTATATGTACAGTACGTTAGTAGAAATACATAAAAATAAAGATGCATTCCCGACTAATTCGGATTTTCACAATTACGAAACAAGGTCTGCCTCACGACTCAGACAGCCTCGTCTTAGATTAACAAAATCAAGAAAAAATACATTAAATTTCCAATTATATAATCATATTCCTGATGACATAAAATCTCTCAATTTTAATGGCTTTAAATGTAAGATGAAAATACACTTCTTAAATTATTGCTTTTATTCAGAAGAAGAATTTTTTAATACTGTTTTTTAACACTTATACCTGTTTTATGAGTTCAATTATGTAATCTTTAAATTTCTTTTATTTTTCTTTGTACCCCATTGTCCTCGTCAGTATACTCTATCCCACATTTTGAGAAGCACTGTAAAGCAAACATTTCACGCTGTATACATGGCATCATTGGTTCTGTAATTTATTTGCTATGTACGCGATTATTCTAATTGTAATATGTAACATGTAATATATATCACTATTCATTGATGTTGTATTCATACAAGCTTTTACATCAACAATTGACGTAACTATATTTTTGTGTTGTGAATATTCAGTTGTACTTGTTTTTTGTTTTTTATTTTTACATTTAAACGTTATTTGTGTTTAGATTGTCTATATTTCAGGTTTACACTTTGTAATGACTTGCCAAAAACATTTTTTTTTTTGTAACTTGGTCAAATAAACATTTCTATTTCTATTTCTATTTATATTAAAGTTAAATAAAATCTTTTATAGTTGACTACATATTTATAAGGTACATAAAAAAGACCATAAAAGCCGGCCATGCGTATTGGAATGAAGAGAATAATACTAGAGATTTAAAAGTCGTGTTTTCGGCAGAATTTTAATGATATCTCTGATAAATTCAAAAATCTCACTCTGTCTGGCATCAAGGTAGGAATATCCTATGCATTGGTGGACGCATTTCCGGTCCTTCGGGATATTTACAGATAAATCTACTATCTGTTCCTTGGGGAAAACGTTCTAGTTAGGGATGATTCTCGAAACTATGTCACAAGAGTTTCCATTTATTCCTTACCTTAATCATGCTAGAACATATTTTACATAAGCGTAATGATATTTTATCTACTAAGCAATACATCACATTTGTTATTTAATATAGTCTAGAAGATAAAGCATGTCCCGGTATCCCCCTATACTAGCCCGGTTGGAAGCTTTGAGTTTTTATAATAATAATAATAATAATAAACTTTATTTAACCTGGCGGGGTGTCAGCAAATGCTGGTATTAATCCCAACCAGAAACTCAAATAAAAAAATTACATCAAGTACAGAAAGTAAAGGATAAGCACAAAATCAGTAACATAAAAATATAAAAGTAATAAGGAATAAAAAGTAATGTAAAAATAGAAAATTACGTTAAGTACAGAAAGCAACCACAAATCAGTAGTATATAAAAAAGTAAGATACAAAAACAAAAGGTAGGAAGATGTTGTCAACTATTTAAATATACATATAACAAAAAGTGCAAATTAAAACAATTTTAACTAGTTACTTACTTAAAAATAATTGTTTAGCATTTTTTTTAAATCCTTGTGAAGACAGACTTTTGATGTGATCCGGAACTGCGTTGTATAGGAAGGCAGCTAAATAAATGAAAGACGATTCATATTTTTTGGAACTATGACTTGGAATATTTAATGTAGTGTCTACGAAACGTAGACGAGAGCTATGCAGGGAACCCCGGAATATTAATTTCTTACTAAGGTATTTAGGCTCCTGATATATTAACATGTTGTGCACAAGACATACCAGATGTAGTTGCCATTTGGATTGAAGATTAGGCCAATTAAATTTTTTATAAAATGGTGTGATGTGATCACGCCTAGGTATCACTACTGAGAAATGTAAGCATGAGTTTTGCAACTTTTGCAGTCTATATTGTTCTGCGGCAGTAAGACATGGTCCATAAATGACCTTTCCATACTCAAGTTGAGATATTATAAGAGACTCTGATAATTTTAACTTAGTAGTTGTTGGTAAGATATATTTAAAGGCATAGAGCGATTTCAGCTTCGCATAACATTTTTGCAGTAATTTGGTAACATGAATTTCAAACGTTAAGTGTTTATCAAAGATAATTCCCAGACTCTTGGCAGATTCTACGAATAGTAATTATGTGCCATTTATATTTAACTTACAAGAATCGTCAGTAAAAGCTAAGCGTTTGGATTTGAAATTAATAGCAACGGATTTTTGAGCATTGAGCTTTAATCCATGATCACTTGAGTATTTATATATTGAATCTAAATCAGTATTTATGTTGGCTATTGCCCGATCTACGTTAACTGGATTATATGAAGTATACATTTGACTGTCGTCGGCATACTGATGGAATTTACAGAATTTTATTTTCTCATGTAGATCAAACATAAAAATTGCCTTATAAATATGTAGTCAACTATAAAATATCACTTTTAAAAAATATTGTGAGAACACGCCTATCTCGCACCGCTCACAAGCTTTCTAAGCCATCAATTCCCTACATATATGCAACTTGGTCGAATACAGCTTTGAGAGTATATGATTGGGAAAATGAGCATCATCGCATGGCAAGAAGAAATAGTTTCCGGAGTTACACAATATTCTAATACGATTTTTCAAATATTCGTTAGAAAATTATTGGAGCTCTACACGCGACGACCAACGCAGGGGTTAGGTGATTTTTTCTGCGTGTCATTTCTTATGCTCTGTGAGTAATTTTTTCATTGCATTGATGATAAAGATCCAAAATAAGTGAAACTATGTCATTGTTCCTCATTTCTGCGTACGTACATTTTGTACACCTAAAATGAATAGAATAAGTTCCACAGAGAAAACGTTCAAAGTTAGGAAGAACTGCCATACAAATTAGACTCGTTAAAAGCTGAACCAGAAGCCAGGGCTGAGACCGTTTATTTAAACGTCATAGATACAGTAAATTATTCCCAGAATGAAAATCCTCCAAACGTTTTTACATTTTTATTATTCCGTACCAAAATTGGCAAAACGCAATACTCATGGTATCGCTTCGGCGCCTATTATAGGCTCTTCTCTCAGTTTGGTGTAGAATATTGATATTTGGCACGGTTGTAGGAAGTTGTGGCCCACCCAATGGTGAAGAATTTAAAGTGTGATAACCGAAACGAGGAAGAAATTCAAAGAGAGACTGCAATTTTTGATATTGAAATTAGTGTAAAAATAGAAATGTAATGTAGTCCAATATATTATCTACCGACTTAGTAACATTATGTCCCTGATATTTCGGATTTTTTTGTTTGTTATTCTCGACCCAATATTAGTATTGGGCATTGTACAATTATTAAGTGAAATTATTTTTACGAGGTGCCCCAAAAATTTTTGTAGACTAGATTTCCTTTTTGATGGAGGTTTTCTCAGATTTATTTTAAATTTCTTCTAGAGTCAGAAAATATTTTTGGAACATAGACTTCTAAATTATTTGCAGCACACCAAATTTTAATTACACGCGTTTAATATTTTCAGCCATAAAGATAAATCGCTGTGATGCACACACAGACGAATCAAGACGGCTCAACCTATAAGGGTTTCCCTTTTTTCTTTTGAATACGGAACTCTTAAAATGTGTGAAAACTCGTCAAGTTGCTGCTTATTACGAGATGTGCGGTATAAATACGAAGATATGTAAAGCGCCTAGTCACAGGTTAACAAGAATTAAAAATAAATAAAAAGAATACTGCACATTTATACATAATATAATATATTAATCTTAAAAAGAAATGGTATTTCATCGATCAAATGCTTAACCAGCACTTTTTTCAAATTGGGATTTTATTATATACTTTTCACAAAATAATCATCGGCAAAGGAAATTCTTATCAACTCGTAAAGTCAAATACTGACAAAATTATTTCCTGCAAACATAAACAGTTCCTTATCAATTCAGGAACACATGCAGAGAATATGCTAAATATTTATTCAGTGTTGTCCTAGTTGCCTATGTCGACAATTATTCACGGGGTCATAGAGTTATAGATAAGCGCCACGCGCTTTAACAATAATAAAATGGGAGAATCCATTTATGTTCTTACACAGGTCTGCTCAATGGGCCTTTTCAGCATATTTTTTTTATTGCGGAATCATAAATTTTATGAAAAATTAAAATACCCGTATTTTTTCAATTTCTATTTTGATGCAGATTAGAGCCAGAAAAAAATAATTAAAATCACCTATTTACAAGTCCAATTTAAACGATTATCCGTAACGCGCCATTAATACGTCAGCAATCCCAAGCCAATAGTGTAAAAGGCGACTCGGCAAGGTTGTACAAAATCAGCATTCAATTGACGTTTGTAGTGATGGGCGATATCGCGATTTTCCAATCACTCCTTAACGGCGACTTATATTTTTCACTTCCGGTGATTTTAAACTAACGCCATCATAATCTGCAAGCTGATATGTTTACCGTTCGCCGTAATTTGTTTGTGTGAATATATGGCTGCATTAAGCAGCACTGGACAAGTATGGATTGAAAGTAAAACGATGTAAATTACACTTTATATTAATATTTTATATAATCACGGTGATTTAATCACCGGCAGTGACATATCGCTCATGACTAGACGTTTGACAGCTTGTTGATGTTAACATTTTGGTTTTGAGGTTAGCGTAAATTGAAAGCCTCCGAGTTCGATTAAAATGTCTAGCAAGCAGTGTTTTGTTCCATTCTGTGAAAATACGACCGAAAATGCCCCAGAAAAGACGACAGCTCAAATGAAAGTTTAAGGTTATCCGCTATCCGCACGCTCGGCGATCGCAGTGTTGTCGGTTTGCAAGTTCTTCTGTTGTGTCCTCGATGATGATTGGTGGGATTACGTGTGCAACCAAGGCGCGTGAAACTCGAGCGTTTGAAATACCCCGTGAAAGTTGTTGTATTTCGCTAATTTATTTCTCAGAGATTGCTGTTCTAAGACGCCTCATTTTTAGATAAAAAATTATTTTATTTTTCCCAAATGACACCCACCATATTTAAATGTCAAAATTCGAATGTATTGTAAAGGCCCATTAACTAGAAGAAATTGAAAGATTTGATTTTTGAACAAGTAAATTTATTATTTTGCTTACTACCAATCACATCACACCGCAAAGCACTTTGTTTACTTTTTTCACTTCAAATTATCCCACGTTCGAAGCACGTTGACCACGATATCTTTATTTGCTTATTTATCGTTAATTTATTGACACCAACAGTAAAAAGGAAAATATTTACTATGTTCCACTTAGTTCCCATAAGGCATAGGTAATTAGTTCAGGCAACTATAGGATTATAATTCATAATTATCTGATGTGGTCAGTTCAGAGTTCACAATTTATTTTATACAAGAACCCATCTATACAACATTAGATTAGATTTGACTAGGTTGATACGTTATATAACTGAGATCTATAAGATCTTTCACTGCGACTATTTGATCTACGCTAGCTCATACCTACTGATATTTTAGCATTTTGATAGAACTGATGACCTTATTAAATGAGAAACTATCCAAGTCACTCGGAAACAATTGTCCTTTGCCAAATTGTAAGATCCAGGGTACTTGAAACATGCTCTACTAATATATTTTCCTCTAGACATACATAGACGATATTCATTAGTTCGAGTATGTCAGTCAGTAGGGATAAAGAAAGGCTTTTGCCCTATATAAAGTGGGGCATAAACCAGTTTGAAATACCCATACCTTTTAAGTCTGGACCCTGATGAAAAATTAAAGTTCTTGACTTTGGAGATGGGGGAGGCGTGAGCCGCCATCTTGGATGCTGCACAGTATGATGTGCATTTATGACGTACTACCGAGTCCAAAACTAGTATGAAATTGAAAAAATTTCCAGAAACCTGGCGCTGGAAACTTGGCACCTATGGGCTCGTTCCAATAACAATGATGGAGAAACCAGCACTCGAGATCTAATTGAAATTCATTTCTACAATTGTAAAGAAGCGATACAGTTTTTTAACAAAATGTTCAACTTTCTGCTGCTGTGATTTGTTACATATAAGACTTACAAAATAAATATCCAAAAAATTTAAAGAATTTGTATACAAAAAATTTAAAGAATTTTGTCTTCTTTAAACTTTGTCATGCACATTTTTATTTATGATCCAACTTTTGGGGAGTAAAGTTGAAAAACACAATTTTTTATACCTTTCATTCAAGGTGATGGCTCGCGACTGCCCCCTTGAAGCTCGAAAACTTGAATCTTTCAACAGGGGTCGAGACTCAAACAACATATTTTAGAATAGTTTCTGTCTCACCTTTTGTTGGGAAAGAGCATTTTTATATCTCAACTTACTGTGATTATTCCTACATAGAGGCTAATTACTTTAACATTTTGTTAATTCTTAATTTTAGTGGATACGTACATGAACTCCTTTGAATAAACTAATTTCTGTTTTTGCAATGCATAATAATAAAGTTATGGGAGTTGCAGTATTTGAAAAGTTAGAAGCCCACCAAGCTCACTTTGGTGAAATTCTGTACGTCATGTGTTGTTAGTAATGGTAGTAATCGTCAGTATTTGAATAAAGCTATGTAGTAAATTCGTAACTTTTCCGGTTTTACTTGTCGCTAACTGTGGTTCTGATCACCAATTGATCATGCGCACCTCGTCCGTTGAAGCTAAAAACATGCCGAAGGCAAAAGCAACAATTGTTCATCATTACTGATGGCATAGCCCGAGCCTTAAAATATAAATTCATAGTGACATCAGCTAACTACATGATGAAGATCAGTGCTTTGTGAGAATCTTTAAAGAGATCATATGAGCAGTAACTGCAACGCATAGCAAGATACATAGGAATGCAAAGCAACTCATTTTGGATTTGAAGCTGCAATTTGATATTGACACTTTGTAGATGTAGTTTGATTATTCCTTTAATGGCATCTTATTCCTTTCTGACATCAACAGAAGTACAAGCCCGGGGAGAAACCTAAAGATTCAAAGTGACAGTACTGTATTGGAATCTGAAGAATATAACAGACTGACTCATTGTCAAAGAGAGATAAGAATTTTTATCCACGAGACATGTAAAATATTGGAGTTACATTCAGCTCGCAATAATAGCAAGGACCTTTTCCGAATAATAAGAGTAATTGTACGCCAATTTAAACCTAAAACGACCTTAATGAAGGGACCCTTCGATGTGCCAAGATTTGGCAGGAATCAGATTACTGAGACTTAATGCCAATACTATGAATTTTTCTTAGAAAGTACCAATCCTGAAGCAGAAGATTACTGATTTAAAAAGCTATGGCATCGTACGATTGTGCAATGCACAAGGACGCAAACTTCCAGGGGGCTTCTAGTATATACACCAGGTCCCAAATTTTTGTACTGTTACCAGCTTGCTCTACTTATTTTCCCCTATTTATCCAGATTTACCCCCAAACCTTAATCGGATAAGTTATAAAAATCCAGTTCCAGATCTCGTTATAATACATACGTGTGCAAAATTTCTAGTCAATATCTTTAACTGTTCCAGAGAAAACGTGCGTACATAAAAAAAAATCGGTAAAGGTATTTACACAGAACTTCCCTCGTTATTTGTGCATTGCACTCACTCTAAAAAATTAATAATTACGAAATGACATTGAAAATAATAATAGGAATATAGTGATTGCTATTATTACAAAGAAAACTTGATAAGTTTTGGTCAAAAAAATATACAGATTGCTCATCTAACAGCAAAAGTTCAATACTAAATAGCAGATGCCACATATGGCAGGCTTGCGCAAATACCTTTACAAATGTCCACCATGACTGAATTATTTCTTGGGATGACCACCCTGTGCATTTTTCAATAAAAGTATAATAGGTGCATATGCCAGATATTATTACCATCTGTCACATTTTCAATCCAACATTCACGTAATGGAGTGGAAGTATAGAGGTGGTTAAAAAATTTCATTTTTTTAAAATTTTTCAAAAGATGTTGGTAAATTAATTTTCAAAATATTTTCTTCTGAAATAGGTTTAAAATGTCAAACGTAGAAATTTTAAATTTGAGCAAAAAGGAAAGTTTCCTTCTATTCTATAGTAGTGCTAAAAAAGTTTAAAAATTAAAAATTATGTATTTTTTAAAATAGGTTTAGAATGCTATGAAACGTGAAAATTTTAAATTTGAGCAAATAAAAAAAATTCTATCTATTTTAGTGGTAAAAACTTTTTGAAAAATGTTGGTGAAAAAAATTTTCACAATTTTTTTTTCTGAAATACCTAGGCTTAGAATGTCATGAAACGTGAAACTTTTAAATTTGAGCATTCTAGTGTTAAATTTTTTTCCAAACTGGTAACAAAATGTTGCAATTTTTTTTTCCGAAATTGGTTTGGAATATCATGAAACGCGGAAATTTTAAATTTAAAGAAAAACAAAATTCCATCTATTTTAGTGGTAGGTAAACAAATTTTCAAAAATAGTAAAAAAAAATTTCAGAATTTTTTTTTTATTAAATCAGGCTTAGAATGCCATGAAACGTGGAAATTTTAAATTTGAAGAAAGAAAAAAAAATTGTTTCATTTTAGTAGTAAAAAATTTTTCAAAAATGTTGGTAAAAAAAATTTTCAAAATTTTTTTTCCTGAAATAAGTTACGCGTGTCATGAAATGTAGAAATTTTAAATTTGAGCAAAAAAAAAATTTTTTTCATCTTGGTAAAAATTTTTTCAAAAATGGTGAAAAAAATTTTCAAATTTTTTTTTTCTGAAATAGGTTTAGCGCGTCATGAAACGTGGCAATTTTAAATTTGAACAAAAAAATTTTTTTTTTACCTTGGTCAAAATTTTTTAAAAAATGTTGGTGAAAAAAATTTTCAAAATTTTTTTTTTTAGAAATAGGATTATCGCGTCATGAAACGTGGACATTTTAAATTTGAGCGAAAAAAAAATTTTTTCACTATTTATTCCGTTTAGACGGTCCACCCTGTATATTTTCCAGTGAAATTTCTACCATTTCTGCGCTGACAGTAGCGTCAACTACCTGCCAAATTTGACTGCTCTCCGTCAAGTAGTTTTTTTAGTAAATGCACCAACAGACAGACAGACAGACAGACAGATAGACAGACCGACAGACAGACAGACTGACGGAATTGAAAAACCTATATTTTCGTAATGTCCGTGATCTGAAACGTCAGAATCCGTAAAAATCTCGGAGGGTGATTTTTTCTCGAATACAATACTTCCCTTCGGTATGCGAGGGAAGTAAAAGTTACAGACAGAACTTTTACTTCCCTCGCATACCGAAGGGAAGTATTGTATTCGAGAAAAAATCACTCTCCGAGATTTTCTCGGCTTCTGACGTTTCAGAACACGTAGATTCCGAAAATATAGGTTTTTCAATTCCGTCAGTCTGTCTGTCTGTCTGTCTGTTGGTGCATTAACTAAAAAACTACTTGACGGAGAGCAGTCAAATTTGGTAGGTAGTTAACCCTACTGTCAGCGAAGAACTGGTAGAATTTTCACTGAAAAATATACAGGGTGGACCGTCTAAACGGAATAAATAGTGAAAAACATTTTTTTTTGCTCAAATTTAAAATTTCCACGTTTCATGACGCGCTAAACCTATTTCAAAAAAAAAAAAATTTGAAACTTTTTCTCATTTTTGAAAAAAATTTTACCACTAAAAAAAATTTTTTTTCTTTGTTCAAATTTAAAATTTCCACGTTTCATGGCATTCTAAACCTATTTAAAAGAAAAAAAAATTGAAAATTTTTCACCATTTTTGAAAAAAATTTTATCACCAAAATAGATGAATTTTTTTTTTCTCAAAATTTAAAACTTCCTCGTTTCATAGCGTTCTAAATCTATTTAAGGAAAAATAAAAAAAAATTTAAAAATTTTTGAAAAAATTTTACCACAAGATGGAATTTTTTTTTCCGATTTAAAATTTCCACGTTTCCATGGCATTCCAAATTTATTAAAACAAATTTAAAAATGTTTTAGAAAAATAAAAAAAAAATGAAAACATTTTTTAGTAATCTATTTATCACCATTATAGAATAGACGAAATATTTTTTTGCTCAAATTTAAAATTTCCACGTTTCATAACATTCTAAACCTATTTCGGAAAAAAAAATTTGCAACATATTTTCACCAATTTGGAAAAAAATTTAACACTAGAATAGACAGAAAACATTTTTGAAAATTTGTTCTATATTTTAATCACCACTATACTTCCACTCCATTACGTGAATGTGGGATTGAAAATGTGAGAGATGGCAATAATATTTGGCATATCCTATTATATACTTTTATTGAATAATGGCATCCCAAGAAATAATTGAGTCATGGTGGACATTTATAAAGGTATTTGCGCAAGTCTTCCATATTTGGCACCTGTTATTTAGTATATTGAACTTTTGCTGTTGGATGAACACTCTGTATATTTTTTTGACCAAAAGTTATCAGGTTTTCTTTGTAATAATACCAATAATTATATTCCGATTATTATTCCCAATGTCATTTCGTAATTAATCATTTTTTTGAGCGACTGTCATGCACAAATAACGAGGGAAGTTCTGTGTAAATAACTTTACCGATTTTTTTTTTCAAATTTAAAATCTCGACATTTCATGACACTTTAAACCTATTTCAACAAAAAAAAATTGAATTTTTTTAAAGATTGCTATACTTGGTAAAAGGAGTTAACACTACTCCTTAATAAACTCAATAAATAAACTGCTTATAAGCCATCTAGATTACCCCACGTATTTGAAAAAAACAATTTTGAAACTCCCTGTATAGTGAAATATAATAGCTTGCTTCCTAGTTCAGGTCAATGTAGAACTTTACAATGAACAAATACCAATAGGTAATAATTATGCAAAAATGTTAAAACAAACGAATGCCACTTTATGACGCATGCATATTTACACGAATTTGTAATTAATTAAGCTGTTTCCTAGTGATCTTATACAAAATGCGCAAAACATAATAAAAGAATCTTTACATGCAGTACTTCTTAATTTAACTTGACGTGTCTTGAGGACTTGAAGATTGTCAGATATTTGTATAAGTAGTTTTTTTATAGTGTTATTATAGTTTTGAAATATACTCCACTGGTTGTTTATCATAATATTTGCATATTACATTAATTAGGTGAATTTAAATATTTTGATTCACTGGTGAGAGACTGGACAATCAAGGAAAATCCGTGATGATCATTCTGTTGTTATAAAGTGGTTTTGGCTCCTTTGACGCATTAAAAATTACCTCGGCAAAGTTGAAGGTATATTTTATAAAATTCTTTAATACCTAGAATTATTAATTATACTAAAAAGATAGGAGGTTCTATTTCCTGTAAAACTACTACGTACCGGCTCTGTCGTTAGTTCGCAAATAGGTGTTATGTGACTTGTGATGTGACTACTTATCATGTTCCCTGGTTAGAGATTTTTCCTGTTAACTGCATCTCAATATTCATAACACTAAGTAAGAAGAGAACAACAAATACTTGTGTTAATCACAGATTGTCAACTATATCTATATTCCACGCCAGTAAATAATGACGTATATTTTTCTATTCAGACTTCTGCATCTGCCTTAGCAAATTCCTTTTGAAAAAGAGAAGAAGAAGAGAAATATGGAATTTACGTCAACTTTCTGGAACGCAATCAAATGTTACATGCGGGTGTGCCTTTGTGTAGTGAACAACCATAAGGCTTTTGACAATGTGCCACGGTACAACCCGAGGTCTTATTCTTGACTCGAGATAGTAGAACTAGTACTAATAGAAAAAGCGAAGGAAATATGAAACGTATTTAGTTCAGAAATGATGAATTTTTCGATACTTTACTTCGCGATTCAAGAATAAAAGATCTGAGAGCTCTGTTATTAGAAATGGTAACATCCAGATATCCGATTTTTATTATTGGCTATATTAAGAAATCTCCACAAGATTAACTCCGACAAACGTAAACTTAGCAACATTTATATAGTGAATACGTGATGTAACATGTTCTGGAGGACTGATAGGGTGGGGGTAGGTATAAACGATTCTAACTTGATAATTTATCTGCGCCAAGTGAGGATGACCTTATCTATTTGCTGGATAAGCTTCAAACAATAAGCTATGAGTAAGGTTCAAGTATAAAGCAACTGAAGAGAATCTGTTGGAAGAAAAGTTCTCTTTACTTAAGTGAAAGGATCATCTTAGACAGTAAGCAATTTATCTACAGATTTAATATCTCAAACGAACAAATATTTCACAGTCGACTATTTATCATACCAGGATTTTATTACCAATGCCAAAGAGGATTTGAAATAATAATAATAATAATCTTTATTTAATGAGCATTAAATTACAATCACAACAGACACAAGTATATACTTAATAATAATGCGTATTAAAATATGGGAAGAAGAACCGACTCAGATAAAAATACTCACTACTATCACATGTATAGCCGCATACCTTCCAAATCACATTTTTTCGAGTTTACAATACAATAACAATAGACAAATATTTTAGTTCCTCGATGCTTTTATCAACAACGGCTAGTAAATGATCATATTTCGGTGTAGAAGCAACTCTTACATTGAAATCACCAACAGTGAAAATATTCCTATTATATTCTGATGGGCTATAAGATGAACACTAGTGAGGCACTACCCATACTTCGCGCTCCGGCTGGCAATCGGCGCAGTCCTCATTTCAGAGAAGATAGTGTGAAGTTGACTACTGGGCTCAAATAGTTGACCCATTTGACTCCTTGGATGGAATGACTTATTAATGTAGAAATAATTAATGCTCGGTTAGAAATTTGAAGAACTTGAATGGGGCAGTTTTTTCTTGCCTTGTACTCTTTTAAGGACAACCACCATTATATTTTGATTGCAACTGCTCACTTTGAGAAAGTTGCTATTTGAACCGCAGGCATAGGAAGTTAATGTGGCTGCAATTATTATGCTCTTAGTTCTGTTAATTTCTTGGCCTGCAGTCAAGTTATGCTCATCTATATGTACCACGAAAGTAATATATGGATAGCAAGCCATACTTAAATTATCTATTACTCGATACCCTAGGTATTATTTCATTTATATATGCTTCATGGTAGCAGTACGCTGATACACCACGTATAAAATTCAATCCAAGTCTATTCATTCTACATTTTTGTGTCCTTACTCCCATATGCTGTTCACTTGTTTTTGTCTCGAATATAGACTAATAAGCGCAGTAGATAGCTGTTAGATGAATACTGTACTTGTATTCAGAGTTAAACTACTCAATTTGGTATAAAACACCGATATGTGTGCAGTGTGCTGATAATTGTTGAAATACGGTAGTATGAAGATGTCATACTTTACCTCGCAGGAGTACGATTTATTTTGTAGTGAGCTGTAGTTCATTATCAGGATATAACATCATTAACCCGACTGTATTGCTGAAGTCAGGCTCAAACCTAACGTGGAGGTGGGGATTTATATTGTAATAACCGTTATATCATAGACGGTACGTCTATGAGGATACCTCACATAGCTATTCTTTGTATTAACTTTTCTCTTCCTATGTGTTAGTGTCTCTTCATGAGGGAATCTAGTAATTTTATTTTGGCAAAATATAGATAAATTTCTTGGCTATAAAATTCTCTGACGCAGTAAACAAATTTTCAAAATTTGTTTTCATATTGCTGTTGTAATAGTTAAACAAGCGTCTTTAAGAAATATTATCGAATGATTGTCGTAAAATTAATTATTCATATCATTAGGCTATGAACTCTTGTATAATAAAATTATGGTAAGTTTCAAATATTTTTTTGTATCATAATTTCTTGACTGTGTTTAATTTACATCTATATCTACGAGCAATATATATTTTTCTCGATTCTAAGGATAATGTTAGTTCCATTTCCTAAACCCTAATATAAACAGAATGAGCTGCACTATTTATTTTTGGCATATAATATTTAAAATTTGCATAATTGGATATTAATACGTGTTAATATAGAAATTATTAGCTCAAATTGAAACCATTCAATGGAATCAGAAAATATGTAAGAGTAATAGTAATAATAATTTAACATTAATAAGAAATCATTAAGATTAATATTTTTAAGCTCTCCACCCAAAGATACGAAGAGGTTACTACTATTAGTCAATAAAATTGAGATAAGACCAGATCTTTACTTTTTGAGGTCCCAGGAATAAGAAATGGTCTTAAACAAATATTTATATGTATATATGGAGACACGATAACGCGACACCAGCGAACATATTTTCGTGAAATTTGGTACAAGGGTAATAGTATGGTATATGTGCTGAAAAGGCTTTGGTGCAGATTGGATGACGTTTAGTGCCCTCTTTACACATACACTTTCTTATTAAATGCTTTTAATTAACTTGTTTCGTTTTCTGTCTGTCTGCTACAAATTTTGCAATTGAAATTTCGACTGGTTCTAAGTAAGCTAGAGCTTTGAAATTTTGCACATGTTTATAAGCCTAGTGACAATGCAGTGTAGTATATCTAATATTCTAAATCTAATATGGCGAACATCCCAAGATAGCGGATCAACTTTTTTTTTGACAACCCCCTTGAGAATCAAGTGAAAAGGATTGACGAGTAAAATATTATAAACTATGTAGTGTCATTCTAAATCCAATATGCCGGACGCCCAGGATAAACGATTACCTTTTTCTTCACAACTTTGACTTAACGAAGATGACTTAATTCTAAATCTAGTTCTACATACCGCATAACAATTTGCAGAAGCCTTTGGATTTTGATGATTTAAAAGAGAGGAGATGTGTTCCAAAAGGGCCAATTTACAAAAAAAAAGTTGTCTGGATCTGGGGTCAGACCATACGTTTCTCATGTATTTTTCAACGCTGAATTCGAATCTGTTTTTAGTTTTACTCTATCACGTCAGGATTTTGAGATATTCTAACCTAAGGGTTAGATATATTTGAGGTTATGTAGCTTTGAGATTTTCTTTCTCAAGAAACCATGTATGGGATCTTAATATACAAATCTGCCTCTTTAAAATGCCGCAGAGTTAGCTCAAATATCTTTTTTTTCTCGCTGAGATATCGAATTTTAAAAATTGTTTGTTCATAGCATATCTTTCCCAATACATTTAATTAGTATGGAAACCTTATTTAAATTGCAATATCTTGGCGAAAAAAAAAAGATATTTGAGCAAACTCAGCGGTATTTTAAAGGTGAAGACTTGTACTTCAAAATCCTACACACGCTTTCTTCTCTCTTTCTTGAGAAAAAAAATTCTCAAAGCTACATAACCTCAAATATGTCCAACTTTCAGGTTAGAATATCTCAAAATCCTGACGTGATAGAGCAAAACTAAAAACAGATTCGAATTCAGCGTCGAAAAATACATAAGAAACGCATGGTCTGACCCCAGATCCAGAAAACTTTTCTCTTTTTGTAAACTTGTATTGTTTTAAGGAGAGTGCGTAGTTGTTACCCGTCATTTTCATTTAAAAACCATTTTAGGATGAGCAGGAATACATTCAATGTTCATTTAAATTAAAAATTCAAGTAATAATCTAACTTTTTTATTTTTCGTTTCTATTTTTCCATAATTTGCAGTCTTAAAGCATAAAACTGAACCGAAACCAGTAACTGTAATAAATATTTCAGGTACGTAAAATGGCGTCTGGTGACTTATAACCCGAGAACGATACCACGGTTTTACAAGAAAATCGGTGTCCGATCATTAAATCTGTAAGTATTCTGAATCAAACCAGCAATGTGTTAAAAATTAGTCCAGTTTTAAACGGATTTACATAACTACACTGTTTCGCTTTATTTGTTCATGATGAGAAGATGCTAAACCACTTAGTAAATATCGGTAAATATTTCGTTGAAATTAAATAAAATATGTTGCCGTATTTATGCATGTTCTTTTAATTAAGTCTAAGATAAAAGTTAAAAGTATTTACATTAATGCGAAAAATGCTTCAAAAAGGAGGCAAAATGAAGAAATTAATGTATTAATTAAACATGCATAAATTATAATAAATAATTTTTGAAACTTACTATATCACTTTTTTCTCTCTGTGACACATCTGACGATAATTTCAAGTCAGCGGCTATGTGCATATTTTCCTCAACAGTCAACAATGGTTGCAACCTATCGTCCTGTGTTATGTAACAAGATAATTTCCTAAATTCTTTCAAATTTCTATTTACACCATTTACATAAACTGTCCCTCCTATACCACGTATTCTGTAACCACTTAGAACATCTAGTAATGTACTTTTTCCCGCTCCAGAAGGACCCATGATAGCGATCAACTGACCAGGAGGAAACCGTCCATTAACTCTGTGCAATATTTCTTTTTGATCTGAAAGTAAAAAAAAATATATAAATAAAAAATTGTAGATTAATAAAGAACGAACGTAATTTAGAAAACTTTTGGATGTGGACGGCTTTCGCCGTTTAGTTTTCCAAATGCTATTATAGAGCTCCCGTAAACTTGATCCTTTATTATAATTGTAATCTTAAATACAAGTGGGGCTCGTGATTTCAATATGTTAACTACTTCCTGATCTGTACTAATATACGATTCAAATGTATTGACCCCTCACTTTAACCGCGAATATCTAAGAAACGGAGGAGCAGAAAAAATTTAAAAAATTATGTGTTCATGATGAGTCCATTTTAAATCAAATCAAATCAAATCAAATCAAAATATACTTTATTGTTCAGAAGAAAGAGTTTCTCATTAACAAAGTAAATAAGCGTAGCTCCATAGCATATATAGTTTACACAGTGCACCTACATTATATGAATACAAAACATAGATTACATATAAATTTTAATACAACAATTATAACAGTTAATATAAAAAGTCAGAAAATACGATAAGATTAGGTAGTAAATGCCTAATTAGAATGTGTCATTATAGGGTTTAGCAATTAACAGGCTTTTAACCGCCTTTCTGAAATTTGTATTTGAGCTCATTTCTTTAATATTATTTGGTAAGTGATCGAACATCTTATGGCCATTGTAAATAATTGAGTCTTTGACTAGAATGGATCTGGGAATTGGCAGTGTAACGTTATTGACTTGCCGAGTTACATATTGTATGGAGGAATTATTTATAATATTACTTTTATGCTTATGAACTAAACAAACTGTTTCTAGAATGTAAATGGATATCACAGTGAGAAATCCATATGTCAAGACCAGTGGCTTACATGATTCACGAATTCTAGTTTTGTGCAGGTAACGAATAGCACGTTTTTGAAGTACCAATATTGTTTGTTAAAGATATTTACTGCATGCGCCCCAGAAGGCAATGCTGTACCTTAAGTGTGATTCGATTACTGAAAAATAAGCAGTCTTAGCAGCTGCATAACTCAGTTCATTTGTGATCACTCTGATAGCGTAGGATCCGGATGCTAGTTTGTTACTAAGTATTTTAATGTGTTCGTTGAATTTTAACTTGCAGTCAATATTTAGTCCAAGAAATTTTGAGCAGGGTTTATTTTCGAGAAAATGGTTACCTAGGGAGATGCTCGTTAAATTACAATGAAATGTAGTTATGTTTGTTTTGTTAATGTTGAATGAAAGCAAATTGGAGTCACACCACTCTTTGACCTTATTTATATCGGCCGACATCGTTTGCTGAAGGTTTGCATCTTTATTGTGCCACACTATGGTGGTGTCGTCAGCAAATAAAGTGAATTTTCCTTCAATATTAATTTTTGTCAGGTCGTTGATATATAATAAAAAAAGAATTGGGCCAAGAACGGAACCTTGGGGTATAATAATTTGGATTTCTAACTATTTGACTACGGTTTGTTAGGTATGATTGAAACCACTTTAGGGTACTGCCTCGAAAACCATAATGCTCAAGCTTTCGTAACAATATTTCATGCTGGACACAATCAAAGGCTTTCGATAAGTGGCAGAAAATTGCCGCCGCTGCCTCCCCGTTATTGATTTCGGTATAAATCTGACTTAAAAATGAGAATATTGCATCATTTGTACTTTCTTCTTTTTGAAATCCGAATTGTTGATCACTTAGTAGGTTGCAGGAGGACAAAAATTGTACAACCCTTTTCTTAACTAATTTTTCGAGAATTTTTGCTAATGTGGGGATTAGTGAGATGGGTCGGAAGTTAGATGGATTATTTACCTCTCCGCCCTTATAGAGTGGAATAAGTACCGAAGTTTTTAAAAAAGATGGAAATGTTCCGGATTCAAACGATTCGTTTATTAGAGATGCTAATATATAAAGAGCCGAATTTGGTAGATTTTCGAATATATTTACAGAGATTTCGTTGAGGCCAGATGACTTCTTATTTTTAATGTCGCTTATAATTTCTTTAAGTTCGTCGATGTTTGTGCTATATAGGTATAAAATCTTGTGATTGTATATTTCAATCAATCACTGAAATTTGAATAATGTACATTTAACACTTCTGAAGTTCTGCTAAGTTATACCGAAAGATGTCCTACTTTTTAAGGAAATTTTAACCATACCAGTTTTAAATCCATTATATCTTGAAAAATATACCTACTACGTAAATAATATTTTAGATACCGATAAAGCACGGCATTTTTTGTACGACGGAATTTTTTCAAAATTTTTTATTCTGAAATTTTGCAGTTATTCTCAAAAACGTGACGTCGTGTTTATTCGGTTATTTACCAATGTATTTAAAAAAGTTTGTTAAAATAGTTATTTATGTAAAATGTAAGCATTTTCAGAAAAAGTAATTGGTATATATAAAACATTAATTTAATTATCAAACGTAAATGGTAATATTAGTGCAAACTTGGAATGATATTATGCTTTACGCTCGATAACTAAATTAATATTTGATATATACTAATTCTTTATTCTGAAAATGCATACATTTTATATAGTTAATTACTTTAACAATTTTTTTTTAAATACATTGATAAATAACCGAATAAACATGACGTCACCTTTTTGAGAAGAACTGCAAAATTTTAGAATAAAAAATTCTGAAAGAATTTCCCCCTGCAAAAAATGCAGAGATTTATCGATGTCTAAAATATTATTTACATAGCATGCATATTTTCCAAGATATAATGGATTAAAAACTGGTATGGTCAAAATTTTCTTAAAAAGTAGGCCATTTTTCAATACAACTTAGCAGAACTTCAAAAATGTCCAATGTACATTATTTAAATTTCAGCGATTGATTTAGAATAGATAGTACAGGCAATGAAGGCAAAATGTTGTAAAAACCTCGCACAAATTATTAAAAGAATTATCTCTGGGATTTAAGTAGTTAATAACGTGTAGAATGGAATGATGCATTCTTTGCACTTCCAAGTTCCGGGAAAATTCAAAAAAAATTTGGATAAACTTTTTGATTTTCGGTGTTTTTGCTCTAACGGCTAAAATAATGAAAATACAGAAAATAGTTTTCAACAAAATTTGTAGCTCGTCTCTTTCTATACAAAATAGGTGTTTACAAATGTTTGTCTTACTAAAGCCATTTAGGAGATAAATTCAGTTTTCCACTTACAGTTTTGAGCCGCTCTGAAATGCGCGGAAAATGAGATTTCTCTGGGAGTTTCGTACGACCGGACATATCGATCGATAATTATTACTATTCAGAGCCGCTAAAAAAATGAAAACGACGTAAAATGTAGAGAAAAGTCTCAGCTTTAATGTGGAACTAATCACGAAATTCATACAAATATTTATCATAGAGAAATAAGTGTTAGAAGATGGCTTGGTAAATTTTATACAGCTGATTTATCCACATCTCTGAGTTTTATGCACCCTGCCTATTTCTCCCGTAACAATGGGTGCTTTTGCGCTGAATGGGTTCGATTCCACGCACTTTAATTTATATTTCGTGAAAATTTCATTGAAGAATGTTAAGAAACAAATAAGTTGTATATGTTTTACTGTATAAATTGTGCATTTTCTGAACGTGTATGAATAATGTAGACAAATTCAAAAAGTACTCTGCGCATTTAAAGAACTCTAAATTCATTCAAAAGAATATGTTTTGTTGTACTTATAATTCAAAAATAGAGACTGTGCTATTCTTACTTAATATCGGTGGGAAATATACCCCCTACTTTGATCGCAAGGCATATTCTTCCAACAAAAGTAATTGCAATAAAGTGTTCATTGGATTAATATATTATTATATAAGAATATATAAGCAAAATGAATTATCATTCTAACGACTCTCGGCAAAGATATTAATAAATCTGTGGATCAACTGTACAAAGTTTACCAAGCCATTTTCTGACATTTTCTCTCTGATAAATTTTTTTATGAATTTTGTGATTAGTTCCACATTAAAGCTGAGACTTCTCTCTGCATTTCATGTTATTTTAATTTTTTTTTTATGGGCTCTGAATAGTAAGAATTATCGATCGTTCAGCCCGGTCGTACGAAACTCCTGGAGAATTCTCATTATTCCCGCATTTCGAAGCGGCTTAAAACTATAAGTGGAAAACTCTATTTACCTTTTAAACGGCTCAAGTAAGACAAAAAATTGTAAAGACCTTTTTAGTAGAGAAAAAGACGAGCTACAACTTTTGTTGGGAACTTCTTTCTGTATTTTCATTATTTTGGCCGCTAGAGCAAAAAACCGAAAATCAAAAAGTTTTTCCAGATTTTTTTGAATTTTCCCGGAACTTGGAAGTGCAAAGAATGCATCATCTCATTCTCCAGGTTAGTACCTACTTAAATCACTTAAATCACAGAGATTTATTAATTTTTGTTACCCTAAATTGTCAATTTGCCTCATAATAAATACTTAAATTTTTTAATTTTCTTTGCTCCTCCGTTTAGTCCGTTTCTAAGATATTCGCGGTTAAAGTGAGGGGTCAATACATTTGAATCGTATATTAGTTATATGTTTCTTCTTCGATGATTTGTCCTCGGTTTTAATGTACATATAAGCTTTACGGTTCTTGACAACTTTCTTGATTGGATTTGAAATTGGACTTAATAATAAAAAGAAGTGAAATCGTTGGAAAGATATTAAAGATAAATATATGTAATATGTAATTGACTGCGTTGTGAATCTTTTTGTTTTCAAATATTAATAAACGATTTATTTCTTTCTTTGGAAGTGAAATTTACCTAACTGGTAAGTATTTTTTTTTCTTGTACAGTCTTTCCGATGGATAAAATGATTTAACGACAGAGTGAAAGCTTGAGAAATTGTGGTAAATCATTAATATTTACTAATCTCATTTATTTTTTTAGGTATCAATTTTGTTGTAAAGTTTAAGAAGAAACGTATTTTGAATTGTCTACAGTTTGCTTGCTTGTTGTATATTATCACGACTTAGTCGTTTAAGATGTTTGAACATTATTTGATTTCACATGAGAAAATTGAGACTAAGAATAATTTAACATATATTTTTCGATCGTCCCTGACATATTCCTCATCAAAACAAACACCGTACCATTAATATTTTGTAGGTAGGTTTGTGTATTTCTATGTTACTTGAAATATACCGTGTGGCTCAGTTAAGATGAAGACACCTTCATATTCTGCTTATCTGGTATCCAAATATTTTGAAACTTTGGTGGTGAATGCATACCGATAAAGTGAGTCTATTGTCGTAACCACATTTTATTTTGGTCAGAGCTGTTCGAACCTGGTATGGAAAAATTGGGTTGATATTCAAAAAAAAGTATTAGAAAAAAATTAATAAGATATTCTTAATTAACACATTTAGGAACCCCTTTGTATAAGATTACAATGTGGTTGGTTCAAAGTTGTTTGAGACAGGGGTCGTCAAAAAAACAATTTTTAACCAAAAATGATTTTTATCTTTAAAACGGATTGTCAACTGATAACAAGATTATTCTTCATTTTTTGTTAGAATAATGTATTATATTAGTAGTTCACCTGAATTAGGGTTTCTCCAAAGAACTATAAGGTTACATTACACTTAAAATCGACCGTGCAAAAGAATTGTTTCCAAGAAAATTGTGCCGATTTTTATAAGATATAAAATGGTTTAAAGACATTCGAAGTCTATGGCCTACTTTAAGACGGAAAATGTCGAAAATGCGGAATATGTCTGAGCAAAATATATCCGTTATTTGAAGAGATACGACGAACATTCTAAGGCGACAATTAATTTGTAAAATAAAATATTTCAATGAGATTTTCTCAAAATTTTTTCAAAACCGCTGTATTCAGGGTGTTAAAACATTTTTTGTTTAACGTTTTAACATGCAGGAAATGGCAGCACTAAATAGAGTATTTTCCCCCCTTTTCAACGATATATGCCATATTTATTC
Organism: Stenurella melanura; assembly: GCA_963583905.1. Classification (NCBI taxonomy): domain Eukaryota; kingdom Metazoa; phylum Arthropoda; class Insecta; order Coleoptera; family Cerambycidae; genus Stenurella; species Stenurella melanura. The sequence goes on from OY757314.1 coordinate 92,587,653, forward strand.
ATTGGAATTAAGCAAGTAATAATAAAAACGTTTTTTAAACCAATAAATATTTTTTTAAACTAGCATCATACTTGCCGTAGAGAATTGTGATTAAATAAAACGATTAAAAAATTCAGTAAGTACTTCAAATCTTTACTATATTCAAACATTAACACGATTAAAAAGAATAAAGTATATTTAGCTAACAAGAGATACACTGGAGGTGGTGGAGTGGTTGAAAAATGTTGTAAAAAAATCTGAGGCCTTGGCTTATAGTATATAGATTAAATCCCAAGTTTCTGTACTCTTACCAGTATAACAGAATAATTGATTCCTTAACTCCCGGTCGACAATAATTAATTATTATATTGGTAGACTGCGACACAACGGCTCTAGCAGAGTTCTACAACTAGAGGAGACAAGCCGTTGATTTGCCGCGAAACGTGGGTCTCTTCATCTTTGTCGCACACCTTGTACCCTTTCTTCTCTGTTTTACAAAGCAATACAGCCGTGCGACAAAGCGGACAAAGAGAGAACGGACTGTGTGAGAAGGATAAGAAGACCCGCGCCACTTGCTGCTTATGCATTAAAATATTCTCGTTTCTTGTTTGATTGCCTATAAAGAACGTGGTAATATTTTCTGATTTGCATTATAGCCTTTTGGGTTAAAGTGTGACATTTTTTTCTACAAAGGAATCACGAGGTATTAGGTAGGTGTTATACTTATACGTTTATACGTTATAGTTTAAATAATGTTTTAATGTCGGTTTGCTTCTTTATTAATTTCATAAAAGTTCATATTTGTGTGTGATAGGTTATTTTATATTTATTATTTATCTATGTACTAAACTACAATTATTTATGGTCGCGCCCAACGTGGGGCGCCAGATGTAGCGGTTAGAGCTTGGGTTCTCCAAGCGGAATAAACAACAAATATTTGGTTAATTCCGATTAATTTTTATTCCGCTTGGAGAACCCCAGCTCTAACCGCTACACCAGTTTGCTTTGCTTATTTTCCCCTTACTTACCCATATTTAACCCCAACCCTTCAACGGAATCATCTCAAAATACAATACGAATCCAGGTGACGTTATAATACATACGTGTATCAAATTTCAAGTGAATGTCTCAATTTTCTTCTGTCAACCTTTTTAATAATGGAGTGGGGGTGGTAGGGGGTTGAAAAATATTATAAAACAATTTGAGACCTTGGCTTCTAGTATATGCACTAAATTCCAAGTTACTGTAAGTACTCTTACCAGCTTGCTTTACTTATTTTCCCCTATTTAACCCTTCAATGAAATCATCTCAAAATATAATCTAGTTCCAAATATCGTTAAAATACATGCGTGTACTAAATTACAAGTAAATATCTCAATTTTATTTTACCAACCTCTTTAATAATGGAATGGGGGTGGGGTAAAATGTTACAAAAAAATATGAGGCCTTGGCTTCTAGTATATACACAAAATCCCAAGTCCCTGTACCCTTATCAGTTTGCCTCACTTATTTTCCCTTATATACCTCTATTTACCTCCTGAGAAACCGTGCGCAAAAAAAAAACTGACAGACCGACCCACAGACAGACAGAAAGATTTTTTGCTCAAATTTAAAATCTCGACGTTCTATGACATTCTAAGCCTATTTGAACAAAAAAATTTTTTTAAATTTTCTTCGATTATTTTACTTCCATTTCCACTTTTACACTACGTGGATGTGGAAGTAATTATATGAACAATTTATTTCCATATACTGGAGTGCAAATATAATATCAAGATGCTATCTTCAAAAGAGACTTGGATGGCAAATCTGGATGTGGAAGTGTAGTAATTCCTTAGGCAGAGCGGTTTTAGTTGAAAGTTTATCTATTTTGAATAACTAAAGGAAAATATTTCATTACATATATGATGAAAAATGGGGAATTAAAAAATTTACGAAATCGCCATTATAGAAAAACCGTAGCATTTTTATATAGGTTAAGTATATTTGATCATAAAAATGCTATGACTCTCTATACCTGCCTATATATACAGGGCACCATATTTGTCATTGACCCGCGACACCATGTTCTGGATTTGTCCGTTCACAACTGTAGGTGCGTTTTTTGATCCACGACTGGTGGCAGTGTAATTACCAGAATAACATTTACCAATAAAACGACAAAACTGAAGTTATAAGTAGGAGGTTACCTTCTTGAGAATCATAGGCTCTTAAATCATGAATGATGATGGTATAAACATTCATGTATATAAATAAATCTACCTGATGCCAATAAACATAAAATAGTATATGTTACGAATATTAACTTAATATCACATAAAGGGTGTAATTACTTCCATGTCATTACAAAAAAACTGGTGGTAGGTAACGACAATATAAACAAAAAAACCTTATATGACATGGAGTCGAAAGCTCATAGTTTTGGAGAAAAAAAAGAAATAAAAATTTCCGAAATAGTTAATAACATAGTTTGAGAACTGCTGGCATATTGGGGTAGGTTTTATTTCCCAGTGTCTTGTCGCACGTGATACTCTGACATTCCTGCAAATAAGTATGCCGACAAAGCAGTTAAAAGCGACCGACAGATGACACCGCCATGTTTTTTGTTTTTCGCGGCCAAATTATCTAATTACGCGTGCTATACTTTCCCTTGTCATGTTCTCAAGTAATGATTTCAGTTTGTGTCCTTACTTGGTAAACAACGTACACACGACGCGACCTACCCGTTCCTTGGTTTTGTCTGTTATTTTTGTTCTTTTTGAATTTTGTGCCACTTATGTTAAGATTTATTTCATTGACTTATCGTATAAGTCGTTAGTACTTGGTTATGTAAGACACTATTTCTCGTTCGTGCTTCTTGTGTTACTTTTTGGATTTTGGACCAAGTTTTTCTTTTTGTTTTCTTTATTGATAACTTTAATTCACAGTTTAGTGTGATGTTTTAAAACGTAGATTTTGGACGTTATGGGAGATTACATTTATCCAGAGCTCGCGGATATGCACTTGGTGTATGGAGAAAGTGACGGAAATGCTGCTGGTGCGTAAGAGCTTAGAACAATTGCAACAACGTATTTTAATGTACATAGAAACCATAAAAAATGATCCTAATTTACCAAATGTGTTGAACGGAGTGCGTATGTCCTTAGTTCGACGTGCCGAAACGTGTATACGTGTAGATGGAGGTCATTTTGAAAAATGTTTGTGAAAAATTCAAAATAATTATTCAGTTATTGGGTGTTACCTATTGGGCATTAAAGGTACCATTATTATTATTCTTATTATTATTATTATTATTATTATTATTTTATTTTTTTTTGTCACGGATTTTCTCCGGTCTGTCAGCAACAATCGGTCGACTGGACAAGATTGCTGCTGTTGGTACCTACGTTTCTAAGAACGATCTCACGATGTGCGTTGCGTCAAGAATAACAGACCTCTGCATATCTCGATATAAGTTCCACGGTATTCTAATTTCACACAGAGAGTCTTTCAATTTTTTGGGTACCAGTCCCATGATAGGCTGATAGGATAATTGGGACGATCTTAACGGTGTGCATGCCCCACATCTGTGCGATTTCCCTCTTCAGGTCATTATATTTGTCTATCTTTTCAGCGTGTTTGAGTTCCAAGTTATTATTGCTAGGTATAGACACATCAATGAGTGTTGCAGTTTTATGTATTTTATCAATCACGGTGATGTCGGATCTATTGTGTCGGACTGTAATATCTGTTATTATACCTTTGTCTCAATATACTCTAGCATACTCGTTCTCTACTACAGGAGGTGGTTTATTAGCGTAATATGGTCTTTCATCTTCAAGCGGGATCTTCAACATTCTAAGAATTTCCATATACACTATCGCAGCTACCTTATTGTGTCTGTCGAGATATTTGGTGCTAGCTAGGGATGGGCAGCTAGACAATATATGCTCGATGGTCTCTTGGTGTTGGTTACACTTCCTGTTGTCAGTTGGGATACCGTCTTTGATTATATATCTCCTGTAGTTTCTGGTGTTCACTACCTGATCTTGGATACTGATCATGAATCCCTCCGTCTCCGGGTACAGTCGTGCACTCTTCAACCACCCTACCGACGATGCCGCATCTACAGCCTGATTTTGAAGATCATATAGAAATCTTCCGTGGAGCTCCTTTGAACCCCATTTCTGTATCTTTTCTTCGGCTGTTGTGACTGGAAATGGTTGGTGTTCCCTAGTGCCCAAGTTGAGCGGGGTGTATCCTAAGTCGGCCTGTACTATAATTCTATGTAGCTCGGTAGTTTTAGAGTAAAAATATTTCCTAAGGCTCTCTATCTGTTGGTGGCATGCAGTTACTACAGTGATTCCTCTACCTCCATTCTCCCTTGGTAGCGTGACCCTTTCTATTGATGACCTTGGGTGGTGCATTCTGACCCGTGTAAGCTCCGTTCTGATCTGTCTGTTAATTGCTTCTAGATCAGTGCCCGACCACTTTACAATACCAAAGGAGTATTGCAGAACAGAGAGGATTATTATTATTATTATTATTATTATTATTATTATTATTCCTAATCTTTTTCTCGGTTCTTTTTTTAACCGGCATATGATGGTTCGGTTATGCAAAACAGAGAAGAAATTCATCTTATTCTGTCATGCATTTAGGAACTTGCGCACAATGTGGCAAGTTTGTAGAATAGCCGCTTTCTGAATCAGAGTGATGAGAGCTTTTGGAAGATCTAATTGATCCAGATGTTTACTGAGTTGCTTTGTTACTACTCCTGTTGCCGATATTGTGATTGGTATTATCCGAACGTGGTTTAACTCCCAGATATGTTGGATCTCTATTGCCAGATTTTGATACTTATGGTTGCTGGAGGTTGCTGGTCAATGGGCAGCCAATATCAACAAGGGTGGCTGTCTTGTTTAATTTGTCGATAATTACTATATCTGGGCGGTTGTAGTCCACGGTTCGGTCTGTAATTATTGGTCTATCCCAATATAATATGGTGTCTCCCGATTCCAAAACTGCAGCAGGTGAGTATTTATAAAATGGGGGTGGGTTTTCCATTAAGTTGTACTTCACTGCCAGCTGCCGATGGATAACCTTGGCGATCTGGTTATGGCTTCCCAAATATGCGGTATTGGATAGAGATGGGCATCCGGCTGTAATATGTTCGATGGTTTCTCCAGGTAAGTTACATTTTCTACACATATCTATAGTTCCTGGTGTTTTCAAAATATACTTTTCATAATTTCTTGTACGAATTGTGCAGTCCTGGATAGCCATCATAAATCCTTCTGTTTCAGGGTGGAGGTAACCTTCCTTTAGCCACAGTACTGTAGTTGCTTTATCTATTATGGGGTTGTTAAGTGATGTTGGGTATTTTCCATGTAAAACCTTATTTTGCCAACTGCAGCATTATTATTATTATTATTATTATTATTATTATTATTATTATTATTATTATTATTATTATTATTATTATTATTATTATTAGTATTCGCTGTCTTGTTTTGATCTGTTTATTATTGTTTACATTGATTTTCTTAGAGACCAAGGACTCGATTTTTAGCTTTCGATACCTGATTGGGAAAAATTATTCGCTCAATTCGTTAAAAATATCAGATTTTTGCCTAACTTAAAATACACGACTATTTTCTGTTATCGCATCTCGGACGTCTAACTGTTCGTTTTCTAATTTCATAAAATAATTACAAATTTTTTAAGCTTTTAACACAATGTTACAAATGTTAATGAACCACATTTAAATTTTATACATTCTTATAAACGACAATAAAAGTTACAATAACTTTGTTCCAAATTAAAAAACACATGTAAACAAATCCTATTTAAACCCCTGCGGCCATGCTATGCTTGCGTTATGCAGAAAGAGAAGGAATTATTTACATTTTCATAATTAGTGGTATAAAAAGTTCGGTACAAGTAATCCCATCAAAGTGCCGCACTTCTACAGGCGGGAATATAAGTCGGGTATTACAGTTTTTTATTATTTCTAATATTCGGAACTATAACATCTATTGACACTGAAAGACAGCGATTCGCAAATGTTTCCTAACTTAACATTAAAATGTTAAACCTAGGTCAGTTTTTTCAAAGTACCCCTAGACAAAAAAGTCATACAGGTGTTTTGTTTGTCTAGTCGGTCCCTATTACCATTTTTTTTAATGACATGAAACTAATTACACCCTGTACATTAAGCTACCTATTACAAACGCATCATCCCCACCCCGACTTGCTACCGATCCTTCCGTCTTTTGAGACAGAATGAAAAGTAGCAAACTGGAATCAGAATGGTAAGCAGAAAGCGACAAATTTTGGTAATCCGGCGATAGAATTGTAGCAAAAAAAATGCACATTATGTTAACTGTTGGTGCAGCATCGAAATTAAAAACAGAAAACTGTATACCTACTTAATCGTAATATTAAAATGTTTAACTCAACGCAACGTGGAGAAACGTGCTAAATAAAAATAATAAATGTTTAACCAAATAAATGATAATAATTCCATGTTCATTTCGTGTTACCTGTCTTATTTTGCATTCATGTCTTAAGAGACGCCTCAGTATTTTATTGAAAAAATTATTTACAATTAGTGTATAAGATTCAAGGGCAATGTCTGATGACGCATAGTACTCTCACTTGTGGAAAAACTTTCAAGTATTATTCTAAATAATTTGTTGCGAAAAAAATTTAACAAGAAGAGAACTATGGTAACATTGGTAACCTTAACCTTCTCTGACGTCTGTTTAAACGAGTTTTGTTTGTTAATTTCGGCAGTCGTTTACAGAATGTCTAGAAATTTTCCTACAAAATACCTATATAGCTTACGTAGGAGTAATCAAACTATTATCTTTTTCTTTTTTGCAGTGTGCTTCATTGAATCAACATTTCCAACAAACTTTATCATTACTATGAGGTAGATAAACAAATAGCATCACAATAAAATAATTTAATACTTAGTTGACATTCAAGAAATGGCAGTCTATACCACAGGGGGGGGGGGTCTTAAATGCCTCAGGTGACTCAAAGGAATGAGTTGCGTTACTTTGCCCTTTGAAGTACAAAGGATGCCAGGAAACTGAAGTTCGATAGTTTTGGGCATACAATAATAAGCAGCTATTTACGTACCGAGGCTTATTAAGTCTTAGTCGAAGATAGAAAAAACTACATTGTACTAGCCGAGGTGCATATGACTTTTTTGTGCTACTAGTATCGCAGGTCCGTGCTGGCTCCTTTGGGGGGCCTCGATTAGACACTGAGGAGGGGTCCTCTTGCTAAAAGGGGGGTCCTCCTCCGAACAATTTTTGAAAATCATTTGCCTGAAAGCCACATTTTCTGCTATTTTGGCACTTGGAAAGTGTTTGAATAAAAGCAGGATCTTTATCAAAAGTTAAGCCATTCTGTTGTAGTTTACGTATGCCTGCAATACATTTTTATATTATTTTTATTATAATCTTATTACACACAAGAAAAAATAATAATGAATTACAAGTGGTTTATTACTTGAAAATGAAAGTGAGAAACCTGGGCTAAAGTCATCATATAAATCCTACCGCAATACCCCGATTAAAAAAAAAAAAAAATAATTGGGGAAAACGCTAATGAGTAAAGGTACCTACTCACACGCCTGTCGCAGGGGCAATCTAGGTTGTAGAAGTGGTGTATGCGGCCCCAGTCTGGGAAAGCGCAATGTCGTCCCAAAGGACCAGAAGGAGAATGGAGAGAATTCAACGGTGCGCCACACTAAGGATATGCAGCGCATACCGCACTTTATCCTATGAGGCGGCGCTGGTGGTAGCGGGAGTCCCCCCTCTAGAATTAATGGTCAAAGAGAGAGGAGAGGTGTATGCAGGGGTGAACAGGAAGGATGCTAGGAGGCTGATGCTCCAGAGATGGCAAGACAGGTGGGATGAGACGACGAAGGGAAGGTGGACCAGGCGCCTCATCCCTGACGTGAAGAAGTGGGTAAAGAGGAGGTACGGGGAGGTGGACTACCATCTTACTCAGGCCCTGACGGGGCATGGTAGTTTCGCCGAGTACCTGTATAACATTGGCAAAACGGTGACCCGGGAATGTGTATACTGCGGGGACATAGACGACCCGTGGCACACTCTATTCCAGTGCCAGAGATGGAGAATAGAGAGAGCCGTGATGGAAGACCTCACACCGGACAACTTCCTGGAGGAGGTCACTCAATCGGAAGGAAGGTGGAGGGAGATCACAGGGGCATAGAGAACTATTCTGAAAATAAAGGAGGAGGAGGAGAAGGATTTGTATATAAGACCGTAGGATGAATAGCTACCACCGAGAAAAGCAAAATGACCAGTGTCCCGAAGTGAAGCGGAAGCAGTTCCGGGGCACGTCGAAACACTAAGCAGGGGGGGTTTAGTCGGTAAGAGTCCGACACTACCCAGTGCGCTGGATACTCAGCGCTGGGTGTCCATGACGGATTTCCCCCCCTCAAAAAGAAAAAAAAAAGAGGTTGTAGAAGTGGGGTTGACCCTTAATTGCCTCCATGTTTGTGACGTGTGTAGGCAAGCAGTGGCAATTTCCTTTGCTGGGCGGCAAGCCGCACCGGACCTTCCTAGCTTCCTAGATCAGCTCCAGCCACCCTGCCGGAACTCGTGTGTGTAGCGTGATTGGGGCAATTTCGACTCAGTTTTCTAGCGAAATACGTGCGAAGTGCTTGTTTGTATTATGCAGCTATGAGGTAAATACGAATATATTGGATAAAGACAATTATCAAGAGCATGAAGTTTAGACGCGGGTAATAGAAGTCTATAAAGACCGGCTATAAAGACCGACCCCACACGTGTAACCACTTCTTCACCTAGCTATATAGGTTAGGAAATAGTCCAGATTGTGAGAGGCGGAAAAAAATAGAAAAGGCCCATGACAAACACTGAAAACATTGCTTCTTATAAACGCAGTATTATTCAGATTCAGATACTCAATCGTCCTCCTCACAGTTTTTTCAGCTTCATTCAGGTTGTCTTGTTTTTCTTCTCTTTCATTTTCGTTCTAAATTTTTGCAGTTGGTATAAAACTGTACTGATCTGCAAACTCTTTCAGTTCACCTAATAAGTGACTTATTTTAATTTTACAAAGCTCTGAGACCAGGAACAATCTTTTAAAATATCTTTCTTTGAACTGATTCCCTCTTCGATACTCCTCTTAGCATAATTAAAAATATTGAGAAAGGTCAATGTATAATTTTGGATAGTTCAGATTCCAGGAGCTTCTTCATTTGAATTTTCACTAGGTATTACCTTTTTCTTTCAGGTTATTTTTTTAAAATTTACTTTCACATCTACATCAATACTGTACTAGCATAATATTTTGTTTTAAATACAGAACCTCAATCTATTTATCACCGTTGAAGCAGCGTCCGTATCAAATTTAGACGGTAGAATAGTCAATGATTTTATTTTCCAAATATTTTGGAACAGGTAACCAGAAATAAATCTAGTAAAACAATGGAGATAAATATATCAAGAAATTTGGACCATTGACTGATCAAATTTCTTGACATGAACTTTAATTTGCAATCAAAGTTGCAATTCATATTTATTTTAAATAAATAATAAAATTGAATAGCTTCCCTGTGTTTACACTTTCCTCACTCCTTAACAACTCCCACCACTTTTTTGAGGCTCCTTCGAGGCCCTCTGGCGACCGCCGACCAGCCGACCGAGCCAGTCCGAGCCTGCTAGTTACAGATCGTTTTAAAATAGATACGTGTACCAAATTTCAAGTCAATATATTCATTTTACTTTGTTAAATTCTATACTAATAAAGTGAGGATGGCGGAGGTAGTGGAAAACCAATTAAGACATTGGCTTCTAGTATATGCACTAAATCTCAATTTTCTGGACTCTTACTAGCTTGCTTTACTTATATACCTCTATTTCACCCAAGCCCTTCAACGGAATCACCTCAAAATATAATCTAGTTCCATCTGTGATTATAATACATATCTGTATCAAATTTCAAGTGAATGTCCTAATTTTATTTTATTATCCCCTTTAGTAATGGAGTGGGGGTGGTGGAAAGTGGAAAATGTTGTAAACAAATTTAAGGCCTTGGTCTCTAGTATATGCACCAAATTCCAAGTTTTTGGAGTATTACCAACTTGCATTACTTATTTTCTTCTATTTGCCTCTATTTACCTCTATTTACCCACCAAACCTTCACTTACGTCTAAAATATAATCTTCCAGACCTCATTGTTATAGATAAGAGTACCAAATTTCAAGTCAATATTTTAAACCGCTCGCGCAGCTCTGGAGAAAATGTGCTCACAAAATAGTTACAGACAGACATTTTGTTTCGTTCAAGTTTAGAGTCTCGGCGTTTCATGACATTCTAAACCAATTTGAACGAAAATAAATTTTGCTGTTTTTTTTAATCCACTTCAATAGGGGCCATCCATTAGTGTGACAGAGTGTGACAAGAGGGGAGGAGGGGGTCAAATTTTTGTGACATCACATTATTTACATCTACGTATACCATTGTTTTAACTGAATGAAATAAAAAAAAACAAATCAGAAAGTTTCCCTCAAAATTTAAAATGTGAGACGTCACAAAGGGGGGGAGGGGTTGACTCGAGTGTGACAACCTGTGACATAAGGGGAGGGAGGGGTAGAAAAACCATGAAATTTGCGGGACATAATTAATGGATGGTCCCAAAGATGCGGAAGTAAAATTACGAATTTTTATTTATTGACGTTTTAATATTTATAAAATCAAAACATAGTTCTTCACAGTTAATGCTACAATCTCTCCCACAGGAGCACCAGTGCAGTGTCCCGAGTCAGCCAAACATCTACAAGGAGAAGTACGTTGCAACTGAAAGGCTGGATGGAGTGGGGCCGGGTAGGATAATAATCCACCCGAGTTGGTTACTTGTCAATAATTTTTTGTCATTATAACTCCTTTTACAAAAAAGTTAATTACAATGCAATTATACAAAAAACTTGTTTAACAATGTAAATTTAAAATAATTTGTATCAATATATATGTGGTGTAAAAGTATACGTCGCCTTAAGAGAATTTTCATTTCGCTGACTTGCTGTGATCTATTGCAATTTTTTGTTCGTATTTATCAGCGTGTGTTTGATTTGACTAGTTCATAGGTAAAGTAATGAAAATGAACATGACTGGATGTGATAAATGAAATAATGAATTACGTTATTGAAATTACATTAACCGCTATCAATTCAGTTACTAACACTGGTTACAAAAATTTGCTACACAAATTCATAATAAGCAAAAAGTTAGTTTTAGTCTCATCATGAAAATACATTTTTGAACTTAGAGACTAATTTGTCAATATGGGTTGTCTTGCAGTGATACTATCGCTTCGTAGTTTAAAGTTCTCAAGAGATTATACAAAAATTAGGATTTTTACATTAGTTAATGTGATCTAAAAATCCTTATCATTGAAATGATGATCTTAACGTCATATTGTGACATCTCCAAGGAGAAGAAACCACAAGAAAAACTGGATATGTTGCATGCTTCAATATGTAGAAATCTATACTGCGTTGTTAATATCTTTAAAAGCATTTCGTCATATCACTTCTGAAAGCCTGCATCAACATCGGTAATAAATTTTTTATGAGCTTTTCTAATAATTAAAAAGGCTATTAATTGCGCTGTTCTTACATGTACGTTTAGGAATGAACTGAAGGAAAACAAGGTAATAAAAAATAATATTTGCAATTAATATAAAATAACAATTCACTGATTGTTTACATGCCTTGGGTGGTATCAAAAGCTTGAATTAGACAAGTAGGCTGTGCGAATCGCTTCTTTATTCTTCCCGTTATCCAAAGAGCACAGGAAGTAAAAATGATTTTGTTTCTGAATTATCCAAGCCAATGTATGAAACATTACACTGACCCGCTAGGTTTTTTTTCCTTAACCCAAATAAGCGATTCCGAAGGTATTTGAAGTGTTGAACACAATGCCGTTATCCGTTTTGCTCTCTAAGGTCAGCATGTTGAAAAAAACATAACTTGAAACTGGATAGAATAATATTTTCTATACTGTTTTAAAAACATATTTTTTCAATTTATAGGTTATATGTTATATGTTTTCTCAAACTTCTAACCTCATAGAGTAATATGGGCAACGGCCTTATGTTCAGCGCGTCAAAATCCTATGGAATTAGCTATTTAGGTCCGATTTACTTGTATATATACTCAAAACAAAAATTCTAGTGTTTCTTGCTCAACACAGAAATAAAATAATGAAAAAAATTGATGGATTTAGCCGTTATTTCGTGGGAGTTGATCATAATGATATATTAAAATACTTATTTTGTTTCTACCACTGTATTTTATTGTAACTTAACGCTACTATAGTTTCGATACTTCAACGTATCATCTTCAAAGCGACTCAAGTAAACGAATGAAAACAAAAGAAAATATAAGCTATTGATAATTTACATTATTTACCTAGTTTTATTACTACGGTGTAGGTATCTAAAATTATCAGAACTAAAATTAACAGACAGTAATAAAGGGATTAAAGGATTATGAATTAAATATATTAAAAACGGGTGTGTTATATAGGTCCAACTGGTAATTAAATAAGTAGTTACCTGTGGCTTTGTTTGATTTGAAAATTTCTAAAGATTCAAATAAATTTAATTTAAAACCTTTATTTTGTACGTGTAATATATCAAGAGTATTTATATCTAGAAAATGGTGATTTGATTCTAACAAATGGTTTGAAAAAGTAGAGTCTGAAAGAACGTAGATGTTCTATGTATCGGGCTTCAAAGGACCGACCAGTTTGACCTATATAGAAGGCATTACAGTCCGAACATGCCAATGTATAAACTCCTGAGTTTTCAAATTTTTCTATTTTATCTTTTGCATTATATAATAAAGGTGACACTTTTGTTTGTGATTTAAAGGCAACCTTAAGATTATGATGTGACAATATGAAGTAATTTCCTGTGAAATTTTACCGTAATATGTCAAAGATACAAATTTACTCTCACGTTCTTTAATAGGGGGATAGATGCTGTTACAGGCTAATTTGTACGGATTTTTATTAATTAAATTCTATATTGTTTTTTCTTCGAACTCGTTGTTAATTGCTATTGTTATTATGACTTTTAGTTCTTTTTCTAAGGTGCCTAGTGAGAGAGGTATTGACAGAGCCCTATGTATCATTGAATTGTAAGCTGCCTTGTATTTGTGATATCTAAAAGAGGAGTCAAAGGGGAGCCCATCGCCAATTCTGCCTCTTGAATAAAATACCTGCTATTATATTGGCAATAATTTTGACTAAGATATAGATCTAAGGCTAACATTAATTAGTTTTTCCGAATAGTGTTAATGTGAGATTTATCTAAAATATTTTTGATAAGTGGTTTACATTTTTCGACAGGAATATTTGAAAACATGTTTTAAACATCGGAAGATACCCCGTTTTCTAGAATATCGCGATCTAACAATGTTTTAGAAAGTTCAAGTGAATAAAATAAACACGATTTTTAAAAACAACAAATGTTCAACATAAACATACCACAAAAAATTCAATTGAACTTTCTAAAACGTTGCCAGATCTGGATATTGATAATTGTTTAAATAAATATTGATTGTTTAGATATTTTCTGCATTTTCTAAATATGAGAACAGAGTCGAGGAAAAGTTGGAAAAACTCCTACTCTTTAGCATCGTCCTAAAATCAACAATAAATAATTTACAGGTACTACTAAAAAAGTTAAATATTTTACAAATTTGTAGCAAAATATAATTATTTATGAAAATTGTAATTGTTTAAATAGCTTGAAATATCTACAATGTTAACGAAAGCAATAATCTGACTAATAATAACCTGGGAAAATAATTGTAAGTAGACAGTAATCGTCAAAAATACGGTTTCGTTAACATCATATATTTTTCACGTTGTTTAAACAATTATAATATGGATACATTTTTGGTATCATATAAGAGGGTCATATGGGGGTGGTCTAATTTAAAAAAGAATTATTAATTCGTATTATCGGGACAATTCTGAAGAAGGAACTTTGTGCGATTTTTATTTCACCGCATTTTGACTATATAATAGTCTATAACAAATGTGCGTGGCAATGTGAATCGATTTTGTAAAAATCTTGAGACAATTTTTTCGAGATTTAGAACATAAAAACTTACTTTTTTTAGAAACTAATGCGCTGCTAGTATAAAATTAAGAGATATTAAAAATAGATTGTTAGTTTACCTACGAAAATATATTAAGAAAAATGTAAAATACAAAATATTGCCATATGTCTCTGTCACTTGGTCTCTACGTATGAAAGCAGTCTACAGGCCCATAATCTTTAACAGATCTACTCTTAGAATAGAGTAATATTGAATTTCATGATGATCCGTGGAAAGTTTAATTGTTATGAATTATCTGACACCATTTCCGCGGATTATTTCTTTAGTTCTTGGAATCTGCTGAATACATAATAATTACACAGGTTTACAAAAAAAAAATGCGTCACCAATGAGAATCCATTACCGTACCCCGAAGGTTTTCGAAGTGCTGAACACGATGCCGTAGTCCGTTTTGCGCCATCACGTCAGGATTTTGAGAAACCTTAACCTAAAAGTGCTAAAAATAAAAAATTTTAGAACTTTACCATATAGTACAGGCAATGAACGTAAAATTTTGTAAAAACCTCGCAAAAATTAATAAAAGGATCATCTTTGGGATTTAAGTAGGTAACAACCTGTAGAATGGAATGATGCATTCTTTGCACTTCCAAGTTCCGGGAAAATTGAAAAAAATTTGGAAAAACTTTTTAATTTTTGGTTTCTTTGCTCTAGCGGCTAAAATAATGATAATACAGAAAAAAGTTTTCAACAAAATTTTTAGCTAGTCTCTTTCTCTACAAGAAAGGTCTTTACAAATTTTTATCTTACCGTTTAGGAGATAAATCCACTTTTCCACTTATAGTTTTTAGCCGCTCCGAAATGCGTGGAAAATGAGAATTCTCTGGGAGTTTCGTACGACCGGACACATCGAGTCGCTAAAAAAATTAAAACTACACAAAATGTAGCGAAAAATCTCAGCTTTAATGTGGAATTAATCACAAAATTCATACACAATTTTATCATAGAGAAAAAAGTATTAGAAGATGGCTTAGTAAACTTTATACAGTTGATTTATTCATATCTTTGAGTTTTATACATCCTGCCTATTTCTCCTGTAACAATGGGTGCTTTTTCACTGCATGGATTAGATTCCACGCACTTTAATTTCATTGAAGAATGTTAAGAAACAAATAAGTTGCATATGTTTTACTGCATAATTGTGCATTTTCTGAACGTGTATGAATAATGTAGACAAACTCAAAAAGTACTGCACGCATTTAAAAAACTCTAAAGTTATTCGAAAGAATATGTTTTATTGTACTTATAATCCAAAAATTAAGACTGTGCTATTATTATTAATTAAGATATAGCGAATTAAAGTCCAAAATTTGGAGGTGATTGATCGATGAGAGATATACCCTCTACTTTGATCGCAAGGCAAATTTTTTCAAGAAAAGTAATTACAATAAAATGTTAATTGGATTAATATATCATTATATAAGAATAAATAACTAAAGTGAAATCATTCTAACGACTCCCGGCAAAGATATGAATAAATCTGTTGATCAACTGTGCAAAGTTTACTAAGCCATTTTCTGACACTTTTTCTCTGTGATAATTTTTTTTATGAATTTTGTGATTAGTTTCGCATTAAGCTGAGACTTTTCTCTACATATTATGTTATTTTCATTTTTGTAGGAGCTCTGAATAGTAAGAGTTATCGATTTTTCGCGCATTTCGAAGCGACTTAAAACTGAAAGTGGAAAACTCTATTTATCTTCTAAACGGCTTAAGTAAGACAAACATTTGTAAAGAACTTTTTAGTAGAGAAAGAGACGAGCTACAACTTTTGTTGGAAACTTTTTTCTCTATTTTCATTATCTTGGCCGCTAGAACAAAAATACCGAAAATCAAAAAGCTTTTCTTATTTTTTTTTAATTTTCCCAGAACTTGAAAGTGCAAGGAATGCTTCATATCTGTCTCCAGGTTATTTCCTACTTAAATCCCAGATATGATCCTTTTATTAATTTTCGTTACCCTAAATGGCTAATTTTGCATGTACTAATATTTTTTACTCAAAAAAGAAGCAAAATTGCAAAAAACAAAGAGAGTTTGGAAACATCCTGGGATTATTCTTAATTTCTTTCGGAATTGTCCACTTGATGCAGTTGAAAACTCCACAATGCTCTTTTCTGCAAAGGACATTGGACAATTCCGAAAAAGTTTCAGAATATCCCCTGGATGATTTCACACTTTTTGCATCTTGCAATTTTTGTCCAAATTTCTTTTTTCGAGTAAAAAAGTCGCAAAGTTCTAAAATTTTTATTACAATTTCAAAAAAAAGGTTTCGAACAAAAGTAGCCTACTTTTAGTCATACAATCCAAATTTGCCATAAAATTGAGACCAAAATATTGAGTGAAGTATTTTGTGCGAGTGAATGCGAAAAAGGTACTTTTAGCACTTTTAGGTTAAGTTATCTCGAAATCCTGACGTGATGGCGCAAAACGGACTACGGCATCGTGTCCAGCACGTCAAAAACCTTTGGGTTACGGTAATGGAATCCCATTGGACATTTTTTTTTGTCAACCTGTGTTATAATTGAAATTTAAATAAGTAAATAATTATGTTTCTACTCAATTTGATCCTAACTCAAAAACGGAATAAAATATTGGTTTAAAATGTATACCACGTCCATTGTTAATGAATCCTGTAAAATGATATTATCCATTTTAAAATACAAAAATATTTAAGTTAAATTAAATTCAGATCAAATTCACTTGAAAAAATCGACATTGAAACATCACTTCGCGAAAATGCCTTTGCATCGTCTTTTGTTGAAATCCCAATTAAAAAATTATTTCTCTAAAAATGTCTTTGAAGATAACTTAGAAAAATGATTCACACCGTGAACGATGGACCCGTCTTTCAAAAATTATTTTCGAAAGTACGTACAAGTTGGACTGGGAAAAATTTCATCATCATCATTTTTTTTTACTGAAATAGGCTTAGAATGCCATGAAGCGTGGAAATTTCAAATTTGAGCAAGAAAAATTTACATCTCATCAAATTTTCCACTCTGGTAGTGGTGAAATTTTTTTCCAGATTTTTGTTTTTTGAAATAGGTTTAGAATGCTATGAAACGTAGAAATTTTAAACTTAAGCAACAAAAAATTGTTTTCCATCTATTCTAGTGGTAAAAAATGTTTCCAAAATGTTGGTAAAAAAAATTTCATTTTTTTTAAAATGGTTTAGAATGCCATTAAACGTGGAAATTTTAAATTTGAGCAAAAAAAATTATTTCCATCTATTTTAGTGGTAAATTTTTTTTAAAAATGCAAAAAAAAGTTCAATTTTTTTTTTGCTGAAATAGGTTTAGAATGTCATAAAATGTGGTCTACCCTGTATGTTTTCCAGTGAAAGTAGTTTTTTAGTTAATGCACCAACGGACAGACAGACAGGCAGACCGACGGAATTAAAAAACCTATATTTTCGTAATCCACATGATCTGAAACGTGAAAATCCGAAAAAATCCCAGAGGGTGATTTTTTCTCGAATACAATGCTTCCCTTCGATATGCGAGGGAAGTGAAAAAATGATTCACACCGCGAACGATAAAAAAATACCTTTGGGCACCGTCGCGTCGTTCGAAAATTGTTTTCGACAGTACGTACAAGTTGGACTGGAAAAAACTTCAGATTGCGACGGGCAGAAATCTGCAACGCCCATTAAACTTTTCGAAAGTACCACGAAATAATTTCGAAAGTACCACGAATTATGGCTTCAAAGGTATTACACAGGGCGGAAATCACCGACAGGATGTAGGGAGTAGTTATTTTTAAAGGCAAAATTTAAGCAAAAATTAATGGAGCAGTTTTTCAAATAAAAACCAAAATTCACATTCATTTATTCTGAACCACAAGAACGTCCATTAAAAATAGTATCAAAATTCAAAGTCGATGAATCGATTCGATGCCAAAACAGTATTGGGTCCAATGCCGTTAGTACGTTTTTATGAGATAGAAAAACATTAAATTCATATAATTAGCTTTTCGAAGCATCCTGACAAAGATTACAGGCAATTTGAAAAATTCAATGCAAAATTGAAAGTGAATAATTTTTCAAAAAGTTCGACATATATTTTACTATCATACTTGACTGGAAGTCTGAATCATTTTGCACAGTCGATTGTTATAGTTCTTTCCTCTCTGGGTGAGTTGCGGTCCTTCGGGACGTAATGCCTTGTCAAAGGTGGTGTTCTCTGACGAATTATCTTACATAAAATTATCCAAGTATTGAATATTTCTAATTTTTGTATTTGTTGAATTTTATTTCAATAAATGAAAATATATTTTGAAATCGATTCTTTACTGATCCACTAGATCTCAGATGACGACCTGCGTGTGATTCTGTGGCGTGAATTGGATAACTACTTACCACGGGTCAACTTTGATCCCGTCATGTCTGTGTAGCGATCCGCATACTCAAAGAATATATCGTTGGTCTTAATAGTCTAAGAAGTGTTTCTAAACAGTGAAAATAAAATCTAATCATAAGTACAACGGAGAGAGCAAACTAGCTATCATAGTAAGTATAATTTTGTTTATTTTCGTCTTTGGGGAGCCTTAAGAGTTACTAGAATCCCCCTCGAGAGTGGAGATTGTTAGATATCTTTGCGAAGGTACGGCTGGCGCCTGTCCATTATAAATTTCTGTCGTGTCCGTCAGACGGGCGATACTACGTTCATCCTCATTATCACTGCGTGGTTGTTAATCTTAGTATGAAGGTCAAATTTTAAAACGAAATGTGAATTTTTTCTAAGGTCACGTAGACAAAGTGTGAGATTTTGCAGGGGTAAATATAGTGGAAAACTTTCATATTTTCCGCCAAGTATGAACGAATGTAAAAGATGGAGGCAATTATTTTTGTTTTAATCTCTTTTTCTATGATTAGGAATTTTATAGTGAAGAAGTTAATATTAAATCATAGAGTATTATGAACAAGTGGTTTTCTCTACATAATGATCTTTATCTGGTATGTACTTGTTAAGTTGTTACTTGTAAGTATTATTGAAGTGGTATACATCAATTAAACAAAATTGCTATATTATTATGAAAATATTGTGACATTGCTCACCGTTTAGTGGTTTGTAAATAAGCAATCAATACATGACACTGAACTTTGTAGTTGGTTTACAAACAATACGGAAAACATGTGGAGATCATAGTTTATTTAGAAAATTTACAGTAGATACCTAAAAAATTATAATTATTTTAAAACACTTCAATAATAATGTATTGGCTTGTAGCGGATATCCAATGGTAATTACGAATTTAACAATTACGTATTTATTGTTATAATAATACCTAAAATTTTCCTAGTATCATTAAGTAGTATAATTTCATTTTATCGACGTAAACAATTAGCTACACATTGGTACGATTAATGTTAACATATCAGAAAATAGTCATTATACAATGAATGTCTGATTGCCGTCTATTTAATTTAAACTTGAAATTGAAATTTTGCATACAAAGTTGAAGAGCAAGTTGCAATTTATCATCTCACAGCAATATTTATAGTTTTTATATATTTATACACATTAGCAGATTATGTTACATTACTTGCAACAGCTGGAGATGAGCTTATGCACCTGCAGTCTTCAGATTATAAGCTCTGAGTACCGTTTAAGTGCATTTCGCAACAAAACGAAATTGTGATTTTAGATTGAGCCAAAATAACTGACAATTTTCTGCTAAATTGAGTACACGTACCCATTTTATCATTTAAGTACAAAAACGGTCTTCTCTAATAAATATTTTTGGTATGTTCAGAAGAAACATATTTTTTATAATTTTATTTTAGTTCGGTCTTCTCTAATAAATATTTTTGGTATTTTCAGAAGAAACATATTTTTTATAATTTTATTTTAGTTGTGTGTTGCTTAATAAAGGTTCATCGCTTAGTATGCTTTTACGAAATCTATTAGTGTAAAATAAATTATTTATTTATTTATTTATTTAATCATACATCATCCAACAGTACAAAACCATTTATAGGATGGAAATCTAAACTAACTTAACCTAACCTAACTAAAAAGTACAAATAGAAGTTATGAAGGCGATTAGACTGCACAACAGTAGATAAAATTTCTGACTGCTAGGCAAATATGTCCAATTCACTGCAATGAGTATCATAACTAGTACAAATATTAAAAAGAGGAGAAAACTTTAATACGTTAGATCTAGGAGTGGATAAATAAAAAGTATGAGAATGACGAGAATTAATCCGTGGGACATAGAAGTTCAGTTGGCTTAATATTTCACTACAATCTATTTTATTATGCATAATTTTATCTAGAAAACGCAAAGCAAAGGACTCACGCCTCTCGGAAAGACTAGTAATATCAAATTTTTCAAGTAATTGATTTTGAGAAGCTCCAATTGGTGGATATGTACCATCAGTTTTCCAGTTTAAAAATTTCAGGAAGCGGCGCTGAATGTTTTCCAATTTATCATTATGAGTATTATATCCAGATTGCCAGACAAGTGAAGCATACTCCAGTTTAGACCGACAGAAAGCAAAATAAAGCATCTTTAAGGTTTTCGCATCATTAAAATCATGGCTGTTACGCAAAATGAAGCCTAACATTCTGTATGCATGCGAAATTACAGCATCAATATGGTTAGTGAAGGTTAATTTTTTATCAAAAGTTACACCTAGATCCTTGAACGTAGATGGTCTGTTCAGCATGTCGCCATCAACATTATAATTATATATAATTGAGGATTCCTTGGTTGAATAACTCATAACACTGCACTTGCCAACATTTAGGTGAAGATCATTTTCATCGCACCAAGCCGATAACTTAGTCAAGTTGTTTTGAAGTTTTTCGCAGTCATTAAAATCATTAATCCTATGCAACATCTTGACGTCATCGGCATATATTAAGAAATATACGTCTAGGTGATCACTGATGTCGTTAATAAAAATATTAAAGAAAAGGGGTCCAAGTATTGATCCCTGGGGTACTCCTGACGTGGCTCGGTATTCAACAGATTTATATCCATTATATGATACGAACTGAACTCTATCAGTCAAGTAACTCTCAAGAAATTGAAGTAAACCGTCAGATAATCCGAATTTGTCAAGTTTACAGAGAAGTTTCCTATGGTTCAGTCTGTCAAATGCCTTAGAAAAGTCTGTATAGACTGAGTCTACCTGTATTTGAGAATCAATTGATTCAGCAATGTACTGAGTAGCGCAGATTAAGTTCGTTACGGTGGAGCGACCTTTCATAAAACCGTGTTGTTGCGTAGATATTTTCAGTTGAACATGTGCATAAATGTTATCATGTAGCAGGATTTCGAAAGCTTTACCAAAGTTACATATGATTGTTATCGGTCTATAATTGGTAACATCATTTCTCTCACCTTTTTTATACACAGGGCACAGTTTGGAGTATTTCCAAATATCAGGAAAATAGCATTTCCTAAGACATAAATTAAAAATTATGCAAAGAGGATATGCAAAAATGCTGGCACAGTCTTTCAGTAGAAATGCTGGAATTCCATCTGGGCCCGCAGTAAGTTTAGGTTTAATTCTTTTTAACGCCATGCAAACTTCAGCCTCGGAAAAGCGTTTAATGTCTAAACAGTCAAACGAAGGATTATTAGACTCGGTTACAGGGGCGTCCGAGATGTTAAGGAAGTAAGATTGCTCGAAAAAGTTAGCAAATGCATCGACGATATCATTAGGGGTCTCTAGATGCTCATTGTTATAAGTCATGTCTTTAGGTATGCTAGTTTTCCCTTTTTTACCATTGATGTAAGCCCAGAATTTATTGGGTTCCGATGTGATATTATTTTCGATTCGATTTGTATAAATTTGAAATGCAATTTTAATGTCCGACTTTATTTGTGATCTAAGTCTACGAAATTCAGTTAGCGATTCATTATTACCATGACGTTTAAATAATATCAATTTTTTATGCTTTAGCTTTATATTTTTTATAATTTCACCGTTAAACCAAGGGGGAAACTGTCTTTTATTTTTTGGAGTTTTGAACTTGGGTATGTTCTCATTAAAAACTTCAGTTAATTTCTTATAAAATAAGTCAACACAGATTTTAACATCATCATAGTCATTTAGGAACGACCAGTTAATGTGCAGTAATTGTTCATACAGAAGAGGAAAATTTGCCTTTCGAAAGTTGAAAGAATTAGTAGATTTCATTGGAAATTTGATATTCGGATTTACAAACTGAGTTTCGAGGTTAACAATAAGAGCAGGATGATGTATATCTTCTGAAACCAATAATTCAACTGATTTTTCCACAACGCAATGTGACTTACATATAACCAAGTCTAAAAGTCTAGTGTTATTATTAAAAACAGAGTTGTATTGACGCAAGTTTTGAAGGTTTAGAAAATTGATAAGTGTTGATACTTTAGGACATTTAACACTATTCGAGACATGAAGAGAGTACAGACGCAAATTAAAATCACCTAATATAAGCGTATTACTGTCTTGGATATAATCCAATGAAGAAATTGTTTCAAATAGAGTTTCATAAACATTAATACTTGACTCAGGAGGAATATACAGTACAAAAATATAAAATGATTGTCGATTAATTGTGAGTTTGGCAGCAACTATATCAATGTTCTGAATAGAAAGGAAATCACCAAAACGTAAATTTAACTTTTCTGCATGTAAGTTGGAATCAATCGCGAGTAAAACTCCTCCGCCTCTGGACTTATTGACAGCAGTAAAATTTCTATCCTCCCGAAAAATATTGTAAGTGTGGTCGAATAACTCATTGTCAAACACTGAGGAATCAAGCCATGTTTCGGTTAATGCAATGATAGGGAATGTACAGGCGGCTACCGAGTTGAAAAATTCAAATGTTTTGTTTTTGATGCTTCTAACGTTTTGATAATAAATGTCCCTGTTATAACGAGAACGACACTGAGTATTATGTTAAATATGTGTAGATACATCACATAATATGTGCAATGAAGTAATGATGTAATGTATATACCACAAGTTGTTGATCTTTATGGTCAGCATT
Organism: Stenurella melanura; assembly: GCA_963583905.1. Lineage (NCBI taxonomy): Eukaryota > Metazoa > Arthropoda > Insecta > Coleoptera > Cerambycidae > Stenurella > Stenurella melanura. The sequence goes on from OY757314.1 coordinate 92,610,804, forward strand.
ACTCTCATTTTCTTCTAACCTTTTAACCTACTTTTTTATCTTTTGCAAACTTAGGTGCAATATTTTGTTATTATAACCTTCACATTAACAAATATTTCATTGCCTTGATACATATGAATCATTATATTTATACTTTTATACATTATATTTAACTTTTTACACGCAAGGTAAAATTATATGGAAATCTTGATCAAAGATCAGTTGCATAAAAAGGAAACGATCTTTAATTCAAGTTTTATTTATTCTCGTTTTAATAAAACTGCTCTTGAAGGTTTAAACATTTAAAAGCAGTTTTTCTTCCTAAATTATTATTTTAAAAATATTTGACCAACAAGCTACCACAACTTCAGTTCAAGTTTTATATGTTTTTGATTTCCTTGCAACGTAGTCTTATTTGATTCTTGGGTTCTCAACCACCGTTTTTCAAAAATGTGTAAAAGATTTAATAATAGAACTCTGAAGGACGTCTAAGTCAAAAAGATGAGACAGGCGTTATATGGTAAATATTTCTGTAACTACTACAAAATATCTATTAAATATTATTAAACATCAAATTAAAATAGAAATTGGAACAGTTAACTTTTTGGGAAATTATTCCCTCTCCATAGCCAATATCATTATCTGAACGTTTCTTAGATTGTATTTATATCATAATTCAAGTTGAAAAATTTACAATACGTAATAAATATACTGTAGAAAGTGGGTAGCCATGGTAAGCGCACGATTAAAACTGTTAACGCTAGCGAATATAAACATCTCCAGATGACGCCAACATGGTTGACGAATCGAGCGTCGTGTATATTTTTAGGTGTAGTAGTTTAGGTGTGTAGGTGTAGTTTAGGTTTTGGTATTTGTGTAACTTGCTAAATCGTCTATAAAATTAAATTGAAACTGTATTAACTATCAATAATTAAGCGTCAGATATGACACTAAAATTTCTTAATGATATGCATGCTTTTATTAAATAAAGACATTAAGTTACTGACTAAACAATATAAGAGGTAGTATTTCAAGATTTAACGCGTATGGTTCTTCTGAAGAATTGACACAGGCCCAAAGTATGCTAGAAACGTCATTATAATTCTTAGGCATAATGTAAATATGGTTTGAGCGATGTGATAATACCAAGCTAAGGAATCAAGGTTAAGTTATCTATACAATCAAAAACCTTTAAGAAGTTCATATATAAGCCACAGCAACTTGTCCATGATCAATGTGAATATAATTGATTTTATGGTTTTTTATTGAATGTAAGGGTATTAAAAAAATTCGGGGACAATCTCAAATTGAAAATTGAGGCTCTTTGATTATGGCTAGATATATGCTTCGTTCTTTAGATTACTTGTTGTTTGAACGAAACAATACTAAGAGTTTAGATGTTCTTGTCATAAGTTACGGATTTCGAGTAAAAATTAGATATGTTTAAACCACGCTCAACGAATTTCGACTAAATAGTTGATGGAATTCGGGTTTTCCAGTATACTTTACAATGAATTCTTAATGCTGTCATATTTAATGGGTTTTGAGTAAAAATTGACTAAGTTTAGACTATGCTCTATACATTTTGAGTAATTTTCCAGCATGATTAATAAGGTATTGGGAATTAAGTAAGACATTAGAAATTACACAGCACGCTAACATTTTCTTTACCTGTACTGAATAGTTTCTTGATTTTTCTTTAGTAGAAATCCGCTTAGTTATCTCTATTTTTCCAGCTCAGATCTAGATACGCAGCCATGTCGGCTGTTGCCTAAAATTGGAAAAGTCTGTGACCGTATAAGAAATACAGTTATTTAGTGGTTTCCATAATTATTTTATTTGAAATATTTCGTATGCTTCCATCTCTATATTCTTATCAAAATAATATATGTATTCATAATTTTTCCATATTAACATTATTAATAACCACAGGATAGCACTAGTAGTATAAATCGTCGGTGATTTAATTACGGGTTTTGACTTCTGTTCTGTTACCGCCATGGTCCTATATGGTAGACTACAGATATAGACCATAAAATAGTAAGCCAACACATTGCATTATTTGATTAGCATTTGAAAACTTCCCGACAGCGATATAACACAGATATTCATATGTTTATACGTTTTCCTTTCTCCTGAAATTTCATCATTCGAAATGTTTACAGTCATCAAAGGGGAGATTTCGGTGATATATTTGTGATTACATGAAAGAGGGATAAAAAAGTTTGCTGCTTTTTTTATCTTTAAAAATGATTAAAATAATTTTTAAAAAGTCTGCAATAAATTAGATAAAAAAGTAGCTGTGCAAAACTTAACTTTAATTAAAGAAATAAAACAATATTGTTCAGATAATTTCCAAAATTACTTACGGCAGATATTTCAAGAATTGCTGAAGTTAGTGAAATTACAGTTACCAGAAATACCTGAGGCTATTCCCATATGAGCAGTTTGTTGTAGTTTATGATACATGATTTCAAGATGATATACTAAAATTGTGAATATACAACTATATTAACAGAATCATTTGTCTGGCATCACTCAATAAGTCCAACTAGACGGTCACTGTACAGGCAGCAGATAAACTGATAATATCTCTGTGTATTAACAAGCCGGATAGTCAAATGGCAAGACCAGTTGGTATCAAGTCCTCTAAGTTTCACTGATAATGTGTGGTCAGCTATTGACAATTGCATGATGATTGTGGGTTACTGTTTTACAAGTATGTTATTCGGAGATTGGAGTTTTTTTTCTATCTTTATGCATGGTCAGAAATGCTTTGAGTAATTGATTACACATTGGTCAATGCTATCTTTGTCTATTTTATAAGCATCATTAACCTGAGAATTAACCTACTCGCAGTATTTTAAAGGCAACTAAACGACAAATAAAGTCTAAAGATTGAGAATTTCTGTAGTTAGCGAATTTAAGCGAACGCTATGTCAACCATTCTTTATTTGTGGAATATATTAACAGTAGTAAGTAAATTAGATAGAATTTGTTATACTGCAGTTAAAAATATAAAAGGAACGTTATTTCATTATGTTTAAATATTACCCTAAAATATTGTTATTAAAAATATATTTGATCGCCAAATGATGAAATAGTAGTAGTTGATCATTCTTATTTTACTTACCACAAATTTGTTGGTAAATTCATCTGTACACAGTGACGTGTGTATATTACATTACTTTAGTCTATTGGTAAAATTATTATTATTGTTTTTTTTAATTAGAGGTTAATTTCTATGTTATGAACAATTTATCAACAGTGGATTAGTGGCATTATTCGGCACATATCTTATTAGAGTTTGAACATAAATGCACGATCTACAGATTAAACCATCATTACATACATTGCTGTTACCTACAAGTTGCCATCAACGTCACGTTTGGATGTCAAAGTGAGTACGTTACTTCAATGCCTACTAACTTTACACCGTTCCCTGCAGCTGATTTTCTATGAAAGTATTTCGCATTCTCTCATGCAACTAAGAATTTTAAGTTCAAATAAAAACATTGCATCAATACTTAATCTTTATTTTTTGTCAATATATTTGATCCCAAATTTTATTGCATTAACACTGTATGTTTATTGCTAAATTTATTAAAATGATACCAAAATTTTAGTGTAGAAACTATCATATTTTCTAAAGCTAAGGCACTGTAGTCGTATAACCCCGCCTGGGGGTTTTGGTTGGATTGATTACCTTAAGATCTACTTCTAGCGCTAAGCCCGGGTAAAGGAGGAAGGCTTGGCAAGAGCCTGACAACCACGCCTCATAAAAAGACACCGTCGCGAAACCAATCAACCAGCCTCGGAACACAGAACGGATATCTTGAGAACGACTGAAGTAAAAGAACATGGAATATGCATTTGGAATACGAAATGATTTAAAGTTAAATGAAATAAAAAGGGCTCTCAGCAGTAGGATGTAAAGATGAAGTCCAAAGATCATGAACACGATGGGACGATGAAGTGGCGCGAGATAAACAGAACCTGATGGGCACCAGGACATGGAAGATACCGATTCTTGGTCGGCAGGTGTGAAGGCGAAAGATATAGGAGGCAAGGCTCAATTTGGGCTGTAGCGCCATTGGAGAGAGAGACTCTACTTGTACAATTTGCAGCATTTGATCAAGTCGATCATGATGCCACGTTGAAGAAGCTTTGTGAGCTTGGCGCAACCCCACAAGCACAGTATCATTTTTTCTACATATTTTAGAGATCATATCTTTGCGGTCAAATTTGCAGGTAAAACTTCAGGAAGATTCACTGCAATTTCCATCACAGTACCAACTTAGGGCCTTTTTTGTTCCTCATATTCATTAATGATATACCTAAGGTGTTAAAAAGTTCCAATTGCCTGTCATTTGCTGACGATATGAAACTTTACAAAAAACTTTAATTGACTGCCAGTCACTGCAACAAAATATTGATCTAATTTATCAATGGAGCATCGATAATAACTTGCATTTTAATGTATTCAAATGTGCAATTATGTCACGTACTCGTAAACGTCATTAATTAAATTATAATTATACAATAAATGACAATAATCTGCCAAGGATAATGAAAATTAAGTATCTGGGTGTTTATTATGATACCAAAATGTGTTTTAACGATCATAGATTTAAGCGCGCGTGTGTTAGGTTTTATAATCAGACAGTCCAGAAGTTTGAAAATATCATTACAATATTAAAATTGTATAATACTTTTGTAAGACCGATTCTGGAGTATGCATCCGTAATATGGCACCCGTATTATTTCAAGTATAATTATAATATAGAAAAAATACTGAACAGATTACTGAGGGTGTTTATACTTAAGGAATACGGATCATATCCTAATTATAACTTATAAATTAGCATCATTAGTTTCTTGAATTGTACTAAAATTTTAAGTCATATAAAAATGAAATACCCTATAAACGTACCTACCAGAGTGGCACGGTTCTTTTACATACCTCCACTTACTACACCTACTACACCTCATCACCTGTGATCACCATTTTAAAAATCACAATTAATGTATTCATGTTGTCTGAGTTAGATTTTGCTCTCTTCTTCAAACATTTTTACCAGTTATTAAACTGTTTCATTTCAAACCTAGATTGATAGCATCGATTTATTTTTGTTTTAGATGTATTACTTTCCAGCTTTTCAAACCTGCCAACTGAACTAAAATAATGGGAGACCGGGGCATCCTTTATTTCCCTGCACTTGATTTAATAATAAATATAATGTATTTTTAATTAAGATAGAAAATAAACACATTTCTTTTAATTAAGATTTCTGACTCATGTGATATAGTTACGTGAATCATCCCTAATTAGAACGGCATACCCAGAGAACAGTTAAACAGAGCCATACTTTGAATTTATCCGTCAATGTCTGAAGGACAGGCAGTGCGACCACCAAGGCGTAAGATATTGCTGTTTTTCAATTTATCAGAAACATTATTAAGTTTTTGCCGAAAAAACGATTTTTAAATCTCTAGTATTATTTTGTTCATTCTAATGCGCAAAAATTTGAATAACGGCTCTGTATTACTCTCGTTAGTAGTAATTATGCCAACTTTGATTTTAATACCGATATTAGATCTAATCAATCAGATGATGGTAAAATTTTCGATTCATACGAATTAGTTGCTGTCTAAGCAGTATCTGCCAAAAAGTCTGCACCATATGGAAAACTTGTTTATTCAATTGTTCTTTTTAAACGGGTTTCAACATTAGTTTGAGCATGATTAATACCCACAAAATTTACAAAAATATTTCTCATATTACAACTATCACATCTCCCAAATGTCATTAGAAATTTAAAAATGGTCTGAGAAATGCCCTTATTTATCAAAATATGGGAAAGTACCATAGAGAAAAGTTGTTTGTAATTACATTAAGGATCAAAACATGATTTTTAAATCTCTAGTATTATTTTGATCATTCTAATGCGCAAAAATTTGAATAACGGCTCTGTATTACTCTCGTTAGTAGTAATTGTGCCGACTTTGATATTTTGATGGCAGGTTTTTATGGCCTTTTTTATGTACATTAAACAAATAATAATAATAATAATAGATTTATGGTGTAAATTGAACTGCAGAGCTCTTCTTCCAGAAAGAAATGGAAACAAGTGTATCAGTAGATCATGCATTCACGTTTCATTTTTTTTTACCTAATAATTTTTTTTGCAACATTAACATTAATTTGTTGAATGAATTGCATCAACTTGTTTTGTATTATTATGTAATTCTAGTTCAATCTCCAATAGTGCAATAACAAAATCATAAATTTGGCCAATGAACTAATACTATACAGCACTTATTAGACCTTAGTACTTTACTTCAAATATTTTATATTGATAGCATAAAATGGAATTTTTTTAGTTTGACGTAATTGAATGATAATTGCAAAATAAAAATATTGGAGACAGTAAATGATAAAATTTTAGGACACGGGCTAGTTGTAAATAAGCAAAAACATTATAACTTTGTTATAAATTATGCTTTATCTTCGGACACGATTTATTGTTAATAAATAAATAATATTATCGCAGTGTTCACTCGTTCAGCTCGTTTTAACAATAAAAATAGCTCTAAAGATGCTTCTGCGGAACTCTGTATAGAACATTATCGTCATTTGTATATCTAGAGCAATACGTCATGTCAGTGGGAAAAGTTACATAGTTCTTACTGGTGATATGTGATAATTTTGTTTTATAATTATTTGCGTTCATTTATTTATTTTAAAGATGTACATTATTAAGTACTAAATTTACTTAATGCTTCTTATCACCGTTCTGTTTTAGAAATAATGTTCTCACAATAATTGTTACAATTGAAATGAATTTATTAATTAGTAAGATAATAGATATAACAGCTTAAGATAATGCATATTTACGTTATTTTATAGTTTTGTAGTATGCCACAGAGAAGTTTACAAGAATAGCACAAATATAAAAAATTAATACATATATGAAATGGTCGATAATCAAGAAGATGATGATAAACGAGAAATAAAATGTATTAACATTTTATTTCTCGTTTACATCTGCAAAGAAAACTAGGTAATTGTGAAGTCCGGGAAAGTGAGGCTAACTTTACACAGTGAAGTTATTGTTTAAATTAATTTCATCGCAATTATTATTTTGATAAAAAATTTTGTTAATACTTATTTATAAATAAAAATGTACTTTATGCATTAATAAAGATTAAATGATAAAATATTATCTATTTTTCTTTCAACGTAAATCCAATACCGGGCACGTATGAGTAAGTAAAATGTATGTAATATAAATATGATCCAGAATATAGTATTCTTAATCAAGTACCTAACAAAACATTAAAATTTAGAAAATCATCTCGACACCACCTTTAAGCCACGCTCTCTTTCTCTGACGGGATATTGAAAACTTCAAATCAGGTTTAGGAGTAAGAGTGTGAACACGAACGTGACTCTCGCTTTAGTCAGATTCGCGCACAAGAACACTGCACAATTTAATTTTTGAATCAATTTATTTTACTTGGCTCGGCGAAAAAGTAACACCCTGTATCGATTTTACACGAATGATTAAAAGTCAAATTTTCTGGAGTCAAAATAACGATATATTACTATTCACGTTCTAACAATACATTTGTTTATCAGTTTATCACTAAATAGGTTTGATGTAATTAATTATGTTGAATATTAACACTTTAGAGTAGAAATTTGCCTTTGGTTATTGTTGTTTTGTCGCGTGGCTGGATCCCGGACTGACTGATTTACTGACTCGCCTCGACTCGACTCGATTCACTGCGTTGAGCGCGTCTCGGTTTATATAAGATAAATCAAAGCTTCTGGAAGTGTTCGAAAATCGAAGACTCCAGGCGTTCTAGTCGTTCTAGACGTTCTAGATTCTTCGGCGTTCCCGAAAATTCGATCGGTAGGGGAGAGTGGCTCGTGTATATTTTCCAGCAACGAAGGCTTGCTTTTCGAATTATTCAAATAATGTAAAAAGTGTTTTTTCTAGCTCGCGGGCTTTACAGAGCGACAGAGGGACGTTAATTTTTAATTTTGAAAATATAATTGCCCGATTTAATTTATTAATGAGAGATACTTTGACAAGAGCAGCCTCTGTACGACCCTGCATTGTTACAGGTACAAATATTTACAGGTTTGTATTTTTTCAGAATTAACGTCGTTACAGATAGAAAAGAGTTACTAACATATGATAAAAAACGAACCAGCAAAAACACATATTTTAAGGATGTAAATTTTGGTTTATAATTATTTTTATAAAGTCGAACTAAACTTCGAGTTGGAGTTTAATTATTACATGAAGTAATAATTAAAAATTACTACATGTGTAATTAGAGGTCAAAAATTTTAAACTGTTGTGTTTTAAATAATAAATATAAATGTAACTTTATTTTACATAATTCAAAACGAACAAATATATTAACTTGAAGGTCTCTAAAAATGTAGAAGTGGAATATTTTAAAAAACTTTGTATCAAGAAATATTCTAAGGTCAGACAATAAACTTGTTAGTTGTATCTCGTATAGATAGGTTTATTTAATGCTTAACGTAATTATTGTAGGTGCGCATTAAGATACAACAAATATGAATAAAACGTAATTGAGGATTAATGAATTAAGATCTATTATCTCTTATCAGAGATATCTGCAACTCTTTTCTGGACAATTGAATAACTCTTATTGATATGTCAAATATAATGCTGGTACTTAAATTTGCCTTGTTATGCGGTATATGCTACTAGAATTGTGCTACCGTTTCTCCACTTCAACTTGAGATAAGACAGGATTTTCGAAAGAAAGATCGATCTCTGGTCTACGCTGGATTCTTTTCCGCTTTGAAGAACATTTTTGAGGCGTTTATTAAACCAACCATTAAAATATGTTCTGAACTATTAGAAAAAAAAAATGGGCAACATGCAATAAGAAACAATCATGTGATAATTTGTTCCAATGTCAACAATTAAAAAAAATCATTTTGCCTTTTTAGGGCTGAATCGCCCATAAAACATAAAAAGTATACAGTGCGACACTCAGATTCGTAAAGTAGACATTTTTTCCGATATTTTCATGACCTGTAAATATTCTTGTAGCTCCGAATTTTGGCTAAAGTGAGGTCGCATTTTTCGAGAGAATGCCCATGTGCGTTTGTATGTAGACCGTTTCCTCGAATTACCATAACTTCTGATACACTCCCAGAGGCTTGTAAACTGTCAAATTTTATAATAACTGTGTTTTATTATAATTTAAGAGCAAATGTTTTTATTACGCGTAGAACAATATGAACATGTACGTGACATATAAACTGTAATATAGAATTGGCTTCTCAGTTTTGGACTGACAGAAATACTAGGAAAAATAAAATACAAACTTAACGGAACTTAACTAGATTATTTGAAACATCGGCGCCATTTGATAGAGTTTCAGCACAATACGGTATCGTCATACGTTTCTTATCAAATGTTTCGGACATAATTTCTGACTATCATCAGACAATTTCGCAAATGCGAATTGGCATAATCATGCGCATGTTCGAAATTTCAAAAATATATTTTTCTCTCCAGAAAAGTTATTAAAACCACAATTAAAGTTGTTAAAAGTCTCTTCGAGCGTTTGTTAAAAGAAGTTTTTGAAAAAGTGCTTAATTTTACTGCATCCCTGTAATACAGGTGAATCTGACGTAACTTGTTAAGCCTTACCGGCTTCCTACTCCGTGTATATTTGGACGACTCTTATACCAGTGAAAAGAAACATTTAAACAATTTATTACCCAATATTTTTTCATGGTATATCGATAATTGTTTAAATAATATGCGGGCTCCATTAACAAACTCTTAATCATCACAATTAAGTATCTAACCTGTGAAATTGAGAAAAAATTATATTTTACAAACGTATAGCAAATTATAGTTTAAATGAATTAAAATTGTTTAAATAATTAGAGAAACAATGAAATATTGTCAAAAACTACAATATTGTGAAAAAAATCGCTAATAAACAATAACAAACGTCAATAATACGCGATGGAATATTTTTCCCCTATGGAATCCTGGAGACCCTGTAAAATAGTCCCATAAGGCTTTTATTATGGAAAGGAATCATCAATTCTTGTCCTTTCGACAATTTTTAACAGGGAACTTTTATACATTTTCTATTTCATTATGTTTTCAGAATTCTATCTCAAATTTACCAAAAGAATGTATTTTTCACGGTCTTTAAGGTACAAGTTAGGATTTACCGATTTTGCTCAAAGTTGGCGGAGATCATTTCAATGGGATTTCGAAAATATCAGGGGATCAGAGAGAAAAAAAAAGCCATTAGTGAGGAAACGTGCGCACAAAGAAAGTTACAGACAGACCGACCGACAGACAGACAGACAAAAATTACAGAGGTACACAAAAAAAGTCGAGTGCGAGAAGGCAGACCTATGTATTCCCATGCATTTTGACCTGCTAAACACGAATCCGATGTCCGCTTTGCCCGATTGGCCCCTGCATTCTTCCTAACCTCAAAAAACACTGTCAGAATGCCCGAAAAATCTCAAACAAGTTAAAAAAAAAAGCTTAAATAAACTGACCACCGTTTCCATAGGTATTTTAGAGCGCTATTTTAGGCGGTACCATGATCTATGGTCATTTTTAAGGGAGATACACACCGCCAAAGTCAAAAGTTCGGGGATTTCGCTTCTCCGGCGACATGGGTCCGCCTCGGGAGCAACTGCATTCGAACGCGGGACCATAAAATTATGAAAAAATTAGGAGCTGTGCAAAAAGGAGATAGAAATAGAATGAAGTAAGCCAAACGTCCCTACGATACTTTGTTTCCGAGATAAGGCTGTTCAAAGTCATCGGAAGGAGAAAATCTCCCTTTTCCGCCATTTCTGGAGACGCTATCTCGGAAACCAAAAAAGCTAGATCACTTGTTTGCGCCATTCGATTTATCACATCTCCTTACGTACTCCTGATTTTTTTCAGAATTTTAAGGTTCGTCGTTTAGGACCAGCGGCCCCACAAGGTTGGGTCGTGTCGTTAAATTCTCGGACCTCTTATTTTGGCGACTTGTATCACGCTAAAAAATAATCGCGTAAATTAGAGGTCTATAACTTTTTGGTTTCCGAGATGGAGTCTCGAGAAGTGGGAGAAAAAGAAGATTTTCTCCTTCCGGTGATATTAAGCGGCCCTATAGGCCAGTAAAAATAATGGGTCGACCTAACACAAATTTGGGACAAGCTGATTTTAGCGTGATTGTGTTCCCTAGGGGGTACTCTTTATGTGCCTAAAAGTCCCCAGTGATCCCCCGAGCCAAACTACCCCAAAACCACCCCCAAAGGTACATGTTTTTGTTTTTTTGCGATTTTCTCAAAAACCTTAAACTTTTCGACGAAACTTATGGATACATTTTTCATAGAGCATAAAATTCTCTATCCAATGGTATATATAGTATAAATTCGGGTAATTGCAAAGCCCTCTATAGCCTTTTGAAAATAAATAAAATTTAAATTCTGCAAAATTATTTTCGATTTCGCAAGTTCGGACCAATATTTTAAAACAACATTAACACTACTTGGGCTTTATTTATTTATTTATTTATTATTTATTTACGTAATTTTTATTAATATTATTAGCTATATTTATCTTTACAAATAATTTTAATCCTGAGAAGATCCTGCGATTTGCACACAAATCTCCAAGTAATAAATAAGTTAAAAGTTAAAAAAATTGAATAATTTATGAACAAGTTATTCATTATTAAAAGTAACAAAAATAAAACTATTGCAAAAAAAACATAATCCTCATCGTCCTCAACCAAAGACTGATGCGACATTACTGCAATATTGTCCCAGACAAAAACTACAACTTGCAGTGCATTTTAAATGACATTTGCTACAGAACTTACTGAAGCAATTAGATTTGCATCCACAATACAAAAATTTTAAAATGAATTCGGGTGCAATTTCATTTGAATTCTTTTGCGGTTGTAGTGCGCCATTCTTTTTAATTCATCCCCAGTCCTCTGGATTTAATCCGATGCCCATCCATAGCTGTACTTGTAAGTAAACTCCTTTAATATGAAGTTCAGCAACTTCAGATGAAGGTGGCAATGTAGCGAGCTAAAAATTTAGAAATAAATTTTGACGGGAAGTTGTGTGACAATATTTATAACACCTTAACTCATTTAAGTTTTTGCTTTTGTGACTGCCATACCATTTTAAAATAAAATTTTGACCTGCTTTTAATAAATCAGATAGATTCGGAAAATCGCTTTTAAATATGGAAAGATCGTTAAAAAGAGCATTATTATTTTTTTAAATTGTTAATGCCGTTGTCTTGCCCTTTTTAAAAAATGCTGACGTTGCATCGCAACCAGTCATAGCATGAAATAGTATATTTTGACGAATTGGTTCATCTAATATATTTTGTAATGCGTATATACTCGTTAGCTTATTTGGCTTACAAGATGTACCGGGTCTCAGCATATAAATATTTTGAGATGCACAATGTTCTAGAAGCAACACCATAATGTCTGTATCTAGTGCCACAACAATTACGGGATTGATACTTTCTATGGCACAATCCACTGATGTTTTAGCAATCGTATAATCTCCATCAGTCTTTGCTATTTTCACTGAAATACCGACATTAACAAAATGGGCCTCTAAAAAATTAATGAACTTCTCTTTATTTGAAGAAACTGCTAAAAAATGATTTCGGTTTATATTAACAGATGTCTCAGGTGTAAATTTAACTTCTTGCCCAGTTGCGTTCTTTGCTCTAAGTTGGTCTTCTGTAAATTTGGTACTTAAATGTTCACTCCGCCACCAGGGCCAATCACCGACACCAGAGGATAGGCTCATCAGGGCTTGTGTAAACACTGGAACCCCTAACCTGGAAATTTTTCCGAACCCTCACTTTATCGTTAGGTAGGGATTTTTAACGTGCTCACATCTCAGATACACGAAAGCCACAGTTTTCCATCTCTTTCAAAAGATGGTGACGCGAGCAGATCCGCTCATCCACTATATCTCGTCGACTCGGACTGACCGGGGACTGAAGCCTGACTGAAGTCTGTGTGAAAGGACGCGCCACTGTCCCTTAAACTTACGAGCCGATATTATTAATAATTAAAAGGAAGATTGCTTTAATTTGGCCATAGGATAATAATAACATACCTGTTAATTTTTCTCTAGACACTCTAATAACATAAATGTTTAATAATATTATAATATATACACCGACGCGCTCTTTAGATCTAGTACAGGTAATAGCTAAAAACTTAGGAATGCACTTGTCTACTTGGAGCTCCGCGCCCGTCGTGTCGCTCCGTGCTATTACGCCATCCGCCAATTTTAAATGAAATTAAAAAGTGAATACATCATACCAACTTTAGTGTTATTGTAGTTTTAAAGTATTGGTCAGAACTTGGGAAATCGAAAATAATTTTGCAGAATTTAAATTTTATTTATTTTCAAAAGCCTATAAAGGGGTTTGCAATTACTCGAATTCCTACTGTATATACCATTGGATAGGGAATTTTATGCTCTATGAAAAATGTATCCTGAAGGTTCGTCGAAAAGTTTAAGGTTTTTGAGAAAATCGCAAAAAAACAAAAAAATGTACCTTTGGGGGTGGTTTTGGGGTAGTTTGGCTCGGGGAATTACTGGGGACTTTTAGGCACATAAAGAGTACCCCCTGGGGAATACGATCACGGTAAAATCAGCTTGTCCCAAATTAGTTTTAGGTTGGGCTTAAAATTCACTTAATTTTATTGGACTACTATCTCGGAAGCAAAATATCGTAGGTATATCTGGTTTGCGCAATTCGATTTCCCTGTTCCATTTGCATATATCTGAATTTTTTCATAATTTTATGGTCTCTCGTTCGGATGCAGTTGCTCCCGAGCGGACCCTTGACTTTGGCGGTGTGTATGAAAATTGTGGTCAGCTCATTTAAGCTTTTTATTTAGTTGTTTGAGATTTTTCGGGCATTCTGACGGTGTGTTTTGAGGTTAGGTAAAATGCAAGAGCCAATCAGGCAAAACGAACTTCGGATTCGTATTTAGCAGGCAATACATAGGTCTGCCTTCTGGAACTCGGCTTTTTTATGTACCTGTGTTATTTTTCGCCCAAATTTAGGATATCGACATTTTATGACATTTTAATCCTCTTTCAACAACAGACAATTTTTAATTTTTGTTTACGATTACTATACTTCCATTCTACTACGTGGATGTGTAAATTAAACTTGTTTTTGAATTCGCTCTATATTTTTTTTTTTTGTAACACAGTACAGTTTGGAAAAATCTTATATAATAAAAATAATATTCATTAGATACATTATAGCTGTAAGTTAATCATGTTGAAATAAAAATCTTAACTGATATTAATTTGAATCATTATACTGAATAAAAAACATTTTTTTGTGTGCAAATTTAACATTCCTTATACATATACAACAATGCCCTCCTTATTAATAAAGTTACCTAACAAAGTAATTGGGACATTATCAGTTTTAAATTTAACTTTCATTTAAGTTACTTAATGCTCAGTAACAATATGAACATCATCTCGTAAGCTTAATATCATTCAATTGCAAAAAATTCGAACTTTTACGTTTCATATATTTCTTCAAAATATCTTAACTGCAGTTCAGTAACTTGAATTAATTTCGTATTGATTCAAAACCGATAATACCGTTAAAAGAAGTGCTTTTTAAAAATAATAAAAGTTCAAACCTACTTGACATTGAAGTTCTTGCATGACGTTGTTAGTTCTTTTATCTGAAGGTGAATCAAGATTTCAAACTTTTAATAAATTATTTTAATTACTGGAGATTCCTGACACTTACGCATGGATGAAAATCGTTACCTAATAAATAATTCATTACGTGGCGTTCCCGTGGGCAAAACATGATTGCAAATAATTACGTACATAACGCAAATTGCAGCAGGAAGAGAACAAAAATTTGCCCCATTCGAAAGCCGGCAAACTTGATTGCAAGATACTTATTGTAGATATAAATCGTAATAATCACTTGAATGTTTGTAGATGGAATAATTGTAAGGTTAAGTATTTCATTGTATTTAGATTCATAAGAAATAGAGCAAAACGATACCTACTTGCGGCGAATGATAAAAAATTTATTAAACAATGTATACCTATTCAATTAAATTATTTACTTTTTAGCTTAGATATGAATTAAATTATTTGCATTTTAGCATAGACAAGAATAATTTAGTCAACGTCAGGATTATATAAGATAATTAATTATTATTTGTGCAGTAAATTATTAGTCTCATATTTTACTAGATGTGGAACATTAAGTTAACCTTTCAGTGGTCGCGCACGGTGTAGAAGACCGGCGCAACGGTTAATTTGTGATATTTCAAATAATCGGATAAACCCATCCGTTTCCGTTGGTGTACCTTTCATAAAGTTTCTCGTCTATATATTTCTGTAGTTATTATTATACCATGTGTCCATATAACTGCTGTAATCGCATACACGGTGTCTCAGACCGGGTGCGACCACTAGTGAGATAAAATTTCTGTCATTTGTTTTGGGTTATTCATTGAAAAATATATATTTCGGTAAGTATTTACCTTCCATTTCCCTAACTTTATATAAATATTGACTCTAACAAAGAGCAAGAAATGATATTGAGGCTGTTCGAAAAAGTACCCAGTGGAGAAGAATTATGACGAAGAAGAAACGAGGAGGAAGACAACATTTATGAAAGATCAGAAAATAGCGATACAGAACAGAAATTTGATGAAAGTGAAGGTGGGGAAATGAATGGAAGTGCACCATATTTTATGGGAAGAGGTAGAAAAACGAAATGGAGCAAACATTTCCCACCCAAAAAAGTAAGAACAAGGAAAGAAAATTATAAATATTTTTATGATTTTTATATACTGCATGCTTTTTTTTGGAAGGAACCCAAAGACTTTTATGTACAAAAATAGATTCCCTTATGTTTCTAGAAGACAAGTTTACTTTAACAAAGGTTTTATGAGAATTTTTATTTCTGTTATTCAAGTATATATAGGGTGAACCAGTATTTTGTTAATTTTTTTGTACATTGAAAAATTAAGGTTTACTTAAATAAATATTTCGAAAATACTTAACATTTATTAATTACATATATATAGCTTCGAGGTCCCTTCAAAATTATTTCTGGATTTTTAATTTTAAACGTATTTTTTTAAGCCGGTGTCTGAGACCGTGTGCGACCACTAAAGTAAAAAAAGTTCGCGCGACCACTGAAAGGTTAAAGAATCAAAGGAATTTATTTTTATGCACAAAATTAGTAATGCAAAGCTACGTACAGCCTCCTCGAGGCTGCCTTCAATCGTTTAATGCTCATAAAAAGCCTCAAAGCTATGCCGCTTTGATTTGACTACAGCATTGAGAGGAGATCAGGACAAGTCCATTTTCGAGCTAACGCCTGTATAACATATTAAATATTAAATATATTGTACTGCTTAATACATAGAACATCATTATTATTATATAAAAGATTTTCCGGAATGATTAAAATAACAAATTGACGAAGACACATATGTTCCAATTATTTCATTGATTTATATTGTTCATATTACTCAACTCGCACCCACGAAAAATATATTTAGGACCTAACGGCAAGCTAACGGTTTTTGGCGAGGACGCAGAGTCGAACTTTTAATATTGCTAGTGTATCACGGAATTTCATATATTAACCGCTACGCCCTTTATAAAATAAAAATAGTTTGTGATCTGTGTTTACATTATATATAAATTGTGAGAGCTTAAAAGGGTAATACTTTAACAGATATTATACATGATATTTTCCTTTGTGCTTTAGCGTATTTTATGCAATTGTGTTTTTATAAATATTTAGTAGATAGTTATTCGGGTGTTTTGTGTTTGTAAGTGGCTGTGGTAAAATAATATCGTGAAAATGTTCAGGCCCTGGGAAGATTCTCTACCTAGCACTAGCAGAGAATGTCAAGAAAGTATGGAGATTAGTAACAGCTCACAAATTACCGGAAAAGTTTCTAGACAACATTTATGTGAACATAGCCAAACAGTAGTTTTAAATGTTTATAAAAATATAAAAGAAAGTGAAGGAGAAACCGGAGCCGTAGAAAAAACCACCTACTTAACAGAAATTACAGAAGTATTTATAAATTAATTAAGGGAGGGCCATATAATTGAAAGGCTAATTCGGACAAAAGAAAATCATGACCATTAGATTCGTCTGTGGTGAAGTTTTTAAGGGATTTAATTTACAATAAGTATAAGGAAAATGATAGTACCTCATTTTACTTATACTCTGAACCCACATTTTTTGGCAAGAATTTGCTCGTACCTCCTCGTGGTCCTTGCTGGGCAACAACAATAATTTAATAGATAATATTATTATTGGCGAAAGTGAGCAACAAGAGAATATCTGGTAATTCTAATTTAGACTCAAAATGCATTAATGCTCAACAAATAGTGAGCACAAAAATTTTAAGTACGTCTCTGTGAGACATCAATTATCTTAATGAGCCAAATTTATGGTCCGTTTTTTACAAATTTTTTTACCTGCACTAAACGAATGAAGGCAACTATACCTTAATCATTATTTGATATAAGTATACTACCCTTGCATGCTACAACATGAGATTGAAAATGTATCGAACTATTTGATTTCCATTCATTCGATGTAATATGTTTGAAGAAGGTCACAGTGTAAGTGATTCAATACTAGTCCTAATTCATAATTTTCCACTATCAAAATACGACCCACTTTGTGTATTTTGCGACCTAACCAAAGCGTTCGACTGTGTTTTAGGGACATTTCTTATAGTGGATTCCAGTCTTACTTAGATAGTCAAGAAATATACGCGGAGTTTAATTAAATTACCGACAACGAAATAATTTCAATAAAAACTTAAAAATAAAGTGGTATACCACAGGGATGAATATTTGGACCTGTACTTTTATTAACCTACATCAACGATCTAGCTTAAATATTAAAATTGTTCAATTTTCTTGATTTGCAGATGAGACTTGTATTACTCTCAAAAAATCCTTAAAATACACAAAAACATATTGCACTCGGGCTATAATCACATTCAACAAAATATCGAACTCCAACATGGCACTATTTCATGAGTACAAAGTATTAAATTCTTGGACATGTACTTGGAAGAGAGTCTTACATGGAAACCTCACATACTGGAGACAAGCAGAAAACCGTCCAGTGTTGTTATGCATTATTTAATTATTTATTATACGAAGAAATGTCGGTTCGATACCTCGATAATTGTATACTTGTATTACTAGATTAAATTCTGGGGAGATGGCGCTGAAATTGACAATATATTCGAGTTTGAAGGAACGAATATCGGATCAACATGTGGTTTGAAACCACATAGGGAACATTTTAATAACTTTAGATTAAAAACTTTGGTCAATATTTATGTTTCAAGTAGACATAACTTTTATTTGAAATAAAATTAAACTAATTAAACATTTGGATGCTCTTCAGTATGCTGCACAAGGCACAATCTATGGCAAGCATATGTATATTGGATATCCTTTCATTAAACATGTGTGTATGGAAATAAATGTACTTATTTACATACTTATAAGTCCTCCATAATGAAAAACTGAGGTTCGATTTTTTCAAATATAAAAACACATATAGTCCTCTATAGGGGTGTGAGCACTTCTCCTTTTCACTTCAGCGATTGGGAAAATGCTGATCAATTAATTTCCCGTTATCGCGACATTAGTGTGCTGAACAACCATTGTCCTGAAATATCATTCTGTGCCGGCTTGCTTAAGAGATTTCATTGCATAAGTTAAAGAAATGCAGAAACTAATGACTGTATAATTCACATTTAGATTCATAACATAGTAAATTGCCCTCTACTATCATGTGTTCCAAGGAATATGTCGAATTACCAGTAACCCGGTACCGGTTTTAAAGAGAATTATAACTTTATATTATGAAAAAACTCTATTTTTTTTACTAAAGAATCCACAGTTTCATTTATTCTCAATCTTTATGTTACACCCTGTATAAATAGCTATCACTTATATACCGAAGAAATCTGTACAAATATACAAACATTGAACACTACGCTCGGAGAGCATTTCAACAATTAAGTTGTCATCAAACGAAGGTTAAAAATGTTAGTCACCTCCAGATAACGCCATCTTGATTAACGAAACGCACGTCGAGTATATTATTAGTGTATAACAAGAAGAAATAATACATTCTATAAATTCATACTGACTACACATATTTTTCAGTAATTAAATTAATAATAATAATAGTAAATTTATAGGGCTTAAACAGCACAATCGTGTCTTAAATTCCAATAATTGTATCTGTTAAAGTAAATTCTGAAGATTTAAAATTTCTTATCAGTTCTGTAGTACATTATCATGTTAAGAAAGCCAATTTTCCTAAATTATATAATGATTCATGTTACATAGACTGGACCTGCAATTCATCATTTGACACACCTCTTCATATGTACAATGAACTAGATCTTGTTCTTTCTAGAAATGTTCCCAGAACCACTCCCATGGATAAATCCTATCCCCCATTGTTTAATTGAGGAATAATTAGAAATATTAAACAAAAGTCGTGTGTTTGACGTACACACACAGAAACAGGAAACGAGGGATTTTTTAAGCCTCTAATAATAAACATCAAACAGAGATTTAGGAGTTGTTTGGCTCTCAGCGATGATACGAAGATTTTAAAATTTGCACTTTAACAATTTGAGGTTGAAGAACTTTAAACCGGTCCAAGATATTAAAAAAAAAACTTTATAGATCAGGAGATTTTCGTTAAAAAGCATTATTACTGTTAACACGGTGGAGTTGACCATTTGATGCTCTTTTGTCAAATCGGGATTTTGAATCTTCGGCATTCTTGCTCATTTTCTAAACCTTTTTTATAAAAGTATGTGTACTGAATTATCAATTTAACAAAGCTGATGCAGAATATTGAAACTTTCAAGAATCTGTAATGACTATACTCCAATCACTTTAAGAATAAAGCATTTTCTTTACATAGAAAGCTATTTTCCTTCTACTATTGATCAAGACGCGAATTACTTCATTCTTAAACTGAATAGACTATAGTAACAAATATTTCTTAACAATCTTTGTCTGTTTAAAAATATACATAAAATTTGGAAAATATTTGTTTTTAAATAATTCTGGAGATAGTCATTTGAGGTGGCTCACATAAAAATCATTTTACAATAAGTACCTACCCAGTTTCTACAAAAGAGATCCTTTAACTCTTTCTAACCAACTTTAATTTTTTTTAAAGGAGAAGGTTCCCAGTTCGACCCTTATGTATGTTTTTATATTTGTTCATACATTTCTTTGAAATATTGTAAGCGATTTCTACGTAAATTATTTGCAATTAGTAGAGTATGGCTCGGCAATGGTCCCATGGTAGTTTTATCAAGCTATGGTTAAAAAAGGAAAATACATTTTTCTATTCGAAAATTTTCGAGATTTTGGTGGAGAACACAAAACAAATTTCTAACAAATGGTAATTAGATATTTTCAGAGAAGCTGATATGGAGTCTGATGTCAAAAGTTAGATTCAAAATGGCGAATCCAATAGGACTGACATAATTGCGTATCTTCTGCAGATGTACGTGAAACTTTACTACAAGAAAAAGGAGATTTTTTAAAAAATTTATTTATTTATTTATTTAACAATGCACTACCCAACAGAGCATTCCAATTGCAAGGTAGGAAATAATAAATACTGACAGATATATCACATGAGAGTAGAAACAAAAGAATACAAAGTAAACAGATAAATACAAAGACGAAACAAAACTTTTAAATTATGCAGCGAATTTTTTTATTGCAGCTACATTGCAGTGATATATATCAAATTTGTTATTATTATTATAGTTCTCATACATTTTGTATAGGAGCGAATATTTCTGGACGTTAGTTCGGGTAGTCGGCAAATAGAATAATGAGTTATGCCTAGTACCAGGTTTAGGTGTCCGATTATTTAGTAAGCTTAAGATAACGTCGCAATATGTTATATTATGTATTATTTTAAAAAAGAAAATCTGCTGTGAAATAGTTCTGCAAGTCTTCAGACTCGAGAGTGAAAATTTATTTACCAGTACAGTCTGAGAAAAACCAAGAACAGGATAAACACCATCTTCCTTATAACTCAAAGTCTTTTGAATTCTCTCTGTAGTCTGTATATGTATGTCATAATGGGGCGACCAAATAATTGACAAATATTCCAATTTGGATCGAATAAAAGATTGATATTATAATTTCAGTGTGTTAATATCATTAAAATCGTATATGAATTCTGGTGTTCTTTCACTAGTGATAGCATTTACATGGCAATTAAATGATAGTTTGATGTCAAATGTTACACCTAGGTCGCGGAAGGTTGATGGACGTGTAAGCACTGAATCTTCTATACGGTAATTAAATTCAACATATTGGTATTTATTGGAACATTACACTTACTTATACTCAACTGTAATTTGTTTAAGGTACACGATTCATTAATTTTATCACGGGCACATTGTAATACCACGCAATCATTCATATCATTTACTTTATTATATAGCTTCATATCGTCTGAGTTTAAAATACAATTGACACCCAATTGCTCTGCGATGTCATTAATGCTGAAATGGAAGAATAATGGGTCTAAGACAGAGCCTTGGGGTACACCTGAGGTAGATACGAATTTCATAGAGCCATCCTCAGAAAAACAGCAACTAAAAATTATGAAATGAAATTTTTATAACTTATTATTGATTTTGAGGTCAGCGTAAAAATGAACAAATAACTAAATGGAATGAATTTTTAACAAAGTTCGAAATCGGTATTAGATTATAAGGTTCAATTAATTGAACAACGGCGAAATTTTATTTCATAAATTTTAGTGGCCGTTTCTGCCAAAAAAATGTGTCTCCCACTGGTTTCTACATATGAAGAGAGAAGATATAGTTTCTTCTCTGTTGTAGCTTTATCTATTAATGAAGTATGCGATATGTTTTTATATTTTTCTCTACACCAATTTCATTATATGACAATTATTAGTATTTTTCTCGACTACGGCTCGTGGGCTCAAACACCATCTTCTTGAATAATGGCTGTCACAATCACCTATCACAATTACTCATAGAATAATACACTTATTTAAGGAACTCCGAGCTAATTTAATATAATTATTTTAGCATGTTCGTAGAAATTGGTTATCTCTAATTAAAAAGTATTCAAATAATCGGGTATTCACCTCTGAAGCAGCTGCATATATACGCATATTTTGCAATTTACCAGTAAATAGCTGATAGATACATGTTTCTGCGTGCAGCATTATCTCCACTTCGTACATTCAAAAAAGTTTATCTTTATTGTTGTTTAAAGTAATAAATAAAATTTGCAACTATTAGCAAGATATAATATACTGATACAAGATGAACCTATTGACTCCCATATCAACTTATCTGATTAGAAATTATAAAGAAAGGATATACACATATATATAAATGTGAAATGTAATATGCATTCATCTATAAGTAATAAATTAATGAAATATAATTTCAAGTAGATAGTTGATAAAATCCATTATCTAGACATTATAATTCTTATATTATTTATAATTACCTAGTTCCGTTACTTTTTTTTTAACTTTCTATAATTAATCATGGTGACTCTGAATTCTCCGTCCATTAATACAATTAAGCTGTTAAAATTTTTTTTAATTGTATTTAAATTGTATATTCGACATTTGTAAAGCTTAACGGTAATATTAATAGTGTCATATTTCATTAAGTTTTGAATATAAAAGTTGAATGTTTATCACAGTTTTAGTGTGTTTGCAATTTTTAATGGTTGTGGGCATTTAATATAAAAATGCATTTAGTTCACATGCAAACTAAAGTAACCTATTTGTTTTGCTGATTTATTGTTTTTCGCTTCTTATTTTTATTTCCAAAACACTCTTCATAATTACGTAAACCAACGGGTTAACCCATACTTCATAATTGTCTGCTTCATACATAGATACTTTTTCTAAATTATTTGGTTTATTAATAAAAGATGAATTACAAACTCTCAAATGTATGTCATAAAACAAATTTATTATTTTAAAATTTGCCTACTTGATTCAGTTTTAAATGAAGCATTCTAAATTGCAAATACTCAAATGTGTGTCAGATGTAAAATTATATTAAAACTTACTTTTTTTGCTGAAGAGACCTCCTTCGGTAGCTGTATAAGTGACATTTTCAAATTGCAAGTCAATTGGTGTCTTTTGTGGTAGCCTCCTAAACGTAGTATCTCCATTACCATTACAGTAAATTAATTTTTCTTTGTTTACTTGCGGAACTACTACTTCACTTTGTCTCACACTTTCACCGAACGATGCACCCACCGGTCGTCCAATGGTACTCTCGTGTATTAAAGCAACTTCCATTTCGAGTGGTGGACGTAGTGTATATACACTTAAAATATCATCGAAGTCAAACAAGTTTGCGGACTTGCGTTTCATGTACTGACTTTGTTTATCTTGGTTTGGTCATTATATAGAGTGTGTATATACTGATTGGACTGTGATTAAAGTTCACGCCGCTACATTGTCATTTTCCGATCGTAGTTGTTTATAATAATTTGTTGATTTTTATTGTTATATCTCATTTATTTCAATACAATTAGAACTTATGAAATCGGTTACTTAGTTTTGATGTTGGAATTATCTCTAGGTCGGGTAATCTAGACAATGGAATAGAAAATATTTGAGGTCACTTAGCTATTATTAAGGAATAGGAGATGAGCTAATTAAGATGACAAGAGACGTTAGGTGTCATGGACGAAATTTAGAAAAATATAAAATATTTATATATTTTTTTATCAATTGATGATAACATTTATTTTTTTGTTAATAAATATCTAATCTTATATTGTAAATATTAAAAATTATTGTTTCGTTTTTTCCTTCCACGTGATAAATGACATTTTGCTGGACGGAGGAGGTGGAAGAAATGGGGATGCTGTTTCATTCTTTAAGTAAATATCTCCTTAAAGAACAAAGTTAAAAAAGGGCTTTTTTGGCTTATTAGTGGTAGAGTGTGGAAGCCATCTTTCTTATTAATTTTGGGATGCTAAAAACGAATCCGTCCCTCGTTTTGGCGAAAAACCTCGGGAACACATTAAAAAACAAACCTTATTTGAGGGTGACATTGGAATTGATATTAGAACTTGCCAATAGAATTAGAACTACAAGAGGTTGGATGATTAGGAATTTCTTTTACAATTAAAATCAATAAAAACTAAAAAGATAAAATCCACCACTTTATTTGGTAGGGATGGTGCAAGAGTATTCAGAAATAAACACATTATAACTAATATATAGCCATTTAACGAGGAGTTTGGTTTAAAAAAAACATAAATAGCTGTATATTAGTTATTGTAACTTGACCGTTCTTATGGGTAGTAGTACAGGCAATGAAGGCAAAATGTTGTAAAAACCTCGCAAAAATTAATAAAAGGATCATCTCTGGGATTTAAGTAGTTAATAACCTGTAGAATGGAATGATACATTCTTTGCACTTCCAAGTTCCGGGAAAATTCAAAAAAATTTGGAAACACTTTTTGATTTTCGGTTTTTTTGCTTTAACGGCTAAAATAATGAAAATACAGAAAAAAATGTTCAACACAATTTGTAGCTCGTCTCTTTCTCTACAAAATAGGTCTTTACCAATTTTTGTCTTACTTAAGCCGTTTACGAGATAAATCCAGTTTTCCACTTATAGTGTTGAGCCGCTACAAAATGCGCGGAAAATGAGAATTCTCTGACAGTTTCGTACCACCGGACATATCGATCGATAATTATTACTATTCAGAGCCGCTAAAAAAAATAAAAGCAACGTAAGATGTAGAGAAAAGTCTCAGCTTTAATGTGGAACTAATCACAAAATTAATACAAATTTATATCATAGAGAAAAAAATGTTAGAAGAAGGCTTAGTAAACTTTATACAGTTGATTTATTCACATCTTTGAGTTTTATGCATCCTGCCTATTTCTCCCGTAACAACGGCTACTTTTTCACTGCATGGATTCGATTCCACATACTTTAATCTATATTTCGTGAAAATTTCATTGAAGAATGTTAAGAAACAAATAAGTTGTATATGTTTTACTGTATAATTGTGCATTTTCTGAACGTGTATAAATAATGTAGAAAAATTCAAAAAGTACTGCGCGCATTTAAAAAACTCTAAAGTCGTTTGAAATAATATGTTCTATTGTACTTTAAATCCAAAAATTAAGACTGTGCTATTATCATTACTTAAGATATAGCGAATTGAACTCCAAAATTTGGAGGTGATTGATCAATGAGAAATATACCCTCTACCTTGATCGCAAGGCATATTTTTCCAACAAAAGTAATTGCAATAAAATGTTAATTGGATTAATATACCATTATATAAGAACATATGAACAAAATGAATTATCTGGATATTGTCTGTAATTGTTTATTTGTGGCATATTCAGATTTTCTTACTTTTTATTGGGTATTTTGCCACTGAAAAATATTTAAAAATTTTAATGAAAAAACCTCTGCGCCAAACGGATCAGACAGAGGTTGGTTCTTGAGTACTTGACTGTTTCAAAAAGTCTCACACCTAAAAATATATAAACTAGAACAATGTTATAAACTAAAAACTCAAAATCAAAGCGATAGGAAGTTAACGTTTTGGAAGAGAATCTACTTCCGTTCTCAAAACTTTTTTGGCCGTCAACCATGACAGTTCTTTGTTTATGTATTTCCATAGTCACGTGAGACATTAAATTATATTTATCTTATTTTTACTTACTTCGTCTCTAAGGATGGGCAACCAACTAGTACAAAAATCTATTGAATAATTAGAAACGCATCTATCCTCGTTTAATAAAATAATCGCGGATTCTTTAAGTTTTCTTTTAGTTCCGTTGCTCTCTTTATCCAAAATCTTCGCCGAGTCCCATTTAATTCTATGATTATTATCCCATGCGTGTTCACAAATTTTGGATTTTTCAAATTCTCCCCTTCTAGCGTAATTTCTATGTTCACCAAGCCTTACGTTGAAAGGTCTAGATGATTCACCTACGTAATGTTTTCCGCACTCACACGGAACACTATAAATACAATTTTTTGAGTTTTAAACAATATTTGGAGGTTTGGTTCTTGATAAAACCGATCTTAGCGTGGAGCCCGTTTGAAAAACCGTTCGTACGGAAAACCTATTCCCAATTTTTCGTAATTTATCCGATAAACCATGTATATATGGAATTACTGCCATTGACCTAAATACCTCAGGTTGTGATAGTATATTTTCTCTACTACCAATGTTCAATAACTGACTATCAACAAAACTCTCGGATATTGATTATTTAATAAGACAGTTTTTATAAATTGATTTTCGTTCTTTAATATTACATCATTTGAAGAAATAATTTTGGCCCTGTCATACAAACACTTAACAATACCTTTCTTAACACTAATATGTTGATTTGAATTGAAATTTAAGTATCTGTTTGTGTGTGTTTGTTTTTCATACACACTGGTTTGGTATGTGCTATCTAATTTTTTAATTAAAATATCTAAGAAAGGTAATTCATTATTATTCTCTATTTCTATTGTAAATTTAATTTAAGGTTCTTTTTCGTTAATCTGATTCAAAAAATTACTTAAACATTCTTTACTATAAGGCCATATAGCAAAAATGTCATCTACATATCTCCAGTTTATAAGCTAGATTATTAATATTACTTTCCTCGAAATTTTCCATGAAAATGTTACTTAATATTGGAGATAATGAAGAACCCATGGCCATCCTAAAGTCTTGTTGATAGAAGTCATTATTTAATTGAAAGTATGTTGTTTTAATGCAAAGTGTAAGTAATTCCATTATAGTTTCAATGCTTAACTTAGTTCTATTCGCCAAATTCCCATCTTGTTACAATTTGTTTTTAATTATTATTAATGTTTTTGATGTAGTAAGCCTATTTACAAATGTTCCTGTAGATAAAACATTAATAATAATTAAAAACAAATTGCAACAAGATGGGAATTTGGCGAATAGAACTAAGTTAAGCATTGAAACTATAATGGAATTACTTACACTTTGCATTAAAACAACATACTTTCAATTAAATAAGGACTTCTATCAACAAGACTTTGGGATGGCGATGTGTTCTTCATTATCTCCAATATTAAGTAACATTTTCATGGAAAATTTCGAGGAAAGTAATATTAATAATCTAGCTTATAAACCCATTGTATGGTGGAGATATGTAGATGACATTTTTGCTATATGGCCTTATAGTAAAGAATGTTTAAGTAATTTGTTGAATCAGATTAACGAAAAAGAACTTTCAAGTAAATTTACAATAGAAATAGAGAATAATAATGAATTACCTTTCTTAGATATTTTAATTAAAAAATTAGATAGCACATACCAAACCAGTGTGTATAGAAAACAAACACACACAAACAGATACTTAAATTTCAATTCAAATCAACATATTAGTGTTAAGAAAGGTGTTGTTAAGTGTTTGTATGACAGGGCCAAAATTATTTCTTCAAATGATGTAATATTAAAGAACGAAAAACAATTTATAAATACTGTCTTATTAAATAATCAATATCCTGAGAGTTTTGTTGATAGTCAGTTATTGAACATTGGTAGTAGAGAGAATATACTATCACAACTTGAGGTATTTAGGTCAATGGAAGTAATTCCATATATACATGGTTTATCGGATAAATTACGAAAAACTGGGAATAGGTTTCCGTAGGAACGGTTTTTCAAACGGGCTCCACGCTAAGATCGGTTTTAACAAGAACCAAACCTCCAAATATTGTTCAAAACTCAAAAAATTGTATTTATAGTGTTCCGTGTGAGTGTGGAAAACATTACGTAGGTGAATCATCTAGACCTTTCAACGTAAGGCTTGGTGAACATAGAAATTACGCTAGAAGGGGAGAATTTGAAAAATCCAAAATTTGTGAACACGCGTGGGATAATAATCATAGAATTAAATGGGACTCGGCGAAGATTTTGGAAAAAGAGAGCAACGGAACTAAAAGAAAACTTAAAGAATCCGCGATTATTTTATTAAACGAGGATAGATGCGTTTCTAATTATTCAATAGATTTTTGTACTAGTTGGTTGCCCATCCTTAGAGACGAAGTAAGTAAAAATAAGATAAATATAATTTAATGTCTCACGTGACTATGGAAATACATAAACAAAGAACTGTCATGGTTGACGGACAAGTTTTGAGAACGGAAGTAGATTCTCTTCCGAAACGTTAACTTCCTATAGCTTTGATTTTGAGTTTTTAGTTTATAACATTGTTCTAGTTTATATATTTTTAGGTGTGAGACTTTTTGAAACAGTCAAGTACTCAAGAACCAACCTCTGTCTGATCCGTTTGGCGCAGAGGTATTTTCATTAAAATTTTTAAATATTTTTCAGTGGCAAAATACCCAATAAAAAGTAAGAAAAAAAATGAATTATCATTCTAACGACTCTCGGCAAAGATATGAATAAATCTGTGGATCAACTGTACAAAGTTCACTAAGCCATATTCTGACACTTTCTCTCCTTGGCAAAATTTTTTGTGAATTTTGTGATTAGTTCCACATTAAAGCTGACACTGTTCTCTACATTTTATGTTATTTTCATTTTTTTTAGGGGCTCTGAATAGTAAGAATTATCAATCGATAAGCCCGGTCGTACGAAACTCCTGGAGAATTCTAATTTTTCGCGCATTTCGAAGCGGCTTAAAACTATAAGTGGAAAACTCGATTTATCTTCTAAACGGCTTAAGTAAGACAAAAATTTGTAAAGACCTTTTTAGAAAAAGACGAGCTACAACTTTTGTTGGGAACTTCTTTCTTTATTTTCATTATTTTGGCCGCTAGAGCAAAAAACGGAAAATAAAAAAGTTTTTCCAAATTTTTTTGAATTTTCCCGGAACTTGGAAGTGCAAAGAATGCATCATCTTATTCTCCAGGTTATTACCTACTTAAATCCCAGAGATGATCCTTTTATTAATTTTTGTTACCTTAAATTGTTAATTTGCCTGTACTATAGTGAGGGTGAGGGAAGCGAGAGGAAGGGGGGGGGGGGTGAATTTACAATGTTTGCTTCTTTTTCTACTTACCTGACGAACTGAGTATTTTGAAAGAATTACCTGATTTCTTCTTTTGATTTTACTTCCCAAAGCTAACCACAGAAATCAATATTCTATTTTTTTTTACTTCCCATGTGTAAGCTGCAACTTTGCTACAATCTACAACTTCTTACAACCTTGCCAAATTTCAACTTTCTACATCAAACAATCTCTGAGAAAAATTCCTGTGAGGAACCTATGGACGGACAGACACCGAGGTGAGGATAAATGTTTCGTCTTACTAATTTTGGAACGGTACAGTAAACATTGAATTATAAAGTGCCGCCATCCTTATTATGCGATATGTACCATCTTTTTTTTATCAGATTCAACAGTTATAAATAATGGTAGCAACAATACAACAGAGCTTTTATCCTGCTTCGTCAATATCTTGAGAACTGACAGGATAAGAAAATAAAACAGACCTTTTTGGTAGAGAATTGAATTAACTAATTTAATAGTTATAACAAAAAAATAGTATTAATTATCGACTGACAATTAAGTTTTCACAGGTCACCGTGTCACAAAAATTGGGATTCGAGCCCTCGATTCTCGTCATTTATTGATAATTACCTTATGATATCTGTCGACCATTTAAAATGCCATTAAAAATCTGTTATCCGTAGATAACAAGAGAAGAAAACTATGTTAATTTTTTATTTTCACTTTAATTTTGTCAACATGACAATTATTTTGCCGCAGAGTGGCTTCTAAGTATACCAGTACTCAACATCCGAAGGAGCCACTTTATGGCGAAAAAATTGTCATGTTGATAATTATAAAGTGAAAATCAAAAACTAATGTAGTTTTCCTCCCAATTATTATCATGGATTTTTTAGAACTGCGGGGGATGAAAATCATGTTTAGACAACTAAATTCTTCACTTTTTACAGGTCTCGTTGCTGTGGAAAGTTTTCCATAAAACAGCGATTTCTTGACTAATTTGAAGGCACTATAAGTGATCAGTCAAAAGCAATGAGCCCTATTATATTAGTCAACTAAGTAGGCTGGTGTCAAATCATAATTTGACAGTATTATGTACCGATGTGATCAATAATTGATCATTTGGTGCTTACAAATTATTTTCAGATAAAAATTAAAAACCGTATTTTTGCACACCCCTTAAGGGGCACAGCATGACAGGAAAGGCTCATAAGATAAAAATTAAAAACCGCTTTTCTGCGCACACCTTTAGGGGGTATAGCTTGACAGGGAAGGCTTATTTGAAAAATTTTAGATGAGGAACCCACCTTCATTTTCTGTAATTAATTGGTAGTTACATTTTTTTAACGTTATTATATTAACACCCTGTATAAATGCTACCATTCTGTATCGGGTTATTTTTGTAAAGTCTAGTATGTTCTAGTAAGTCTGACAACAAATTAATATAGGTCTTATTGTACTCTTCGCAAATACAATACGAAGAGTATATTTCAGTTGTTTTCCCTCTTTTCTCTTACTTTTTTGGTTAATTTTACGTTGTTCAGTACATTGTCTTTTTTGTCTTTACACTATTTTTGTCTTGCACTGTCATGAGCAAAAAAATAGGACAAGTCTTATAACGCAATTTTTCTAAAATCTAGTTTTGTGTCAGTTATTTTTCAACATTTATTGCAAGTGTGCCAAAACTAATATGCCCCATATAAGCGATTTAGTTAAAGCTGAGTTATTGCTAAAGTAGAAGATGGATGATCAATGAGGCAAATTGCACTGCGTTAATATTAACAAAAAATCTGTGTTTAACATTTTAAAAGAGTGGAGCATAAACGGTGCGATCAGTAGAAATCCTGGATCAGGGCGACAAAGGATATCAACTCAACAGCAACATTTGGAATTGGTAAATAAATTAGTAGAAAATCCATGTCACTCAGTTATTCAGGCTGCTGAAGAAACGAATTTTCCTGGATCGAGTAGTACTAGTCGCCGCGCGCCGGCGAGTAAGAGAATCGGAGCTGCGCTAACATCCAGAAGCACAGAAATACCTACTTGAAGCTGAACATAAAGAAGCTCGACTGGGGTTTGCGCTTGAATTTTTAGTACATGATGTAAATTTTTGGAACAATGTAATCTTTACAGATGAAAAAACCTTCCAGCCTACACACACCTCCGAATACTCGATTCGATGAGAAATGTATATCTAACAATGACAAAAGTGGTAAATTTTCCGTTAACATGTTGCCTTGGATATCGACACGAGGTCCTGGTGTTTTGTGGCATATTAAGAAACGATTTAACGGTGAAACGTATATTTGAATTTTAGACAATATTATGGTCCCTTCTGTGTCCCAATTATTCCCTAATAATGAATTTATATTTACACAAGATAATTGTTCAGTTCATACTGCTCATACCGTGACTAACTGGTTTCAAGATAACAACATTAATGTTCTTAACAGGCTCAGTCATAGTCCTGATCTTAACCCTGTGGAAGACGTATGGGGTCTACTCGTAAGTATCCAAAAACGAAATGTGAGACCACGGAATGCCCAAGAATTACTGAAAGTAGTAAATAATGCATGGGACAATACTATTACTAATGATTATTGTATAAGTTCATTTAATTCTATGCCAAAGTTATAAATAGAAATGGCACAATAACAAAATATTAAGTCAGTTTCTTGTTAAGTTGGATATCCTTTGTTGTCCTGATCCAGGATTTCTACTAATCGTATCATTTATTCTCCACATTTTTAAAACGTTAAACACAGAATTTTTGTTAATATTCTAAGGCAGTACAATATGTCTCATTGACAGACCATCTTCTGCTTTAGGAATAACTACAGCAATACAATAAAAAATATAATAAAAGTGCTAACTGTTTTATTTCAGCTACTCTACTACTACTCGCTGCATATTCAAATAGCGACAGATTTATATTAAAAAAAACAGTTGCCTTATTTTTTTGTTTCTCACGACAGTACAACAATATGTAGAAGAAGAAGAAGAAGAAGAAGAAGAAGGAGGAGAAGAAGAAGATATTGAACAATTACTAGCCGTTACAATCGTTGTCTAAAATAATATATTAATGATCTGTTGACCAGGAAGGAGTGAAAGGACAAATAAAAATTTTTATTTCAATTTTAATTTCAAGGCTAGGTAAAAAAGTTTAGAAATATTTACAAGAAAATTATATATATTTCTTCAGGAGCAAGCGTAAATAAGTCTTGGCGATACTCATATTTTGATGCGAAGCGTTAAGCAACTCAGCGCGTGGTTAGTACAGGAAAACACAGCCATCTCTATCCACCTCTAATGGCTTGTATATCAGCGCAAATGCAGAAAATATGCAATTTTAGGCGGGGATTGCATATTGGTTATGTCATAATTCGGAGGGAATGTAAAGCAGTCGGTCTCTT
Organism: Stenurella melanura; assembly: GCA_963583905.1. Lineage (NCBI taxonomy): Eukaryota > Metazoa > Arthropoda > Insecta > Coleoptera > Cerambycidae > Stenurella > Stenurella melanura. The sequence goes on from OY757314.1 coordinate 92,643,364, forward strand.
GTCTGTTAAATGATAGGTAGGTAAAGAATCTTTACTTTTCGAAAGGTTCTGCAAAATGTCCATGACGGTAGTGGGTCGTCTTTTGGCATCGGTGACTGACCTTAGTGGCAGAACTAAGCCAACGTTAAATAAGTGAATAAAAGAAGTGCAGGTATTGAATTTAAATGACATCGGTTAATTGGTTTCGGTGCTAGGCAAAGGGCGGGCCAATCATGCAGGCACACACACAGATACACACAAACACACTTTCTAAGTTTTGTTTTGGCAACTGACAGTCGAGCTTATAGACGATTAGAATACGTTCTTCAATCATATTGTCGCTTGAGAGCAAAAAGGCCATAATTGTTATTCCATAAATTAAGAACTTCTCCTCATTTAAAAGCAGTTTCCTCAATGCAAATTATGCTTAACTATTCATTAGTTCATTGACCACTATTAATTGACTAAGTATTTCATTTATTCCATAAAAACGTTCCGCAATTATAGAGAAATAGTTAAATTTTTATCTATTTATAGTAAGTATCTTTTGCTTTTGTACATAATTTCGCATCTTTCCTCAGCTTGAATCACACTTGTCCTATCTATTAATCCGAGTACAAACTCCACCAGATAATTACTCTTGATAAGATATTAAGTACATTCGATAAATAAAATTAATACCTCCTGGGTACAGTTATAATCGAATATGACACATTTCATGAAAACAACTAGCCGATTTGGCGACGATTGTTATCTCAGGTATTTTCTACATTTGGTTATCTTTAATGATGTGAAGCAGTCTAGTTTTAAAATTTGGATCTAATATCTAAAGTAAACTCTCCCAAAGTACATATGATCTTTGTTTAGTTCTTCATGTACTGTTCATTGCAGACTTGTAAGCAGCATAGAAAATTCTCTTGAGCAACCGTTGGTCGCTGGCGTTTGACTAGAATAGAGCCACGCTTTTAATAGTGTATGACATATGGCATAACAATTTGAACTTTTAAACAGTACATGGTCGCAATCATATCTTTTTACATTTTTATTTATTTATTTACCATACAGTGCTCAACAGGTATTACCCATTTACAGAGTAGGACAGACACACAAAAAATAAAAAATGAAGTATTTACAATACACGTTAGAGAAATATAAAGTATACCTATAAAATAAGATAATATTATATAAAACTATATAAAAGCAGAATCTAAGGAAAAACAAAGAGTCAATGGCTATAAAAGTCTTTTATGGAACTCACAGTGCAGCTGAAAATATCAAATGTATCACAATGATTTTTGTAGTAACGCACATTGAAAATATAGGAGAAACTTCAAGTTTATTAGAGCGCGGAGTGGGAAGATTAAGTGTGCGTTATCCGAGAATTTAGTGGGACATAAAACTGTTACTTATTTAAAAATTCTAGGCAATCGATCTTGTTATGTATTAGATTATGTAAAAATATTTGAGAACAACAAGCCCGCCTGTTCTCAAGAGTGTCCATAGAGAATTTAGTCAAAAGTTCTAGGTGAGGAAAACCAACTCCATCACAATTGAACCACAATATTCTTAGAAATCGCCTTAGTACTTTTTATAGGCTGTTAACATGGGTTACATAATGAGGATTCCAGATGAGTGACGCGTATTCAAGTTTAGACCGGACAAAAGTAAAGTAAAGTACTTTTAGAGTATCAGTATTGATAAACTGTCTGCTTGATCTGAATAAAAATCCCAGAGCCTTAAAGGATTCTGAACTTATGTTATTTATGTGTGGTAGAAAGGAAAGTTTCTCATCAGAAATTATTCCAAGATAATAGTAAGTCGCGAGTCTTTGGAGTTCCACATTGTCTATGCTATAAGTAAACGTAGTCGGTATGAGTTCTCTTGTGAAGGACATAACGTTGTACTGGGACACATTTAAGTTTAACTAATTTCGAACACATCATTAGATACGTTGGAGACGCTGTTTTGTAATAGATTGCAGTCCGCTATGGAACTAATAGTGCTAAACAGTTTGAGAGCATCCGCGTGGAGTAAGCAGTCAGCTTGAATAACTTCTACAATATCATTTATAAAGATATTAAAAAGCAACGGACCCAGAATTGATCCTTGTGGAACACCAGATGTTGCCAGGTACTCAACACATCGAAACCCACTATAAGCAACATCGTTTTCTATCTAAGAGATAGGATTGAAAAAATACGAGCTGGGATTAGGAGAAACCGAAACAGGACATTTTTCGAACTAATATAGCGTGGTCAAGGGTGTCGAACGCCTTAGAAAAATCTGTGTATATTACGTCATCACTTAAAACCCAGAATGAATCTTCATTAAAAAAATATGGAGCTTTGGTCTGAGTTTGTCATTGTATAGCGACTGTTCGGCACATTGTTCACTGGTTCTATGAAAAACTACAACGAAATTTACTTCCAGCAGTAATAGCTTATAATTTGTATAGTTTTCCGTTGTAACTAGCCCATTCGCCTTTGTGATAATTTTTTTTCCGATTTTTGGCCAACTTATACGACTAATACAGAAATGACCCAGATTATTTTTATTAAAACGGCTGGACCGAATTTGATGAAATTTCTTTCATATTGACGTTAATACGCTTTGACTGGTATCACAACAAAATCGATATCATTTCTTATCCGCGAGACTTCGTGCAGAAAAAAGGCCTCCTTACACGTACCCACGTACACGCACGCCCACACACACAGACACATACTTCCTTTCAAAAATAGTTAAAAAATAATATAATGACCGTGGGACATAAAGATATGTTGACATTATTTTTTTCGATTTTCGAGCCCATTACAATAACTTCCTTAAGTATATGCTTGGAAATTGATAATACAACTATCAGATGTACACATAAAAAAGCCATAAAAACCGATTACAAATCTCTGTCTCGTTAGCATGAGTGACATCACACAGAGCCGTACTTAAAATTTGTATGTACAATAACAGTAGAAATTTAGTTTTGTCTTTGGTAAATAAAGAGATATTTGGTGCTGTGACAAATTTAAAAAAATTGCTCTATCTTGCTTGTATGAAGCTAAAAATATTATCTTATATATTTGTGAATCGTTGACGAATTCAATATTCCATGATACACTGACAATATTAAGTTCGACTTTGTCGGGGGTAGGATTTACATACCTGCTGTAACCCGTTACATTCTAAAATATTTTCGGTACGAGGGAGTCGGGTAATTATATCAAAATAATTTGAGATTATAATTCAAACATGTATGTTTCCGTTAAATTCTTATTTTAATCATGCCAGAACATAGTTTATATGGAACAATATTGTTCTATGTATTGAGTAATACATTACATTTATGATTTCACATTTTCTACAAAAACAGAGCATTCCCCACTCTCCCTTCTATACGTAAGTGTCAAAGCTTTGAGGTTTTTCATCTACATTAAATATAGGTAGTCGTCTATATCTTGTTTGTATAGGGAAACGTAATTTTAGAAACAGTAATTTTTAAATCATGTTACTTTTGATCGACGATTTAGTTTCATCTAGAATATCATTAATTTCGAACCACCATGTTCTTATACTTGAAATATTTCCCGGTAAAACTAAAAAAACTACTCAATTATGATTTTAACAAGTAACAAGTTAATGATATTGAAAACTCTTCCTTAACACCTATCAATGTATCATGATTAATTATGAGTTCATCGGCCACAATTAATTGACAATATTAAAATGCATTGACCATCAAGGAAACATTAGCATACTTATAATATAAAGGCTATTTTTTACAAGAAGTTTATACTCGGCTTTAGTAAACAATAACATGCTAAAAAGGTGAAAAGAAACTATATTTATTTATAGAAAATATAATGTCAATATTGTTGCAAGTAACGTCGGCATTTTTCAGCATTGGCAACAACACCACGCAAGACACGAATATATAAAAACTAAATTTTAAGATCAAAAACATCATCAAACAGTCACATATGATAACAATACTTGAACGAAATAACGGACACAGAAACACTTCTTAAACGTTTTGTTACTAACAAACACCATCCAAGAATTATACCCAATTACGAATAAAACATGAACTTCCATACCAAAATTTTCACGTTTGACATGACTGACATTCTAAACCTATTTGAGAAAAAAAAAAAATTGAAAATTTTTTTTCACCATTTTTGAAACATTTTTTACTTACCACTAAAATAGATGGAAAATTTTTTTCCTTGTTCAAATTTAATATTTCCACATTTCATAGCGTTCTAAACCTATTAAAAAAAAAAATTAGAAATTTTTTTTACTATTTTTTAAAAAATGTTACCACTTATACAGACTGAATTTTTACTTCCCTCGCATACCGAAGGAAAGTATTGTATTCGAAAAAAATCACCCTCCGAGATTTTTTCGGATTCTGACGTTTCAGATCACGGAGATTACGAAAATATAGGTTTTTCCATTCCGTCAGTCTGTCTGTCTGTCTGTCTGTCTGCCTGTCTGTCTGTCTGTCTGTCTGTCTGCCTGTTGGTGCATTTACTAAAAAACTACTTGACGGAGAGCAGTCAAATTTGGTAGGTAGTTGATCCTACTGTCAGCGAAGAAATGGTAGAACTTTCACTGGAAAATATCCAGGGTGGATCGTCTAAAGGGAATAAATAATGAGAAACATTTTTTTTGCTCACATTTAAAATTTCCACGTTTCATGACACGCTAAACCTATTTCAGAAAAAAAAAATTGAAAATTTGTTCACCAACATTTTTGAAAAATTTTTTACCACGAAAAAATTTTTTTGTCTTTGTTCAAATTTAAAATTTCCACGTTTCATGGCATTCTAAACCTATCTCAAAAAAAAAAAATTTGAATTTTTTTTACCAACATTTTTGAAAAATTCTTTACCTCTAAAATAGATGGAATTTTTTTTTTCAGAGTTCAAATATAAAATTTTCACGTTTCATAGCGTTCTAAACCTATTAAAAAAAAATTTTTAGAAATTGTTTTTATTATTTTTGAAAAAATTTTACCACAAATACTGACTGAATTTTTTTCACTTTGTTCAAATTTAAAATGTTCACGTTTTCGTGTCATTCTAAACCTATTCAAACAAATTTAAGAATTATTTTGATTACAAATTTTTTTGAAAAAAAATTTTTTCGCAAAAAATTATAATCTATCTATCGCTGGGTATAGAATAGATGAACAAAATTTTTTTTTGCTCAAATTTAAAATTTCCACGTTTCATGACAGTCCAAACCTATTACGGAAAAGAAAATTTGCAACATTTTTTTTAACATTTTGAAAAAAAAATTATCACTAGAATAGATGGAAATTTTTTTCTTCCTCAAATTTAAAATTTTCACGTGTCATGACATTCCAAACCTATTTGAGAAAAAAAAATTGAAAATTTTTTCCAACATTTTTAAAAAAAATTTTACCACTAAAATAAATGGAAAATTTTTTTTCTTCGCTGAAATTTTAAATTTTCACATTTCATGGCATTCTAAACCAATTTAAAAAAATACCACTGTAGAATAGAAGGAAACTTCACTTTTGCTCAAATTTAAAATTTCCACGTCAGAAGAAAAAAAAATTGAAAATTTGTTTAAAAACATTTTTGAAAAATTGAAAAAAAAAACGAAATTTTTTAACCACCGCTATACTTCCACTCCACTACGTGTATGTGGAATTGAAAATGTGACAAATGGCAATAATATTAGACATATGCACCTATTATACTATTATTGAAAAATGTACAGGGTGGTCATCCCAAGAAATAATTCAGTCAAGGTGGACATTTATAAAGGTATTTGCCCAAGCGTTCCGTATTTGGCACCTGTTATTTAGTATTGAACTTTTGCTGTTGGATGAGCACTCTGTATATTTTTTAGACCAAAATTTATCAGGTGTTCTTTGTAATAATAGTGATAACTATATTCCGATTATTATTTTCAACGTCACTTCGTAACTATTAATTTTTTAGAGTGACCGCCATGCACAAATAAAGAGTGAAGTTCTGTGTAAATACCTTTACCGATTTTTTTTCTTTGTTCAAATTTAAAATTTTGACGTTTTCATGGCATTCTAAACCGAATCAAACAAAATTAAAAATTATTTTGATTAAACATTTTCTTGAAAAAAAATTTTTACAAAAATTTTAATCTATTTATCACCGGGTATAGAATAGACGAAAAAAATTTTTTTTGCTCAAATTTAAAATTTTCACGTTTCATGACATTCCAAACCTATTTCGGAGAAGAAAATTTGCAATATTTTTTTACCATTTTGGAAAAAAAATTACCACTAGAATAGATGGAATTTTTTTTTCCTCAAATTTAAAATTTTCACGTTTGACATGACTGACATTCTAAACCTATTTGAGAAAAAAAAAACATTTGAACATTTTAAAAAAAATTTTTACCACTAAAATAGATGGAAAATTTTGTTTTCTTTGCTCAAATTTAAAATTTTCACGTTTCATGGAGTTCTAAACTAATTTCAAAAAAATATACCACTGTAGAATAGAAGGTAACTTTCCTTTTTGCTCAAATTTAAAAATTCCACGTGTCATGGCATTCTAAGCCTATTTCAGAAGAAAAAATTTAGACATTTTTTTAGACATTTTTGAAAAATTGAAAAAAAAATAAAATTTTTCAACCACCACTATACTTCCACTCCACTACGTGTATGTGGAATTGAAAATGTGACAGATGGCAATAATATTAGGCATATGCACCTATTATACTATTATTGAAAAATGTACAGGGTGGTCATCCCAAGAAATAATTCAGTCATGGTGGACATTTATAAAGGTATTTGCCCAAGCCTTTCATATTTGGCACCTGTTATTTAGTATTGAACTTTTGCTGTTGGATGAGCACTCTGAATATTTTTCTGACCAAAACTTATCAGGTGTTCTTTGTAATAATAGTGATAACTATTTAAAAGTGAATTATTTATTATTTGTTTGCTTATAGTAATGAAACATATATTCTTTATAGGATTTTGCAAACAGTGGAAAGAAAAGCTATCTATGAGAACTAAAGGAAAAACTATATATATAAATATTAATGAAATCTTTGCATTCTTTCGATAACCTGACTTCTGGTTATGCTACCAAGTGAAAATTCTTATCAGCCATTCTCATTTTAACACTAGCATCCAACCTAGTCCCCTATGGCTAAGCAGGCTAAACTAGTATCCACATGATCCCCTACGATATGTAAATTCAGTTAAAAATGAGAACAAAGGCCTGAAATTAATTTATTTACGTACCTTGTCTTTAAAAATTTTTTCCAATGAATTACATTTTCATAAAATCTCATTCAGTTTCTTGGAAATGCTTAGCCTTTGAAACGTTTTTCGTCCTTATTGATGACTCATCAGAAAAGCCCAAAGCCACTCATAACGATGTTCCATGCAAAACTAAGACAATATATATATAAACTTGTTCATGGATATTGTCTTAGTTTTGCAATGTTAAAAATGAACCGCGGGTGCGCGCACTAGCTACTGCCGACTGGACTATAGAGAATCTTATGTGTTCTCGACGTTTTGATTTTACATACGCTTTAGTGACTATTGCTGTATGTTTTATAAATCAATATAATATAAAGGTACACAAGTAATATTATTTTCTTAAAATGGCATGCTTTCGTTTCGCAAGTCTTAATACATTTGCACTGAGAAATAAGACTATCAGGTACTGAATTTTTTAACTTAAATCTATGTAAAATTATACCTATTTCATTCAGGATGTATCCAAAATTTTCCAAATTTTAAGTTTCATACCTAGGGCTTAATGATATTTTCTGATATATGTGTGTAATGACACTCTTAACGCATGCAGTTTTAAAGCATCAGGCGTACATACATGGAATCTTTTCTAAGTTTACGTCTACTTAGCAATTAAACATTTAAGCTTTAGAATCAACTTTACTTACTCTTCAGGATTTTGTTAATGGATGTTTAAAGATTATTCAAGAAGTTTGGTGAACTCAAAAAATTGATGTTTTAATATTATCTTTCAACCTTGAAAATGGCCGTTTTCGGTTTTTTCAAACATTCAATTGTATGTAAATCGGAAACGGTCAACTTTACAAAAAGTGACAAGAGATTTTTGCAATATGTTTAAGAAAAATTAGTATAAACAAATTGGGACCAGATTTTTGTCGGGCAAACTCTTAATCCTTATTCAGGGCATGTCCCGAAAGTGAATATGCAAAAAAATCGAACGGGAAAATTCTTTCATACGAAGGCGAGTTTGCGACGTTATGACATTGAAAGTGGTACAATATTTTCTAGATTCAAAAATGTTTCTTCACCGCTTTAGTTGGAGACACTTGGGTAAGGATAGAACCATCATCATCAAGTTTATTAAAATTCCAAAGTACATAGCATGGCCGACAACTGATCCGGAGCCAGCCAGACATCCATGGTGAAGTAGCACCGTGACAGTTGAAAGGCTCGACGAGCAGGGTTGGGAAAACTTAAGCCAACATGTTTAAGTAAAATCTAAACTCATTTCGCAGGACGCGAGTTAAAATGACCGTTTCTTTAAAATATTCCAAAAGGAAGGAAGTTCGGGGATAAGTAGGGATAAATAGGGGAAAATAGGTAAAGGAAGCCAGTTAGAGTACAGAACCTTGGATATTGTGTAAATACTAGAAACCGAAGCCTCATATATTTTTATAACATTTTTCAACCCCACCGCCACTCCCCAAAGTGAATTATTATTATGTGTTTGCTTTAATTGTATTGAAACATATTCTTTATAGGATTTTGCAAACATGAGAAAAAATAAATATCTATGAGAACTAAAAGAAAAGCTATCTGTAAACGTATTAATGAAATCTTTGCATTCCTTCGATAACCTGACTTCTGGTTATGCTAGCAAATTAAAATTCCTTAAACGTATTTGTATAATTTCTTATTTGAAAATTCTCATTTACCAACTAGCATCCACACAGTCCCCTACGGCCATGCAGGTTAAACTAGTATCTACATAACCCCCTACGGTATATAAAGATTCAGATAAAAATGAGAACAAAGGCATAAAATGGATTTATTTACCTATCTTAAAAACAATTTGTTCATTCTAATGGATTACATTTTCATGAAATCCATCATTCTCTTTTTGGAAATGCTTAGCCTTTCTGATGAGTTCAGAATAAGAACGAAAAACGTTTCAAAGACTAAGCATTTCCAAAAAGAGAATGATAGATTTCATGAAAATGTAATCCATTAGAATGATTTTTTTTTTTAAGAAAGGTAGGTAAATAAATTCATTTCATGCCTTCGTTTTCATTTTTAACTGAAGCTTCATATATTTATTTTTTCTCAGGGGGTTATGTAGATACAAGTTTAACCTGCATGGCCGTAGGGGATTGTGTGGATGCTAGTTGTTGAATGAGAATTTTCAAATAAGAAATTATGAAAATGCATTTAAGGAATTTTAATTTGCTAGCATAACCAGAAGTCAGGTTATCGAAAGAATGCAAAGATTTCATTAATATTTTTACACATAGCTTTTCTTTTAGTTCCCATAGAGAGCAATTTTTTCTGATGTTTGCAAAATCCTATAAAGAATATGTTTCAATACGTTTGTATTATAACATCTGGAACTACATTATTATTATACGATTTCGTCGAAGGGGTGTGAGGCAAGTAGAGGTAAATAGGGAAAAATAAGTAAAGTAAGGTGGTAAGAAACAAGTACAGAAACTTGAGATTTGGTATATACTAGGAGCCAGGGTTTCATATTTTTCAAATCCCCCACCACCTGCACTCCATTATTAAAGGGGTTGATAAAATATAATTGATGCATTCACTTGAAATTAAGTATACGTATGAATTATAATGACCTCTGATTGCGATGGTAACTGGGAAAAATGAGTAGTGGAAGCTAGTAAGATTGCAGAATCTTCATTTTTGGCGTATATGCTAAGAACCAAAGCCTCATTTTTTTTATGACATCCGCCTCAAATATTATTAAAATTCTGTGACCAAATATTTCCACATATAGTGCCTAGGCCAGCAATGAAATGGACTTCATGATTATAACCCTTTTAAAACCTATTCGGGGGGGTTCCTTTTGACGAGTCTACCACGAATATTCATATCGCCCTATATGGAAGCGGCGCTTTAACCCTTACACACCCCTCAAACACGTAATTTTAAGCCTTTAGGGTTTGTGATAAGAACCCGTTTGTTTTTGATTTTAATGAGAAGATTATATATAAAAACCCCTATACGGAAGCTATTGTCTGATAAAAAAAGTGACGCGTTCGCCCAGTCCGACACCAGAAACATGTTAATTTTGAGCCTTATGGTTTCGTAACTACAACCCTTACCATTTTTGGCACAAAGTTTAAAAATTGAATGTAAAACATCATGGTAAACTTGTCCGATAAAAAAAATGACGCGTTCGCCCAGTCCGACACCCGAAACATGTCAATTTTGAGCCTTATGGTTTCGTGACTATAACCCTTACCATTTTTGGCACAATTTTTAAAAATTGTATGTAAAACACCATGGTAAACTTGTCCGACAAAAAGAGTGACGCAAAATCTGGAAAAACTGGAAAAAAGACATTTTTTTATGCAAAAATGTTTTTTAATGCGTTTTATTATAATCTTTACTTTAAGATCAAAGGAGGTTCTAAACTAACGATCAGTTTTTATTCAAATGATGAGAATTGATTAATCAATGTCCTAAAAGTACTCAGTCCAATTTTTGTAGCCCAAGCGTGTGTTTGATTTGAGTTATAAGTATGTCTATTTTTACGTGTTTGACACGGTCTAAAATGGAATTTAACGGAGGGAAAATTCGAGATTTTTTCATGTTTAATTAAACATATTGTTACGGATTTCCACCTCTTTGGGAAACACCCTGTATGAATCCGTGGGTTCTAAATAATTTCAACAAGAGATAAAACACTACTAACACTTTATTTAACTATTTACTGACTACAATACTTCAAATTCACTTTATTTACTATTTATCTAACCTCACTTTTCACTTTTCTACTTGTTCACTTTTATAAACTGCTTTCTTCATAAAAACTTCCTCTTCCGCGCTTGTAATCGCGCCTTATATACTCCGAAATTAGCTCTAGATCAATCCAGAATCTTCTCCAACCATAATCTAGAAAAGTCCTTGGCTCTTTCTAGAGCCTTTCCAGTCACCATCAGAGGCATAGGCGTACCATCTCCTTTTCCAAGGGGGTGTAATTCATAACACTGCCCCCTCCTTAAGCCTGATCGTCCCGATCAGGCAACTCAGGATCATCAGTGTATCTCGCCAGCCTGTCCAAATGCACGATCTTCATCTTGGACTTTCTGCTTTGCTGAATCCGATAGACGACATCATTAATTCGGGTAATAACAGTGTACGGTCCATCCCAAGGTGATTTCGGTGACTTTCCTTTCCTCCGCTGGGGGTTGTACAGCCAAACTAGCTCTCCCACCTTGATGACCTCCTTTGAATTACCCTTCCAGTCATATCGAGCCTTCATTCGGTCACTGGCTGGTGATGGTTCCGCTCTATCGTTAACCAACCTCTTGAAAGGAGCTCCGGCGTTGAACTGCTTGTTTTCACCCTTACTTCCAGTCTGTGGTCCCTTACTGGCTGCACAAATCTTGCATTTGCGACACCAAGCCTCCACATCCTGACGACTTCTTATCCAATAAAATCGTTTTCGTATTTTCTTCAGTGTCTTGTTCGCACCGAAGTGTCCATCGGATGTTCCACTGTGCACTTCCTGAAGCACCTTCGCTACTCGACACCTGGGAATCACTAGACGCATAACCACCTGCTTTCCATCCGGGCTTTCCCATGCTCTCCGCAACAGCCCGTTCCTGACTTTCAGTGAGTCCCACTGCGCCCATAGTGCCTTCAGTCCCACTCTTTTGCCCGAAACATCCTTCCATTTTGGACGAGTTCCCCTTTCTTTGGCTCTCAATATAGGCCCAATTTCCACATCGTTCAATTGTTCCTGTCTGAGCGCTTCATCTGCCTTATCATCCGGCACCTCCACCTTGACAGTGTTGACTGCTCCCGTGACCTGCAGTTTCTCCCAGTGGTTGTGCTTGCAACCTTCCTTGTACCTTCTTCCGGATGAAATGTTTGCATTTCTCTCAGGTTTCGTTTTATCGTCATATCCTTGTAGTGGTGGCCTTTCTGTAATGCTCCGAAGCTGGGAAATCTTCACTTCTCTAGGGGCACCACGTTCGTTATCTGTCACAGCCTCTCTGGTACCGGCTTCCTCTGGTTTTCCCCTTGGCTTCACAGCATCTCCGGCCTTCACCCTCTCCAAGCCCCTCTGTGGACATTCAAGCTGGATATGTCCTAGTTCCCCGCACCGGTAACATTTCATACTCCGTCGTCCACTTGGCCTTCCACTACTTTGTTTATTCTGTGTCCCTTCCATGTTTCTAACATTTACTTTCCTCGAGTTCCGGTATCGACAGTCTCGTTTCATATGTCCCATCCTGCCGCAGTTGTAGCATTTAATACCCCCACTTGGCTTTTCTCTATTTTGTTGGTTTTTCTGTCTTCTTGGAGGATTGAATTTAGCCAGTAATTGACTGAACATTTTATGTATATCGGCCAACATAGGGTTCTGGTTCTCCTTTTCTGACTGCGATTCTTCCAGCGTCATAGCCCGTACTCTTGACTTTGGAGTATCCCTATAGACGGCTTCTACCTCTAGTGCATGCACCAAGGCTTCACTACTACTTTTATGTCGGGATAGCCTGAGGACTCGTCTGATCTCCTCGTCCCTTATCCCGTCTAGGAATGCCCCCACTGCCAATTGCTCTTTAAATTCTTTTGGCGCATTAGGGTATGCTAAGTGTGCCAGTCTTTCCACCGCAGCTTCAAATTCTTGCAGACTCTCTCCAGCTTTCTGAACGCGCACTTTCAGCTGGGTCTGGTATACTTGAGCAAGGTGTTGATCTCCATATCGTAGATCTAAAGCAGCTTCTAAAACTCTAAAATTCCGTTGTTGGTCTGCCGGAATTGTCTGGAGCAACTCCAATGCTTGGCCTCTTAAAGCCACGATTAATGCCTTAGCCTTCTCTTCGTCATTCCAGTTGTTTGCACTCGCTGCTGCCTCAAACTGTGTCTTGTACGTCATCCAGGAACTTTGACCATCAAAAGAGGGAATTTTCAATCGCTGGCCTGACGATACCAGTTGCTGGTTTCCTCTATCCCTCAACTGTTGTTTAAGCTGGTCAATTTCTCCTTCTACCTGGTGCATTTTCTCTTTGACTTCATTTACTTCTCCTTTGACTTCGCTTACCTCTTGTTTGACTCCACCGACTTCTTCCGCTACCTTATTTTTGAGTTCTTCAGTAACGGCAAATATGGCACTCTGTTGGCCTTCTATAATTTTCCTTAGTTCGCCTCTTTCTTCTTGTTGTTTAATGTCCTAGTCTTGCATGATTTTTCTCAATTCTTCCTGACGTCGTTTCTCTTCTTCTTGATGTCGTTTATTTTGATCCTCAAAAATTTTCCTTAATTCTTCTTGACGTTTTTGTTCTTGTTCTTCTTTTTCCTGTAGGCGTTTTTGTTCTTTTTCTTGTCGTTTTCTCTCACGTTCCTCTTTCTCTTCCTGGCGTTTTCTTTCCTGTTCTTCTTACTCTTCCTGGCGCTTTCTTTCCTGATCCATCATCATCTTTTGCATTTGGGCCATAAAGTCCTGCATTTGTTGTTCGGATGCCATGCTTCTGGTTGTTACCGGCATATAATTATCAACAAAATTTAATAATTACGTCACTATCTGTAATGGGACTGTCCAGAAAAACCTCAAAACGGCACAAAAAAAAAGTCTTATATAGAGTCTTTGTCACTTAACCACTAATGTCCAACAAAATGTTCCAAAAATGTCTCAAAAATGCACTTAAACACCATTTTTCCTGTTCGAAAATAAACCTCGAACAATGTCCAGTAAATTAGTCCTTCCTGTGTTAGCACTAACTCCGAGAATACTGTCCCAGTCTTCTCAACACTCCCGAAAAATCCTCTTGTCAAAATTCCGCTTCCGACACCAAAATGTTACGGATTTCCACCTCTTTGGGAAACACCCTGTATGAATCTGTGGGTTCTAAATAATTTCAACAAGAGATAAAACACTACTAACACTTTATTTAACTATTTACTGACTACAATACTTCAAATTCACTTTATTTACTATTTATCTAACCTCACTTTTCACTTTTCTACTTGTTCACTTTTATAAACTGCTTTCTTCATAAAAACTTCCTCTTCCGCGCTTGTAATCGCGCCTTATATACTCCGAAATTAGCTCTAGATCAATCCAGAATCTTCTCCAACCATAATCTAGAAAAGTCCTTGGCTCTTTCTAGAGCCTTTCCAGTCACCATCAGAGGCATAGGCGTACCATCTCCTTTTCCAAGGGGGTGTAATTCATAACACTATCTTAGTAATTAATAATCAGTTTTCATTTAAATTTGATAAATGAGCAACGAATAAACAACTTTCTATGCGAAAAATTGTACTAGCATGTTTCTAAAGGTAGAAATCAAAGAAGTAATGTCATAATTTAGAATAATTTAGATGAATTAATATTCATTAATCAAATAATTATCTCTTTATATTTCTTTAACAAATTCAACTATTTGATAAGTTCTATTCAAACTATATACTTGTACCCGTAATTTATTTTTTCTATATTAATAAAATAATGACAATATAGCTTCTTCATGGGAATTTAAATTTCCGCGGCACGAAGTAGTGTACTAATACTACTCCGTGTTCTGCGGTGATCTTTCTTCCAAGAAAGTAAGATCTTATGTAAAATTTAATTACAAAACTTTTATCTCTTTTAAACTTTTCACTAAAACTAGAAAAAAATAGTCAAAAAGTCATTTTTTCGGAATTTTACACAAAATTAATCACCAAAAATTTAGCTAAACTTTTTCAGGCTGCGAATTCCTCAGTTACTGTTCTTTATGTTATTCTTAAGGATTTTTCACAAAAAAATTACGTGCCCTTCGTAACAGCCAACTGAAAACAGATGCTTCCTAGTCTATAATTTTTCTGAAAAAAAGCACCACTAATAAAACATCTTTTTTGCATTTTTCTTGTCGGACCGTCCATATTTTTGTCGGGCATATATTTAAATGATTTAAGAAAGTGTTAATGAATAACGTGGTGCCTTTGTCCGACAGGTTATAGTCACGAAACCATAAGGCTCAAAATTGACATGTTTCGGGTGTCGGACTTGGCGAACGCGTCATTTTTTTTGTCGGACAAGTTTACCACGATGTTTTACATTCAATTTTTAAACTTTGTGCCAAAAATGGTAAGGGTTATAGTCACGAAACCATAAGGCTCAAAATTGACATGTTTCGGGTGTCGGACTGGGCGAACGCGTCACTTTTTTTGTCGGACAATAGCTTCCGTATAGGGGTTTTTATATATAATCTTCCCATTAAAATCAAAAACAAACGGGTTCTTATTACAAACCCTAAAGGCTGAAAAATGACGTGTTTGAGGGGAGCGTAAGGGTTAAAGCGACGCGTCCATATAGGGTGATATGAATATTCGTGGTAGACTCGTCAAAAGGAACCCCCCCGAATAGGTTTTAAAAGGGTTATAATCATGAAGTCCGCATTTCATTGCTGGCCCAGGCACTAATACTAGTGTGCAATAATGCACTAAAGATGTTTTCCTTTAAAGATAATTGGATGGAAAATCTGGATGTGGAATTAGTGATTCCTTAGCCAGTGGTTTTTTTATATAACTGTTAAATTATTAAATGATTTACCACTTAACGTTCTCTTTAACATATACTTTGACATATTGGTGTAACATCATATTTTGTTCACAATATAAGATAGTCTTTGAATAGACAATATCTATGTAGATAGGTATATTGTCAAAAGACAGAGTGGTTCCATTCTTCGACCACCCCATTCACAGAATTGGAATATTTGGGATGTATTGGGCCCAAATTGTTTTTCGCCTCATATGAAACGAACGAATTTTGAAACAGGCGAAATTCTTAAGTAAGTGTGAAAGAATGTCTACTACAGATTTTATTAAATTAGATGACATTATTATTATGTTTATTGTTATCAATAAGCAAATATTGGAATTGATGATAAATCAAATTTTAATCGATGTGTTAGTGATGTTCGCTTAAAAAATTATATACTCTCAAAATAGTTACAGATACAAACATCTTACAAGGAGAAAATGTGAATAATAGAAGTTTCTTCGGACTAAAATTTTTTTAACATACTTATCTCCCTCAGTCATCCTATTGTCTCTATACAAATATTGCCATAACTAATTTTGCATTAATAATTTGATAGATACTGAAAATATATTTGGGCCAACTTTAATGCCTAAACGAATAAATTTCTTGTAAGGGTAATTTTAGTTAAATTCTGATTGCTTTGACTAGGCTCTAGCTTCATGTACACGGAATATTGTACTTGGTTATTCATCATATTTTGAGCCTGCTTTATTAGATTTTTCGCAAATACAAAACGAGTATATTGCATTCGATCGGCATATTTCTAAAACCGATAATATTGCTAGTAGAGAACAAAAATTAAGCTCATTCTGAACAACTTTCAAAATGTCGCCCGTCTGTCTGTCTGTCTGTCAGTCTGTCCGTCTGTCCATCACGTTTCTTATAAGCACGATAACTTAGGAACGAATAGTCGGATTATAGTGAAATTTGGACAGAATCGATGAATAAATAAAAACTTTGTTAATTATTTGAATTTATATATTTATATTATATAATATTGATTAAAACATTACAAAACCGGCAATAGTCCCTACTCAGATATCAAATGTCAAGTTAACAAGCAATAAATTTGTCACAAATGCGAGAAGATTATGGACCAACTTGTCGGCTTTTATCTTCTAGTTTTTTATTTATGATAAAATGCGGAGAGTATCTATAGAATGTGCAATAATTATATAGAAAGTGCAGTAAATCGGCGAAGAGTATAACGGTTAGCTCGTTTCTCTTATTGTTGTAGATGAAATAAAGTTTGGTATAAAAGTTGTTGGGTTGTATATATTTTCTTGCACATGATATAACAATAACGGTAGCTTTATAAATGGAAAACCCTGTATATTTTTACATATTCTTTTAGACCTTTTTACCTTCATTTCAAATATATTAGGTCTAGCTGTAATATTCCTTGATATATCGGACATTAAATATACTCCAAACATGCATATTGGGATTTCATAGTTATCGAAGGAAGCGCAGTAATTACTCATACCTAGTATACACTGAACCAAAATTGAACATAAATATAATAAAAAAGTACATTAATCAATTAACGAAGTCATATTAATTTTGAGCCCAAGAACGAATATACTGATATAATGAATAGTCGTTCATTAAATAGATGAACTGCGAATTCATTGGTTTACTAAATGTATTCATTATTCCAATGAACTGCGTGCATTAAAAACCGCTGTCTAAGGAATCACTACTTTCACATCCAGAATTTTCATCCAAGTCACTTTAAAGGAAACATCTTGACTAGATTTGCACTCTAGTACCTATGTGGAAATTATTGGTCATAGAATTATAATAATATTTGGAGCAGATGTCATAGAAAAGTTTGAGGCGTTGGTTTCTACCATATACGTTAAAAATTATGTTTTTAGTTTACCCTACTTATTTTCCCCTTTCACAACCTACCACGACTCACCACTTCAATGGAATCATCTCAATCGGATGTCATTACAATACATACGTGTGGTAACTTTCAAGTAAATATCTCAATTTTATGTTATCAAACCCATTAATAATGGAGCGGAGATGGTGGTGTTTAAAAAATATTAGAAAGAAATCTGAGGCCTTTGTTTCTAGTATATACACCAAATCCCACATTTCTGTACTCTTACCAGCTTGATTTACTTATTTTCCCCTAATTACTCCTATTTAACCCTCAACCCTTCAACGGAATCACCTCAAAATATAATCTAGTTCCAGATGTCGTTATATTATATGTCGTTTGGGACACATACGTGTCCCAAATTTCAAGTGAATATCTTAATTTCATTCTATCAACCCCTTTAATAATGTATTAAGGGTGGTGGGGGGTTGAAAAATATTTCTAAAAAATCTGCGGCCTTGGCTTCTAGGACGTATACCGAATTTCAGGTTTCTTTACTCTTAGCAGATTTTTCCCTATTTACCAATTACCCCCACTCGTTCAACGCAATCGTGTCAAAATATAATCTAAGATATAATTATATGTGTAACAAATTTCAAGTGAAAATCTAAATTTAATTTTATCAACTCTTTTAATAAGGGAGTGGGGGTGGTGGGGGGGATGGAAAATGTTATAAAAATCCTGAGGCCATCGCTTCTAGTATATACACCAAATCCCAAATTTCTATACTATTACCAAGACTATATTTTGAAATGGTTCCGTTGAAGGGTTGAGGGTTAAATAGGGGTAAATAGGGGAAAACAAGTAAGGCAAGCTGGTAAGAGTACAGAAATTTGTGATTTGGTGTATATACTAGAAGCGAAGGCCTCAGGTTTTTTAAACAATATTTTCCATCCCCCCACCACCCCCATTCCCGTATTAAAAGAGTTGATAAAATAAAATATAGATTTTCACTTGAAATTTGGTACACATATGTATTATAACGACGTGTGAAACTAGATCATATTTTAACATGATTCCGTTGAAGGTGTGGGGGGAGAGTACAGGTAAACAAGGAAAAATAAGTAAAGCAAGCTGGTAAGAGTAGAGAAACGTGGGATTTAGTATATATACAAAAACCAAGGCCTCAGATTTCTTTCTAATATTTTTCAATCCCCCACCACCTCCATTATTAAAGAGATTGATAACATAAAATTGAGATAATCACTTGAAAGTCAGTACATGTAGGTATAGTAATGACATCTGTTTGAGATGATTCCGTCGAAGGGGTGGGAGGTAGTAGGTTGTGAATAGCGCAAGATAAGTGGACCAAGCGAGAAACTTCATTTTTAACGAATATGGTAGAAACCAACGCTTCAAATTTTTCTATGATATCTGCCCAAAATATTATTAAAATTCTATGACCAATACTTTTCACATACTAGAGTGCAAATATAGTCAAAGTGACTTAGATGAGAAATCTGGATGTGGAAGTAGTGATTCCTTAGGCAGCGGTTGCTATATTTTAAACTAGTTTTCTAAAAATAAACTCATAAAAACACACTCAAGTATCCTGTGTCTTATTATCTCAAGTAGTTGGAATGAATAATTTGTTTTCACTGAATAAATCAATGGTCCAAGGTGCAGTTTAGATTATAGTTCAATATGTGAGTGTCGGTACAAAATTTCATTTATATCAGCTACTTGACATTTTTGTAAAATGTTCGTTAGATCATTCTCTTTGTCCGATAGCCACATTAACCACAGATTATTTTCGAACTAATCTGTAAATTAATTTCATGTTTAAATGTTTGTAATTTATGAACTTTTCACTTCTGCTTGAACTTCTTTCTCAGGATGAAATACTTGAAACATTTTATTAACCGCCTCTCAAGTTACCTCATTGGATTTTTGAAGTCTCGATGAACTAGACTGATGACTAAATGAGATGGAACTTTACAGTTTGAAGTGAAATTCCAACTACTTTTTTGTAGATAATTTGTAACTGTTTTTGCAATACGTGTGTACATTAGATATTTATTCATATTGCGAGCATTGTATCTTGTACAATATGAGGGAGTTCTCACAGTAGTGGTCGGCATTTGGTTTATATTGCTAAAAGTATAATGTGACAAACTCGTTATTTTGAATTCACAAGCTTCTTAAATTGACCCATTATACATCCCAAGACAATGGTGTAATAATTCGCAAACGTATAGTTTGGGTGAAAATAATATTAAATGCATCTATGTTTTTTCCCAGGGCACCCTTTTTCGGAATTATTCACCCTTAAAGGTTAAATTTTGAAGAGTTTCTTTTGCTAATAGTTTGAAAACTACTTTATCGGTTGTAATAAAATTTGTACAGTGAAATAGCAAGTAAGTATGGAGTCCCAGTATCTTGTTTAAGAAGTCACATAATGCTTCTTACTCTTAAATTTTGACAGATTAATTTTTGAATCTTAATTTTATATATTGACATTTTATCAATTTACATGATTTTTAAATTTTTGTTCACATACTCTTTTGATTTCATCTTCCAGAGTGCTAAATGTCATTACACTAAACTCCTTGTGAAACATCTTGGGAACAGGAGTAATAGAAGCTTATTATAAATGCAAATCCTGTAAAAACATAGTCTGGGTGTTTATTTGTAATTTATTTCTTTTATATATCATATGTCATATCACTGTAATAATAAATCCAAGGCACGTTTCTTAATGTTTATTTAAAAAACAAAACACGAAATAGTGAAGTTATGTCGTCGACGAAGGCAAACGCGTTTTAAGTGGAACTCACGAAATCTCGAATAAATTCGGGTAAAAACGACGAGATAAGGTACGAAAATGTGTCGAATTAAGGCGTGGACAATTCTACACTAGTTTATGTAAATTAGCACAAAATTGGCTATTTCATATAGCTGATATTTGATATTTGTTTACAGCATCAGTAAAAGCATATATAAATAACTCGACAAAGGGTACAAACATCTGGTAACATAAGATAACTCTGCTAAAAGAAAATAAAGACGTGCAATGGGACCAGTGCCTAGGTATAAAGTGCATCATGTCATAAACTCGCAAATTATTCTCCAACAATAAACTATAGGGAATGCAGTGACATACATACGAAGTGAAGCGTAACTAAAGAAATCAGAGGATAGACCAGCAACCACAAACCAGACGATTACAGAAAGCTAAGCTATATTAATTGAATTTGTCAACTTAACTCAGTATAATAACTTCATTTATTAACGCCAGATGTGGCTGAAACAGATAAGTTTAAGTTTTTTTTTAACTGGTAAGTAGTTTTGTTTATTAGTGTAGTCTATTTCTTCACTTAAATTGAAAAAATTAAAATTAAAATTGAAAAGGTATTAAACATAGGCAAAAAAATAGAAATATTACCCGAAATTGGAAAGCGGAAATTAAAACTGAAACTACTTAAAAAACAAACCAATATATAGGGCGCACAAAATATTCTCTTGGGCATCTTTCTCACAACCCGCTAAAAATAGCCCTTTTTACCGCGAGAAATGGATATGGATATTTACATGTGGAGCGGTTAATATTGCTCATTGTGGTGAGCTAAAACGCAGATTTATGGGAAACATGACACCATATATGGACGAAAGCGTGCAGGAGGCGGTGCACACTGCTAGATTCAGAAACAGAAGAAACAGAAAACTCAGAAGAAGAATAAATAAGGAGATGGTGATATAGGTAAACTTAAAAGAAGCATCTCACAAATTGAAACTTAAAAGATTTTAAGCCTCTAATTAATAATGTCTTAAGAAAATTGCTGATTGACTATACCTGAAAATTTATTTAAAAAATGAAACAAACAAACTACAACTAACTCTATTTACTAAATGAGCATGAGACTTCAGGGGTGAGTGAATAACAAACACTTTCGTTAAATATCCAAAAACAATATAGCATGAACAACATACAAAAACTTGGAAATGCAAAATATAAACTCAAACATTTGCATCTGGACAGTTCCTCGTAAAATAAATGTTTTACTATTATAGCAACAAAAGTTATCTGATAACAATTTTTACGACAATATCAAAATCTATAAACTAGTTACAACGGGAAACGGACAAGTTAATATTCGATATATTAGTTATCGAACAAACATATATTTTCACACGCCAGGAAAGAAATTTACCGGAGAACAAGCCGAGGTTTAAATTCGACACTCGCGACATTTTCACTAATTAGTTTTTCAGGGAAACCATCGATGAACAATAAATGTTTATGAAAGGATACAATGTCCGGAAATTATAATTCTGGTTACCGAATATACAGGGATTACAGGATCATGACTAACTAAATACGTTAGCAAACGTTGTTTATGGCATCGGACATTTGCAATGTAGAAAAACGAAGTAGATAGATAGTTTATAAACGTACTTACAGTTAAATACTTCTGTAATTTCGTACTATTCTACTTCACCATATAATTTGATAAATATTGGTAACATTAATTCTAGGTATCAATTTACTAAGGCATAATCAATATTATGAACTTAATAAAGTGTCACGACACTTCTCATGCACCCGACCCAAGCAAGGGTCCGCCGGGTAATAATGTATTTCGATGCGACGCTACTCTCAATGCCTTTCCGGCGAGATGGATCGTTTTTTGATTGGTTGTTTATAAAGTGACAATTGATAGTCCGTGCAATGGATCTATTTCTAGCGTACTATCAGGGTAGGCTTAAAGTAATTTTAGAACAAAATATTAAACAAAAGCAGTATTTTACAAAACACCTACACGTTCCATCCTATATTCCTACCCCATGCATCATGTGGCTCTGGCTGCTGGCAACAAGCATGACCCATGTCCAATTCAGCATATGCAGCCGGTCCGCTGGTATAAAAGTTTAGTCGTCAGTTGGGCGGTTCGAATGGAACCGCCCACAGTGTTTCCAACACTACTGTTTTCTCAGTAGATCTACAGTTTTTTGATTTCCTTCTCTGTTCTTTGTCTGAACTGCTAAATCTACTGTTTTTTGCATATCATATAGATCAATTGTTTTATTAAGGTATTACCTGAATTTTTGGAAGTTCACGAAAAAGGCAAAATGCCGCACTTACTGGAATAATTAGGTCATTTAGTTATATTTCCTATTGCATTTGTTAATACATTTATATACGAGGTAATCGCACAGTGAATATTCTAGGGAATATCACTCTTAACTTTTAAAAATTCAGATTGAGGTAAGTATTGAAACCTAAAGAATATCACCCCCAGCTCTTCAAACATTTCGATCGAGAAAGATATTCAATATTGAGGAATATCACAATATCACCCCCCCCCCCCGTCTTTAATATTTGGATTGAGATAAATATCCAATTCTAAGGAATGTCACCCCTTCGGTCTGCCAAATTTCAAAATTTCGATCGAGAAAATTATTCAACCCTCTAAGGAATATTGCCCCCTTGCTCTTCGAAATTATTATAGAAGTTTATTTTATTGAAGTATATCTATATAATAATTATTATATATCTTAGAAATTTATTTTGAAGATTGGTAGGAGTCGTATGTTACTAACCCCCCGGGCCCCGATTTTCTCTCGACGGCCCTGTGTTTCACTACAATAAATTCCCTGTTTTCTACTGTTTTTTCTTTTATTATCTACACTTTCTTGGCCTAACGGAGTAGGCAACACTGGCCGCCCAGTCATGGCATGAATATGTAATAGACGACTGAGATACTGCATTCAATCAATCAATCAATCAATCAAAAAAAGACATGAAGTAGTTACTTTTTTATCTTTAAGAGGTGGTTAGGGGAGGCTAAATTTGACAAAAATGTCTGCAAGCTAAGGTTAGGGTTACTTAGTGCCTTCTGAATCATAAGCTAGCCTTGCAGACGTTTTTTTCAATTTAAACTATTTTTTGTCACAATTTCAAATTTTTGTCCATTTTTCCCCATTTGCTTTGATGGCAAGTTATTCAAAAATCGCCTGACCTTAATGTCTGCCACTAGAGTACAATACTGTATACGCCAAAACAAACATTTTGCTCTATATTTGGTCCGGTAACTAAAAATTTCTATTTTCATTTTCCGGTTACCGCGCACCGACCGGAAGTTTTGACTGCCAGCGTAATTGGGGGATGTGAAGTACATATACTAACTACCTATACGGAAATATATCGGCAGAATAACCATTTGATTAAATTAAAGTTTGTTTGTTTCCTGAAATACATTAATTAGAATTCTTAAGAAATATTGGAAATAGTTTCCGATGGGTTCCTAAACCAAGATATAATTAAATATAGCACACACAACGTAGATGTGTCAAAATTCATTTGCAACTGTAGGCCCGCATTGGGCCGGCGAGTTACCGAGTAAAACTCGGTGGGCCGGTCACTCCGGTGGGCCGGTTCTCCAAATTTAACTATATTTTAAATATACTGAGAAATTGCTTATCACAAGATCAGTTGGAAACATTTTTATTCATGTCGATAAAGCAGGATATTCTTGTAGAATTAGAAAATGATGAAATCATTGATGAGATTGCTCCTGGGATGACCTAGGGATATGTCTATGGGATAATTCGAAATCTGGGACAACGGGACTATAATAGGTTATTCTCAGGATGTCATGTGCTGTCTGGGTAGTTTAACGGCAAATTACTCAAAACTGTCTGCCACGAGGGTACAATAACGTACACGCCAAAACAAACATTTTGCGCTAGGTTTGGTCCGGTAACTAAAAATTTTTATTATCAACTTCCGGTTATCGCGCACCGACCGGAAGTTTCGACTGCCAGAGTAATTGGGAGATGTGAAGTACATATACTAACTACCTATACGGAAATACATCAGTAGAATAACCATTTGATTAAAGTAAAGTTTGTTTGTTTTCTAAAATATATTAGAATTCTCTTAAGAAATATTGGAAATAGTTTCCGATGGATTCGTAAACCAAGATATAAATAAATATAGCATAAACAAGGTAGATGTGTCAAAATTCGTCTGCAACTGCAAGCCCGCATTGGGCCGGCGAGTTACCGAATAAAACTCGGTGGGCCGGTCACTCCGGTGGGCTGGTTCTCCAAATTTAACTATATTTTAAATAGACTGACAAAATGCTTATCGCAAGATCAGTCGGAAGCATTTTTATTTATGTCGATAGAGCAGGATATTCTTGTAGAATTAGAAAATGATGAAATCATTGATGAGATTGCTCAAAGAAGTTGCCTTAAAATTTTATTGTCATTTTAGTTAGGTACTTAGGTATAAGTATTTCGTTTTGAATCAAATTTATTCAGTTTTAACATTGTTCCTATTACGAGTATAGTTTTCGTTTGTTTCTAATCTATATTTTTGTATGAATGGATTTTTCGTTGAAGTTCTAAGGTACCAGGAGAACGCGTAACCTTGAAAATTTTCATTTGGTGGAACAGAGATTATAGATCCGCAACTGGTGGACCAATATAAGAAATCAAACTCGGGCCGAAAAAAATTCCCAATTCGGGCCTGTGTAACTGTTAAACACCAGCAGATATATGCATTCCTTGGACGAGTATATCAAAGCACGGATTATTAATTTACAATCTTGTCGGTTCAATTTTGCTCTGCATTTTAATAATTTCAATTAACTAATATATCAATACAATACTCTTATTTAAATAACATGAAGCTTATAATAGAGAATTGCTAATGATTGTAAGAAAGACCAATCCAACATTGTTTCAAGCAGTACTTTAAAAATTACATATTTCTTCAACACTTAGTATAGAATTATATTATATCATTATTTATTAAATGCCTGTGTCGTTTAAGTTTGGATCTAAAATTGTTAATAAACAATATTTACAGGGATACATCTATTTTAGTTGAAAGGAGCGCTTGTTATCGCCTCAGGTATGTGATAGTGGGTTACCTTGTAGTTTGGCCCATTAATATTCGACCTTATAATACTTATAGGGTGTCGCACTTTACTGGGTCACGAAATATTTCGACCGATTTAAAGAAAAAAATTGTCCATTTACCGGGTCATTAACATGTGACAAAAAAGTGCCTTCTAAAAAAGCTTGTCACCAAACTCAATAAATGTAATGTGAATATTTTAATAATATGTACGTCAATAAATCACTACTTTAGGTTTTTAATTTAGAGATTCAACTTTAGTAGTTAGAACCTGTAATTAAGAAAATGTTAGAAGTTGCAGTCGAGCATGGTCGACTGTAAATACCTATTTAATTATAAAACATAATCAAATGCAAATGCAAATTCCCTACAATGTAAGAGTAATCTAAAATAGAATTGAGGAAATGAATATATTACTAGCAAAAATACTCGTAATTATTTCAAACTCTTACTAAAGACTTATTCATAGATAAGTACAAAAATATATATCTTTCTAAACAAAATACTTTGCTGGCTACATGCCACGAACAACATTGAATTATAAGAAAGAAATATGCACATTACGTACAGAAAACTGTCACAATAATGTTAGTTTTAATTTTAAATTATCCTGTTCAACAAAACCAAAAAACAACTAAAGACAAAAACACTTACCAAAAACTTTAAAGACTTTCACAGACACGTGTTTCTGTATCCTACACAAGGATACTTCTTCAGTGCTACTTCTTTCAAAGTTGAAAATGAACTAAACAGTCACTTACCAGGTAATAGGTATTTATGCAATAATTATTTATGGTTCTAACGAACAGGATAATCCAAAACAGATTTCGGAGAATTACCAATACAGGTATAATCATAAAACATAATCAAATGCAAATGCAAATTCCCTACAATGTAAGAGTAATCTAAAATAGAATTGAGGAAATGAATATATTACTAGCAAAAATACTCGTAATTATTTCAAACTCTTACTAAAGACTTATTCATAGATAAGTACAAAAACAGATATCTTTCTAAACAAAATACTTTGCTGGCTACATGCCACGAACAACATTGAATTATAAGAAAGAAATATGCACATTACGTACAGAAAACTGTCACAATAATGTTAGTTTTAATTTTAAATTATCCTGTTCAACAAAACCAAAAAACAACTAAAGACAAAAACACTTACCAAAAACTTTAAAGACTTTCACAGACACGTGTTTCTGTATCCTACACAAGGATACTTCTTCAGTGCTACTTCTTTCAAAGTTGAAAATGAACTAAACAGTCACTTACCAGGTAATAGGTATTTATGCAATAATTATTTATGGTTCTAACGAACAGGATAATCCAAAACAGATTTCGGAGAATTACCAATACAGGTATAATCATAAAACATAATCAAATGCAAATGCAAATTCCCTACAATGTAAGAGTAATCTAAAATAGAATTGAGGAAATGAATATATTACTAGCAAAAATACTCGTAATTATTTCAAACTCTTACTAAAGACTTATTCATAGATAAGTACAAAAACATATATCTTTCTAAACAAAATACTTTGCTGGCTACATGCCACGAACAACATTGAATTATAAGAAAGAAATATGCACATTACGTACAGAAAACTGTCACAATAATGTTAGTTTTAATTTTAAATTATCCTGTTCAACAAAACCAAAAAACAACTAAAGACAAAAACACTTACCAAAAACTTTAAAGACTTTCACAGACACGTGTTTCTGTATCCTACACAAGGATACTTCTTCAGTGCTACTTCTTTCAAAGTTGAAAATGAACTAAACAGTCACTTACCAGGTAATAGGTATTTATGCAATAATTATTTATGGTTCTAACGAACAGGATAATCCAAAACAGATTTCGGAGAATTACCAATACAGGTATAATCATAAAACATAATCAAATGCAAATGCAAATTCCCTACAATGTAAGAGTAATCTAAAATAGAATTGAGGAAATGAATATATTACTAGCAAAAATACTCGTAATTATTTCAAACTCTTACTAAAGACTTATTCATAGATAAGTACAAAAACATATATCTTTCTAAACAAAATACTTTGCTGGCTACATGCCACGAACAACATTGAATTATAAGAAAGAAATATGCACATTACGTACAGAAAACTGTCACAATAATGTTAGTTTTAATTTTAAATTATCCTGTTCGACAAAACCAAAAAACAACTAAAGACAAAAACACTTACCAAAAACTTTAAAGACTTTCACAGACACGTGTTTCTGAATCCTACACAAGGATACTTCTTCAGTGCTACTTCTTTCAAAGTTGAAAATGAACTAAACAGTCACTTACCAGGTAATAGGTATTTATGCAATAATTATTTATGGTTCTAACGAACAGGATAATCCAAAACAGATTTCGGAGAATTACCAATACAGGTATAATCATAAAACATAATCAAATGCAAATGCAAATTCCCTACAATGTAAGAGTAATCTAAAATAGAATTGAGGAAATGAATATATTACTAGCAAAAATACTCGTAATTATTTCAAACTCTTACTAAAGACTTATTCATAGATAAGTACAAAAACATATATCTTTCTAAACAAAATACTTTGCTGGCTACACGCCACGAACAACATTGAATTATAAGAAAGAAATATGCACATTACGTACAGAAAACTGTCACAATAATGTTAGTTTTAATTTTAAATTATCCTGTTCAACAAAACCAAAAAACAACTAAAGACAAAAACACTTACCAAAAACTTTAAAGACTTTCACAGACACGTGTTTCTGTATCCTACACAAGGATACTTCTTCAGTGCTACTTCTTTCAAAGTTGAAAATGAACTAAACAGTCACTTACCAGGTAATAGGTATTTATGCAATAATTATTTATGGTTCTAACGAACAGGATAATCCAAAACAGATTTCGGAGAATTACCAATACAGGTATAATCATAAAACATAATCAAATGCAAATGCAAATTCCCTACAATGTAAGAGTAATCTAAAATAGAATTGAGGAAATGAATATATTACTAGCAAAAATACTCGTAATTATTTCAAACTCTTACTAAAGACTTATTCATAGATAAGTACAAAAACATATATCTTTCTAAACAAAATACTTTGCTGGCTACATGCCACGAACAACATTGAATTATAAGAAAGAAATATGCACATTACGTACAGAAAACTGTCACAATAATGTTAGTTTTAATTTTAAATTATCCTGTTCGACAAAACCAAAAAACGACTAAAGACAAAAACACTTACCAAAAACTTTAAAGACTTTCACAGACACGTGTTTCTGAATCCTACACAAGGATACTTCTTCAGTGCTACTTCTTTCAAAGTTGAAAATGAACTAAACAGTCACTTACCAGGTAATAGGTATTTATGCAATAATTATTTATGGTTCTAACGAACAGGATAATCCAAAACAGATTTCGGAGAATTACCAATACAGGTATAATCATAAAACATAATCAAATGCAAATGCAAATTCCCTACAATGTAAGAGTAATCTAAAATAGAATTGAGGAAATGAATATATTACTAGCAAAAAGACTTATTCATAGATAAGTACAAAAACATATATCTTTCTAAACAAAATACTTTGCTGGCTACATGCCACGAACAACATTGAATTATAAGAAAGAAATATGCACATTACGTACAGAAAACTGTCACAATAATGTTAGTTTTAATTTTAAATTATCCTGTTCAACAAAACCAAAAAACAACTAAAGACAAAAACACTTACCAAAAACTTTAAAGACTTTCACAGACACGTGTTTCTGTATCCTACACAAGGATACTTCTTCAGTGCTACTTCTTTCAAAGTTGAAAATGAACTAAACAGTCACTTACCAGGTAATAGGTATTTATGCAATAATTATTTATGGTTCTAACGAACAGGATAATCCAAAACAGATTTCGGAGAATTATCAATACAGGTATAATCATAAAACATAATCAAATGCAAATGCAAATTCCCTACAATGTAAGAGTAATCTAAAATAGAATTGAGGAAATGAATATATTACTAGCAAAAATACTCGTAATTATTTCAAACTCTTACTAAAGACTTATTCATAGATAAGTACAAAAACATATATCTTTCTAAACAAAATACTTTGCTGGCTACATGCCACGAACAACATTGAATTATAAGAAAGAAATATGCACATTACGTACAGAAAACTGTCACAATAATGTTAGTTTTAATTTTAAATTATCCTGTTCAACAAAACCAAAAAACAACTAAAGACAAAAACACTTACCAAAAACTTTAAAGACTTTCACAGACACGTGTTTCTGTATCCTACACAAGGATACTTCTTCAGTGCTACTTCTTTCAAAGTTGAAAATGAACTAAACAGTCACTTACCAGGTAATAGGTATTTATGCAATAATTATTTATGGTTCTAACGAACAGGATAATCCAAAACAGATTTCGGAGAATTACCAATACAGGTATAATCATAAAACATAATCAAATGCAAATGCAAATTCCCTACAATGTAAGAGTAATCTAAAATAGAATTGAGGAAATGAATATATTACTAGCAAAAATACTCGTAATTATTTCAAACTCTTACTAAAGACTTATTCATAGATAAGTACAAAAACATATATCTTTCTAAACAAAATACTTTGCTGGCTACATGCCACGAACAACATTGAATTATAAGAAAGAAATATGCACATTACGTACAGAAAACTGTCACAATAATGTTAGTTTTAATTTTAAATTATCCTGTTCAACAAAACCAAAAAACAACTAAAGACAAAAACACTTACCAAAAACTTTAAAGACTTTCACAGACACGTGTTTCTGTATCCTACACAAGGATACTTCTTCAGTGCTACTTCTTTCAAAGTTGAAAATGAACTAAACAGTCACTTACCAGGTAATAGGTATTTATGCAATAATTATTTATGGTTCTAACGAACAGGATAATCCAAAACAGATTTCGGAGAATTACCAATACAGGTATAATCATAAAACATAATCAAATGCAAATGCAAATTCCCTACAATGTAAGAGTAATCTAAAATAGAATTGAGGAAATGAATATATTACTAGCAAAAATACTCGTAATTATTTCAAACTCTTACTAAAGACTTATTCATAGATAAGTACAAAAACATATATCTTTCTAAACAAAATACTTTGCTGGCTACATGCCACGAACAACATTGAATTATAAGAAAGAAATATGCACATTACGTACAGAAAACTGTCACAATAATGTTAGTTTTAATTTTAAATTATCCTGTTCAACAAAACCAAAAAACAACTAAAGACAAAAACACTTACCAAAAACTTTAAAGACTTTCACAGACACGTGTTTCTGTATCCTACACAAGGATACTTCTTCAGTGCTACTTCTTTCAAAGTTGAAAATGAACTAAACAGTCACTTACCAGGTAATAGGTATTTATGCAATAATTATTTATGGTTCTAACGAACAGGATAATCCAAAACAGATTTCGGAGAATTACCAATACAGGTATAATCATAAAACATAATCAAATGCAAATGCAAATTCCCTACAATGTAAGAGTAATCTAAAATAGAATTGAGGAAATGAATATATTACTAGCAAAAATACTCGTAATTATTTCAAACTCTTACTAAAGACTTATTCATAGATAAGTACAAAAACATATATCATTCTAAACAAAATACTTTGCTGGCTACATGCCAGCAAAGTATTTTGTTTAGAAAGATATATGTTTTTGTACTTATCTATGAATAAGTCTTTAGTAAGAGTTTGAAATAATTACGAGTATTTTTGCTAGTAATATATTCATTTCCTCAAACCTATTTAATTAACACATTGCTCGAATACAAGATAACCTACTTGTAACTAGAGGTGCTGAAATTAAGTACACACTTGTTACTTCCACATCCATATAGTAGAGTGGAAGTATAGTAACCGTAAAAAAATGTTAAAATTCTTGTTTTGTTAAAATAGATTCAAAATGTCACAAAACGTCGAGATTTAGATAAAATTCTGTCTGTCGGTCGGTCGGTCGGTCATTTTCTTCGCACGTTTCATCTGGAACGGTTTAAGATATTGGACTGAGATTTAGTACACGTATGTATTATACTATATAGAGGTTTGATAAAATAAAATTGAGATATTCATTTGAAATTTGGTACGCGTATGAATTATAACGACATCTGGAACTAGATTATACTTTGAAATGATTCCGTTGAAGGGTTGGAGGTTATTTAGGGGTCAATATGGGGAAATAAGTAAATCAAGCTGGTATGAGTACAGAAACTTGAAATTCGGTGTATGTACAAGAAGTTAAGGTCTCAGATTTTTTTATAATATTTTTCAACCCCCCCACCACCCCTACCCCATTAATGGGGTTGACAAAATAAAGTTGAGATATTCATTTGAAATTTCGTACACGTATGTATTATAACGACGTCTGGAATTAGTTTATATTTTGAGATGATTCCGTTGAAGGGTTGGGGGTTAATTTGGGGTAAATAGAGGAATATAAGTAAAACGTTGGTAAGACTACAGAAACTTGAAATTCGGTGTATGTACTAGAAGCCATAGCGTCAGATTTTCTTATAATATTTTTCAACCCAACCACCCCTACTCCAATATGAAAAGGGTTGAGAAAATAAAATTGAGATATTCATTTGAAATTTGGTACACGTATGTATTATAACGACGTCTGAAACTAGATCATAATTTGAGATGATGCCGTTGAAGGGTTGGGGGTTAAATAGGGGCAAATAGGGGAAAATAAGTAAAGCAAGCTGGTAAGACTACAGAAATTTGGGATTCGGTGTATATACTAGAAATCAAGGCCTCAGATTTCTTTCTAATATTTTTCAAACTCTACCACCTCCGCTTCATTATTAATGGGATTGATAACATCAAATTGAGATATTCACTTGAAAGTTAGTACACGTATGTATTGTAGTGACATCTGATTGAGATGACTCCATTGGGGTGGTAGGTTGTAAATAGTGGAAAATAAGTACGGTAAACTAGAAACTTCATTTTCAACGTATATGGTAGAAACCAACTCCTCAAACTTCTATGACATCTACCCCAAATATTATTAAAATTCTATGACCAATAATTTCCACATACTAGAGTGCAAATATAGTCAAGATATTTCCTTTAAAGTGACTTGGACTAATAATCTGGATGTGGAAGTAGTGATTCCTTAGGCAGCGGTTTTTGTAAGTGCAGCAGGCCATGTCCAAATGTAAAGTTTCCCGGTCGTTTCATTTCCGAGTTAAGAGTAGGAGGTTCCATTTGAAAAAATCGACCTTCAAATGACCTTGACAGTCACGGTCAAAGTCAAAGCCAAGATCACCGCCAGTTGGCCGTGGAAATTTCCTGCAACTTTTGTATTTAAAGTTTTTTCCTAGGATTCGTATTTTTCAAGTTATCCTGCGGTTCCCATACTTTTATGCCTTCCGATATATGTTAGCGTATAGCGTATAGAGGGCTTCTACCCCAACTAAGATTAAAAATCAGGATACAGTAGGAATTTATTGCCATGTGTACTTCATAAACAGCAGAATACTGATGCGCCACCTGACTGACGCCTCTGGCTCGATTGCGTTCGGGATATGAACGAGTGTCCAACAGTTAACTGATGTCATTAGGAAAGAGGCTTTTGAAGGATAGAGGGATACATTGGTAACATATACAACGTGTCCTCTGATTGAGTTCGCTATAGGTGAAATGGACAAAAAATTTTCGAATTCTTTTTCATATTTGGGGGTTCACCCCTGCTTATCTAAAAAGTTGTTTTGGGTGTACTTTTGTTTGTTTTTAAATCACGTAGGCCATGATAGTTAAGCAAAAACGAATTTCTTGTTAGGTAAAGTACCTTTTCTGTAGAAGATACAGCAAAATGTCGTTAAGGAAAGTTATTGATTAAAAAGTTATAGCCCTGTGCAAAATTTTAAAAATATACGCCTACTTTGATGAGTTTGATTTTTTTAATATACCTGTATTTTGCATTTTTTACGAAAAAACAATTGTACGTCAGTTCACTAAAGTGTTTGATCTACCAAGTGTCTAGAGAAAAATTATTTAGTTATTAATGTTTATTGTGAAGCAAAAATACATTGTGAGTTAGGAATCCAATGAATACAAACGACAATTAAAAAATGATAATTCAAAAACTACTATAGGCATCTAGAAATAAACATAAATATGTCGCATCATTATTAAACATTTTTGCTTCAACATATAGCTCTAGTATAGCTTTTAGTGCTCTATAACTGTTCTGGACTTCTTGAAGATGTATACCATCAACTGCTTCTTTAAATTTTGGTTTTTAATAATTCTAAATTATTGTCAAAATTAAAAGCAGAAGTAGAAAAGTAGAAATCCATTATCATTAGATCCGGACTTCTAGGTGGCCAACAATTCGGCCGGTATCTTCCAATCCATTTTTCTGGAATATGATGGTCTAACCATTCCCTGACAAGGATTGCAGAATGTGCAGGGCATCCGTCTTGCTGTAGGAACAATTTCATCCTTTGCGATATGGGTATATTTTCGAGTTGATCCAACAAAAAAGTATTTAGCATTTCCAGGTAAGAATGTTGATTTACATTTCCTTCAAACAAATATGGACCAATTATTCTAAAGTATGAAATCGCAATCCAAACATTCACTTTCTTGGAATATTGCCGTCTACATCGTATACGAAAATTAGGATTTTCCGAGGACCAATACCTACAATTCTGTGAACTTACTGTACCATTAGTGGAAAACGTTGCCTCGTCAGAAAAAATAGTATTTTCGTGAAAGTGTCTATCGCTTAAAATATTCTCGCCCATCCATAAACAGAAATCCAATCTTTTATCGTCGTCATTTTGTTCAAAAGTGTGTACAAATTTTGGTTTATATGGCTGAATTTTATTGACCTTGTATATTTTTTGTATTACACTTTTAGAAATTCCAGTTTGAGTTGCTCTTCTTCTCAGAAATCATTTTGGGAACTCATTCAACGAATCCAATGCAATTAAAGTGCCAGTATCATCTTCATTAAACTCCTTCTTTTTCTTTATGTTTGGTATACTACCAGTTCTTTTAAATTTGTCGACTATATTTTTAGCATCCCTATCTGTTAGTAGTCCATTTGGCCAATGTTCTTTGAATTTTTTTAAGACAGTCCTATAGGAATATGTGTCTTCCAATCCGTAGCACTGAAAAATGAGTATCTTTTGCTCTACTGTGAGCATGATTTTTAGTTAATAATTATGATGCTCATCTGACAGTTATTATTATTAATTTGACAGATAAGCACATAACGCATTTCCTTTTCATGGATGAATTGATGAATATGCATTAAAAGTTTTAAAAGATACAAATTTCAAAATTTAATGTCAATATAGGTTGCTCCTTCCAGGGATATGTGTATATTTTGATACAATTCACCATTTTTTAAAAAATACCACAAAAGTTGTGTCAAAGTAAATGAAAATCGCATTTGTGTAAAATATTGAGATTACCTTGCAAAAAAATCATAACACTTAGGATAAAAATATACGCAAATAACTAAATAATTTTCTTTTCTCGTTTAAATAATTGTGTAAAACTTTAGCAAACCGACACACATTTTTTTTTCGTAAAATGCAATTATATTAAAAAAATAAAATAATCAAATTAGGCGTATATTTTTGCATTTTGAACAGGACTGTAACGTTTTAATCTAAATATCTTTCCTTAGTGACATCTTGCTGTATCTTTTACAGAAAAGGTACTTTACCTAACAAGACATTGGTTTTTGCTTAATTGTCATGGTCTACGTGATTTAGAAACAGTAAAAGTACACCCAAAATAACTTTTCAGATAAGCAGGGGTGAACCCCCAAATATGAAAAAAAAATTCGAAAAATTTTTGTCCATTTCACCTATAGCGCACTCAATGGGAGGACACGCTGTGCATACTAGAAACCCAGGTTCTAATTTTTTAATAACATTTACCACTCCCCACCATTATTCCCAGTAAATTATTAAAGGGGTTAATGAAATAAAATTGAGATAATCACTTGAAATTTGGTACACGTATAAATTATAACGATATTTAGAGAATTATATGATAATATTCGGATATGATTTATGTGAAGGGCTGGAGAGAAAATAGCGGTAAATAGGGGAAAATAAGTATAGCAAGCTAGTAAAAGTCTAGAAATTTGGGATTAGTTGCTTACACTAGAAGCTAGAGCCTCATTTTTTCTAATACCATTTGTAGAGATCTGTAGATTCTAAACAAATGTGCCAATGCAGCTAACTTACCAGAAGCATTCGTTTTGGGTCTCCAGCTCTGCACCAGGCCTTATTCAATCTAAATATATTTCTATATTATAAAACATAGTTGAATGTATATTATATGATTGTAAAAACTGCTGCCTAATAAATCACTACTTCCACATTCAGATTGTTCATCGGTCGCTTTAAAAGAAACATCTTGACTAGATTTGCACTCTAGCATGTGGAAATTATTGATCAAAGCTTCTCAAAATATAATTTAGTTCCAGATGTCGTTATAATACATACGTGTACCAAATTTTAAGTGAATATTTCAATTTTATATTATCAACCCCTTTAATAATGGAGTAGGGTTGGTGGGGGTTGAAAAAGATTATAAATAATCTGAGACCTTGGATTCTAGTACATACACGAATTTCAAGTTTCTGTACTCTTGCCAGCTTGCTTTACATATTTTCCCCTATTTACCCCTTCAACGGAATCATCTCAAAATATAATCCAGTTCCAGATGCCGTTATAACACATACATGTACCAAACTTCAAATGAGTATCTCAATTTTATTTTATCAACCCCTTTAATAATGGACTAGGGCGGTGGGGGGTTGAAAAATATTATAAAAAAATCTGAGGCCTTGGCTTGTAGTACATACATCAAATTTTAAGTTTCTGTACTCTTACCAGCTTGCTTTACATATTTCCCCATATTTACCCCTATTTACCCCGCAACCCTTTACCGGATATCTTCAAAAAATAATCCAGTTCCAGATCTCGTTATAATAGATACGTATACAAAAGTTCAAGTCAATATCTTAAACCGCTCCGGAGAAAGCGTGTGGACGTTTCATGACACTCTAAACATATTTCAAGATAAAAAAAAATTGAAATTTTTTTACGATTACTATACTTCCAATCCACTACGTGAATGTGGAAGTAAAATGAAGTATGAGATACCTAGTATTTTCAAGAATGCAATATTACAATAGCTAAAAAGAATAAAAATATTCAAATGGAAAAAATGTTAGGTTTGTGACCACGAAGTACCACCGAGTTCGAATCCTGGTCAGCATATGGATGTTTAATGACTTTTTAATGTGTTACCGAGAGGGTCAGTAACAGTGGGCTAAAGTTGCTGTTGGGTGGTAGAGTACTGCTACTTGCTGGTATTTCTGGGTTAGAGATTCAGGTCTGACAGATGGCAATATCGCAGGGAATAGTAGTTGTTGTGTTGAATGGTGGAATATCTACAGCTAAACTGTACCAAAACGTAAATATAAATATCATAATTTGAAAAGAAGAATGTTGCTCATTTTAGAGTCATCTGTAACCCTTCCAAAAGGCTATAACTGTGGAATACAAAACTTTATAGGTAACCATATTTATAATGGTCGATTGTATTAGAGGTATTTCAGAATCTTATGAATCGCGAAATGCGCAAGAGGCAAAGTTTGTTCTGGGTTTATAAGTGTATTTTAAAAACACTGACAGCTACCTTGCTGTATACATGACCAAGAGCTCGGGATAAATTGTGAACAATAAATCTAATATTTTTAAGAAGTGTAACTGAGTCCACGAGGGGGATTTTGTCTCTGCGCATATGAAGGTCACAGCTCATGAGATTTTGAAACACCTCTACCTCTTGGCTAACGTAAGCTGTCATTTCCACCAATTGCCTGTTTCGAGGAGAGCAAGAAATTTACGCGTTGCATATCCACTACAAGAAATAATTGATTTACTTAAGGCATACGTGAACAAAATTTTTCTGTATACTCAATTTTATTCAATTTCATTAACTAGTAAAATCAAATACAACTCCTTTGTACTCTTTACACAACTCGTGACATTTTCAACTAGAAAACAATCACCTTACTCAACATGTCTGAAACTAGCCATGGCATGAACATTTAAAATTTCTCAGGTATCTAAGAATATATACTGCTAATATCAAGATAATAAAACGTGCCACAACCATATGTTAGCGGTATATAAGAGAATATTGCAAGAAAAAGCAATTATTAATAGTTATCATTATACTGTATGTTATGGATGATAAACATGACTAATTATGTATGGATTAAAATGATGAGTTTTGCATATTTCGAGATATACTATCTCATAAAATGACAGGGTGAATAGGTGACCATAATTTATGCATGTGAAGATAAAATGGTACACAAATCATTGTCAGCAATAACGAAAATTAATATAAATGTATCAAAAACTAATATTACAATCGTGATGTAGCGAAAGACAATTTCAAAAATATAAAAGTTAGATTTTCATTGTCAGTTTTAATAAAATTTTGCGCATTCGGACGATAAAATGATAAACGAACATTAAAACATGTAATAATAATATTGAAGAAATTAAGATTTTGCTTAATATGATTATTATTAATCAGCAAATCAATTAGGTATTACCCAAGTGCATCAACATTTCTCAAACGCGTGTTGATATAATAATGCAACAAGGTTAGCCGATGCATCTTAAGACGTGTAGGTATAATGCTTATCGAATGGTTGATAATTAGTAGCCGATTTGGAGGGAGTTCTCAGATTTGCTTAATTCCTTAGTAGACTTTTACTAGGTACTTATAAACTACAGTAATGAGAATTTTTACGTATTTATCAAAGTGCCATTCCATAGACTGAAAATCGTTAATCGTATTGGCCTCAGAAGTGGCCTTATTTTTAAAGAGATATTGGCCTAAATATTCCCATCATATGGCCTCTAAAGTCTAATCACCTGCGATCATTAGATTCTGTCCCATCGTCTATTTCGATAAAGATGTGCATTATTTTTAAACTCCCGTTGATACTTTAAAACTTTTCAGTAGAGAACAACAAAATGCAATGACTTGCACAACCACAAATTTTAATCAATATCAACAATTAACCGTTGTATCAGAAAGTGGCAGACAGTGCCTTGAAGCAGTAGGTGTTCATTTTCATTTTTTTAATACACTTTTTTAGTCGTTTATTAATAAAAGAAACTTTTATATACTTAGTTTCATTTTAATTATGATTATGTATGACAGCTGTAACAGATTATGTCATTAGAAGAACAGAGGTTATCAGAAAAAGATGGATAGATGTTTTGACATGCATTGCCTACACTAAATTATTATTTGTACACTTGATATAATGGTCATGCTTTATTTCGGTTAGCACACAGGTGTTTATTTATATATTTAAAGTGATACATATCGCAAAGTTTCTTCGTGATGTTCATGGGTCAACTGAGTGTTGACCTGATTGTTAATAGTTACTTATTGTACTAGTGTGTAATTATGCACATTAGCCGCGCAAGAAAAAGTGAGCCATGAGACCGTCTGACTATTTTCTGAAAGAGTAGGATCTATTAAATTCTTCGAAGTTAATGGAGCCGTTTCTCTAGGAGATAATGGGTTTGTAGAACGGTTGGTATTTGTAGAGTCACACACTGAATCATTAGAATTTTCTGTAACCACCAATAGCTCATTATTACCATCTTCGATGTTAAAAGTATGTGCAGCCAGAAAATCTTCGTCCGTAAATATGTTGGGATTTATAGGATATATCCCAATTGCCTTGAAACCAGAGACTCCTACATCCATTGTAGCAGTTCTGGAATATGCTTTATGGAAAAGTCCTGCTAGGTCATATGGAGTTATTTTCAACAACGCTTTTGATTTCATATACAAATCACATTCTTTGCGAAATGCAGCTTTGAGTGGTGAATGTAAGGTCACATCTAATGGCTGCATTCTGTGTGAGGCTTGGGGCGGTATAGATAGCATGGAGATACCATTATCTCGGCACAAATTGTACGTTTTTAATGTGATGTGAGTACCATAATTATCTAAGACGACTAAGGTTGGATTTTCTTTACTGCATTTTGAATATTTT
The DNA here is from genome assembly GCA_963583905.1 of Stenurella melanura. Lineage (NCBI taxonomy): Eukaryota > Metazoa > Arthropoda > Insecta > Coleoptera > Cerambycidae > Stenurella > Stenurella melanura. Next base: position 92,683,015 of record OY757314.1, read on the forward strand.
AAAATGTCCATCCACTCATAAAATAACTCTTCATTACACCAGCCATTATGAGAGCATTTATATGCAGCACATGGTGGTCCATCTTTCGACAAAAGCGGAGAATGCCTCTTCCTGGAGAAAATAAACACGGGAGGTAAATATCCTCCCGCTGCGTTCATACAAAAAATAACAATAACTGTATTGCCTCTCTCCCAACTTGTTACAGAGCCAACACGTTTCTTCCTTTGGTTGCAACAATAGTTCCAGGATCTTGTACGGTCGATATTCCTGTTTCATCGACGTTATATATTTGATTAGGAGGAAACTTGTTTTTAGCATTAATGACTCCAAATGTTTATAGAATCTTCCTACCTCATCCCTATTGAAAGCTGTTATTCGATTAATGCTAATTGTCTCTGGTTTCCTGAAACTTAGGGTTGGATTTCTTCTTAAAAATGCGTAAAACCAGTCTTTCCCAGCCATGTTCGAATCATTGGAAAAATAGTGTTTTATGTTACTGTTTGTTACGAATTCAAAAGCAGTGCGTCTAATCTCCCGAAGGGTCACACCATATAATAGATCCGCAAAGTATTTTATGCAAAGTGCTAGATCAGGTTCATCTTTTAACGATAAAGTGGAATTTCTTCCCATGCGCGGATCTGTTCTTTTATTTTTTTATCGTCTCTCTTGGAGAGTGCTAAATGGTATGAGGTATTTAAGGCTCGCCTGTCTAATTGAATTCCCTTCTTCTATAAATCGCAGAGCATTTTCCAATTGCTTGACACTCCACTTGGTCTTCTTTCCTTACTTCTTGTAGTTTCGAGGCATCTGCAATAATATTTTGTATTGACAACAGCTTTCCAAATTTCACTTAACTACTTTACATTAGTGATGGGTAATACCCGTCATGACCGGTATTGCCCCAACCACGTTGACCAGTATTCCCCGAAATCACCTTTTAACAGAAAACCCAACCTCACAAAATTAATTTTTTTAAATTTAGGAGTCGCTAGACCTAACATCACTTAACAAGTACCCTATAAGAGCATGCAAAAAAAATATTTATTTGGGCACTTGCGTTGCTTCAAATTTTTTTAAATATAGCAAGAAAAGTGCGTGATAACATCTCAAAATTCTCAACTCGACTACATCTAACACACTACAGATTTTGTAGCCTAATCTTGAGCAGTTACTACCGGCCATTGAATACTAGATGGCAGCACCAGATTTATTTGAATACGTTTCATTTAGTTCATTTAGTGAGAGTACTACGGTGACTGGAATTACCCACCTGACTGGGATTCACCTCCTTTCTGCTACTTTATTTTCTGTAAGATTTCCTAACTTCCGTACAACGCTCTGACAGTCTTATTTGGTATAAGGATTACAATAATGAACAGTTATGAAATATTGACGAAAAATACAAGATATATGATTTTAGAGAAGCAACATGCACTAGAAAATATTGATGCGGTCATGTATGGTATTATACGCAGTACGTATGCCTTGAAGTGGAGAATATTTTTTTATATTTGTCCTGGACGTGATCAGCCTTCTTTATTAGTTTCCTCGGTCTTTATTACATTACCGCATTACACATTATTGAATTAACTCCCGATGAACTTCTTATAGAAGTATGGCGAGGATGTTGAAAATGTACCTAATATAATTGGACGATGTCTGCAATCTGCAAGAGAAATGTAAACTATGGTAATACCACTAGTGTGACAAAACGTAATGATAATAAAGATTTCTGTCAACTGGAAATTCATGTCACAGCTATATACAGACTGTCTATTTTACGAGGGCCACACCAAATATCTCGCTTAATATCTATTGTAGAAGAATAAAGTTTTAGAAACAGTTATCCCATTTTTTGTGAGCTATATTTCAGTAAAAAGAAATTTGAAATCCATAGCCTACTTTATGAGATATATTACAAAAACCTGAAAAATAGAAAAACCACAAACGGTTATAGCTTCCTTATTTGAGGAGATACGAAAAAAGTTAAAGGAATGAAAGTTGACGGCAAAGACAATAAGAATAATAACGTGTAACAAAAAAATCGAAAAATTCAGTTGGCTTTGACATACGCTATTGTGCAAAAATGAAAAATACATATCTCAAAGTAGGCCATGACGCCATTAATTCCGTTATTTTTTTCTCATTCCAACGATATAAAACATGTCACAGAAATTTTAACCGATAGTGTCAATATTTAATATTTTACGAATACCACAATTCATATAATTGAATCGTAACAATCAGCTGTGCCATAATTAGTGAAAAACAATGTATACAGTTATTAATAAATTTGACAGATTGTCACTATTGTATGTTGTATGTTGCGTTGTCGAGTTCTAAGACAAATTTTATATTAGTAATTATGGTGTACACCAATAATAACAAATTCGCATTTATTGTCAGTGCAATTTTGACGCTGAGATGGCAGTCACGGTTTACGGAGATAGATTTCCAGATGCTCCGCAGCCAAATCGAACTATGTTTAGGAAGTTAGTTCAAAATCTAAAAACGCACGGTTCATTTTCAAAAAAAGTAGTAAGGCGAGCGCATGTTGCGGATAATGTAAGAAAAGTGAATAGAGTAATGAATTATGTTAACCAAAATGAGGAAACCTCTTTGAGACAAATTCAGAGAAACCGTCGCATAAAAAAAGACAGTGCAAGAAAAATATTGAAAAAAAAAACGGATTTCGATGCTACAAAATGAAGAAAGTTCAACATTTAAATGAGGGAGATAAGCCAAGGAGAGTAAGATTTTGTAGATGATTATTAAATAAGAAAAGGAATGACGCGTTGATATGTAGCAAAATTCTTTGGTCGGACGAATCAAATTTTTCTAATAATGGATTTTTCAATAGAAATATGCATTATAAGTGGACACGAGAAAATACACATTGGTGCAGAGAGACTGCTTTCCAAGAAAGATTTTCTACGAATGTTTGGTTGGGTCTTTTAGGGACTAAAGTAATTGGACCTTATTTTTATTATGGCAAATTAACCGCTCGTAGATACCTTAATTTTCTGCAAAACGAATTTCAAGATTTTCTTTATGAATTAAAGTGGCAGAAAGATTAAATTATTCATATTTTCAACAAGATAGGGCTCCACCTCACACTGCTGTAATATGTACAAATTATTTAAATCAAGTTATGCCAGATAGCTGGATAGGCACCTATGGACCCATTCTATGGCCAGCTCGATCAACAGATATTACTCCCTTGGATTTTTTTGTCTGGGGTTACATTAAAGACAAGGTATTTCAAACTGCCCCTGAAAATATTGAGGACATCAAAACCAGAATTCGAAACGCATGTGAGGCAATTACTCCTGAAATGCTCCAAAATGTAATGCGTGACGTGTCTCGTAGAGCACGTTTATGTGTCAGAATGCATGGTGCACAATTTGAGCATTTGTAGTTAGAAAAATAAATACACACAATTTCTTTTCAATATAGTAGTAGGTAGTACTGTTATACATAGTTTTTCGTTTTTTTCTTTGGATGTTCGTTTTGTACTTGTATTTTTATTTATGAGATATTTATTGGTTTGTATTAAATTGTAATAAATAATTACGGAATTATAATTATTATAAAGTGAATTTTTACTATTATGGCACAGCTGATTGTTACGATTCAATTATATGAATTGTGGTATTCGTAAAATATTAAATATTGACACTATCGGTTAAAATTTCTGCGACATGTTTTATATCGTTGGAATGAGAAAAAAATAACGGAATTAATGGCGTCATGGCCTACTTTGAGATATGTATTTTTCATTTTTGCACAATAGCGTATGTCAAAGCCAACTGAATTTTTCGATTTTTTTGTTACACGTTATTATTCTTATTGTCTTTGCCGTCAACTTTCATTCCTTTAACTTTTTTCGTATCTCCTCAAATAAGGAAGCTATAACCGTTTGTGGTTTTCCTATTTTTCAGGTTTTTGTAATATATCTCATAAAGTAGGCTATGGATTTCAAATTTCTTTTTACTGAAATATAGCTCACAAAAAATGGGATAACTGTTTCTAAAACTTTATTCTTCTACAATAGATATTAAGCGAGATATTTGGTGTGGCCCTCGTAAAATAGACAGTCTGTATATTATACAGCCACACACAAAAGGAAAATGTCTGGCCTGGGGGTCAGACCGTGTTTATTATATCTTTTCGGCGTTGCTGAAACCGAATCCGAAGACCATTTAACCCCATCACGTCAGGTTGACATAAACTCAAGAAACCCTATAATCCAAGCCCAATTAGCCCATTATACGTAATATATTGAACCCATCAACCCCATAACCCCTTAACGCCTTAATACCCACATAACACCCATAGCTAAATTTATCATGGCCCAGCATTTCTACAAAACTCATCTCACGCAAGAGTGAGAGATCAGTGTAGTGAAGTCTTTCATCATTCGAACAAAATAAATGATCCCTTACACATCGAGGATATTTCCCGTACATGTCTATTTTCTCGCATAAACCTCCCATATCCAGAGCAATATCTCACTGTGTCGGCATCCAGAGCACCTCCACGCAGTGACTGCGGGCAACGGAGCAATTCCGTTATCCCGCTGAGTACCTAGATCACGACGTTCATGCCGTCATGGCAGACACAGCTGGAAGACGGTTTACGAGACAGAGATTCAGATACCCATAATCGGCGGTAGATGAGGGTGAGAGAGCGGGCCCGCGGGCGTTGCCATCATGCGACCGCAGCTGTACATTGGTTGGGGACTTGGTTAATGTAGAATTCAACACTGCAAGAAAAATGGGCAAAGTCGAAATCGCATGACTGTGATGAAGATCATAATGTCTTTTGTTATGTTGAGTTCAAAATAAGCTCTATTCGGAAAAACATCGATGACGACATTCGTGGGATAAACCACTGGGCTCCTGACATAATCTGCAATTGTTGCAGAAAGATGCTGAATTGTTGGAAAAAGATAAGAATAGAGAGTATATCCAGTTACCTATTCCAAAGTTTCGAAAACGTCCTCGCTGTGAAATGCATGATAGATTGCGTTATGAGGGTTATGTTGTTAATGGAATTTGAGGTTAAGGAGTTAAGGAGTTATGGGGATAAGGGGTTATGGGTTATGGGATGAAAGGGTTATGGGATTACTGGGTTCAATATGGTAGGTATAACACTCTAATTGGTTTTGGATTATAAGGTATTTTGAGGTTATGTCAAAAACTTGACGGGATGGGGTTAAGCGGACTTCGGATTCGGTTGCAGTAACCCTAAGAACATATAGTAAACATGGTGTGACCCTCAGGCCAGCATTTTTTCTTTGTGTGGCTGTGTTATCAGTCTAGTTTACTTAAACCAACAATATCGTTAATTTAACCAAAAATTTGTATTGTTAAAGTGATTCTTCTTAGACATAATAATAGTAATGATAATAATAATAATATTAATAGTAACTCTAAAATATTCCAACAATAAAATATCAAAATAACAGTTTCAAAGTTCTCACTTACATCGGCTGCTCAACAGAAAAAATTTCCTCTTTTTAAAAAAAACGTAATGTTAATGTAGCTTTCAAAACTAATAACACAATGGGAAAACATTTAAAAAATGCAAAAGACAAAATTTCATCAGAAAATAAATCAGGCGTCTATAAGTTGACTTGTGCTGCTTGTCCTAAGGTACATATTGGACAAAGAGGAAGAAATTTTGGTAAACGGTTATCAGAACACAAAAGAAGTTACACCAGTAATAAAACAGACTCAACTTATGCTAACCACATAATACAAGTAGGTCACGTGTTCAACTAAGAGTTTAAAATTTTACACACCGAGAAAAAAGGGTTAAAATTCGATTTACTAGAATCTCTAGAAATAAACTGAAGTCGTCTGATATTTTATTAAATGACCAAATTGAAATAAACTCATCTCCCTTACTAAATTTATTTACTTAGACTATTAAAATTAGAATCAATAAATTACCTAGAAATATATGTACCTTTCCATTTAGTAATTAAAATTATATTGTACTTTTCCGCTTAGCAATTAAAATTCGGATTAGGTCAAAATTGTATAAAACCTTATAGTCTGTGCATTGTAAAATTAGTATACCAGTACTCAACATCCGAAGAAGCCACTGTGTGCCGAAACAATTGTCATGTTGAAAAGAAATAAAGTGAAAATCAAAAACTAATATAGTTTTCTTCCCAATTACTAAAATGTTGCCGTTGTATTACTTGTATTTTTACGTTCTCGCGAAGCAAAACTGTAGCTAAACCAGAAACATTTTGAATGACCGACTCGCAAGAGTAAGAGAAAATATTTTCAAAACTGACACGAAATAAGAACAAAACAAAATGTATTAAGTTTTTCTTTTGACGCTTTTATGACTATGTCTAGATAATGCTAGTCTAATTAGCCAAATGCACTTTGAATGGATTATTTAACATTCGGATGTTGACAAAAGCTATAATTATATTAATACTTTACTTACAATTAGAGAGTTTTCCTCGCGAATTACTGTTTTTTTTTAAATTCCCTAACTTCTGTACAACGCTTTACGACTTTTTTAAACGTTTCAAGTTTTTCGATATACTTTTACTTTCAATGCTTTTCCAAGAAGGAAGTACTTAATTATTTTTGTCAGTTAGAACCAATGAGGTCCCTAAATATTCTCATTTAGAGCTCCAAGGAAAACTTCACCTTGAAACACTCATTTTCATCTTTGAACATTCATGTAAATTGAAAATGAAATTAAATACCAACGATTTAAACGAAATTGTTAAGCAGGGACAGAGAATTTAATATTTTCTTCTTACTTTTTATTTGGTATTTTTACACTTTCTATAAAATGTAACATAAAACTAAAATTAACGGTTTTAACCCACAATAGATAGGTACATATTTCATTAAATTATTTTATTACATATCCGTTCAAAAATGAATATCTGTTTAAACATGTTTATGTATAATAAATAATTATTGTTCGGATTGGACTTTAACCAAAGAAAAAAATATGTCTTTTATATTTATAAATTAATATAAAATGCATCTCAATCACTAATATGTACTACTAAATAATTTATATATTTTATTGGAGTGTTTTGATTTCAACAGTAATATCATTTTGAATTGCGATTATCGTACGTAATAGTACAATATCCACCATAGCTATTTTGAAAACACGTCATTTGTAAAGAGGTCATGAATAGTCGCGTTATTTCAATATGAAAAATCTGAAAATCTCCAAAATTGAAAGTACACGGTCAATTGACTTCATTTTTGTTGCAGAGTTCAAAAAGACATTTGGAAAAAACAGTACCTTTTATTTTTTGGCGGAAATGTTTGGCTTAATTTTTTATCCAATAATTGGTCAATTTTAATGGGCAATTTAATTAAATTAATTGAAAAATTTGTTGTTATACCCAGTATGCCATAAAATTGGACGAAAATGGTTGCTCGGAGGTTTTTAGGGTCGCTGATCATGAATCTGTGGTTCAAATTGTCTTTTTGAACTTGAACCCCATTTTCGTCTAATTATTTCCACATTCACATTGTGGAGTAGAAGTATAGTAATCGTAAAAAAAAATTTCAAACATTTTTTTGTTGAAATAGGTTTAGAATGTCGAGATTTTAAATTTGAGAAAAAAAAAGTTCTGTCTGTCGGTCTGTAACTTTTTTTGTGCGCACGATATCTCTGGAAGGGTTTAAAATATTGACTTGAAATTTTATACACCACTAAGTATATCAAGATCTGGAACTGGATTGTCTTTTCAACACATCCGATGAAGGGTTGGGGGTGAATAGGGGTAAATAGGAGAAAATAAGTAAATCAAGCTGGTAAGAGTACAAAAATTTGGGATTTGGTGTACATACTAGAAGCTAAGACCTTGAATTTCTTTATAATATTTCCATCCCCCCGCACCACCCCCACCCCATTACAAAAGGGGTTCATAAAATAAAATTGAGATATTCACTTGAAATTTAGTACACGTATACATTATAACGATACCTAGAACTTGATTATATTTTGAGATGATTCGGTTGAAGGGTTGGCGGTTAAATAAGGGTAAAAGGGGAAAAAAGTAAAGCAGGCTGGTACGAGTACAGAAACTTGGAATTTGGTGTATATACTAGAAGCAAGGGCCTCAGATTTTTTTATAATATTTTCATCCCCCTGAACCACCCCCACTCCATTATAAAAGGGGTTAATAAAATAAAATTGATATATTCACTTGAAATGTGGTACACGTATATATTATAAGGATACCTACAACTAGATTATATTTTGAGGTGTTTCCGTTGAAGGGTTGGGGGTTAAATAGGGGTAAATAGGGGAAAATAAGTAAAGTAGGCTGTTAAGAATACAGAAACTTGGAATTAGGTGTATATACTAGAAGCCAAGGCCTTTTTTAGGATTAGGATTTAGGATTTTTTTATAATATTTTTCAATTCTCCCACCACCCCCACTACATTATTAAATGGGTTGATGAAATAAAATTTAGATATTCACTTGAAATTTAGTACACGTTTTTTTTTTTTTTCGGGGTGGAAATCCTTTATGGACACCTATGCGGTAGTGTGGGACTCACCTCTAAAGGCATACCCACTAAAAATCACCCCTCTTCAGTGTGGAGTGTATCCTGGCACCGCTCTCGCTCCACTTCAGGATACACGTCAATCAATCTATAGTTGTTGTTTTCAGTCAGAGGCCTTGCTCCCTTAAACAGCGTAGGGGGTATAGGTCGTTGTCCCTCTCATCCTCTCCTTTGCGCTCCATGATTCGCTTGATCGCTGTCTCGGAATTTGCCCAGTTGTCTTCGGACTGCAACATGTACTCAGTTCTTCTGGTCTTAGACGGTTTATGTTCAGCCTTACGTCCGCCCATCTGTTGCAGTGGACGTACGTATTATAACGACACCTGAAACGAAATTGTGTTTTGAGATGATTCCGTTGAAGGATTGGGGGTTAAGTAGGAGTAAATAGGCCAATATAAAACTAAGATTAGATAAGACTAGATTATATTTTGAGATGACTCCGTTGAAGAGTTGAGGGTTAAATAGGGATGAATATGGCAAAATAAGTAAAGCAAACTGGTAAGAGTACAGAAACTTGGAATTTGGTGTATATACTAGAAGCCAAGGCGTCAGATTTTTTTAAATATTTTTCAACTCTTACACCACCCCCACTACATTATTAAGGGGGTTTATAAAATAAAATTGATATATTCCCTTGAAATTTGATATACGTATGTATTATAACGACATCTGGAACTAGATTATATTTTGAGATGATGCCGTTGAAGAATTGAGGGTTAAATAGGGGTGAATATATCAAAATAAGTAAAACAAGCTGGTAAGACTACAGAAACTTCGAATTTTGTGTATATACTAGAAGTCAAGGCCTCTAATTTTTGTACAATATTTTCCAACTCTCCCACGGCCACCACTTCCTTATTAAAGGGCTTGATAAAATAAAATTGAGATATTCACTTGAAATTTGGTACAAGTACATATTATAACGATATCTGGAACTTGATTATGTTTTGAAATTATTCCGTTGGAGGGTTGGGGGTTAAATAGGGGTGATTATGGGGAAATAAGTAAAACAAGCTGGTAAGAGTACAGAAACTTGGAATTTGATGTATATAGCTAAGGCCTCAGATATTTCTATAACGTTTTTCAACCCCTCTATTACCCCCACACCATTATTAAAGGGGTTGATAAAATATAATTGACGTACTCACTTGAAATTTGTTACGCGTATGTATTATAACGACGTCTGGAACTAGATTATATATTGAGATGATTCCCTTAAAGGAGGGGGTGGGGTGTTGGGGACATAAGGTGGAAGAAGTTAATAAGTGTCCAGAAACTTCGCATTTGGAGTATATAATAGAAACCAAACATTTCAAATTCTTTTATGACATCTTTCTCAAATATTACTCATTAAAATTTTATGAATAATTATTTCCACATACTAGAGTGCAAATGTAATCAAAATAATTTCCTTCAAAGAGACTTGAATGGAAAATCTACATATGGAAGTCGTGTTTCCTCAGGTAGCGGTTTTTTATGGCATAATGTTCTTCAATTAATTTAATTAAATTGCCCATTAAGATTGGCCAATTATTGGACAAAATATGAAAGGTACTGTTTCTTCTTAAATATCTCTGAACTCCTTGCAACAAAAATGAAGTCAATTGACTTTCTGACTGTACTTTCAATTTTAGATGTAAAATGCCAAAGAAAAATGTTCTGATTTGCATGATACTTCTTCGTAATTATAAATTGTTACATAAACACTTTTTCGCTGCTATTAATAGTTGTTCGACCGAAAGTAATTTAATAAGATATCAGAAAACGTGAAAATGATTTATGATGTTTATATTAGTAATCAATCAACAGGAACGTTATAAATCATTTTGAAATTTTTATAACAAATAATTCAATAATTAACTGAATGAGAAACCTTATTCACTCCAAATATGATGAATAATATGGTCAGTACTTCAAAATACTGAACATTTGATGACTAGTGATGGTTTGACGACTAGTATTGATAGAGATTCGGATCATCATTCAAACTTACCTGGCCTGCTAATGCAAGCTGCGCACTTGTCTGTCTGCCGCATCTTTCCCTTTACGTCACGTTCACGACCCCATATTTTCAAGTTGTAAATATTGAGGAGTAAAGGCAGATTTGTATTTGAAACGTGGGTTATCTACTGCTACGTTGGCTGTATACTCTGTTTGGAAAGATTGAAAGTTAGATCCAAGAGCGTGCAGTTCTACAGGTCTCACAAATTCCATTTTTTTAAAAATTTTTTCCGCAATATGCAATCTACGACCGATAATTCGATCATCCGTAATCCATTTACTTAAATTTCACCTTTAATAAGTAATTATAAATCGTATACATAATATACAAAACTATCTAGCGCAACGCCACTGTAAGACAAGTCGTACTCATACAATTCAATTCAATTTTATAAGCTTTGTCGAGTGGGACTTCAAGGTTATTTGGGGGTTGATAATTAAAATAGGGCAAATCCAAACAACACAACACTATATTCACACAATTATTGCTTAACAGTTTGCCCATACTATGTCTAACCAACTCCATTGATTTCCAACACTTAACCTTGATCCTGACAGCTAACGAAGATCAAAATGTCGAAGATCAAAAGTCACGTCGGAGATCAAATGCCATGTCGGAGACCAAATGTCATATCGGGAATCAAATGCTATATGAGGGATCAAAGGTAATGTCGGAGATGAAATACGTCGGCGCAGATCAAGTTGTATCGAAGATCAAAGTATAAAAGATCATAAGATCATGTCGTAGTTACAGTATATTAGCGTAGGTCAAATAACGTACTATCAGAAATTAAACCAATTGCGTAGATCAAGTAGCATATCGGAGATCAATCCAATTAACGTAGATCAAATCTCATATCGGAGATAAGTTTTTTTAAAATTTTACGGAGATCAGTTTCCTTTTATTTTTAGGAGACCAGGCTTTCTTTTATTTTGCTGAGACCAGTTTCTTATTTCTATTTTACGGAGATCAATTTTTACTTCCCTCGCATACCGAAGGGATGTATTGTGTTCGAGAAGAAATCACCCTCCGAGATTTTTTCAGATTTTGACGTTTTAGATCACGTAGATTACGAAAATATAGGTTTTTTATTCCGTCTGTCTGTCTGTTGGTGCATTAAATAAAAAAACTGGCTGAAGAAATGGTTAAACTTTCACTGGAAAATATATAGGGTGGACTGTCCAAAGGGAATAAATAACGAAAAATTTTTTTTTTCCTCAAATTTAAAATTTCCACGTTTCATAACACGCTAAACCTATTTCAGAAAAAAAAAATTTTTTTCACCAATATTTTTAGGCATTCTAAACCTAAGTATTAAAAAAAAAACAATTTTTTTTAATCGGCATTTTTGAAAATGTTTTTTCCACGAATAAATGGAAAAATTTCATTTATTTCGCAAATTTAAAATTTCCACGTATCATGACATTCCAAACCTATTCCGAAAAAAAAATAGCAACATTTTTTTACCATTTTGGAAAAAAAATTTACCACTAGAATAGATGGAATTTTTTTTTTGCTCAAATTTAAAGTTTTCACGTTTCATGACAAACCTATTTTAGAAAAAAAAAAAAATTCAGCAATAATTTTGAAAAATTTCTTACTAAAATAGACGGAAAAATTTGTCTTCTTTGCTCAAATTTAAAATTTTCACATTTCATGGCGATCTAAATCTATTAAAAAAAAATACATAATTTTTAAATTTGTAATCTTTTTTTACTACTATAGAATAGAAGGAAAACTTTCCATTTTGCTCAAATTTAAAATTTCAACGTTTTATGATATTCTAAACCTATTTCAGAAGCAAAAAATTTTGAAAATTTTTTAACATTTTTGAAAAATTTCAAAAAAAAAATTAATCACCACTATACTTCCACTCCACTACGTGTGGAATTGAAAATGTGACAGATGGCAATAATATTTGGCATATGCATAGTCATGGTGGACATTTGTAAAAGTATTTGCGCAAGCCTTCCATATATTTTTTTCCTTCTTCAATTCTTTGGGACTTCCTGCCACATGTATGTTTTCTTTCTAAGCGGTGCTATGGGAATCTACAAAATATATCACAATTAACCAATATGTTACTGGTAAAAAACCTCTACGCCTGTGACGTTTACGTCAAAGGATCAGTTAAAGGTTGTTTTTTTTTTATAAATAAACAACACAAATAAGTATAAAAACTTGAAATTAAATATTTCGCCGACGTCTAATCTAATCTGTTTCCTTTTTCAAGGCTTTTTTTGAAAAATCTTTTTTGCTGTGTATGACAAATACACAGCTCTAAGAATGTTTGTTATATTCAATATCCATAGATACTTACTATTTACACAGAACTGTTGATATAGTTAACAGTTTTTTAGTTTCTATACAATGTTAAGTTTGTGAAGTTCTTCTTTTAACATTGGCAGCCAAGTTGTACAGACATCTACGGAACAATTCGACACGCAATTATCCTCATTCAATAATATTATCGCGGATTCTTTAATTAAAGAATGGTTGGGATTATTAAACACTACCTATGGCTCAATACTTTAAATTGCAACTGCGGTAGTCAGGGGTTTACCGCTCATTAGGCTTTTCAATACAAATCTATCACGTGGTAAAACTTTCAGTATGCGAAACGGTCCTCGAAATTTTGGCATAAGTTTATGACTTGGCTTGACCTATCTGTTTGAGAGATATCAAGGGAAGCAGCAGACTTTATATGTTTGGATCGTGATCCGGACGTTCTGATTTTAAACATTAGTGTTGGAAAATGGAAAAGATACTGTCAATATTATTCATCGTATAATGTAGTGCGTTTCAATATTGTGTCAATACCTAGTTTATTTCGCACTGCACACCACAATGGGCGGCAGTGATATCAAAAAGTTTTAAACTAGAGCGAGCTAGATGAGGTTCGAAAAACGAAATTCCCACAACTTTCTACGAGTAGAAAAATAAAACCATAAACCATGCATGTTGATACAGTAGAAAATTATCACTTCAAATAGGTGTGTGGCTGAGAGTGATAAAATGTACCAGCCAACAGCATGGATATTTCATTCGTCTTTTATTCTGACACATCGCTTAATACGTCGCTCGGCATTTTATTCATAATTCTAAAATTATAATTAAATACACTGTCTTTTGCAAATTGATATTCGATTAAAGCCAAAAATTTCAGTTAGCAGCCAGACTGGTACAGGCAAAATGTTAACCGCCTAAGTGTAGAAAGAGAATGAGCATTGAAGGAATACTCTGTCATATTATATATATTTGCTCATTTAGCAGGTATTTGCTATTGAACTTGATGAGCAATTACGGAATGATAAGGTGGGCAGAGGAATGGGCACCAACATCATCGAAAGAATGATTAAATGATTCATGGAAGATCACTCGCTCACGCTCTCTCAAAGGAAAAAATAGGTCTTAGACAAGGGCAATATTTCTATGGGAATTAATTTTTTTATGTTACTTTTGATTATAATACATTTCGTCGTAGTGTGGACTGTTGAGTTAAATTCTTCCTTGAGACAGGTGGTATGAAACCAAAAGAGTAAAGAAACGCAAACCTCAACTCACTGAGGATTTAAAAGAAATCATGAACTTCTGAGCATGTTTCCACCTATTGTATTTCCAGTACTGAATGCTCACATTTTTTTAAATTGTAACTTACGGTAAACAAAAGATTAGATTCGTTCTTTCGTTGTATATAAATGAGTATAATGGTCAGCTTGTTTCTTCTCCGAGGAGTGTGCTACAGGTAAATTATTCCAAGCAGAGAAATTATTAATATAATTTTTAAATATTTGGCAATTATCTACAATCAAATCTATCTTGTGTTGCGTCGCAAAATACAATTGTTTTAAACTAATTTGTTTATCAGATTATAAATCATTTTTGATGTTTAAATATGTTTTAGGAATTTATATTTACAGGGATATTCGGATTCAGTCAACTTAATATACAACTATTCGCATTATCAAAAATGCGTATATATAAGGATAAAGCAGTTCAAAGATTAATAATGAGTAATGCTCGCACACGAACATCTGCGTTAAACTAATATCTTTTATTTTTTCTAGAAGCGAATTAAACCAGTACATCAAATTATTAAGTAAATATTAGGTATGGTAAGTATTTTTAAATTTGATGTAATTAATATGAATAATTGGTATTATATTTATCACAATTAGCCGGTTGACAAGACAGAGACGGGTATATGACCTATTATTCCAAAATTGAATGCTATTTATTACCTACCTAAAAAGGCACGAACAAGTGAACAATACAAAAGTAATTTTTATATATATTCTTCAGCTCTAATTTCGTTAATCCTTAGATTTAAATAAACAAAACAAAGCAATATATTAAGTTTTATCTTAAAAATTTATCACCATGTCACCAATTAAATTAGCCACTACACTGAAAGCTATTTAAAACATTTATTTGTATTATATTATAATCTTTCATCTTGCAGAGAAATTATATATTTAGAGCCACCGATTTCTGATGACATATGTAACAGAAAAATTTAGGAAAAATATCAGTTGGGGAGAAAAGAGGAGATTTTTTCCTCAGTAAAAACGTGAGACGCTCACAATACTAAAAACATAAAATTGTACTGATCAGAATGAGTACAATTTTCTGTTTTGAATATTGTGAGCGTCTTACGTTTTTACGTTTATTAATGTAATTATTATTATTATTATCAACATTATTTTTTTCTTTTCAGTCCATTCTTTTATTTAACTGTTTCAGTTGGTTTGTAAAAGCGTGTTTCTAATCTTTTCAATTTTTTTTTCTTTTTAGTTTTGTCTCAATTAAACTAGTGTGTTTGATTGATAAAGTTCCCTAGTTACTGTGACGTTCTTTCTTCCAGTTGCCTAGCGCATAGGCAAGTGGAGGCGTCACTTTGGCGCTGAGCTATATTTCGGTTAAATTCGGTAATCTCGAGCGCCACCTTTGCAATTTTTACGTGGGGCAAAGTTCCCACATTAGCCTCCTAAACGCAGCCTGTTGCAGTAGAGCTGGGATAGCTACAGTGGAGACTCGGTATGTCCAGGGGTCTGGGCGGCAGATTAGACTTTCACTCATATTCAACAGTAAAAGGCAGATGTCGGTAAATAACAAAGTTTATTAACATACAATTAAATTTTTACAAAACAATAAAAAACGGTTAGGTACCAAAATATGGAGTTACTCATAAATACGATAACAAAAACTTAAGATATGTCATTTTAGTTTAATTTGATTCAAGTAGGGCGCCATTTTGTGACGTACGGGTAACCAGGCGGTGAGAAGCTAGTTAGCTACTAGTTGCTCATTAATGCGGAAGCAAGCGGTGGTAAGCAAGCAAATGGTGAAAACGGTAAAAAAAAAAATGAAATCAGTAGAAAAACAGTAAGCGGAAAAACGGTAAATGGTAAGAAACAACACCACAGTAAGTAATAAAAGCTAGCATGCTAGTATGCAAGTACCAGGCAGAAGCAAGCGGTTATCAACAGCATGCCTAAATGAACGGTCAGGGTGTAAGTGTGAAGAACTTGGCAAAATGAAATAAAACTGATACCAAATAAATAAAACGGTTTTCGGATTCGGTGCGGTGTGTAACTTAAGCCACACTCGGATCGGAAAATAAAACGGTTATCGGATTCGGAGCGGTGTGTAACCTTGGTTACACTCCGTTCGGGAAATAAAAGGGTTATCGGATTTGGTATCAGCTTACGGCGGAGATTATTCTGCCTAGACGGACAGAAAGCAATAAGCAGAACGGTGGTATTTTGGTTCGGTTCGAAAATGTTGAAATTACATCAACACTTGATGCGGTGTTTGCCAAGCGCGTCAAACCCCACAGCTGGGTGCCTTCTTTAAATGCATTTCGGTTCAGCCGCGTGGTATCTTGTCGGATTTGATGCGGAAAATTTTCTATGTATCAGAATATAATGTTAATTTATTTACGGTAGCCTAGATTTTATTCTCAATTCCCGGACTATAATAAATTTCTACAAATTATTTCAAAGTAATAGTCGGGGCAAACTAACATAATTTTAATCAGAATACGGAAAAATAGAAACCAGAACTAGCCCAACGGGAAATGGTTGGGGGGGTTACTAACATGAAAAAAAAAATAAATGCAGTTACTGACCCTGGGGACTAACTTAAGGGGGGGGGGGGGGTAAAGTGAAAAATATTCAAAGTCAATAGTTTGGATGCGTATTACGAGAAAATTTGACGTCGGAGATAAAAATGTTCAACAGCAAAGTTGTAGGTAACAAAAAGATCTTTCATTTTTGTTAAGGGTACTTTTCATCATAACCTCAAAATTATCGAGAAATTTAAAAATTTTCCATAAAATTATAAAATTTTCGTTTTTATATTATAACTTTTATAAAAATTAATAAATTGTTATGAAACTTGGTGAAAAGATACCTTTATATATTATAAATAACCAAAAAAATTTTCAAAAGAAAATAATGGAAAATTTTTGATTTTGAATTTTTTCAAAAAAAAAAGTCCTTTTTTCAGACGAAAATTGTATGGTGGAAAATCATCGTAAATAGATTTTTCAAAGCTCATTTTGTTTGTTTTTTCGTCTACTTTTTGATAAATCAGAGACACAATATAGCTTCTATTTAAGAATATGCTAAAAAATGCAAAAAACGAAAAAAGTCAATTTTGAAAAAAAAAAATTTCAGTAATTGTTGATAATTTTGTTTAAATTTCAAAAAAATATTAAAATTAATTTCACCAATCGATTCTACGTGAAAAAATATTTAAGAAACTGTATTTTGTTGTTAAAAATTACTCCAATATTTAGGGGTGGTAAAGGGTTGCTTCTGGAGGGTGAATAAAGTAATGATCGTTCTCATGCAATTTTCGGCTAAAATTGACGTTAAACAAAAAATTAGTAATCAATAAAAGTTGTAGATTTTGAAAAATTCTTCAAGTTTTGTAGAGGTCATTTTTACCATAACCTCAAAATTTAAAAAAAAAATGCAAAAAATGTATTTTTTTACATTTTTTACTTTTTTAAACTTTCTTATTATTTCTTTTCTTCTTATTTTTGTGTACTTAGTAGACAAAATGTGTGGTTGAATAAAAGTATTATAGTAATGATATTAGAAAACTTTAAAAATTAGAAAAAATATACGGAAAGATTAACGCGCATGATCAGAACTACAGACAGTACACCTATCTCTCAATCATAGAGGCTCTATGGGTATTTGATATACACCAGGCTTTTATTTTCAGCCATACCAACAAGCGTCTAGCCCCCGTTAAGCAACTTTTATTCCCAGAGAGAGGAATGTGACAATAAATTTTTTTAAAGTTGAGAAATTGAAATTTTTCGTGTTAAAATTATTGACAATTAGATATCAGAATAGGTTAGTAGGTTTTTATTCTGATATCTAATTGTTAATAATTTTTTCACAAAATAACACGAAAAATTTCAATTTCTCAACTTTAAAAAAATTTATTGTCACATTCCTCTCTCTGGGAATAAAAGTTGCTTCCCGGGGGCTAGACGCTTGTTGGTATGGCGGAAAATAAAAGCCTCGTGTATAACAAATGCCCATAGGAGCCTCTATGATTGAGAGATAGGTGTACTGTCTGTAGTTCTGATCATGCGCGTTAATCTTTTCGTATATTTTTTCTAATTTTTAAAGTTTTCTAATATCATTACTATAATACTTTTATTCAACCACACATTTTGTCTACTAAGTACACAAAAATAAGAAGAAAAGAAATAATAAGAAAGTAAATGTAAAAAAATACATTTTTTGCATTTTTTTTTTAATTTTGAGGTTATGGTAAAAATGACCTCTACAAAACTTGAAGAATTTTTCAAAATCTACAACTTTTATTGATTACTAATTTTTTGTTTAACGTCAATTTTAGCCGAAAATTGCATGAGAACGATCATTACTTTATTCACCCTCCAGAAGCAACCCTTTACCACCCCTAAATATTGGAGTAATTTTTAACAACAAAATACAGTTTCTTAAATATTTTTTCACGTAGAATCGATTGGTGAAATTAATTTTAACATTTTTTTGAAATTTAAACAAAATTATCAACAATTACTGAAATTTTTTTTTTTCAAAATTGACTTTTTTCGTTTTTTGCATTTTTTAGCATATTCTTAAATAGAAGCTATATTGTGTCTCTGATTTATCAAAAAGTAGACGAAAAAACAAACAAAATGAGCTTTGAAAAATCTATTTACGATGATTTTCCACCATACAATTTTCGTCTGAAAAAAGGACTTTTTTTTTTGAAAAAATTCAAAATCAAAAATTTTCCATTATTTTCTTTTGAAAATTTTTTTGGTTATTTATAATATATAAAGGTATCTTTTCAACTAGTTTCATAACAATTCATTAATTTTTATAAAAGTTATAATATAAAAACGAAAATTTTATTATTTTTTGGAAAATTTTTAAATTTCTCGATAATTTTGAGGTTATGATGAAAAGTACCCTTAACAAAAATGAAAGATCTTTTTATTACCTACAACTTTGCTGTTGAACATTTTTATTTCCGACGTCAAATTTTCTCGTAATACGCATCCAAACTATTGACTTTGAATTTTTTTCATTTAACCCCCCTTCCTTAAGTTAGTCCCCAAGGTCAGTAACTGCATTTATTTTTTTTTCATGTTAGTAACCCCCCCAACCATTTCCAGTTAGGCTAGTTCTGGTTTCTATTTTTCCGTGCTCAAATTTAGTTTGCCCCGACTATAAGGAATTTTGATTCATTTCGTATCAGTACAAAATATTGGAAACAAAATGAACGGTAAATTAACAATAACACTACAATAAATTTCACAAAGATAATTTTTGCAAAGACAGATTTTATTTTGCTACGAACTAGCTAAAATAATATATACGGTAATTATAACTTCTACACATTTGGTAGAACAACATACTATTTTATCGCAGTACCATCACAAATGGTCTCGATTAAAATAATATAAACGGTAAACAGTTTTCTCTCGAAATATCATTTATGTCCATTTTCCCATTTGGAAATTCTTGCGAACATAGCTATTTGGATAAAATCGGAGAAGTTGACAGGTCCTAACTCTCTTACTATTGTAATAATTTAACTTTCAATTTATTTAATTTCGGCTAAGTAGGAAAATAATAATTATATTCTGATACATTTAAACGGAATCGGTTTCAAATTATTGCTTTAAAACAAGCATTTCAGTGAATTACTCTTATCGGTGTTAATACGAAAAGGCCGACAAGAAACCAACGGCGAATTATAAAACGGTGTACTTACATGTGTTGGGTATACGGAATAGTACCCGACTGGGCTATTTGACGGATCGGACAGAAGTGGTATTCAAATCTGGTCTGATAAAAACTAATTTACGCAATTTTTCTAATTAATGTTAATATTACGGACAGCGCCCTCACTGCCAGGTTTATCAAATTACCTATTTAAAGTAGAAATCTGTTTCGCGGTTTAGCTAGCTAAATTAGGAGAAATCTATAATAATAATTTACAGTACATATGTTCGAATGTAAGCGGAGCAAATAACGAAGTATATTATTAATTTAAACTGCATTTTTGGCAACGGAAAATTTACCTCGCTACATTACAAGGTTACAAAGATTCAAAGTTACAGGTCAGGCTAATGAATTGTTCAATTTTTCCGGTACATGGTAGCATATGTTTGATACGCTTTTATTAGCTAAACCTGTATAGTTCGCTGCATAAATTCAAGGCACATAAAAAGCCGACCGTAAATCACTGTCTCGTTAGGATAAGAAATATCCCACATAGTCGTACTTAAAATTTTTGTAACCAATAACAGTAAAAATTTAAAAGTATTGTCTTTGGTAAATAAATAGTTGTTTGATACAGTGTTAAATTAAAATTTCTTACTGTATCTTGCTTATGTCAAGGTCGGAATAATATCTTATATATTTGTGGAGCATTGACAATATCGATATTCCATGATACACTGACCCCAGACAGCACAAAGTTAATCTACGGCCGTCCTAGTGATATAGAAGTTAGGATTAGCAATATCCTGAGGATATTCCAAAATACGCCCAGCAACATCCCTGGGATCCAGAATTTACACTATTTTCCATATCCTCAGGATATTTCACAAACGAATTTTTATGTATTCGTAGGATTAATCTGGGATCCTTAGAGGATCTGTTTTTTGCTATCCACAGGATATCATTGTAGGCCAGGCTAGCGAAAAACGTTTCAAAGGCTAAGCTTTTCCAAGAAATAGAATGATAGATTTCATGAAAATGTAATCCATTGGAATGAAAATTTTTTTAAGACAAAGTAGATAAATAAATTCATTTTAGGTCTTTGTTCTCATTTTTAACTGAATCTTCATAATCGTAGGGGGTTATGTGGATACTAGTTTAATCTGCATGGCCGTAGGGGACTGTGTAGATGCTAGTGTTAGAATGAGAATTGTCAAATAAGAAATTAGACAAATTCATTTTAGGATTTGAATTTGCTAGCATAACCAGAATTCAGGTTATGGAAAGAATGTAAGGATTTCGTTAAAATTTTTATACAAAGTTTTTCTTTCAGTTATAGATAGTTATTTTTTCTGCTGATTGCAAAATCCAGTAAAGAATATGTTTCAATGCAATTATAAGCAAACAAATTATAATTCGTTTTTAAAAATGCATGGAGTATATAGGCTCCAATCCTAGTTAGCTAATAGATAGGTGAGGTTGTTTTTATCAGTCAATGTCAAATATAAAAAAATAATTTTTTTACATTCTAAATTTCATTAAGACATTTTAACTTTGTATTAAGTTCACCTTCAAATTTTACATACATCAAAAACCAATTTAAAATAAAATGTAATTTTTCTTGGCTGAACTTTTTCATTTGGCTTTGATAGTCATGCTCCAAAGTATGACCTGGGTTCCGCATGATTCAATATTGAGATATAGCTAACCTAAATTTTACCGGCCGCCATTGTTCTTCACAACTACGTATGTAAATAAAAGTGCATATTTAGTAGTAATATTTTCCTTGTTTCTGTTGTTTTCTATGAGTTGCTTGTCCCAACCATGTTTTTATAAAATCTTCTTTTCTGATAGGGGTAACCTTATTTCTGCAGAGTTTGCTTCTAAAAAGAAACATATACCTATATTTATATTGGTACTTACTTTATAAACCATGTTAGAAAATATTCTTAGTCTAATTATTTAATGTACTTAAGAGTAAAAACAATAAATATATATAGCAAGTATTATATCGAAAGAGATATCGAGATGGACACAGAATCAATGTACACAAAATATTTTTAGCTTAAAATTCTTACATAACTAGATAAATCGAGAAGCCTCTAGGGAAACCGAAATGTGAAGACATCAACATGCGAAAAACGTGATATCATTGGTTATTTCTTCTTTGCTCTAGTGTTCATCTTCCGTCAGATGGTTAGCGCATAGGTTACGTTATGGCGTGAAGAGTCCCGGGTTCAAATTCCTACGACCGATGAGTTTTTTTTTATTTTGTAACGATTAATATATTTTTTTACAAATTCCTTTCTGATTTCTTTAGGTTCTCCTTCTTTTTATATAATAATTTCATTCTTTCGTGTGATTTCTTTAGGTTAGGTTAGTAGATTTTTATTTTGTTGACAATAATTATTGTTAATAATTATTAATAATTATTAGCGCCGCAGGCAATATAAGCGTCGCAGACAAAGAAAAGGGGGTGCGGGTGTCCCCCCGCCTTTTTTTCACAAAATAACAGGAAATATTTCAATTTTTCGACTTGCATGAATTTATTACATATTTACAACTTAATGCGCATGCTCGAAGCTTTCGCGTTTCTGTTTCCCTAGACGCTTGTGATAAATCATTACACAAGTTTTCTTCAAAAATTTTGTAGTTTATGTGAAAGCTAATTTTAACACAACTGATGAAAATAAAATAATTGCAATATTACATACCTTGCCATATACTACGTAGACCACTTGCTGCACTTTTATCAATTGTATGTAATTCTTGACATAAACAAATAAATAAGTCTTGAGCTATTAGTTCATTTTGATAGCGAGAGCGACGACCTGACGACCATGAAATATGAATCGATATTCGATGGCACATATATCATGATGGCATGATGCACTGTGCGCATGCTCAAATTAACAGTAACTAGGAATATGCTGAAAAGGTAAAACGACTAACAGGTAAAAAATAATATTAATTACTTATATGTATATGTAACTTTGGATAAAATGATTAATAGTAGTAAAGGTAAGAAAGTCATTACTGAAGTTATCAATACAGTTTAAAAGTAATTCTGACGTCATTGATTTATTGTTGCTTACGATTCAAGAATTCCGTGGTTCGATTCCCCAACATTCATTTTTTTTTAATTTGTCTAATACATAAGTGCCTAAATAAATAATTTCGGTAGGAGGGAGTCGAGTAACTATATCAAAATAATTTTAAATTATAATTGAAACAGGTGTGTGCCCGTTAATTTCTTATAATCATGCCACAACATACTTTACATGAGAGCAATGTTATTCTATGTATTAAGTAATATATTATATTTGTGATTTACCATTTTCTACTAAATAGAGTTCAAAACGAGATCTATCTCGACCTTGGAACATTGAAAGGTAGAAATGTATTGATTACGTTTTTTCATAGTATTTGACTTGTATATACACCCCCTAAATTCGTCTGGCGCTATCGGTGTCCAAACAAACCCCAGGGGTGAAAAATCTAAAAAAAAATAGAAAATTAGATTTTTCCATAGTCTTTCTAACAGTTTTCAAATTTTTGTTTTATTATGTATAATAATAAATTTTTAGCAAATTATATATGAAGAAATTGCATTAGTTGAAGCGGATAATAGTTGTTATAAACCTATGTAACTTCCTTATTATGCATATATTCGTTTTACTATTTTCGCAAATTCATTACAATCCTAATTGTAGATAGACGAACGAAAATTTTAGAAAATTGATAAGAATAAAAGTTGTAGCCTGCACTATCTAGATTATAAGCATTTTTTGATTTTTATATTTCGCTTATAAATAAGAAAGTTATAAAAGAAATACTAACCTGTTGACAGAATTCCCGCAGCACCCCTGTTACAACTATCGCAAGATCTGTCTATTTCC
Organism: Stenurella melanura; assembly: GCA_963583905.1. Lineage (NCBI taxonomy): Eukaryota > Metazoa > Arthropoda > Insecta > Coleoptera > Cerambycidae > Stenurella > Stenurella melanura. Next base: position 92,706,712 of record OY757314.1, read on the forward strand.
CTCTCTCCCTCACTCGTCGTAAAAGTATCGCCATTTAACTTTATTTATTACAAATTAGCCTGAATAATGTGATATAACATAACAATAATTTAGGAGGTAATTGTCCTAACAAAAATAAATTAATAATACATTAACGCAGATACTAATGACCTAAATTACACAGTTTTTAAAATATAGAATGATGAATTTTGGGAGAAAAACTACTTCTATAATTAATGATTATTTACCCACACCCTCTATTATCTTAATAATAATAATAATAATAATAGTGCTAATAATAATAATAGGAAGAGTGTGAAATGCCGCAATAATAAGAAGAAATATTCATTATTTATAAACCAATTAAGAATAATGCTAAACAAATAAAATTGATGTTGAAGTTATTACAAGGTATTACATTTTCATATTAATTGAAAAATGCACATTATAACAAAATACAAAAGTAACGATCCCAGAAATTATAATTTTGCTAATATAATTCATCGTCCGTTTCTTCATCTACAACTGTAATTTTGTTTGTGTAATCATTTTGGCAAGTGTTCCCACCCGAACAACCAGTTTCCCAAACATGACAATTTATATTTTTTGCACTGACACCATGGTTGCGCATCCTGAAATGACATTTATTAAAACACGTAGTTTAAACGATTTGCGATACTTTTACCTGTTTTACAATAACTAAATGATATTTCTGCAGTCAGAGTTGCCATTGGCGATTTATTTGTTGAATAAGAATTATCTTCATTTATTCTCCACCCGTACTCCAAAGGATTCGGCATATTAATAACTGGGCTTAAAGCATTGCTCCATATAATAAATTGGCAAAAGGCTCTCAAACAATGTTGATTCAAGGCGTCACTTGTAGGGGGCAATTTGTCTATACTGATTTGAGATGCCATCTTCGCCCTCAAACCATAAATATTGTCGCAATTAGTGGGAGGGTACAGTAACATGCAAATCTTTTCCAACTCTTTAAATTTTGTTACTTCTAAAGAAACAGACTTTTCACATGAACGCGATAGCAGACTGCAATTTGTTTCAAAGATTTTCCACGTAATTTTGTTCCCAATTCCATTAAATTGGCTAGTGATATCACAACCAGTTAGTGCGTGAAATAATAATATATTTTGTTTTAAAATGTTATCAATATGGATAGAATTTATATCTATTATTTTCATTTGTGCTGTCTGCATGTAAACATTTACGTCAAGACTTTCTATAGAATGAAGTAAGAGAACCAGTAGGTACATCGGTATCCTTACGGCTTATAACGCATTCTGTAAAACCCTCAGATTTGGCCGATAATATGTGCAGCAATGTTCTAGTATCTGCCTTCTCGTGATTAGAAGATAACAAATTTCTTGAATTAAGTCATTTTCGACTTTTAATCGGCAATTTAAATTCCGCATTTAATTCATTTTCGGCATGAAGACTCCATATTTCACAATAATGTTATAAATATATTACAATATCTAATTACACACCACTAAAAACATGTAATGAAACACTATTCTACACAGGAGTATGCATTAATATGTGAGCATATACAGTTTCGCGGACCGAGGTGACGAGCGGAAAGACGTGTTAAAGTGCAAGGAAAAACGACAGAGTAGAGATAGTTGCAACTGGGGGTTGAATTACATTTTTAACAACAACTGTTTTCTTCATAACTCGCTTATTTATAATCCAAAACTAAAACCGAAAAAACTAGTCTAATCCAGATAGTACAGACTACAACTTTTATTCTTTTCAATTTTTTAAAATTTTCGTTCGCCTGCCTACAATCACAAGTGGGATGAATTTACGAAAATAGCAAAATAAATATTTGCGCGATAAGAGAACTATGCTGGGTTTTAGGAAACAGGGTACGCTTTAAACAATACATTTCTCTTACCTATAAATAGCTATAACTCTGTTACCATATATAATTTATCAAAAATAAAAAATTTATCAGAAAGATGAGACAAATATCTAATTTTTCAATTTCTTCGGTTTTTCACCCCTGGGGGGTGCGTGGACACCGGTATCGCCAGACGAATTTAGGCGGTGTATATACATGTTAAGTACTATATAATAAAGTACTCGGTACATTTTTACCTGTCAATGTTCCACGGAACGTGTTTCTAGACGACTTTTTCATATTCCTAGTCTCTACTAAATATATAGCATACCCCGCTGTCCCATCTATACGTAAGCGGTAAAGCTTTGAGGTTTTTCACGTGCCTTAAATACATGTAGGCAACTATAATTTTGTAACTTTATGGCATTGTAACTTTGTAACTTTGTATGAAAGAAAATCGTGCAATTTGGTTTTCATCCACATCTAGATCTTGTATTGTCTTGAAATGTTGCATGTTGCACATCTTTTATAGAAAAATCCTTGATGTCGTTTTCAATATGGCGGACAGTTCATTGTCATCTAATATCCGATCATTTATCTTGCTGCAGAAACGGAATATTCCAAAAATGACATTTCTTGCTTTCTTTGTTAATATAGCGGCACTAGTGCAACGCCTTAAGGTCAAACTTTCAGAATATTAATTAATATGTCAAACTAAAGAACTATGCGAAGATATTTGCAAGGTAAGGTCCTTTTTTTTGTCTCTGTTTATTGGATTACCTACATCCGTATTAATCTATAATATGTGAGAATATACAGACTACCTGAAATTCTCGTGTTACCGCATCTTTGACTATAATTTGTTTTACATAGTATAAAGCCTGTATAATAAAAATGCAATTAACTGTGAGTATGCTATGTTCTTTGAAAATTTGTCGACAATATAATAGGAATCGTAGATTAAATAGGTTACGGATGATCATTTTTGTCAAGTGAATATTTTATCTAACCTTCCAGTGGTCGTGCTGTGTCCTACACACCCAATGCAATCTAATAGTTGACACCAAAGTAATTTAGCAACACCGTCGCATCTCTTTGTCTCAGTACCTTCCCATAATTGATAGCCCTTGCGTGCTGCATGATCAGTGGTAGTTTTGCCTTTGACTTGTAGTTATTGTAAACAAATTTTGATGTTCAGACCCGGCGCGTGCTTCAGCACTAAATTTTGTCAACATATTTTTTTATTTATTTTTTCTATTTTTCGCTGGCAAGTTCTAATTAGGAATACTTTCAATGCTGGTATTAAAATAGATTATTTCTAGTAGCAAAATGAATTATAAAGAAGAACAGCGCAGGCATTTACAACTTCTTCATGTGTTGATACTGATGAAAAGTTACCTGATGATGAAGAGGAAGATGACGTAAGTGATCATATAGAAAAAAGAATGGAGGATTCCAAAACCGAGCAAGAAGCAGAAAGTAAAAATAGTGAAACTGAAGAAAGTGAAAGTGGAAATGAAGAACGTGGACCACAGTTCACTGGAAAAGATAATGTTACGAAATGGAATAAGCATGTGCCTTCCAAGAGAGTACGAACACAGCAGCTCAATTTGCGGATGTATTTACCTATGGTAAAAGGAATTGCAAGAGATGCAAAAAATCCTTTAGAGTGTTGGCAACTCTTCCTTACAGATGAAATATTGATTTTTATAGTTTGCAACACAAATAAATGTATAGACAGCATTTCTGATAAATATACACGTAACAGAGATACAAGACCGAGAAATTTGAGGGTCCTTATGGGATTGTTATACTTGGCAGGTTACCTAGAAGTAGTTACCCTCAACAACCAGTAGAAGGTCCAAGAAAAAGATGTGAAGAATGTCGGGGAAAGGATAAAAGAACTCGATACTATTGAAAATTGCTTCAAATTCCTGTGCTTGTTTCATGGACATATTTTTGTGGCACATGCAAAGAAAACAAATTACAGGATGAATTTAATGAATGATTATGGTCTCTGCTACATTTAGTTATGATATTTAAACGAAAGAAAGTATTAATTTATATCTCTTCTTTGATTTTTCAAAATTGACATTATTTTTACTGTTCTGTATTTTAGCCTGTAGTTTTCCAATAAAACATGCAAATATACTTCTGCGTGTTACATTTTACACAAATATATACAAATAATGAAGCGCGACCGCTGAAAGATTAAATCTCTACTATTGTTGAAGAGCGAGATATCGTGCGTCTGAAGGACACGACAAAAAATTCTGGTAACTCTTAAGACTCCCCTAGATGAAAACGAAAAAGATTATACTTACTGCGATTGCTACAGTCTGCATTCCGTCGTATCTTGTTGTCTAGTGGCACACTCCTAATCAGATCTTATAAAGTAGTACTTGAGAAACACTTCTTAGACTATAATGACCGAGGATAGACTCTGTGAGTAATCGGACTGCTGTACAACTTGATGGGATCGAAGTGGGCCCAAGACTATTTGCCCTGGCAAACAGTCTTGTATACAGATGGCTGCAAGACAGAAAAGGGAGTAGGATCTGAAATTTATGGGATAAGGTCAAAAACCAAAATCTATATGCCACAGTATTTCAAGATGAAGTAACCGCAATATAGTGCTGTTCAAAGGAAATAATAAGACAAGGAACTGTTAACCAGTCGATTGTCTTTATCTCTTACAGCCAAGTGGCGCTAGAGGCAAACTGTTCCATGCAATTCGATTCGAGGTTAGAATAGGACTGTGCGAATGCCCAGATAAACCCAGAATGTTAGAATGAAGAGACTTTGACATTAACACCAAGACACAAGGAACAATTGAAATGAACAATGTGATGAAATGGCGAGGGAATGCGTACCTAAGGCCCTATCAGAAGCTGAATCCTCTTGCGATGTGGCCAAGTTATACACACGATCATCCATTAAGGAAAGGGTACAAAATAAGCCTCTGGAATAGTGAAAGAGTTTTCTGTAAAAGAGACACGAGTTAAGTCATATAGCAACCCAGATAAGACAAACAATAAAGCCATGTCAGCGGTTTCAGCCCAGCTGCTTCCCTGTGACCAGCGATGAGATAATTCACTTCGCGTCGAGCTCTCATGCAGTAAACATCATTTTATAACATTTTAATATTGTGAATTCAATTAAATAAACTTTTGTAACTTTTTTAAGTTTGTAATATTTTTTAAAAAGTTATTAAGTCGGCCACACGGCTTAATTGGCGCAGTCGGAAACGGATTAGTGCCCAAAAGCTTTCAAAAATTAAAACTTTTGTTCGTACCTACGATTAAGGCACTATTTCGAACAATTCGCTAAGTCCATGGAGGACCTGTACCAGTCAACCATCAATCCATTGAGGATAGTGAGCCATCAGTCTATCGAAGACAACTTAATAGTCCAAGACGAGAGAGAAAAATCATCAATGAAGTCAACTTTAATCACAACTCTAATTTTGTAAGTAATATTGATCATTCCGCTTTTTCCTTTTCACCTTTCCTCTCCAAAATTTAATAAACATACACCCCTCATTGCTTTCGAATTTTCATTCTAGCACTGAAAATTCACCTTCTAATTTATTTTATTCCTATGATTTTAAAAGTATTACCTGGATCGAGTAGGGTAAGAAATTAAAATCCAACATAACTGCTTTTTACTAACCATCTAGAATAAGTTAAATAAAATTTAAAACCAAAAGCCCCGTAAGCAAAATATTCACAGTCTTCGCACTAGAGCACGGCCGTACTCTGTACGTCAACCCTCCCTCGGTCTGAAGTAACCGTGAATACAGAGCTTACAATAAAACGACGATTTAAAATAAAGTGAAATAAAAACTAACACTTATATAATGAGTTTTATCGACGACCTCGTTAATCAACTTGCCAATTTTCCAACCGAGAGGCAAATAATTCTGACAACCCCTTTACCAGAAGAAACCCCTATACCAGAAGTAAGCACTATGGCATTACCACAAATCTCTGTTCGGGACTACTTGGAATTAATACCTGCTTTTGATGGAGAACCAACGAAATTGTCAAAATTTATTACCGCATGTGAAGAAGTTCTTCCACTTATGGCACCGAACAATGAAGCCTCGAGAATAACATTCACGATGTTACATATAAGAAACAAACTAGTTGGAAAAGCAGCACTACTCCTGGCGTCAAGAAATTTCTCGACATTTCCTGAATTAAAAACTTTACTAATAAACTTATTTGGCGATCAGCGAAATGAAGAATCTCTGTTGTCTGACCTGAACACATTAAGACAACAACCCAGAGAAACAGCTTTACAATTTGCAGACAGATGTATAGACATAAGATGCTTATTACTATCAAAATTAACATGCCAAACAGTAACACAGGAAATTCGAAAAATGAAGGTCGATTTATACAATAATTTTACAGTAAGGGCTTTCTTAACTGGAGTAAATCCACAGCTAAGCCACCTATTACGCTGTAGGAAACCTGAATCTATCGAAGATGCTATCCAGATTGTGACAGAGGAGGAAAATATGAACTATCACCGTTCAAAAATAAATCACACACCTCAAAATCACGAAACAAACAATCACAGAACGAATAATAACCATCAACTAAGAATAAATCCACCACAAACACGGCAAATACCGAATTTCTACCAGCAACAAACAAGGCATTTTCCACAATTTAACAATACATACAAACCTATAGGACAACAACAACACCAACCACAACAACAGCAACAGCACTACCAACAACAACAATATCCGAGATATGTTCAAAATCAAGCGAGACCATTTCAAAACCAACCAAATCACAATCAACCTAGAAGCCAACAAAACGTCTTTCTACCGAGAAATAAACCTTTGACAAACACACCTACACCCATGGAACTAGATTCTCAAAGGACACGCCTCACAAATCAAATGCCACAATATTCGAGATTTGCACCCCAACAGAACTGGAGGAACGAACAACTCCACGTACAACAGTCAGAAGAGCTGGAACAATATACGACACCCGGAAATAACTACAACGAAAACCTTTCATATACGGAATATGATGAATTCAATTACGAAGAACCAGAATGTGAGACCAATGAACAAGAAAATGCAAATTTTCCGATAGGAGCCTCGGAAATTACAGACAAACGGAACTAATAGAAGTTCACACATCGACAAATAATCGATTACCATATATTAAAGTACCCGAAATAAATGCAAGATTTATGATCGACACTGGATCAACAAAATCATTCATAAACGAACAAATCGCTCAAAAACATTTTCAAAATTATATACAGGAGGACCCATTTTGTATTACAACACCACATAATACAACAACTCATCATTATAGTGCCGAAATTCCGATTTCAACTATATTTAACAGACCGGACTTAACCCATAAACATTACATTTTTAATTGCAACCCAAATTACGAAGGATTAATAGGGACAGATCTGTTGATGAATTTAGAAGCAAAAGTCGATTTCGAACAAGGGCTTTTGATCACCCCAAGTACAAAAATTCCCTTGTACATCTGTGGAAATTTAATAGTTTCTCAAAATACAAAATCTCAACAAAAAACAACGAACAATCGAGATATGGAAATTACTGAAACTATACCACCAAGATCCGAGTCGATTATTTCCATCCCTGTGCATACCACTTTACAGGAAGGACTCTTAGAGTATAAAAAATTTCAAAATAACCTGGAAATACCCGCATCTCTTGTCACAATAAAAAATAACCAAGCACTTACCACAGTGATTAATAACACAGAGGAAACACAGGTTTTGAAAATTATAAAACCACTAACTATTTCTGAAATATTACCCCTCGAAGAACTACATCAAACCGAAATGGATATCAACGAATGGGAAATGGACTATAACGACATAGACAAACTACAAAAGGAAAATTTAAAAAACCTGAGACTAAATCACCTAAATAAGGAAGAATACCTCGCTATTAGAAACTTATGTACTGAATATAGAGATATATTTTATAATGAAAAATTACCACTTACATTTAACAATCAGGTTAAACATCATATCAGACTAAAAGACGAAACGCCCATATTCACGAAATCCTACAGATACCCTCAAGTCCACAAGGAGGAAGTCCAGAAACAAATTTATTCCATGCTACAACAAAACATAATAAGGCCATCTACATCGCCTTGGTCGAGCCCCGTCTGGGTTGTGCCCAAGAAATTGGACAATTCAGGAAAGAGAAAATGGAGAGTCGTGATCGACTACAGGAAACTGAACGAACACACAGTAGACGATAAATATCCTTTGCCGAATATTACGGATATTTTGGACAAATTGGGTAGAGCACAATATTTCACCTTACTTGACCTCGCCTCTGGTTTTCACCAGGTACAAATGAACCCAGAACACATCGAGAAAACGGCGTTTTCTACAGAACAAGGTCATTACGAGTACATCAGGATGCCTTTTCAATTAAAAGGAGCACCATCCACATTCCAGAGGGTGATGGACAATGTTTTAAGGGGTATACAAAACGAAATTTGCTCAGTCTACCTCGACGACATAATAATTTATTCAGCTAGTTTACAAGAACACATTGAACATCTAAGGAAAGTTTTTCAACGTTTGCGAGATACACAGTTTAAGGTACAACTAGACAAATGCGAATTTTTGAAGAACGAAGTAGCGTATTTGGGTCACATCATAACACCAGAAGGAGTCATGCCAAATCCTGAAAAAATTAAAGCTGTGCAAAATTACCCACTGCCTAAGACAACCAAGGAAATAAAAGGATTTTTAGGACTCGTAGGCTACTACCGCCGATTTATTCCCAATATGGCACAAATAGTTAAACCAATGACATCAATGCTAAAAAAGAATACCAAATTAGTTCACTCGCAAGAATTCATTCAAGCTTTCGAAACGTGTAAGAAACTTTTAACTGAGGCACCAATTTTGCAATATCCTGATTTTACGAAACCTTTTATTGTAACCACGGATGCGTCGAACGAAGCCATAGCCAGTATACTTTCGCAAGGCACCATAGGTCAAGATCACCCCATTGCATACGCCTCAAGGACGTTAAACGACGCCGAACGTAAATATTCAACTACAGAAAGGGAACTACTCGCAATTGTATGGTCCGTAACGAAAATTTTCAGGCCCTATCTTTACGGTCACAAGTTTACAATATACACAGACCACCGTCCTTTAAAATGGCTATTTAATTTAAAGGAACCAGCCAATATGAAGTTAACCAGGTGGAAATTAAAGTTAGAAGAGTTCGATTATCGGGTCGAATATAAAAAAGGAAAATCAAACACAAACGCCGACGCATTATCTAGGATCCAAATTCATCCCCTAGACTCACAATCTCTAATAGTCAATGCCGACACAGAATTAGATGCTCTTTTAGGCGAACTAGAAAGCGCAACGGAAGAACCACGAAGCTTAAATACACCTACACCACACCAGGTACAACAAAATCTAAACCCAGCTGATAGACCTATAACACCGATTTCTACGGCACATTCGATAAACGACGAAGATCCTACGATTAGCATACCTATATTGGATGAACCCATAAATACGAAAAGAAACCAAATTCACATCAAAACTGTTCTCCTAAATCCGAGAAAACCGAAAGTTACGAAACGAGGACAGAAAACGATCCTCGAAGCCGAAGTACAAATTGAAACCATAATGGAAGACCTATTTAAATTGCTCCGAGACTTTACGACAACAGATCGACAATATCATGTATTCACCGACAAAGAAAACACATATAAAAATCTATGTGAAACATACACTAACAAATTCACAGATAACGGACCCACATTGATTAGATGTACCAAAAAGTTAATCGATGTGTTAGAGCAAGAAGAACAGCTGCAAGTAATACAAAACTATCACGAAGGAAAAACCAATCACCGCGGGACAAGAGAAACCGTCGCTCATCTCAAACTAAAATACTATTGGCCAAACCTTCAGCGCGATGTGGAGGAATTTATAAGAAACTGCGAAATTTGTAAAAGAAGCAAATACGAGAGAATACCTGAAATTATGCCTATGATGCTGACTGAGACCCCAACCAAACCCTTCCAAATTTTACACATGGACGTATTTACTATGGAACAAAAATTATTTTTAACAATTATCGATGCCTTTAGCAAACTCGCTCAGGCATTTGAAATCCCTGCGAAAACAGCAGTTCACATTTCAGAAAAACTTATCACCTATTTCACGTTCTACGGCACACCTGAAAAAATAGTAAGCGACAATGGTAAAGAATTCAACAACAGCGTAGTGAAAGAACTCTTAAAACTACATAAAATCGATATTCACTTTACAACTGTCAGAAATCCGCAGAGCAACGGTATTATGGAAAGATTCCATTCAACAATACTCGAACATGTACGAATATTGAAAAACATTAATAATGACCCTATAACAGATCAGATGAAATATGCCCTATTAGCTTATAATAGTTCGATACATTCCGCTACAGGTTTTACACCATTTGAACTAATTATAGGACACACCGACAGCAGAAACCCTTTCGAAATTTATTACAATCAAGACATTTTCAGCAACTACTTAAATGATCACAAAACGAAAATGAAAAGAATATATGAAACCATCAACCAAAAAATAATACAAACTAAACAAACCGTCCACCAACGGAGAAACGAAGACGTTGATGACCCACAAACCACTTTTAAGAAAGGACCAAATCTTAAACTTCGAAGCCCTAATCAAAATTAAAGCCTACTGGAAGAAAACGAAGCTCAATTTTATCTTAGAAGTGCCAATAACCGACACCATTCAATATAATCTTTATCACTTATACTCATGTCCTGTATTAAATCAAAATAATACCTTCCAACTAATCATCCCCAACAAAAAATACCTTATTTTATCCGATCAATATTACAGCTCATCGAACGAACTTTGTAAACTTATAGATAACCACTTTTATTGTAATAACTTAGATTTGATAAATTTAGAGACTAATCAACCATGTGAAGTACAACTGCTACTAGCAAAAAGACCATATTCTAATTGCCACATCAAACTAATACAATTAACAAGTCAAAAGGTGCAAACATTGGAATTTAACCAATTACTAGTAATAAACCCATCAGACAAATCAATTAACTTCAATTGCAAGGATTTGTCGGAAACAAAATTATTAACAACCGGAACTTATATTGTAACCAATCAAAAAGGTTGTATAATTCAAATTTCAAATCAAAAGTTTGCACATGTACAGACAGATATACCAAATCAAAGAGATATTTATATTCCCGAGTTAGATTATAAAGTAAATGTTACATATAATTACGAAATAAAAAACATTAGTTTGTCACAAACAAATCTAGACGACTTGCATATTATAAAATACAAATTGGAACAAAACAAGCAAAATTTAAATTCAATAACAGGTTCTACTTCTCATTGGTATCAACCCAGTGTTTGGACAATCTTACTATATGTAACCATAATATGTTTTAGTGTTTATATCTTTCGAAAATTACGAAAACGATTTCAAGAAACCAGGACCAACCCTAAAGAAGAATCGCCTCGAACTTCAGCTTAACCCTAAAGTTCTGTCTAAGGGTGGAGGAGTTAAGTCATATAGCAACCCAGATAAGACAAACAATAAAGCCATGTCAGCGGTTTCAGCCCAGCTGCTTCCCTGTGATCAGCGATGAGATAATTCACTTCGCGTCGAGCTCTCATGCAGTAAACATCATTTTATAACATTTTAATATTGTGAATTCAATTAAATAAACTTTTGTAACTTTTTTAAGTTTGTAATATTTTTTAAAAAGTTATTAAGTCGGCCACACGGCTTAATTCACGCTAAAGAGTTCATCAAAGATCAATCGACCAAATTTATGGAAGCTAAAAGAGAAAGGCCATTAGGTGGGTCTTAACCGAACACTGTAGGCTTAATGGACATATGCATTCAACAGATCTGACAGAGTACACAGTATACCGATTCCACAGGAGGAAGAGGAAATCACGGTTCCTGAGCTATGCCACCGTGGGCTCTTGCTAACCTGGGATGGGATTCTAACTACTTGGCGAGGACCAAGCAACGGCTGGCAGCTACACTAAGGAGCCCTTATTAACGCTGTGGAGTCTGATATAAAGGACTAAGATGAATGAAGATCCTTAAGAAATGGAGAATAGAAGAGCCATAATAAATTCCCAGGGGAAAGTAGTTGATCTAAAGTTTTACTAAATGAAATTACTTTATACTTGACAAGCTTCCACCTATATATTTTACCTATATCCTGGGCGGGACTATATGAACCTCTTCCCGGTGTACCAGTACAGTAATAGAACTAAAACTTGAGATTTTGTGACATTGGTACATAAATATTATCTTTTCTTTTTACTGCACCGTGCACCTCAGAATCACAGATGATTTAAATCATATACTCATCATCAAAATTAGTTCTTTTCCAAGAAATCTCGCTTATTAAAATTGGTGATAGTTCAAAAAAAATTTTTAGTGTATAAATATGCCATTAAATGAAAGATAAAGGAAGAGAAATAAAGAACAGCATTGTATAAAACCATTTAATTTGAGTCATACATTTTGAAATATTTTTACTAAATATTATTTACACATTGGTCTACATAAGTAGACTTATTGTATGTACCTTAAGGCAAAACAGCTTTTAAAAATAAAAAAGTAGCTTTTCCCCATTTAAATGTTTATAGAATTTGATATATTTATAGCACCTACATTATATTTTACAAATAAATATATTGTATAGTTATATTCTGCTCCGTCTTTATTTATTGCAAAAATATTCATATATTTACAAAAATAAGCTTTAAACGTTATTTGAAATATTTATTAAAGGTCACCTGACAACTGATAAGTAGGCATCCATTAAAAACATTCACAACATGGTGTATGTTATTTCGTACTGGCCATTAAATAAGTAACATAAAATAGGTTCACTGAATATAAAATATGTTTTTATTATATATGTTTAAAAGATCCCCACTTATAAAAATTACCACTTAAGTGTAGGCATAGGGCAAAACGCCAAGAAAACACCTCACTGTTTCCAACAACAAACACGTTTTTAAATGTAGGATGTCCACGAAGAAAATATATTTCTTTTATTCCTTATAAAAATCATGATTTTTGTGTATTTCTTACAAAATTTCTCATAGCAATGATAAATAACTGTATTGTACAGCATATGAGAGATAGGAACATCCAGATATTTCATCTCTTTATTCGTCAATTACACGATGAAAGCCTTAAATTAATATAAAAAGAGACAATGTATTCTGGAGAGCTGGCAGCGAAATTTCTAACTTGCAACATGTAGATGGTACAGGTCTGTCCAAAACGTTGGGCTAATGTCACGGCTATTTAACTGAAGGGGGACGAGCTGTGAGACGTACCACAGAAGAAAGTGCAACCAACTAGAATAATGTCTGTCGTGATGATATGACATCTGCCATGGACTATACCGCACTTTATTTGATTACTGTGTCTGTGTATAAACTTAGAATCGTATGTTGATACGTACATACTCTGTAGGCCATTGGGTGATAACTACCACTCCCTTGGGATGAACTGTAGTATTTCAAATTTCACTTCGATGATTATCTGTGTATACGCTTGCTGATCAATCATAATGTTATTTCAAGATGTTGGTCAGTTAAAATCACTGCTGACGATTAGCCACACAACAGTACTCCGAACTTATTTATCCATAGTACAAAACTTAGGGGAGAAGGCACAAATAGAAAAGTTTCAACGAATATGACTTATTGAAGTTGTTCTGTTATACATACAACAGTGATCATTATAGAATTAAGCCTATTAGTTGGTCTTGGCTAATTTTTAAATTGATTTGAAGGAGGTAGATTAGACTTATATCGTCATTTGCTTATAGCGTGCTGACGACAATTCATATTTTGCAAAAGTATTCGTCTCTTCAGTGCTTTAAAATCGTTTTGATTATTTGGATTTTTTATTAAAACTGTTAAAATGAACAGAGTAATATGCCTGTGATTTAAGAAAAACTTGGTATAGGAAGAAGTATGACTTTACTGTTATTTGTGTTAAAAAATAGTGTCTTCTTTCACGAGTTGTATAAAAATATTTGTTTCTGTATAGCTTGCTTTTGGAAAATTCGTAATTGTATTTTTATTATTCAGATATCAGTTCGAATAAACTAAATGTTGGTTAAGTTTGGCATTTATTTTTATTTGCATTATTAATTGTGATATGTGTCAAAAATTTACAATAGACCATCATAATTGTACTCGTCTTCGCCAGATCAACAATTTTGCACCATTTTCTTTTAGTGTAAATTACAAAAAATAATGACAAGGAAGACTTATATGAAAGACATTTTATTTCTCAGTCATGATCAGTTCCAGAGTAGAAACATCATTTTATCTTCAGATAAAGAATAGTCTAAAAACGTCGTTTCTTATACAGGGTGTTTCAAAATACACACATATTTTCAGATCTATGAATACTAGAATATTTCTACTCTGCGCAAAAATATATATTTATCAAAACGTTAAAAAATAACCAAGAAAATAAATTTTCAATGTTGCAAACAATTATCGAGCCTGTGGTACTGTTTCTATGTGATAGTCTTTCTGCATTTAACCCTATCACCCTATTCAGCACACTCATTGCATTCGCCGGTGCCAATCCTAAACGGAAATGACCCAGTAGTAGTGTCAGTAGTGTAGTGTTTACTGCTGTCAAAATATGCATTGGTCGTGTAGGTGGAATATTATATTGTTCTTTCACGTTTTTAGCAATGGAGAATGTGACTAACATTGGAAGGATAAAGGCAGTGCTTTGTATATATTGCGGCCAGTGAAAACGCACATCAGGCTCAATTACCATGAAAGCCTTCTAATGCGCGTTCTCCTAATCACACCAATTGTTTTTCTTCCTTGAATTTTTAATTTAAAAAATGGAATTGGTCTTCACATTATATATGGATTCACAAATTAAAATATATGTATGCATTTTAATAACATCTTACACATTAATGTACATTTTATTCAATGTTATTGTATAATGACTATTTCAGTTTTTAATATAGAAAGGGCATCTTTAGCCAATAGTTTGTAGACCTCCCACGAACATTATTCAAATTGAGATGAAAAAACAAAACCATAGATTGTATTTGTACCTTCTCCTCTACCTATTTTTGGATTTCCAATGCTTTTATCTTAATTGACAAGTTACCAATTCCACAGATTATTTATACTTACAAGTATTTTACAAAAATAGATAAATCTGTAAAGAAATACTTCACTTAGATAGTTTAACTTCATAAACATCCTTTGCTCAAACAAATATTAAAATAGCATGGACAAAAAAAATATGTATGTGTGTATCTTTGGCGTTTAACTCTAATTTTTTTGCTTTAAGGTACATGTTGCGTCAGGAATTATATTTATGGAACACTATTACTCACAGAATCAGTCTTATTAAAACTAATCATATCACACAAAACATTTGTTTAGCCTATGCGGCCACATAGCGGATTCCTCTTACACTAATCCTCGTCGATTTTAACGATCCTTCACGTGAACATATGAATTTAACTTGCTATCGACTTTGCATCAAGTTCTGGCTATGTTATTAACATGACAATCAAATGGTATTATAAAATTCGTTTAAAAAGAGTTCATAACAAAGCCGGAATGTCATGCTAAATCGTTTTATAAATTAACAGAATATTTATTTACCCATATAAAACCAGCACGTGCACCTAGTAAGAAATTTAAGATTTTACAGGTGGAAACAGCTTACTACATGTTATGTCACGTGAATGATAATATGCAAACCCACTTCATTGTTTTAAAACAGAGTGATACAAAAATAATAATCCTCTCAAGTCAGAGCTATTAGAAAGACTTGCAAGATCTCAATTCTCAATTTATGAACACTGGGAGAACAAAATTAACGATAGATAAAACTTAGCTTGAGCGGTTTTATGATCTAGACGGTTACAATTTCTGCATCGCCTCGTGTCGTTTCACCGTTCAGGTATCATTCCAATAATAAACCTCATTTTAACAGGCACCTCATTTTTTTCCTGCATCATCACTGCGCATTTGTATTAAAAAACAGGCCAAAGGGTTCATATGGAACGAGTCTCCAGTTTAAATTAATCATAATTTTGATACAAATATAAGCAATGGACTTATTCGTTGGCTTATGGCTACACAATACCAGATGGATGGAAAAATTGAGGCTAGCGTTCCAAATCTGGAATATCAAAAATAGTATATTACGCAACAAGCACAAAATAATCCATATTCTGTAGGTCAAAAACAATGCAAGTTTGGAGATATTTACAAGAATACTTTTAATTATTTAAAATAAACTGATTTTTAAATAAATAAATGTTATAGGAAAACATCATGAACCATAAAAGAATTTCAAAAAATAACATTTTTATTCGTGAAGGTGAAGAAATATTGCACATTATTAATTTTAAGAAGTCGATTCTTCAATATTAATATTTTCAATGGCAAGATCAACTTCATGTCGATCTTTATCGGCATCTTCTTGTGATATTTGTGACACGTTTACATTTTGGAAATTAATTCTTGAACATTCCTTGTAAAATATGGAGAATTTGATGCCAAATTTTTGCAATTTCCATGACAGCCACAATTTCCATGACAGCCTTTTAAACGGACACATGATAATTTTTCTAGTAAAGATTGCGATGCAGGAGACAGAGTCATGGCAATTGGCATAAATCCATTGTTTTTTTCTTCCAACCTCATTGGAGGTTGGATTTAATATATATCCCTTCCATTTTAGGATCTGTAAATACGTTCGCTGTCCATGTCTAGCAGTATCAGTTATTGGAGGTAACTGTGATAGTGTAATCGTCGCATTCTTCAATAATCTTTTAAATCAACGTAAGCGACATTTAGCTAGGTACTTATCGTTCGCTTTTGAATCATATAGTAAAGCTGAAATGAATTCACTTGCAGTACCGTCTTCTTCCTCTTTTGCATTATCAGTTAAAAAAACTTTCGAATACCTATTAACTTTGTAAAATTTTTTATAAAAAACTTCCGAATTATTTCTTTCAACTTTAAAAAATGAAGATGTGGTATCACAACCACTAAACGCGTGTATGAAGCCAACGAAATTCTGATACTGTGGATGTTGAAAGTTGCTCTGGTTAGACAATTTTGCAGCCACTTTCCCAATACTCGGTTTCAATAAAAATACATTGTTGTATTTATCGGGTAATGATGATAATGTAATCAGAAGTTCAACATCTTGGCCAACTACAACTACATTGACTGAGTATGCTGTCTTTTCGCTAGCGGTACCAATAATAATAAGTACATCAACATCTTCATCGGCATCAGCAAATGAATGAAAGAAAATGTGGTAGAATATGGCAAAATATGGTCAACATTGAATGGCGATATCTCGGTCACCGTTGGTCGTACGGATCAGAACTAAAAGGCATTGTCTTTGTATTTTCAAGAACTTGTTTTTGTCTGAACATTTATAAATGCCTAGGAGGCCGTGAAAAAAATTATGGACAAATTACTGAAAGAAGAAAACAAGTGAATGTTCGTAAATTTTTAGCTTTGTTATTCAATTATTTTTAACATTGGAAATGTTTATGTTCGTATATGGGGGTCGAGTTATCAATTTTCGTTCAAGGTCAAAAGACAGCGGTGTCGTGGTCGAGTGAGACAGTCGTATATGCAACGGCTGATATATGTAAATGTAATATGGGTTGCATATATTACAGGGGGTAAAGTTACCAGTTTTCATTTAAGGTCGAAATATCAAATATTTAAACGTTTGTAACTTAATAAAATACATCGGCTGGAAGGCCGCATGGAATTTTGTCTGCATCGTATATTATACTGGAGTAATAAAAAATTTAGCACGGCATGTATGCGCCAAAAATTACAGTTAAGTCCCCGGTAAATCCGGATGAATACCAAAACGAAATATGTATCCAGGGATGAAATTTTACTTAGACTGGTGCGGATCCGGACCGCAGAAAACGTCGGCGAAAGAGTTCACGTTTGCTGCAATACTGCAAAGAGTAATGGCAACTTGCCTGGAAACCGATGCGAAATGAAATTCTGTTCAAAATTTAATTGATAATGATAGACTTCACGATCGTAAATGAACATCTCTCGAGGTTGTCGTAGAAAGAAATATGTTTACATTAGTTTGCGATTATAGCGTTTCCGTTTGCGAAGCTGCGGTGCCCCAGCAAAAATGTGTACCAATAATACATCTCAGCACCCCAAAAATTTCGAAAAAAAATACTCGATCCTTTGGGATTACTTTGTTTTAGTTTGCTACCAGTTTTTCCTCAGTTCCGAAGTAGAGTATACACAACCACAACCACAATTGTATTTGTTGAGATTACGTGAATTTGCTTATGCAGAATAATCTCAATATGCTTTAATTAGAGTATTAAACGAAATCGATATACGAGATAAATGAAAAGGTTTATTCAAACAGAAATAACGAAATATATCTTAACACGCGTCTGCTCACTACAGCATTACTCTAAAGACTAACTAACAAAATGGACACCAGAAGCTTCTACAAGAAGGAACCGGATGTCAGTAGTACCAACCTATCAGTAGTACCAACCTATCTTATTGATAACAGTGATACCAACTACATAACTTATAAGAAACTGAGTAATTGAATGTTTTATTTCAACAGTATTTCGTGCATGTTTTATTTAAACCTTTATTTTGCAGGTTTTTTGAACTGAAGTTGATTTATTGAAATTGTTTCTTTCTGTATTCAATTAAAAGTATTCTGAAATAAGGGTATAAACTGAAGACTTGTCTCACTACAAACAAGTAGTTTGCGTTTGGATAAAGATACACAGTGATGATAAGAAAGAGATACAAGCAACGCCGCACCATGTCATATCACCGGTTCAACACGCCACAGCGAATATTCAACAAGTCTGAACTCTGCCTTAGCATAACCCCCGTAAATAACTAAAGAAATACATTGAAACATTATGCATGTGAAAAATAATTAAAAAAGTATGTATTTACAAATTGTGAGATTTGGATTAGCTAGATGGAAAAACCCTGATGCAAGTCAAGTCTATATCCTGTTGATGTCGGTTTGAAAAAATGTAAAATACCTAGCATACTTTCGTACCTCCCGAGAGTTTACGTGATATCACTTACGTGACGTAGTCTGTTCCTACCTTAGGTATAAATTTGTTAATTAGTGATTTTATTATTTCATGTTGTTAGATTTAAGAGAATTGACCTCTACGTTATAAATTAACGTGCAGAAAAGTACAGAACATCCGAAAAATGCGAGTAATTCATTGATATACCTAATTAGAGTAAAATGATTGATTGAGTATCATATTCGAAAAGGTTTACACTTCGAATTTGATACTATAAGATACAAAACCTATCCTTAATGTATTCTGATCAAGACGACTGTTAACTAAAAGTTTTTAAACACCCTATTATGTTTTCTACCACTATGTATTTATAAAGATTGCGACTGCAGTTTCCACTTATAAAGTCATTGTCAAGCAGTGAATAAAAAAAAATCATGATAGGTATGCTACCACAGAGTAACAGCTCTTTCAACCAATTTTTAAATTGGCATTATTTTTAACGATTTGGAACATTTAAGAAACATTAAGTTTTGAAAAATAAGATTTTTCTCTTTCGTTTAAAATTATTTTATCTTCTGAAAAGGTAATATGATTTCAAAGTTTTATTTTCAGGCATCCATTATGAATTTGTCATAGGTAAACTAACAGTGGAATGTTGACTGTTTAGTATTATATTCGAGGTGAAAGAAATGGTACAAAGAAATAATATAGAGATCGATTATAGTGGATTATAAATGGACATTTATGTGAATAATTTTGTAACAGCACAATTATAATTTCATATCTTCTGGGGTATCACTAGGAGTATTGCTCATATATGAGTTTTAGATGTCGAAAACCTATTGCGTTTTTTTCTAAACAATTTAGTTGTTTGAACAGCGTTTATTTAAGTAAAAAGTGAATATCTCCGGTTCTTGAGGTCCGATCGGTACAAATCAAAAACAAAATCTTCGCAATTAAAACTC
Organism: Stenurella melanura; assembly: GCA_963583905.1. Classification (NCBI taxonomy): domain Eukaryota; kingdom Metazoa; phylum Arthropoda; class Insecta; order Coleoptera; family Cerambycidae; genus Stenurella; species Stenurella melanura. Next base: position 92,726,685 of record OY757314.1, read on the forward strand.
CAACAAATCTGCAACAATGCGACACCCCAACAGGTATGAAATCATAATTTTGCTGTTACAGAATATGCATATCACATCTTCTTTTTGTCTTTTTTTACTGCACAATTATAGTTCCTTTAGAATAAAATCACGTAAATATTGGATGTTTGAATGTTTTAATGTATTTAATAGATTCTTGTATTATGTATTATTGAGTTCGAAAAAACATGTTTTAGAGGTTATTTCAAGAAATCTGTAAAAGTATTTACCAAACTTTCCGATCTATTTGATTCCATTTAATTAGTAATTGTTTTATTCTAGGATGACTATCCTGCATATTTCTTTACTAAGAGTATGTTAGGTTACTTTCCTTGGTAATAGTATTAACGACGTTCCAAATATTGTTTTTCTACGAGGTTTGTTAATTAACAATTTGTTAGAGTCATCATTTTGTACATTTTTCACTAAAAAATGTTAGATTTATTCCTTGGCATTGGTATCAACTAAGTATTTGACAAATATTATTTTTGTTCATCAAACATTTTTTTTAGATATTGTGTGAATAGACATGACAAAAAGATAGGTATACTGACGAAATTGAAATGATGCCAAAATTAGTCAATGTGCAGTCGACCATAATTAGCTAAGGGCCGAAGTGCGAATTTGCGTCGTGTTTTGACCAATGAGAAGTGATAAATAGCTGTAAAAATTATTCTTTCTTAAAATGAATGGAGAGATACTTCGAATTTGCAGAAATTTTCTTTCAAAGCGCTCAGTCTTTACTTATCTGAATTCCAATGAATTAAACATTTTTAATACATTTTTGTTTTTATTATGCTGTATCATTATTTAACGACAGGTAGCAAAATAATAAAAAAAACAAATTATAACATAAATTTGCTTAACTGAAGCAATCCCGAATTTCAAAGATATAGCTGCCCGGAAGAGGATTACTTCACTGATCAAATGCGAAAAATAATCGTTCCCGGGGCATCAGTGTCCGCTAAAGCTGGGATTCGAATCCAGTAAAAATAAGCATTGCCGAGCATTCCTCATACACCACGCTCTAGTCTTCCTCTTTTTATACGTAATTAATTATCAACAATGATTCTTTTCGGGGTATTCGTAGTTAAACTAAGAATCAATTCTCTTGAATCTCAAATTATTAATAATATCATGAAACGGAACTTTGTATATAGAGTGTTAGAAGCGTGATGATTTATTTTTCAGCGATGTATTGCTGTAAAAGGAACAAAAGTACCGAGAGAGAATTAATACAACTTTAAAATATTTCGAGTATATGACGGTTATTTTGAATTCTTGATTTTCATCTTACTCAGCATCACCTACTCCGAAAATACCTAACTACCAATTTTATCCACGCACATTCGTCACATCTTCAAATACAAAAAAAACCTGTTTCGCCCACTCTAGAGTAGACACAGCTTGGTGAAACTAATAGGGGATCATTTCCGAGCCATACTTTACAGTTTGCAAAAGACTTACATAGCATTTACGCCATTACGGGGTAATGATCAAACTGACAGAAGAACTACGTAGATATGCGTAAAATTTAGAACTTCGACATTTTTTTAAAGTTGTTTAAAAATATACGTACGATAACGAAGTTATTGTTTATTTAAGGAATTTTGAGTATGATAAAATTTTACATTTTAAGCTGGAAATGGTAATAATTCTTAAGTATATCAATGTCGCATATCAGATTAGATGCTGCCAATATACAAAATATCAATATTAAAATTTTATGTCTATTTATAAACAATAATAAACAATACTGTCTTCTTGTATTACTGTTTTTAGCGTCAAGTGGGTGACATGTGTTTATAAAGCAATATTAGGTTTGTTGTGACTTCAGAGCAATCAAACCCAACTGAAATTCATTTGGAAATTGTAAATAAATAATAAACCGCGTGTAGTGATAAAAAAATAAGTGTAGGAAACCAGCCCAAGAAAAGAAACTGGTGGTCAATAAAACCAGGCGATAGCAGAAAAATAAGCTATATTAACTTAATTTACTAATTCATAAACCTAATTCGATTATCTCTTTCTAGGTGTGCTTTTACGACCCTCAAAATTATTCGCGATGCTCCGACGTGCGTCTATTAATTTTATTAAAACGTCAAATACTCGATTAAAACATCAAAGAATTCCGGTTTTCCTTCGCTCCTGTAGCACCGAATTTTCGATTTGCGCCGTGCAATTTACGATGTGGATTAGCTAGAACCCTTCTTCTTCTGTCGCGACGCCGCACGGTCGCTCCGAAGATGTACTTCGAAAAATATGAACGGTTTAAGATCACACATTTTCGAACTTTTTTCGCCTTCGAAGAGCCCGTTTTATTTTTGTGGTTTTTCGCCTATATCTCGGAAACCGTTGGACATGTTTCCTCTTAAATCTTCATAACTTCTAAACGGTGGCTTCTAGAACGGAATACTACGACTCCAACGAAATCGTGTACAATTAAACGATCTAAAAGTCGTTCTATTTATTTTCGTCTCGCTCCAGAAATAAGCGAGCCGCGAGCGGTCAAAGTGGAGGCCCATCCCAGCAATGATGACGCCACAGCTGAATTTGTAGAGAAATTAATTTCATGGTATACGGAGTGTGCGAACAATTTACCGAAATTACATGATAAATTTTAGTTATTTTATATTTGAAAAGTTTAACTCATTTTAACGTGTTGTTTACACTTTGCGACAGACAAGTCAGAGTTTAATTTTATAGGTTATTAAATATTTGGCATTACAAGTCAGTCAGTTTAGTCTTAAAGGTTATATGTAGTGTTGACATTATTTAATTTTGTCATTAATTTGAAGGTGTCCGTATATCAGTATAGATATTTTAAATATAAATTTTAGATAAAAGTGAAGAGAGAATCGGGGTGATGGAATATTTTTAGTTTTGGACAGGAGAGACATGAAATTTGAGAAGAGGTGAAGAAAAGTACATAACAATTAAAATAAGGAGAAAGTCCCGGAAAGTTTTTTCAAGTAGGACACATACTTAATGAAATACGAAACAAAATAGATCAAGGGCGAGTTGTATCGATCAAGATTCATTAAGAGCAAATTCTATAACATTAATATCCAAACTTTGATCAAACTGATTTTAGTTGAGACTTATACTTAATATAACCAGTTCCAAAAGAAAATTATATACAAAATTAATTAGATATTTCTAACGGTTTCCCCATGTGTGTATAGAATTACATGTGACCATAGTATTGTTAAGGCAATAATGAAAAGGAACTTCGTTTATAGAAATACGAAGAAAAATCAGTGTGCGCCGCAAATTGACTATGATATTAACAGAATTAAAGACCCACCTATTTACTTCACGGTTCTATTTCAAATCTTCCATATTTACGATTCCCTCCGCTGAAGATATGATCCAGCATTACCACTCCTTCCTTATTATTCCACACTATTGTAAATACATGTTTTATGAAATAATTACACCTGAACACGTGTGCATATTACTGAAAATAAATTTACTGGAATTCACATAATCAATTTTAGTTAGTTATTTTTATTTCAAAAGTTTAAGTCATTTTATTTTAATGTGACACTTCCGACATGCAAATCAAAGAATTTAATTTTATAGGTTATTAAACATTTGACATTACAAGTCAGTCAGTCAGAACTGTTAGTTCTGGTAGGGAGTTTATTTTTATATGTTTTTAAATCGTTGACACTTTAAGTCAGTCGGCTTAATTTTATAGGTTATATTACGAGCGTTTAAGAAAAATCAATTATTTCATCATATACACGGTTTGTGAACAATTTACTGGAAATTGATTTAAATTAAATTTCCTTATTTGTCGTCCGATTGGGCCAAAACTCGGTACTCGGGGGTTATCGACGACGTTGATAACGAATATGATGTCAAAATCGCAAAATTCAAAATGGCGGGCGAAATTTGTCATTTATGGTCCCATCCCGCTCAAAATCAGTATGTGGAGTTTTCGACGTAGCTGATGACGAATCTGAAATCAAAATTAAAAAATTCAAACTGGCGGCATTAGCTGAAGGACAAATTTTCTCAATTATGGACCGAAAAACTGATAACTGAAAACGGAAAAACTGGAAAGCAGTCAATATTGACTGCGTAAGCAATCAAACCCCTCCGGTAGGAGCTAGGGAACGCGCAGCGTTTTCTAGTTTTAAATAATTTCCTAATTTCCAAATTTCAGAAACAAACTGTGTTAGACAGAAGACAAGTAATTAAATAGAAAAATACCTAGAATTGGATGTAAACCGCGATTGAAATTTATTATTACAAAAACATTAACTGATATGTAGGGTGTGCAAAGGACTCTTTCAGGTGTCTCTCTCATTTGTAAGAAAACAACAATATTTTTACCGAGGTACAAATATTTTAAAAATTTCTTACAACGGACTAATATATCTCTTAGGAAACTGCGAATTGCATTAAACATGGTACAGTGCTTTTCTTATTATAAAAGTCTCTTATAACAAACTAATATAGATCTTATAGAAAACAAACGAAATAAACAGGACGTAAATAAAAAAACACAAAGTTCTAGGAAATCTGAAACCACATCTGGACGCAAGCGGGCAGGATGAATATTCAGGTAGATCGCCCAAAAAATAAGAACAGAGAATGACTATCATAATGTTAACGACACAGGAAAAAACAATCAAGCGCATGCAGATACAATTATCATTGGAAAATACTACTTCAAACATAGCATTCCAATCACGGCAGACTTTATAAGACTATTTTGTTCCTTTTGATGCAACATATGATCATCGTACAACTAACACTCTGTATATGGAAAACATATGGTTCTCCAAGTACGTTATTAATAAAAGAGTAGTACTTAGGTGAAAAAGGATTGAAAGATATTTCTTACTAGGATTAGTATTAACATTAACTTACATAATATAACACATATTTGATAAATTTTGGTTGCTGTATCACAAATTGAGATCGTTTAATTGATATAAGGTGAAATTTAATTTTACATTACACGTGGTGGTCAATTTGCTACAATACTTTATATCCTCAACAAAGCAAGGAGAAGAGGAGCAGGAAAAACTACAACAGACCTCGAAGGCTACAAAAATTTCATTCCTGCTCCTTATATCCTAAGTCGTTCTACTCAGTCATATGTTCAAAAAATAATATGAATAAGTAGACGAAATTGTGTGTTATGTAACTAAAAATGGCTAATATGTAGTTTTTATAGGGGCAGTATTTTTAGCGGTTAGTAAAGAGCATATTAATTGACCAACAAATCCTCTTTAACACTTTTTACAAAATACGGCATACCAAATTATTATTAACCAAATATTTACAATTTCCATATTCTAGACATAAAAAGTGTATAAAACTTTAAGTATATCTCCTCTAAAACACCATACCTGTACAAAAATTAATTCTGAAAATAGTATTTTGGAGAAGAGGAAAGCAATACAGTTGTAAAAATCATTGAACTGAATGCAAAACTGGAACGCTTACTTAAACAGAGAAAGCGTCACAGAGAGAGACAGAAATTACGGACCATACCATTTGTTAGTCAATCTAATTAACAAACGCATGTTTCTCAACATGTCCAAGCTCTCTACTCGTTTAGAAATGTTAGCAGTTCATAATCAAATTGATTTGGTAATATACGGGTACGGGTTCGGTTCGTAAACAACCTGCCTCCTTCTAAAAATAAGTGACACCGTGTACATACGGACTAAGTAAGCGTTCTAGTTTTGTATTGAATTTGATAATAAACACGAATATGGAAGAATACTGGGAAATACAAATAAAGTCTAAAATAACTGGTTTTAGTTTGACGTGAAAAACTAGTTAGTTAAATATAAAAAACAACAATAACTAATAGTTACTAATACTTTATTAATATTTTCGACTAATTGAAATTAGTCGACATCTGTGTGTCATGTGGTCGTTGTATCTGTGTCGGATTCTGCACTTCGTGTGCGACAGTATTTAATCAGGTACTCTATTAGCCAGGCTATACAGCACAACATTATCAAAAATGTCTGAGAATGAAGACACAGGGGGTAACTTTGGGTTGCGTCTCGTATTTGTCCTGTAAAATAAGATAGATTAAGATATGCATATGGTAGTTGTTATACAGGGTGTCTCAAAATTAATATCCATCCTCCTCAGAATTGAGTTATATAGCCACATAATGTACACAATAGTATTTGTGATGGGAAACTATCTTTTACAAATGTACGATGTTTTGTGGCAGAGCTAGTTTTGGGATCCGTGCGTATGAAAAGTGCCTAAATACATTATTATGTTTCTTTTGTACACGCATTTCTTGTTATTTTTCTTGTATTTCAATTTTGGTTTTTGTTTTCTTTTGAGTTTTTATGTGTTTTTTTTTGTTTAATTTTTGTGAGTAACAATTTACAATATATACTTTTAAGGGGTAAATATGTAATCGAGAGACAGGTGTGCATGAGAGAATTTGGAACTGGCGGGATGGGTTAAAGAGCAATCCTCTCCGTCCATCAATACCGACTGTATCATTGTATTTAATATGTCATGGAGGAGTTAGGTCAGAGTATAAAAGGGTAGTTAATTGGATATGCGGAGGAGTTTGTTTCGTAACAGTTCAATTTTATTTCAGTGTTTTGGGACAGTGGTGGGATACCAAATTATGGATGCATAGGTGAGCATGGTACCGAGATACCTTTTTAAAAGAGACTTGCGACGTAGATAAGGAAATTTCGGAGGAGTGGTAATAGATGGTCAGTACCAGCATTAGATTATGGTCTCTTAGTGACGTGTTGCAAAATGATAATTTCTTATGTAAGGTCACTCCCAGTATTCTATGTTATCATTAATAGTATAAGTTTGTCATTCTAGTAATTAGGTTCGGTGAAGCATATCGGTTGAATTTTTTTAGGTGTTTTCGTGCAGTCTCCATTTTTTTGTAATTTTTTGGTCTGTATTTGTAGCAGGTCTATCGATGTGTTTGGGTATTTCGATGTCATCAGTATTGTGGTATCATCTGCATACAGGCAGTGTTGTCCTGTGGTCTGTCGAGGGTAGTATATCGTTAAGTTATAGCCCAAAATCTATCCAAGGGATAACCCTAAGGATAACGGATATAGGATGGGAGCGAGTGGAGAACACTCCTTGCTGACTATGACTTAAACTTTTGTCTGAAAGGTGCAGTTAATGTTAGGCAGAACTTTGTGTTTGTTCTCTTATTTAAAGTCAGCCTTTTATCGACACACTTCAGAATTCATATTATGTTAACTCTTCATTGTGTTTTGAATAGGTTACTTGTCGCCGTCATTTTGGATCACCCTGTACACCTTGTCTTTTAAAACGATATGTGTACAAAATCTTACCTAATATTGGACCAAATACAACAACAAACAATCCTTTTCCGACCATGTGTAATCCAAAGGCAGCAGGCAGCTTCTCTAGAGATGAATATTCCGAAATCGTTATGGTGAAATTAATCAGCGCCGCTCCCCTGAAGAACCCGCAAATAAACAGCCATATCATGATCATTGTCCAATCAGTTTGTTCGGCCAGCACTGGAAGAAATAGAAATATAAATCAATACGACGTAAATAGCTAAGTTTGACTCTGTGCGAAAATTAAAAACGAAATAAAAATTTGGTCCAAAAGCAAAAAATTATAGAGAACTCCTGCAATTCTTAAATAAAAAATATGAAAATAAAATAATTATGCCTCAAATTTATGTTTAAAGCTTACTTTTCTATGTTTTTGTGGTTACCTATTCAATGGCTCCTTCGGCTGCCAACAAAAAGTCATAAAAATATTAGAATACATGTTCATATTAAAGCAAAATGTATAATAATAATTGATAAAACTAAAAAAATATAATAAAATAGCCGATATTTCTCACCGATTTTGAGGTTAAATTTAAATATGAATGAGAAAAATAAACATGATAATTGATGAAGGCCTATATATTTTGTTTTGTGTGCAGTATAATCATTTAAGGACCACCCTGATTTAATGTTATAAAGACGATAGAAATTAAAATAAAGCAGTTGTGCTATTTTTTCAAGACATATTTTCTTCCAACAGAAAAATTATTTAAAGCGAAATTGAAAGGTTATGAAGCAATAAATTTCATAAAGCTGTTTCTCGGTATATTTTTGCTAGAATTTATCTTGTAGTATTGAACCTTTTACGTCGCATTTTTTTTAAAATTCAGCACAATTACTATTTTTTTATTTAAATGTATGTAACTTTAAAATTTCAACTTAGTATTACAAAAATGGGTAAAGATTATAGAATTCATCTATGAACAACGCTCGGATTACATCTAAAGGTGCGTACAGACTCTCCGAGGCTGCCTCATGAAACAGCCCCATGATACATGGTGGCTAGATCTATACCTGTTTTCGTTGCGAGCAGCTCGATCGATGCAGGTATATACTTTGCAAGTCGTGTTGCTTCGCGAGGCAAACTCAGAGAGTCTGTAAGTGCCTTAAACTGTCGAACTGAGCTGAACCCTATTATGCGTAACGCCTACAAGCTACAACGAGCCCTAGGAAGGAAAGCTTCTATCGCTTTGAAATTTGTACAATGAGTTACGGGAGGAAGAATCCCATTGTTTTTTGAAAAATGTAACAATAAATATAAACGTTATTAAAGGTTTTAATTAAAAAGGTGTAGATAGAAGCGACTAAGAACTTTGATATTAGGTAAAATAAAAACAAAAAATACTTGTAGGATACTGAGTGTTGGAGAGCAAAATTGGGGTCACTGGCAGATGAATCATCTTCAACGGAATTAAAACTGTAATAATCATTAAAACTACTGAGAACTACGAACTATTATACAGTGTATTGTTTATAATTATTATTTATGGCAAGTTGCAATATTCATATTCTTTGCATATTTTGCAAGTTTTGCAAACATTTCTAAAGATTTATTGAAAGAAACTCAAGCTCGAAATGTATCAAACCTGAGACTAGAAAAGATTGGAGATTTGTAACAGAGCATCTTTGTTATGCATCCGAATTTAGCCTGGTGGTGGCACAAGTCAATGCCAAAGCGAATTTTTAGGAAAGTACAGTATTCTATGCAAAATAGCATGTTCTGTTGAATATGTTATATATACATACCACTGTAAAAGGTATAGCGTTGTGTTGGCGAACAAAATATGATGAATCAAGTGTTATAATACCGCATATTTTTTTATTCTAAAATTTTCGATGAAACAAAATAATATAGGCGGGTGTGGCTAAAGTCGTTCCTGTGGCTGTCTATGAAAAAAAAATAATGTCTGAAATCAGAAGTAAAATATTTTGATGCTGTATATGGCTAGCAGGAAATGATTTTGCACGAATTTGTTAATATATATCGGGAAATTTGAGGAGCAAATTTCAGTGGATATTCATCCTTAGCACTGCCTCTAGAAATCACCGGCTAAAAGTAAACCAGCTCTTTGCCATTAAAAGCTGTAGCTGTACGGCTACATTCGCACAGATCTACCTCGGTACAGTTTAAATTGATAGTATGCAAATACGGAAAAGCATGTGGCGCAGGAACAGGTTGCAGGAAAGTCGACTGGTTTGAAATTTTCAATTATTGACGGTTTATACAGTGGAAAATTCGACAGTCCTATGAAAACATACAGTATACAATCGACGGATATGACGAGGATGAGGATTCATCACGTCGAAACGTCCCCTTCAAATGTGGATATCAACGAACTAATTCAGTTAGATGATATCTACCTGGAATCAGATACAGAAACAGGCAGCGCTGATTACTACTACAGCAACGAAATGGTTCATCAACATCGCAAGGATCAAAATTCATTTTACAAGAAAAACATATATAACTTAATTTGCAGCAAATTTACTAAATATGCTTTAAATTTTACAATAACCCTTTTTGTCGCAGAATCCACAGAAAACAAGATACTTTGAAAAAAAACCTGTTTATTATACTTTTCACAAATACAAAACGAAGAGTATATTGCATTGGTTCGGTATATTTATAAAACCGGTAATATCGCTAGTAGAGAAAAAAATCATATTGCAGTGTTAGTGATCGAATTCTGAACAACTTTATAAATGCCCGTCTGTTTGCCTGTCTGTCTATTCGTCCCTCACGTTTCTTGTAAGCACGATAACTTAAGAATGAAAAGTCCAATTGTATTAAAATTTGGAAAGTAAGTTCATGTCAACTAGAGGAAGAATCTGGTTGTTTTTAAACAAAATTAATTAACAATTACAAAAGTTATTAATTATTTAAATATAAAAAAACAACAATTTTTTTTATGTTTTGTGATTTACAAAAACTGTCTAAAACTAATATTATTTAAAAAAGCTGCGAAGAGTATTCTATGGAATGTTCAATCAGTATATGAAAGGTGCAGTAAATCGGCGAGGAGTATAATGTTTAGCTTGTTACAGATATATTTTCAACATGGCGATGAAAGCAACAAAGATACCATGATACAAATTCAGTATGCTATTAAAGGCTTTAAAATCTACAAATTTATCAGTTTATAAATTTCCGTTTATTCGGGGCTGGCTGATTTTATCAACCTAATGCCTGGCCCTGGTATTTTTAATGAAAATTGTCAAGTAGGTATCTATGAAAGAAGAAAATAGATGGAAATGGCGAGTGTTCGTGCATACAGGCTTTAAAAGGGGATTTCAATTTTCGTTCAAATAGTTAAATAGGTAATAAATATTCTCACAATGCCAGCGGTATTAGCAGCTGCTTTCTTTCATTGTTTCTTTTAGGCAAAAACAGCAAGGAATGTTATGATGTGATGCATTCGGTCCATCTGACCAGTGATTGAATTGCTGTTGTGTTTTCTTATATTTATAATAAGTTATGTAAAAAAAAAATGTAATTAATTAAAACATATTTAGCTTCAAAAAAGTGATAAATATCGGCTTTAGTATATTTCCATAAATTTGTATATTAAGCATGTAATGATGGTCTGTCGGCTTAGGCCATTTACTTGTCTTGTAGTCATATGTCCAATTGTCATATAGTACGTTTATTGTATACAGTGATTTTACTAAGAAAGAAATAAATTCGATAATATATTGACAACTCGGGCGACATAAAATCGCTCGAATAATTGATTTTTTAATACATTTCTATAACTGTTTGTGTTCAGAAATATTTTCTTCAAAAATTCTTGGAAAAGTTATGGTATAATCGATTTGTTTTTAAATAGTAACCTCCCTTTCTGCTAGTGTCATTACAAGGAGCAATTCTTTTACATATAAAGCTACAGATATTATTGTGTGATACGGACCAATAAATTCGAAAAGAAAATATCTTTGATATTTATGACAACTTATTTAAAATAAACACAATTGTTTAAACAAATTCGAACTAAATGCTCAAATTCTCTTCCGCGTACTTCTTTTTTTTAAATTTATTTAATCGTCTTATTTATATTAACGTCCTGGCGAAGTTTAGCTAATGCTATTCCACCACTCAACCAGGACACGTACACATAGACCTCAACACCATTCCCTGCGATATTGCCATCTACCGCAGCTGAGACTCGAACTCAGGATAGATAACAGCGACTATACATGTTGTGCCACCCAATAGCGGTCCAGTCCACTACTACCTTCTGGGTAGCACATTAAAAACGCCACTAAACATCCATACCCTGGCCAGGATTCGAACCCAGGGCTCCGTGGTCGCAAGCCAAACGCCTAAGCATTGTGGTTGACGACACTCAAAGCAAAATAGTCTAGGAAATGGCGCGTAAATTCGACGACGAAAAGTTACAAGTTTACCAGTCGGTAATTGAAGTATAGTAGGAGCATATGGACGGGGGATATTTTTTTTTTTTCAACGATCTGTTACCGATATCTGTTCGCATAGCTAGTTAGTATATGTACTTCACATACCACAATTACCCTGGCAGACGAAAATTCCTATCGGTGCGCGGTAGAGAGAATTTAATTTTTTTATACCACGCACCGACTGGAATTTTCGTCTGCCAGTGTAATTGGGATATGTGAAGTACACACATGATAACTACCTATGCGGACAGATATCTGTAGCCATTCATTCGTTTAAATAAAACTCCCCCGCCCTCCATATTCTCCCACCATAACAAAAATTTCCAGGGAGAAAAAAGTTTCGTAGGTACATGCTCTCTTCGATTACTGTGTGGCAGACGATAACTTTTTGTCGTCGAATTTGTACGCAATTTCCTTAACTAAAATACAAATTCATTTAATACCTTATGAAGAACTTCTGGTCAGATTTTTCCAATATCATACCTAATTTTACCCCTTGATGCTTCATTATTATTGGGTCCATACAGACAGACCCTGCAGTTCAGGTAACCTCATGAGGCATAATCTAGATGGTTTAATTCAGGAGACCTAGCTGACCACTCCTCCCCACCTACCAATGAATGAATTAATAGATGGATGTACTTCAATGTCGCGCTTACACAAATAATTTTTTCCTTAACAGATATATGGTAAACGGTGATTAATACTACTAATAACTAATCCTTTTAGATTACGATTTAGAGTTACGTCAAATTCAGGATCTATATGAATAAACCCAATAATATATAGGAACTAAACGGCAGAATTAGGTATGAAATTAAATAATTCCGACCAGAAACCCTTGATATTGTCTTAGATGATTTTGTATTTCATCTTGGATATTCAGTACCCTAAAATGACAAGGTTCTAGCAATTTTAATGCTACCAGTTCCATTTGATGGATAGTATCGGAGTTGTCAATAACAGAGTGCAGTTGAAACTTTATCTCGTAGATAATGTTCATGGTATTGGCGGACATGTGCGTAGCAATGTATTAACTAGTATTAGTAGGGGAACCATCGTAACCTACTATACTCACTAGAGCTCATTTTCTCATGCTAGTACAAAATTTGGGCAGCAGTGCGATAAACTGGACAATCGTAACGAACCGTGGAGGACTATAAGATGTGGCTGCGGGGAAACTGTTGGTGGAGATGGATAATATGTCAAAATAAAAGTAAAATGAGGTGTGAGCGAACCAACAAGGTCGTTCTGCAGGATAGAGGACGTCATTAAAGTTTTTTTGGTTGCAGCGGAAACCCACGCTTAAAAGGATGTGGCGGCGGGGATGAGAAAGGGTGGTTTGACAATAATATTTGCGATGCTCCGTTTGGCCGCTACAGCGATCAAATTAATGTGGAAATCGATCCGATCGCTCTAGCGGCCAATCAGAATGTCGGTCGCATTTACCACCTATTTTAATACCCTCCCTCATATCCTATTGGACGTGGGGTTCAAAATTTACTGCGACATAAAAGAAACATTTTGCGTCATCACACCACTCCCAACTTCTGCTCTCACGGTAATTTTTTTTAATCTCCTCCAAGTCACATTTTTCCAGCACACTGGAAATGGCGCCTCTCGGAATATCAATTCAAAGCATCAGCGTTGGATGCCGAGCCGAGCTTTCAGCCTTCCCGTGCATAACTTTCTGGCACTGTTACGCGACGCTGCGGACCGTAATGCAGCCGCTCCGACCAGGCAGATCACCGATTTCATACTCGTGGACTACAACGGCATACTACCTGAGGAAATCAACCTTAATTAAATGACGTAGGTTACGACGTTACTGACTGATAGACTATATTAGTGCACGCACTGGAAGTAGTAGGGTACGCGAGATGTGACGACCGGCAAGTATGTTCAGATTCTTGAGACCCTAAATAATGAAAAAGCCCATCTTGCTGGCAGCTGCGGTGATCCCTTCTTGTCTTCTGCTGATGATGCTAATTTTTACGCAATCTGATATAAAAAGAATAGATGTAGTATTCGATAAATATGACGACATTTAAATAAAATTTCAGACTGTAGTTTTATTGGTTTGAGTAAATGATGTGTTACCAATGAAGTAAACTATAATACAAACAAACTTTACATGCCTGGCGCCTCCACCATATGTCACAATATATAAAGGGGCAGGGCCTTAAACCATGGGCCCTACGCCCTACGTGACTTTGGGTTTCTTGGAGAAATGTGTTAAGAAGGGCAACTTTAAGGTTTTACATGGTTTTATTAAAACACTCATTTAAGGCATAACGAACAAACAACAGATACAAATAATCAACAACAATAATACAGATAATGAAAATAGAGCACATAGCAATTTAAACGATCTTACCAATATACACAGTGGGGAGGAAAAGGTGACACTTTACGCTATACAACTTAACTTATGATCTCCAGGGTGGAGATCACTAAAACTGCCTGAAGGGCCTGGGCCCCACATCCTAAGATGAGGGCCCCCAAACTAAGACTGACTTTGGACACTAAAACGTCGAAACTTAATCAAATGAAAAGAACCAAGAAGTCCCGTTTGTTTTGATTATTCGTTTTATATACTTGTTTATTTAGCAGACCTTTATACCGATCAATGTTTATATATATTTGTGATTTATTATTAGACAATTCTACTATCGGCATTGACATTGTTTAATTGTTTTTTTATTTAATATGGACTAGGGTGGAATGGGTTTTATTTATACAAATATTTGCTACTTTCCCAGATTTGGCTATTTCCTGCGTGAGAGTATCATTATTTCAAGTCATTCAACAAAAATTCCTACTCATTGTCTTTTCAAGCTTTCAAAATAAATTATCGCTTGTTCAATATTCTTGCACTACTGCTCCAAGATATGCGCAAGTAAAAGAAACCTGCGAGATGTACATTTGTGGAGGACTCGATGATCCACCAAAATATTTCAAGCTACAAAGGTCTTCATTTTGTGAGCTACTTGAACTAAAATCAAACCACTTAGAAGCTGATTAAGAATTAAATCTGCTCATGTTATTATCCTCTGTGCTGATAAAGATGTATTCATCTTAGCGATTCATTACTGGAAAGAACTAGCGAATATTGCTTTACGGCTCGACGGTTCTTATAAGAAGAAACATCTTCTAGGATGCTACTTAGCCACTGAATCCCTTAGTGAAAGCGTATGTAATATTTTGCCAGCATTACATTCCGTAAGTGGTTACGATACTACCAGTAGATAAGGTAGTAAAATACAATGTTTGAAAGCTGCATCGGAGGATTTTGTATAAATAGCCCTTGTATCTTGGGAAACCTTGACATAAATGCTGAACAGTTAAAACAGAAACAGATTGCACATATATTTAAAAAAAAAATAACTGCTGATAAACTCCGATATAAACTGATTTCCCACAATATAAGTTTCGGCTATAATTTAAGGTGGACATTCCCTAAAAAGAGACACCCGATAGGGAAATATCTATTATTTTTGGCCATATTTTTTTTTATTAGTACATATATTTAAAAAACTATGAGAGTACCTAAATAGAACTATAACAAGACTATTACTATGAATTTCCACTCAATAATAGCTAGATTTAAATTTAAAAAAACCGCTGCCTAAGGAATCACTACTTCCACATCCAGATTCTTCATCCAAGTCACTTTAAAGGAAACATCTTGACTATATTTGCACTCTAGTATATGGAAATTATTGGTTATAGAATTTTAATAATATTTGGGGCAGATGTCATAGAAAAGTTTGAGGGGTTGGTTTCTACCATATTCGTTAAAAATGAAGTTTCTAGTTTACCCTACTTATTTTCCACTATTCACAATCTACCACCTCCCACCCCTTCAATGAAGTCATCTCAATCGGATGTCACTACAATACATACGTGTACTAACTTTCAAGTGAATATCTCAATTTGATGTTATCAATCCCATTAACAATGAAGGGGAGGTGATGGAGTTTGAAAAATATTAGAAAGAAATCTGAGGCCTTGGTTTCTAGTATGTACACCGAATCCCAAATTTCTGTACTCTAGTTCCAGGTGTCGTTATAATACATACGTCTACCAAATTACAAGTGAATATCTCAATTTTATTTTATCAACCCCTTTAATAATGTAGTAAGGGTAGTGGAAGTGTTGAAAAATAGTATCAATAAATCTGAGACCTTGGCATCTAGGACATACACCTAATTTCAAGTTGCAGTACTCTTACCAGCTTACTTTACTTATTTTTCCCTATTTACCTCTACTTACCCCCACTCCTTCAACGCAATCATGTCAAAATATAATCTACTTTCAGATATAATTATAATACATAAATGTACTAAATTTCAAGTGAAAATTTAAATTTAATTTTATCAACTCTTTTAATAAGGGAGTGGGGGTGGTGGGGAGATGGAAAATACTAATAAAAAACCTGACACCTTCGCTTCTAGTATATATACCAAATCCCAAATTTATGTACTTTTACTAGCTTGCTTTACTTATGTCCCCTGTATACCCCAATTTAACCCCTAACCCTTCAACGGAATCATCTCAAAACATAATCTAGTTCCAGATGTCGTTATAATTCATATGTGTACCAAATTTCAAATGAATATCTCAATTTTATTTTATCAACCCTTTTAATAATGAAGTAGGGGTGGTGGGGGTTGAAAAATATTATAAATAATCTGAGTCCTTGGCTTCTAGTACACACACCTAATTTCAAGTTTCTGCAGTCTTACCAGCTTGCTTTACTTATTTTCCTCTATTTACCCCTATTTAACCCCCAACCCTTCAACGGAATCATCTCAAAATATAATCTAGTTCCAGATGTCGTTATAATACAAATGCGTACTAAATTTCATGTGAATATCTCAATTTCATTTTATCAACCCCTTGAATAATGGAGTGGGGGTGGTGGGGAGCTGAAATATATTATTAAAAAATCTGAGGCCTTTGCTTCTAGTACATACACCGAATTTCAAGTTTCTGTACTCATACCAGCTTGTTTTACTTATTTTCCCCTATTTACCCCTAAATAACCCCCAACCCCTCAATGGAATCATCTAAAAATATAATCTAGTTCCAGATGTCGTTATAATTCATACGTGTACCAAATTTCAAATGAATATCTCAATTTTATTTTATCAACCCTTTTAATAATGAATTAGGGGTGGTGGGGGTTGAAAAATATTATAAATAATCTGAGACCTTGGCATCTAGTACATACACCTAATTTCACGTTTCTGTAGTCTTACCAGCTTGCTTTACTTATTTTCCCCAATTTACCCCTATTTAACCCCTAACCCTTCAACGGAATCATCTCAAATTATAATCTAGTTCCAGATGTCGTTATAATACATACGTGTACCAAATTTCAAATGAATATCTCAATTTTATTTTATCAACCCTTTTCATATTGGAGTAGGGGTAGTGGGGGTTGAAAAAATATTTTTAAAAAAATCTGACGCTTTAGCTTGTAGTACATACACCGAATTTCAAGTTTCTGTACTCTCACCAACTTGTTTTACTTATATTCCCCTATTTACCCCAAATTAACCCCCAACCCTTCAACGGAATCATCTCAAAATATAATCTAATTCCACACGTCGTTATAATACATACGTGTATGAAATTTCAAATGAATATCTCAACTTTATTTTATCAACCCCATTAATGGGTAGGGGTGGTGGGAGGGTTGAAAAATATTGTAAAAAATCGGAAGCCTTAATTTCTAGTACATACACCGAATTTCAAGTTTCTGTACTCATACCAGCTTGTTTTACTTATTTTCCCCTATTTACCCCTAAATAACCCCCAACCCCTCAATGGAATCATCTCAAAATATAATCTAGTTCCAGATGTCGTTATAATTCATACGTGTACCAAATTTCAAATGAATATCTCAATTTTATTTCATCGACCCTTTTAATAATGAATTAGGGGTGGTGGGGGTTGAAAAATATTATAAATTATCTGAGACCTTGGCATCTAGTACATACACCTAATTTCAAGTTTCTGTAGTCTTACCAGCTTGCTTTACTTATTTTCCCCTATTTACCCCTATTTAACCCCTAACCCTTCAACGGAATCATCTCAAATTATAATCTAGTTCCAGATGTCGTTATAATACATACGTGTACCAAATTTCAAATGAATATCTCAATTTTATTTTATCAACCCTTTTCATATTGGAGTAAGGGTGGTGGGGGTTGAAAAATATTATAAAAAAATCTGACGCTTTGGCTTCTAGTACATACACCGAATTTCAAGCTTCTGTACTCTTACCAACTTGTTTTACTTATATTCCCCTATTTACCCCAAATTAACCCTCAACCCTTCAACGGAATCATCTCAAAATATAATCTAATTCCACACGTCGTTATAATTCATACGTGTATGAAATTTCAAATGAATATCTCAACTTTATTTTATCAACCCCATTAATGGGGTAGGGGTGGTGGGGGGGGTTGAAAAATATTATAAAAAGTCGGAAGCCTTAATTTCTAGTACATACACCGAATTTCAAGTTTCTGTACTCTTACAAGCTTGCTTTACTTATTTTCCCATATTTACCCCTATTTAACCCCCAACCCTTCACCGGATATCCTCAAAAAACAATCCAGTTCCAGATCTCGTTATAATATATACGTGTACAAAATTTCAAGTCAATATCTTAAACCGTTCCGGAGAAAACGTGCGGACAAAAAAAGTTACAGACAGACAGACAGACCGACAGACAGACCGACAGACAGACCGACAGACAGACCGACAGACAGACAGAAAATTTTTTTTCGCTCAAATTTAAAATCTCGACGTTTCATGACATTCTAAACCTATTTCACGAATAAAAATTTTTGAAAATTTTTTTGCGATTACTATACTTCCAATCCACTACGTGGATGTGGAAGTAATTATGTTAATCTTCTTATTTCGTAGTTTTAAATCTAGCTATTTTACAAATCACTGAAATTATTGAGTGAAAATTCATAGCAATAGTTTTATTGTGGTTCTACTTAGTACTCTCATAGTTTTTTGAAATATACGTACTAAGAAAAGAAAGTTATGGGCAAAAGTAATAAATATTTCCCTATCGCATGTCATTTACTAGGAAATGGCCACCTTAATGAAAATGATATGCACGTCAGGATGCTTTGTATTTGCATTTATTAAGGGCTACAGTACAAACGTTTATTTGGAAAAAATGCTCATCAAAGTTTAGTTGGAGCCTCAATATTTCTCTTTTTTTGACTACGAAGGGCACAATGGTGACTTACGTCTACGACAAATGACAAACCCGCTATTGCCAGAGTCATTGATTCAGCCTTGTAAATGTACGTGCAATTGTCGAACATGTCTTGTAGTTGCAAAAAGACAGAATCACCTTGTATTTAATTGTCTAAATGTTTATATAATGATTGTCTAAATAAAAATGACTAATTATGTTGTTATGACTGTTATACATTTTTCATTATAATTTTTGTTTTTTATTTCGTTTACAACCTGACAGCTCTTACATTATAACAGAAAACTACAAATTATGACTAAAATATTCATTCATTCTGTGGGGTGCATAGAAATAGTGATCTGGTGAAGTAATCAAATGTTTTCTTAAAATTCAAGGCGACGTGGTTCTAACCGGCACTTAGAACCTAATTTCATCAAGGATGTAAAGAGTTTGTACAAAGTTCTATCTGCAGTTTATATAATTTCTTCCACAGAATTTAATTACAGCGGTGATATGGTTAATTGGGTAATGATGAATAAATTCAATAATAAGTAAATTAGTAATAATTTAAATGTTTATTTGATAATGGCGAAGATAACCATAATTAAAGTATACTTTGTCAGTCATTTTCTCTGAACAGCTGTTGGCACAAATTGAACTTTGTGATTTCAGGATACCGTATCGTCCAGAAGTACGTGGAAGATAGTTTGAGTATTAAATTTAAATTGATTGATTGATTTGCCGGCGTAAGATAAGCATTGCTGCCGATTCCGGGCAACCATGGTTCGTTCCAACGCGCAGCCTGGTCGTCCGCCCAACACGCCCAACGGACGGCCAAACCGCGTGCCGGAACTAAATCTCGGATGTTTTATATACATACGCTGGGTTGTATATGGGACATGCTTGTTGTCAGCCGCGAGAGCCACATGACGCATGGGTAGAAATCCAGGATGGGAAATATAAATGTTCATGATATGCTTCCTTTATGCTTCCATGCTTCTTTTTTAGTTTCCACCTGTCAACATCGAGTGGAAAGTGTAGGTGTTTGCAAGATGCTTCTATTTAGTTTCCATGCTTCTTTTAAGTTTCCATCTATGATCATCTTCTTATTTAAAGTTTTTAATAAATTTTCGTATACAATGATTTTTTTTTTTCGTTAAATTATTGTTATTTAGCACAATATGGATATAGCTTCATGTGTAGAAAAACGTAATCTTTCAATCGGCACTCTCATAAATGGAGGTGGCCAATAAAAAAAATGTTGATTTCAAAAATGTTTGAAAAAGTTATTTTTCTACATGGGTAGATGGAGCAATCTATTTAAAAATGAACCTGTCATGTCGTAGCGAGTTTCATTACTCACGCACGTATAGTCCAGTATACTTTAACTTGGCTGGCCCAAAGGTCACTTCGTGGGCTGAACTAAGCTTTGTGGACATGCGTGAACAATGTTCTTAGGCTATTGCTTTAAGTTTGTGTGAAAGAGAAAATGAAGAACTCGTATGCGCAATTATTAACGCATACACCAGACAAGTTTTTACTAGATTCTAATAATTTTATCGAATTTATTACTTTCATCGTGAAATCAGCGTATACGGTTTGTAGATGTAGGTGCAGGTATGTAGATTTATTTAAAAAATGCTGACAATTTTATTCCCACGGGTAACAATTTAGTGTTTCTAACTTTGTTTACATCAGAGCCAACTAATATTTTGTTTATGAAACTGTTTATTGTAAAAAAAATGTTAATTGCGGAAATTCACATTATGAAGTAATGGCGTCTACTCGAAACAATTAGTTTTAAAATTAACCGAATGTACGTCAGTAATTATTACATACTTAATGTACTGCATTAAAAATAAAATTACTTGACTTGATGACTTTTAAATAGTAAATAAATAAATAAAGAGTTAAAATAAAAGATAATTCGTAGTCTTCTTCCCTAAACTCCTAAACTAGATACAAAATACAGTAAAATGAAGAGAGGGGATTTTGAAACATTATGATTATAATTGTTATTGTATAATCAAACAGTGTGCCTTTATTAATATTATAATATATTAGAATAGCCATTACTATCTCATGCAGTCTAACTTTTATATCATTTTCCTTCAAAATTGTCATGAATGTATAACATCACCTGTAAAATAGTAAACGTTGGTGGTTTTAGCTTTTTCGTCTTAATTAACCAGAAGGTAAAAACTTTGAAATATTTCTAAACCAATTTTAAAATTAAGGAGAGTTTGAACTATTTAGCATTATTTCCTTATTTGCCACAGACTCAACTATATTCATATATTTTTTTTCTTATTCGTGTGGATGATTTTCCATTGACATTTGAGGTAACATCAAAATAAGTAGCACTTGAAAGTCAGTTGTAAGGAGGTTATAACAACCAATTCTCTTTTACTCAATGCACAACAGTTACTGCTGTAAACATATAAACCCTTACGGTGCCCTATACGGCAGGCCCGACTACTCCTGACATTAACTTTAGGTAAAAATAGCTTTTCTAAAAATATGAAAAAATCTCCGAAGAAACATAAAGAAATTATTAAAAAATGTGGGTATACTAGAGAGCGCCCCCTTTCCTTACGCCACTTGTTGAATGCCACTTTAATCAATTTCAGGAAATACTGGCCTAAACAACGTACCGTATCTCATCGCTGTAACATAAAGGGTCCCTGAAATATTAAATAAATACCTACTTCAGAGCACCAATCTTAAAGAGTCCTTATACCCTTAGGACGCATTTCTGCACAAATCTATACTAACATTCTTCATATTTTTGCAGTAACCATTATCATCTAAAGTTAATGACACCCTCCATAGAGCAATGCGAAAAGTATATAAGTACTGTCTGATTTTTAACTTTGTCGGGATTCATTGAAATTAACCTCGTGAACATTTATCCTAATGGATATACCTCCTATATGTCTATATGACTGCGAGTTTTTCTTACATGTAGTCTTAAAACTTTACACATCCGATCGAGGAGGCGTATAGTCTCATTAAATATTAATGATATCAGATAAAGATTTTACTATATGTTAAAATGAACTATTTATTCCCAGTACTCACTCCAGTATCCAGCCAGACATTCGCTGACCAAGGTCCCATGACAATTGTAGGGTTAGGCAGGCGAATATTTATTATAAAGTCCCAAAAATAATTTTCCGTTTAACGAGAAAATTTACGTAGGACGAGTGATCTGTTGCGTCTTTCTGGAAAAGGACCGGGACTGAAAATTATTCTGCACCGTAACTGTTAAAAATATTGAGGTAACTCATGATGAGTAGACTATAAAAGTAGTGGTAAGAAAAATTTGAAAATAATTAACAATGATAAGTTATTTCATGCATCAAGTACTTCAAATCAAATTGCACAGTCAGTTGACAAAGCTATTATGCGAATATCGACGATTCAGTAAAACTTAAATAATATTAAACAAGATATAATTCTCGAGTCAATGGAGCAGAAAAATCATTAAATGGTTTAAACCATCCAAAACTGATCCGGTTTTGATGATTTTTTTTAAAATAATTGAAATAATTTTTTGAACAGGGATAATTTTGTGAAATTTACGGTTTTTATATATTAAGTTCGACTTTTGAAGAAAAAATATGTCTGGTGGGTTTCTGGGGCCATTGATTACGAATACATTGTCCAAAAGGGATCTTCTTTAAATTTTGTTGAAATTTTCTGAAAATGTTTATGAATTATACAAATTTCTTTTTAATATTTCTTTACATACACATCTATCGAAATTTTTCGCATAAATGTAACCAGAGAGGTTCTTTGAATTACATTATCAGAAATAGAGTTGAGTTAGGTATAGAAACATTTTCAATTTTTTTTTTTTTTTTACTGAAAGGTAATTGTGAGGAATACTATTTTTCCCAAGAGAATTAGGAAGTCGCTGATTACGAATTTTATATCAGAATTGAGCAAATAAAGACCTTCACTGACTCTGCCATGAGTAACCTCTTTAAATTTTTAAACTGACAGTGAATTTTAGCTAAATGCCTATCTATCTCGAGTTAACTTCATTTAATATATAAACCCATAGTACTGACAAACGAAAAAAAATTACATAGCTGCCGAGTAATGGAATATGAGGAGGTAGACAATTAGTGGTTAATAATGAAAGGGAAAAGTAGGCATTTACTTTAGAGTCCGTTATGGATATAGAGAAAATTAAATATAGTACATACGATATTTAAACTAATCTGTCTTGTAGGGTAGGCCTCCCTTGTGTCCTCCCGTTACTCTACTTTCACTTGAGAAAAACTTATATTTTACAATCCAAATGTCGTATTATAAACACAATTTCATAATTATAAGTGGAAGCAGACACAATGGTACCTATTTAATATTGTTGTTAAATGATCACATCATACCATCACCATAATTAATATATCTACTGGATTCCTGTTTCGTAAAAAAAAAATAAATGAATAAAAATTAGGAGGCCTTCCATATCCAATTGTCTGATATTGTGCTACTTAAAGAAATAAGTTAAACTCAGTGCACTTAATCACAGATTATCTTACACCTTCACAAATTTTGAGGAAAAGTTTAATTGTCTTTGAAGTCAGAAGTGGTGGCAGACAGTATTAAATAACCTAGTACTTAAAAATTGAAATACATATTCGTTTTCAATTTATTTTAAAATACATACGCGATATTCTGTTATAACTTTCTAAAGGATAGCCTAAATTAGATAAATTGTAATGTTTGCAGTTTTATTCAGATGTCAGATGCCTTGAGAAAAATGGAAAAATCTAATTTAGTATTTAGTAACCCATATTTTAAGTACTTATTTTATATTTAAATCTAAACTTCCATGCTCCTTTCATTTCTAACTACAAGATGGTTTAGATATTCATTTTTTCTAAAGTCATTGTAGATTCATCTCAATATACTTTCAATAATATATTATGGATAAAACGCAAATGTTGTTTCCATGCTTTTGTTTAAATCATACAATTAATATTCTCTAGTTCAACCGATTGAGTATTTAAACTTGACGTTTTAATTACGAGTTTAATTATCTTGTTAAAATTTTCTCATATCGGAAAATATGTGTTATGTTATTTGATCACATCTTACATCCCAGCCATCAATGCTGTGGGAAGCTTGCTTTCTTATAAAAAATTAAATGCAAATATAATAAAGGTAAGCTCATTGTAAGTACAAGTTAATAAACTCCGAATAGTTTGGTGTTCTAAAATTAGACAGAGCTATAAGAATGAAATAAGTAAGACTTAAATAATAATATAAATGTATTTCATAGACAACCGATATACCATACGAAAGCGTAGAAAGGCTACGCTATATACATATATTTTCTCTCTAACCCAGAATTTACAATTGTATCTTGGAATTCAAAGCTGTTAAGTCGGAATTAACAGAGGATGAAGGAGCAACACTCAAGCACTAAACGTTTAAATTTTACAATTTTTAAACCCTTGTTGAGTAGAAATAACCTCCAACTAATTTTGGAATGAAGAATAACTGTCAAAATGTTGAAAATAAATTTATAAAAATCGGTAGATATTATACTTAAAGAAATAAGTTAAACTCAGTGCACTTCCCTCTTTATTTGTGCATGGCGGTGACTTTAAAAATTTATTAATTATGAAGTGACATTCAGAATATAGTTATCACTATTATTACAAAGAAAACCTGATAACCTTTGGTCAAAAAAATATACAGAGTGGTCATCCGACAGTATAAATTCAATACTAAATAACAGATGCCAAATATGGAAGGCTTACGCAAATACCTTTACAAATGTCCACCATGGTTGAATTATTTCTTGGGATGACCCTCCCTGTACATTTTTCAATAAAACTATAGTAGGTGCATATGCCAAATATTATTGCCATCTGTCACATTTTCAATTCCACATTCACGTAGTGGAGTGGAAGTACACAAGTGGTTAAAAAATTTCTTTTTTTTTGAAATTTTTCAAAAATGTGGGTAAAAAAATTTTAAAATTTTTTTCATCTGAAATAGACTTCGAATGTCATGAAATGTGGAAATTTTAAATTTGAGCAAAAAAAGTTTTTCCTTCTATTCTATAGTAGTGGTAAGGAAATCGGTAAAGGTATTTACACAGATCTTCCCTCTTTATTCAAACAAGACGGCCACTCTAATAAATTATTAATAAAGAGATGACACATGAGAATTATAATCGATATGTAGTTAGCTCCATTATTGCAAAGACAACCAAATAACTTCTGTGAAAATTTTAAAATTGAAATTTTCCCATCATCTATTTCTATTGGTAAAAATTTTTTAAAAATATGTATTTTTAAGTTTTCAAAACAAATTTATTTTTTTAAATATGTTTAGAAAGCCATGAAATGTGGAAATTTTAAATGTGAGCATCATTCATTTTATACAAAATTTTCAAAATTGCAAATTTTTGTGCTATTTAAAATTTTCATTTTTTTTTAAATAGGTTCAGAATGTCTTTAGAATTAAAAAAAAAATAAAATATTCAGTTTCAAAATTTTTTTCTATTTTCAAATAACATTTTTTCTTTGAAATAGGTTTAAAATGTCACGAGGGTGATTTTTTCTCGAATACGATACTTCCCTTCGGTATGCGAGGGACGTAAGACTGCAAATTTTTTCAAAAAATATTTTCTTTTTTTTTGAAATAGGTTTAAAATGCCATGAAACGTGGAGATTTTAAATTTGAGCAAAAGAAAAAAGTTTAATTATCTTTTGCCTTTAGACAGTCCATCCTGTATATTTTCCAGTGAAAGTTTAACCGTTTCTTCGCTGACAGTAGCGTCAGATACCTACCATATTTGACTGTTCTCCGTCAAGTAGTTTTTTAGTTAATGCAAGAGACAGACAGACAGACAGACGGAACTGAAAAACCTATATTTTCGTAATCTACTTGTTCTGAAACGTGAAAATCCCAAAAAATCTCAGAGGGTGATTTTTTCTCGGTATGTGAGGGAAGTATAAATGAATTCACTTATCGCCCAAAAATAAGGCAAAATTATAAAAAATTATGAATTTTACACGTTTGTCGAGTAGAAATAAGTAGAAGGCAATTTTAGAATTAAAAAAAAGTTTGCAGGAATGTTAAGAAAAATTTAAAAAGTAATAGTTACGGGATTCGAAGTCAGAAATTCGCTTAGGTAGTCGTCGCTTAACGATCTGGACCACTGCGGAATATAGATTTAAATTTCAAATGATTTCGTAAGAGATGCTAAGTCTCCAAAGATTCAATCATTCATAACTAAATAAATACTTCGACTGGAAGGTCCTACTATATCTCTATGCAAAAATGAAGACTGGCATTTCATTGGCATCGTAAATTGCACGAGTAAAATCAGAAATTGAGCTCGGTATTAATGAATCAAAAAGTTCTTTTGACGATATCTTCGTGTGCATATTTAGAACTGTTCACTCGGCACCTTGCTTTGCATTCTCTACAGCTGGCAATATTTGGTCTGCTGATAAAATTTCATTAACGTTCATTTATTTAAAAGACCTATAATTGGAAGAGAATTGAACACAAATCGTCTGCACAAAAATAAACAAACTCATATCACGGCACATGTGAGAGATATAAGATGATTGCGCTGTCAAATTCCGCCAGTGAGTGATTGTTCCTTTGCAAATTTGTAAGAGATGAACCGGGGATCGCGTTCTTCTACCTACCGAGACAAACTGTATTCAAGAATACGATTTAACATTCCCCAAGAGAACCATGCCCACTTTCTCTTGACTGATCTACTCCCCGGAATTAAAGAATAGGGTCCCAGGTGTTTATTGCTTATTACATTCCTAAACATAAGGTTCTTAATATCCATCCTATGAGTGTTATTAAGGGCATGTTGGCAAACATTAGACTTTTTAGTTCTTTCGTTTTCGGGATTGTCTATATGCTCCTTGAATCGAGTTATAATTAGAACTTTCGTCTTTCATCTTTACAACTTACAAATTACTTTACAATCTTTACAAATAACTTAATTAGGCATGTAGCAACGGCGGGATGCTTTTGGAAGTTTAAAAATAGTATGAATAGTAAAAAAGACCGTATCCCACTAAGCCCACTTTAGTGATTAATATGTTAATAGGTTGACGCTAGTAACTCCGAGGTAGAGACTGCAAGATTGGTTGGATTTGTTTTGCGTTTGTTTAATCTAGAAATAAGTTTGATATAAATACAGCGTACATTCCTAAATTTAAACATCTCCATATGATTCCAACTTGGTTGACGAAACACTCATCTCTCTTCAAGAATTTTATCGTTTGTGGAAACTACTTCATCGTTTTGAATTCTAACTCAACAATTGTGAATTCAGTGATGTAATTGTAAATTCTGACGTAGAATTGTAGATTTCAAATTCAAAAAAGTATATGAATAAGCACGGTTTTTCTATGCTCTAGGATCAACAAGACATGTTGGTAAAGTTCCATTTATGTAAAACATTTAATAAGAAAATAAGTAACTGTTTATTTATAATTTAAACATACAGGAAAAATTATGCTTTTTAATGTTTCAAAAAGTTTTATTAAAACTCTACACGTGTTTCGGCTTATTAGGCCTTTATCAAGAGTACAAGATAATACTAAATTTAAAATGTGTTCCTTACTTATTTATACCTAATGGAAGGTATAAATTATTCAAAGCTTTTAATCTATTTATTACATGCAACTAGTTATATGATTCCTATCCTATGTAAATATACTACAAATAAGTTCTTAATGTTAAATTATTTTTTCTAGAATATTATGACCCATAAATAATGTTTGATCATTAGTTACATTTTTATGCTTTTTGACAGCTTTCATGATCTCAAATTGTTCTAGTAAATCTAACTTCTTTCCTTTATTTTCTGTATGGAGTAATTCGACTTCATTAAAATTAACAAAATGATTATTTTCTATGCAGTGTGTTGACATACTCCATACAGAAAATAAAGGAAAGAAGTTAGATTTACTAGAACAATTTGAGATCATGAAAGCTGTCAAAAAGCATAAAAATGTAACTAATGATCAAACATTATTTATGGGTCATAATATTCTAGAAAAAATAATTTAACATTAAGAACTTATTTGTAGTACATTTACATAGGATAGGAATCATATAACTAGTTGCATGTAATAAATAGATTAAAAGCTTTGAATAATTTATACCTTCCATTAGGTATAAATAAGTAAGGAACACATTTTAAATTTAGTATTATCTTGTACTCTTGATAAAGGCCTAATAAGCCGAAACACGTGTAGAGTTTTAATAAAACTTTTTGAAACATTAAAAAGCATAATTTTTCCTGTATGTTTAAATTATTGAAGAATGTTTCACAAGGAACCAACCGTAGAATCAACCCAATGTATTTATTTATCTTGTGATTTGTTCGACGAGTATTGATTAGAATAGTTAAAACAGAATATTCGGTAGGTACGCGATTTGTTTCACCTTTTAATTGATGATAGTAAAATTTTTCATTAAAAATTCTAAAATTCATCTGACCTCCTATTTAATAGCGATGGATTAATAACTAGATTATCCAGTCGTTAGTACCTTTATACTGAAGTAACTTGGGACTGGATTTATTTAGCTTAAACCCTTAACAAGAATGGTAACATCGCTTTTTTCAAAAAGTGCAAAAAAAATTACTAAACTATAGATTCTCCAGTTCTATTACGTCCTATATTAAAACCAGCACTAAGGGAAAAAAGCAAATAAATTTCTGCCTATGACAAAAGAAGATAAATGTTCTAATCCTTTCTAAAATACGTAATTCTAAAAGCTGCAATTTTTGTCCATTTTTGGCAGAGAACATACTTTCCAGATTTGTTAAAATACCATTGTCCCTGATGATTATACATAAAAGTGATTTAAAGTTAAGTTAAAAGGAATTAATCGGGTGTATATTGTTCCCACTCAGGACTACAACGTAATTGTAGAGTATATGGCTCTAAGCAGTGAAAGTTCGAACTCACAAGTATCTCAAAATATTAAAAAAAAAAACGGAGAAAAATTGAAAAGATTCATTGATAAAAAATATTTTTTTTATTTATTAATAATGTCCTTTATTTCTTCCTCCGTCGAAGAATTTCAAACTACCGAAAAGTTGAATCAGTTATTCATGCCAAAACTACGGTTCTTAAGCAAAAAATGTCTAAGAGGTGATATTTTTTGGACAGATTATATGTTTCTTGTCGTGCAGAATGTTATCAGCTTTTTCTTCACTTGGAGCTACTTTTAATGAAGAACACAATACACTTGGGTTTCCGACCGAATTAGAATTCACAAACTCAGGGACTTTTTGAACATTCAAATAAATTTTTGAAGCAAAATTCAGTCTTCACTTATCTGCCTTCACCCCTTATGTTTTCATCCCTATTGAGTATCAGAGAGAGAATGTAAAGCTATGTAACTTATTTGTTCTTCACAATAACGTATCTCAAATTTGAGTGTGTTTCTTAACCTATAAATGCATTACTTTTGACATGTCATAAGTGTTTTCCTATATTCGGTTTAGCTGGAAGTTGCAATGTTCTTATTTATTTAAAGAAAAGGATTTCTCCTTTTAATTCCGACGGGAAACAGGCAGAATTACAGTCATTTTTTTATCAACAGAAAGGTCAAAGAAATAATATTTAACCAATAAAATTTTAACGAGCTGTATAAGAAGTGTTCGTAGAAGAACGCACTGAAAAATTTAAACAATTGTATCACTACATATTCTTTAATTTAATGTGTCAATTTAAGAGTTGTATAAAAATAAATTATTAGAATTACTGGAACAATGGGCCTTTCCCGCATGACTGAATTTTACTACTTCACTATAATCAAGCCATATAATAAACTGCAATATAATTTTATTTTAATTTAGTTTCTTCCAATTTTTTACGTTCTACCAAATATTTACATTACAAAATCAGTTTTATTTCAGGTAATTTGAAACGTAAGTTTTAAGGCGCCATGCGTGACGTCACACTGATTAGACCAATAAAAGTCGTATTCTTAATGAGGATCCTCTATTGCCAGATGTATGTCTTTTTACATGAACATCGTATTTCCGTTATCAATTGTCTACTTTGAATAGCGCATTTTTTCGTTACAACGTATTTTTCGTTTCTCCGACACTAAATAAAAGCAAAAATTGTATCAACTTTTGACTGTATGAGTTTCTAAAATCTATATATCAGATTTATATTCTCTATTTTTGTTCATTTGGTTCACATATGGTATAATGCCAGTTTCATTTGGCAACGCTGTACTGAAATGTTCAAACTTTATTCGATAACCTCACTTTCTATTGTTTACGTTCGATACGAAAATTAATTTTGCTCTCTTCTAATTATAAAATGCCGCTTAAAAAGGTTTGTTTTGTACCAGTGTGTCCAAATAATAGTGAAAATAGTACGAAGTTATTTTTGCGAGTTCCAACAAATTTGGAAATTCGAAAATTATGGTGGAAAGTTGCAAAAGTTCCAGGTATTGTTTATAATGCTCCTGGATTTTTCTGTTGCGAAGATCATTTTAACGTATGTATATATTGTTCTTTCTTTTAGTGGACCTTTTACAAATCTGTCTTCACATTTACTCATATTTTTAAAAGAAATTAATACTATAACACCAAACAAGAAGTAAACACGCTGGGCTGCACTCTCGTGATTTATGACAGATATCTTCTTGGCACTGTCAATGGGCGTCATAAACGCACGTTCTCAATTAAGCGTTACCACTTTGCAATATGAGATTCTATTGGTAGTTCCTCATAAATGTACTTCAGGCACCAATAGAATTGCAGGTTGTGGAAAGCAAGGCAGAGAAGTGAGGTTCTTTTTGAATGCACCTTCGTAGCTAATTCTGACGGCCGTTTAATCTCATACTGATTGGTGCAGTTTATGATGACGTCACATTGGCGCCCGAAAGCTATCGTTTCAAACTGCTGTTCATTTACGGAACATTTGTATTTTTTTTGTGGTATTTTATGCGCTCAGAAAAAAAATAAAAATTAATTTTTAGTAATATTTTGATAGGCTCTTTCCAATAACACAATAAAAAAAAATTGAGGGAAAGGCCCATTCCTTCAATTATTTGAATCAATAAATGTCTAATTTTTTCTGAGAATATGAAAATTCGTTGTGCTGAATGAAAATAATCGAGAAAGTAATAGTAATGGTTTCTCACTAAATTCGTAAGTATGTAGGCTATTATGTTCATATTTGCCAATATTAAGTAGTGGAGTAAAAAAAGGACATTGATGTATAGTTTTATAACAGCAATATTATGAACTCATACCTCCTGGGGTATCATCAGGAGTATACCGGGTGAGTCACGAATTGCGCTCGCCCCGATATTTCCTAAAATATTTGGAATAGAAAATTGAAATTAGGAAGCCTTATTACACGACTAAAATGCCATCTTTTCAATAAAAAATCAAGTTTGGCGCACATTCGGTTTGACCGGAAATGCCCACAACTTTCGATTTTTAAATGGAACACCCTATATGTTTTAACATTTTTGGAATCTAGAGGAAACTTTGAATACAATACATCCATTTTGGTCACTTTTTGATAAACATTAAAAATTTCATTAAAAAATCTATTTCTGAAATAATACTAGGTAGGTACTGGGCTCAAGAAAATCCAAGGTTGGTAGGGTGGGGGAATATTCAGCAAATATTTGGGTTTAACTGTTGGCTTGGAGTACTTGGAGATCGAATAATTAGACCCATATTTTTTGATGGAACACTTACTGGCGAACGATATTTATTCTTTTTACAAAACCAGACAGCAGAATTTCTTGACTTACTTCCTCTTGCCTATTTACAAAATCTGTTTTTCCAACAAGATGGTGCTCCCCCACAAAATTCGAGAAGAGTGGTGGAACATTTAAACAACTTGCATGGTGAACGCCTTATCGCAAATCAAGGTCATATCAGGTGGCCTCCTAGGTCACCTGACTTAACACTCTTCGACTATTATGTATTGGGCACTCTCAAAAATAAAGTTTATAAAACTTCTTTAAATACCCGTGAAGAGCTGCAAAATAAAGTTGTACGGGCTCTTAATGAAATAACGCCGGCTGAATTGCGTAGAGCTATTCAAACAACTGTACGCAGAGCCGAATTGTGTATAGAAAAACATGGTGGACATTTTGAACAATATCTATAAATCTCAATTTATGGTTTAATTATATTAATTATTTTAAAGATACCTACTGTTACCTAGTTTAAGTTTAATTGTTCAAACGGAATTGATTTTTATTTATTTATAGGCCCGATATTTATGTTCATTTAAATAAAACTCTGAAAACCGAACTGATGTCGCATTCTATTGCAAATGTCCTTGTTGATGTAATTGTGTTTACCTCCACATACCTATGCTAAACTTAATTGTAACGTTCTTTGCGCTCACAATTATTAAATGTTTGATAGCTCAAGATTGCCTATAACTACACGAGTCTGTCTGACAGCTGATATTGTTTTATTACATTCAATGGCTACTATGATTTTTCCAATGTTATTAGGTTACCAGATTTACACAGAAATGTGCCATTTGAGTTTCCAAAGCCCACTCAAAACGGGGACGGTAGCTCAGTGGTTTAGCGCGTCTAGCTGGCATACTGGCATACCTAGCGAAGCAGGTTCAATCCCTGCTCACCGCGAAATAATTTTAATTGTAAAATTATCCCCAAGATGTGGTTCGGACTCCACTATAAACTGTAGGGCCTCGTTTCTCTTTACCTTACACAAAATCATTCTGGATTTTCAAGGAGTTACCTCGATGACTTGAGAAGCGATTAAGAAAACAAACAAACAAACAACAACTAATCTATTATCTATTAGCCGCATGTTTCTAAAAGCTTGGTTGCATTGTATTTTGGCTGAAATCTCAAATATTTCTGAGCGGATTTTCAAAATTTTGGTATCATTAGATTCATATGAAAATGAGGTATTTAAAAATGTTGGTGAACGATTAAATTCCCATTTAAAAAAAACGAGTTAGTGGGTAAAATCACATTTAAAAATTTTAAACGCCTCTAGAGAATTAAGTAATGCAATCATATTGCTCTTTTTATTTTTATAGTAACGTAGCACACAAACTAAAATATATTTTGGGCACCACAGCACTCTGGATTCAGAAATAGATTTTTTGATAAAATGTTTAATGTTTCTCAAAAAGTGACCAAAATGGATGTATTGTATTCAAAATTTCCTCTAGATTCCAAAAATGTAAAAATATATAGGGTGCTCCATTTAAAAATCGAAAGTTGTGGGCATTTCCGGTCAAACCGGATGTGCACCAAACTTTTTTATTGAAAAGATGGCATTTTAGTCGTGTAATAAGGCCTCCAGATTTCAATTATATATTTCAAATATTTTAGGAAATATCGGGGCGAGCGCAATTCGTGACTCACCCGGTATATCTGAGTTTTGAATTTCCAAAGCCTATTGCGTATTTTTTATGAACAATTTTGTTTTTGAAATGCGTTTTTACTTCCCTCGCATACCGAAGGGAAGTATTGTATTCGAGAAAAAATCACCCTCCGAGATTTTTTCGGATTCTGACGTTTCAGAACACGTAGATTCCGAAAATATAGGTTTTTCAATTCCGTCAGTCTGTCTGTCTGTCTGTCTGTCTGTCTGTCTGTTGGTGCATTTACTAAAAAACTACTTGACGGAGAGCAGTCAAATTTGGTAGGTAGTTAACCCTACTGTCAGCGAAGAACTGGTAGAATTTTCACTGAAAAATATACAGGGTGGACCGTCTAAACGGAATAAATAGTGAAAAAAAATTTTTTTTGCTCAAATTTAAAATTTCCACGTTTCATGACGCGCTAAACCTATTTCAGAAAAAAAAAAATTTTTTGAAAATTTTTTTCAATCATTTTTAAAAAAATTTTTACCACTAAAAAAAATTTTTTTCTTTGTTCAAATTTAAAATTTCCACGTTTCATGACATTCTAAACCTATTTAAAAGAAGAAAAAAATTTGAAAATTTTTTACCAACATTTTTGAAAAAATTTTTACCAAGATGAAAAAAATTTTTTTTGTTCAAATTTAAAATTTCTACGTTTCATGACACGCTTAACCTATTTCAGGAAAAAAAATTTTTTCACCAATATTTTTGAAAAATTTTTACTACTAAAATGAAATAATTTTTTTTCTTTCTTCAAATTTAAAATTTCCATGTTTCATGGCATTCTAAGCCTGATTGAAAAAAAAAAATTGAATTTTTTTTTTACCATTTTTGAAAATTTGTTTACCACTAAAAGATGGATTTTTTAATTTCTTCAAATTTAAAATTTCCAGGTTTCATGATATTCCAAACCAATTTCGGAAAAAAAATTGCAACATTTTGTTACCAGTTTGGAAAAAAATTTAACACTAGAATGCTCAAATTTAAAAGTTTCACGTATCATGACATTCTAAACCTAGGTATTTCAGAAAAAAAATTTTGAAAATTTTTTTCACCAACATTTTTTTAAAACTTTTTACCACTAAAATAGATCGAATATTTTTTTATTTGCTCAAATTTAAAATTTTCACCTTTCATAGCATTCTAAACCTATTTTAAAAAATATATAATTTTTAAACTTTTTTAGCACTACTATAGAATAGAAGGAAACTTTCCTTTTTGCTCAAATTTAAAATTTCTACATTTGACATTTTAAACCTATTTCAGAAGAAAAAATTTTGAAAATTATTTTACCAACATCTTTTGAAAAATTAAAAAAAAAAATGAAATTATTTAACCACCACTATACTTCCACTCCGTTACGTGAATGTTGGATTGGAAATGTGACAGATGGCAATAATATATGGCATATGCACCTATTATATTTTTATTGAAAAATGTACAGGGTGGTCATCCCAAGAAATAATTCAGTCATGGTGGACATTTGTAAAGGTATTTGCGCAAGCCTGCCATATGTGGCACCTGATATTTAGTATTGAACTTTTGCTGTTGGATGAGCAATCTGTATATTTTTTTGACCAAAACTTATCAAGTTTTCTTTGTAATAATAGCAATAACTATATTCCGATTATTATTTTCAATGTCATTTCGTAATTATTAAATTTTTAGAGTGACTGCCATGCACAAATAACGAGGGAAGTTCTGTGTAAATACCTTTACCGATTTTTTAAATAAAGTGGTGAAAATCTCCAGTTCTAGAGGTCCATCAGGACAAACTAAAAACCAAACACCTTCGCAATTAAAATTCCAACAAATCTGCATTGGTTCTGAGTCATTTAAGTACGTACATAACGTACAAAATGGAATAAACTGCATAAAAAAGAGTTTTTCTTCATTTTAACGCCCAGAGACGTCAAGAGTTCCGATCGGCTTCAAACTTTCAGAAAATACACCTGTTGTTGAAAACAGAACATCCTGAAATCTTGGTGTCCAAATATTGAACCTTGTGGACACATGTGAATTTGTTATCTGAAAGTTGAATTGCCCACCATTTTGTGCCGTTGAGTCCAAAATGGATCATTTTTTCTTCCAAATATAGTTCTGGACATCAACTTTCCGATGACATTAAAAAAATTCTCTTCAAATTATTTTGGCCACTTTTTTGGCATTTATTTATAAACCAAATGACAACAAATAGATTTTCTCGGTCATATTGAAAATGTTTTTGAAAAATTTTTATCAAAAAAGAAAGAGAATTGCTAGCACTTTAATTAAAAAAAAAAGAGAATTTTCGTCCATCTGAACTCGACATATTTTACTTCTAGCATTTTGTAAAAAGATAAATAGCAATAAATACATACACAAAGGAACAGAGTTGAACAGAACAAATATTTGACATTAGTCAAGAAAAATAAGGTTATAATTTTATAAAGAGAAGTTAGCAGAATATCAAATTCCCCTAAATATATACGTTAACTTCCAACTTAAGTAAGCCGGAAACAACTGAGTTCGGTGCATCAAAACAAGAGGTAATCTTGATACATAAATTTTAAAAAAGCTATTCAGGCTAATTAACAACAATGAAATGTAAATGCTTGAAAATTAATTTTTATTCAAATGTGTCAAAAAATGACGTTTCTCGGTTAGAAAACAAAAGAGAAAGGTAAAACTTGTCTATCTACTTCAAGTAGGCGGCCTGAAAAGACTTTTCCGACCAAGGCCGGAAAAGTGACAGACAAAAAGATTAAGCTTTTTAAAATGCTGGCCCTTCTTTTCTGCTATAAAATGGTAATGAACATGCAAATATATTACAATTCAGGCAATTTTAATTGAATAAGAAACCTAGGATTATTAAACGTTGTCAATTAATTATTATAATGACTAGTAAGTATAATACCTACATGTTGTAAAACGAATAGAAATAACTGCGTATGTTCTCACCTTATAGATATGCAACACTTTTTACGTTCGAGTTTGCATAGTGGCAAAGCATAAAACTGCACAGAAAAATACTAAATGAAGTCTTTAATTCAACTTAAAAAACAGTACAACGTACAACAACGAAACCTTATTTTTAAACTTACTTCAATTTACAAAAATGTACTTATATATGACTACATTGTCTCTGAACCTTTTATGTTAATAGTAAGATTGGAACAATTTTGTATAATTATCGGTCGGTTCAAACTTTCTATGTCTAGTACAATATTTTCAGTTAAAGTGGATTGGGGTGCGATAATTGTCTGAGTTTTGTGTGTGTTTAGTGGGTTATATTCTGTTTGAGTAATAGTAGTGGCCAAGTCTGTGTCTAAAATATTATTTTCTTGTGAATGTTGTGATGTTATTGTGTTTCGAACCGTAGAAGTGTGGGGTAAGTGATTCAATATTTTGTCAGCTATTTTAAGTTTGTTATTTATTGACTCATCCACATAGCCCTCATCCACAGTGGAAGCTTTCCATCCTCCGTGGCGTTTAAGTAATGTTATGTCTGCTCCTGCATCAGCCAGCAACGTAGCTGACGTTCTTCGGAAGCAGTGCCCCGAATATTCTTTAGCATTCGCAAGCTTCAAATGAGATGCAATTTCAAAAGGAATTGCCACACTTGCCATTTCTATAACCCAAGAAAAATCGGCCATTTCCTTCAAAATTTGGTGGTCCCAGCAAGGAATATTTTCGATAATATCTTAAATATTCCCCTGTTACAGTAAATGAGCGAGGTCTATTTGCTTCATTATCGGGAATTTTTATTAAAAGAGCTGTTCCTAAATCCTCTATTTGTGACACTTTTAAAAATGCCAATTCTTCACGCGACAGGCACCTGCTACGCCTAATATATATACCACCTACAAATAATATGATGTTAACGTAGGTAGGTACTTAGTTTTAAAATATTACCTTATGCATTAAATATTTGTCGTCTGGAGCTTCTGTTAAAAATTTTTCAAATTGTTCCCGTCTCAACGTTTTCGATTTTTTTGGTACATAGCCAACATTTTTCTTTTTTAGAAAGGCCCTTAATTTCATAAATTTTGAAATGTCAACATTTCTCCTAATTTTCAACTTACAATTTAACATTGAATAAGCTGACCATAAAGTTGATGATTTAAAAATTTCTGCAGGTTTAGCCATATATGCAAGTAATGTATTTTCGGAAATCATGTTTATATTGTTTTGCTCCAAATATTTTTCAAATTTATAATAGCTTCTTACATAAATAATTTTTGATTTTTCTGGAGTTAAATCCATCGAAGTCAAATTTTCTAGCTCTCTTACTTCTGGGGGTGTTCCCGCAACAAATTCTTCACTATTCATTTTATTGTATTTATTTTATGTAGTATATTTTCGATTAAATTCGATATTATAATATATAAATTGAATTCGATACTAGTTTCAAGCAAACTGATATGACGGCAGTTGTGCAGTTGTTATTTATTATACCTGGCCTTAATTCACAGCCGTCTGTTACAAGAAAACTTGGAAATTGTATCATTTGCGGGGTAGCAAGTAAATCGTAAGAACATAATATTTTAATTTTCCCTATCATTTTATTAACCATAAGCACATTCGAATAAAAAATATTATATGACACACGTCCGAAAAACTGTTTTTTGGACTCCTACGAATTGTCAGCCTCGACTGCGTCTCGGCTGGCATTATTTCGTAGTCGCCCGAAAAACTAAATTTTTCGTTCTTGCGACATAAATTTTATAAGTTAAAAATGTTCTTTGGGCGTTTGATATAAGTAAATGTGTTTCAAAATGATACATTTCAAATATTAACCAAATATAGGCATTTGTTAATTAACAATTGACCAAAATGCTAAACGTTAAATATCTCGAGTTCAGATGGACGAAAATTAACTATTTTTTTTTCAATGGTTTACTTTAGCTGGACATGTTGTATGTACCTATGTTCAAATCTGGTGATCGAATTTCTTACCACTTCCCGATATCCAATCATGCTGAAATTTTGCACACTACCTTGGTTCTGAAGACAATACAATATAGTATATTCGATATTATGGTAGATCCAATATGGCGGCTACCACAAAATGGCGGGTTAACTTTTTCTTGACAACCCACACGACGTGGGTATCATATGAAAGGGTATATACAGTAGAATAAAATTGCTGTGTGACGTCATTCTAAATCCAATATGGCGGCCGGCACAAAATGACGGATCGCCTATTTTTTACAACCCCATCGACATGGGTACCAAATGAAAGGGTATAAAAGTTAAATACAATAAGTTGTGTGACGTCGTTCTAAATCCAATATGGCGGCCGGCATTGAATGGCGGATTACCTATTTCTTTACAAGCTCCTTAATATGGGTATCAAATAAAAGAGTTTGACAAGAGTAAACGAAATGATGGTGTTTGAATGAAAAATGATGCAGAAGGGAAACTAAAAAGTAAAAAATAAATAAATAATTTTTTTTAACAATGGTTTTCTTTTAAAACTTAATTGCACTAAAAAGTACAAAATAATTTTATTATCGGTGATTAAATTATAAAATGATGATGTAAAATAGAAAACCATTGGACGCATCAAAATTGTATTAAAACGTTATAAATAGTATGTTGTAATATAACAGCAACAGCAATATTTTATGGGCGTTCAACGGTTTTCCTCTTTCATCATTTTGTAATTTAATCACTGAATAAACATTATTTTCTACTTTTTGGTGCAATTAAGTTTTAAAAGAAAAGCATTGTTAAAAAAATAATTTATTTATTTAAATTAAAGTTCTTGAAATTCTCTTTCTTTTCTAATAAAAATTTTTCAAAAATGTTGTTAAAATAGCCGGGAAAATCTATTTGTTGTTACTTGGCTTATAAATAAATGCCAGGAAATTGGCCAAAATAACTTTAAAAGATTTTTTTTAATGTAATCGGAAAGCTTATTCCATTTTGTACGTTATATACGTACTTAAATGACCCAAAACTAACGCAGATTTGTTGAAATTTTAATTGCATAGGTTTTTGGTTTTTAGTTTGTTCCGATCGGATCTCTAAATCCGGAGATATTCACCTTTTTACCTAAAAACTACTTTTCAAAAAATAAAATTGTTCATTAAAAAAACGCAATAGGCTTTGGAAAGTCAGCACTCAGATATATCCTCCTAATTCCTCCTATCATAATATTGCTGTTACAAGTCTATGCATATAATATCATCATTTATTTGGTCATTTTTTACTGCACTATTGTTCTCTATTATCGCAATCTAATTTTATATTTTCAGTAAAAAAGGTAGACATTCAGCAATCCACATGATAATAAAATGAGGTCCTCCGTTAAAAAAGCATTTCAAAGATGCTTCTTCTCAATAATATTTAGAAAAAATGTTTTTATATATACAGTATGTCTCCCATATCACAGCTCTCTTATTTACTGTGCGATATTTTAAAAATTTGGGCAGAAGGTACTTATCCATCAGTAGGTGGTGTAACGGTAAAATATTTTAAAATCCACTGGTGGCGTCCGTTGTTATGAAGAAAAATGTACGTAATTTTCCACAAAAAGATTTTTTAATTTTAATAACATGGTGTACTTGGTGTTCACGTAAT
This sequence comes from Stenurella melanura, assembly GCA_963583905.1. Classification (NCBI taxonomy): domain Eukaryota; kingdom Metazoa; phylum Arthropoda; class Insecta; order Coleoptera; family Cerambycidae; genus Stenurella; species Stenurella melanura. Next base: position 92,766,671 of record OY757314.1, read on the forward strand.
ACGAAAAACTTAATTTTCGGACGAAATTCAATGTTAATTAAGCTAAAGGAAGACAGACTTTCCAATTAGAATTAATCACGTGATATAAGTCAGTTTACTTAGCAGACAAAATCAAACAATTGACTTGGAAATAAAAAAAGTTCAATTTTAGATAAATTTGATTCACGAACGATTTAATAAATAATAAAATTTACATAGATAACTAAATTACAGTTTGCTCAGTATATCACATGATTAATTTTAAATGGAACGACCGTCTTTATTCAGTTTAATTACGTCCGATAAAAAATTATGATTAATAATTGGTACTTTAAAAGGAAAAAAACGTTTTTCCTATAATATTGAAATAGGGTATTAGTGAGATTTTGATAACAACGAATTAGACATTGTTTTACAGTTAATACTTTGCCTAATATCTTTTTTTGGAAAATTAGGTATATTTTTCTTCATAACGACGGACGCCACTGGTGGATTTTAAACAATTTTACCGTGTCTTAATCTCCTGATAGATAAGTACCTTTCTCCTACATTAAAAAAAAACGCAAGGTAAATAAGAGAGCTGTGATATGGGCGTCATGAAAAGTGAAACATACTGTATATTAAAGCTTGACCCAAATTTAAGAAAATACAGTGAAATTGTTGGTCAACATTTTCTATGCACTGTTCCAAAAACACTCAATGGCTAGTTTTCTTTCAGTTCAGAGAAAATTGGATGTAATTTTATTTCTTCTCAGCAGATTTCAAATTGGAAAAGAGCACGGAAAAATATTAAATTTCCAACGAAATAATGAATACAAATTTTATCTCTATTCTTCTTCTTCTAATTAAACCGGAAGTATAAAAAAACGTATGGCATAACAATAGAAGCGCATTCATTTATACATTAATAAACATACTCAAGTTTTAAAATTACATATTGAAAATGAAAAAGTTACAGCGCGTTATATATCCCCTCTTTTACACAATATACATGTTTTGGTTGCTTATAAAAGGCGTCAGGTAAGTGAACATTAGGCAAATATGTGTGGATCAAGTTAGAATATGACGATATGACATAACTTCCCTCTATACCAAGTTATGTGGATGAAGACCTCGAAAGCCCGCGCTGAACTTTCTAAACAAATTGTTGTTTTGGATAATCAAGATTCCAGTTTGGTATACAGCTTAGGTACGATGCAATTTAATTGATATGAATATGATGTTATTGATGTTAATTGAAGTATTACAATGTGTCTTATTTCATAAATTTTCATGGAACTCCATTTAATACGCAAAAGGTTTTATCTCATATTATAGAGAATTCAATTATTAATTTTTAAGGTGGCCATTCCCTAGAAAGAGACATCCGATATGGAAATATTTATTATTTTTGCCTATAACTTCTTTTTCTTAGTACGTATATTCAAAAAAACTATAGGAGTACCTATGTAGAACCATAACAAGAATATTACTATGAATTCTCACTCAATAATTTGAGTGGTTTGCAAAATAGCTAGATTTAAAACTACGAAATAGGAAAATTAACATAATTTTTAAATTTAAATCTAGCTATTTTGCAAACCACTGAAATTATTGAGTGAAAATCCATAGCTATAGTCTTGTTATGGTTCTACTTAGGTATTCCAATAGTTTTTTTAAACATACATAATAAAAAAAAAGTTATGGCCAAAAATAATAAATATTTCTCTATCGGATGTCTCTCTCTATGGAATGGCCACCTTAAGAAAACGCAAATGTGTAACTTAAGTAACTCTATATTTTTTAAACTAAGTAATTAAAGCCTTGCTTAAATTAGGTATTTAATAAAACAACAAATTTTCATAAAATTTCTAAGAATGAAAAGTTTAAAATTAAATTTTATATCGTCTGAAACGGAAGTTCCGAATATTATAAGATGGATGAAAAATTTGTATGAAATATTAAGAACAATCCACCCCTAAATGATTGGAGGACTATATCCCTTCTAGGGTGCAGTTTAGTATAGATGAAAATTGGGTTAAATTGTCAAAATTTAACCTCATCTACTCACAGTTGCTCTGTGTTCACTTACTTAGACTTTGTGTATACTTCCTCGTCAGCTTAAACGAGGATTAATTTTCATAATAAATGAACGTGAATATATGAATCTCAATACTGAAGCTTTGAGATCATTTATTTTTAATTATATTTTTAACAAGTTTCTTGGCTTGAAAAATCACTGCCTCTATTAATTGTTTTGAAATAAACAGAATTATATGTATTACATGACTTTAATTTAGAGAAACACTATGGCACGTAATTTATCTTATTATCCATATTATTACTCGAACAATATCCCATTCCTTCATGTAGTAAACAGAATAGCAAAGATAGTTACCTGATCGGCAAATACCCAAAATAAAAATCCCTGTCATGAAGAGTGTCCTTTTGGATATGGTAAGACGATCACAGATAGGCGGCAAGATTAACCTCGCCAGGATATCAGTAAATGCTTGGACGGATAAGAATAAAGCTACATCACTCTTGTCGTATCCGATATCCTTAAAGAAGAACGGCGTCACCATTTTGAAATTCTGTTCAGCTACATAGAAAATCGAGAGCCCAAAAACCAGGTTAAGGTAAATTGGATCTTTCAGTAGATCAAAGTCCATGAAAACGACAATTCTTTGCCACACTGTTTTCTCTGGTTTCTTTTTGACCGGCGTCGACTGAATTTGGAAATTTTTGTGTTGTGGAGATATTTGAACGCCTGGATAGCTCATATTTCTCCGGAGTTGGCGGGCGGATCCATACATAGGTTCTTCGTTATCTTTTACCTGAAATAAATAATAAAAATATATATAGTTCGTTGAAAAACGTTTACAAGAAAATTTCTGCGGTTCATTATAAACAAAATTATATTATGTGGTTATTTTACGCATATGTTACGTATAATAATAGTTCTATAAATGGGATCTTGTATGACTATTTGCTAATATATACTTATATAATAATATATTAATCCAATTAACATTTTATTGCATTAATTATTTTTGTTGGACAAATATGCCTTGTGATCATAGTAGAGGGTACCTATATTACTCATCGATCAGTAACCTCCAAATAGAATTCAATTCGCTATATCTCAGCTAATAATAGTAGCATGGTCTTAATTTTTGGATTATAAGATATAATCTTTCGAATAACTTTGGAGTTTTTTTTAATACGTGCAGTACTTTTTAAATTTGTTTACATAATTTATACACGTTCAGAAACTGCACAATTGTCCAATAAAACATATACAACACTTTTCAATGGGATTTTCACGAAATATAGACTAAAATGTCAGGTAAGAAATCAAGCTGCGTGAGCGGCAGCCTTGCGGTGGCGCCACGCAGCCGAGCGTACATACTTTTATAAAAACATCGAGTGCATACGTACTTTTCTAAATACATCAGTATAACACAGGGTCGTTTTACTGACGTCTCGGAGTCATAGCGTTGATGTGTTATTTGTTTTTGGGTTTGTTAACAAATTTCGTGATATTTTGCAATACTTATTTTTTAATAATTATCTAGCAATGAGTGCCTCTCCTATCACCAGCTATGATATGAGTGCTTCTCCAACTACCAGTTGTGATAACAGTAAAACTATTGTGTGTTTTATATGTCAAAAAGATTTGAAAACTGGAGAAACCATTATTGTTATCGGAGGATTGGGAACATTGATAGAAATTAGTAAAGAAGGAACGACGATAGGCATAAAAAAATTAAAGGACTTACGAATTACTAGTCCTGGGGAAAGTAACGTAGAAGAAAGTATTTTCTCTAATCATATTCCTGATTATTTGAATGTTTCATAATGTGACTGAATAAATAAAGCAATAATAGAATATAGTTTCATTGAAAATTCTGTTGTATATTTTATTTCTGTAACCTTTCCGTATAATAATGTTACACGTAACCAATAACATTATCACGAGTTACTTTAAGATTCTTCTAATTTCTTTTCAACGGTGATCGGTCTACGTCTCATAAAGTAAGTATGTCTGTATGACTAGACCCCCAAACATCAACACTAACCTTACTTTGTCGATTTCATCAGATTGTGTCCCTACAAATAACCTATGACCTTTGTCCTATATAGTGCGGGAAACTGGAGCCTTTATACAATTCTGACCCAAGATTGATTTCAATAGGGTAATCAAATACAATTTCAGTATCAGTAAGTCAAATTACATACATACATGCTTTACTTTCCTAAAAATGCTAAATTTTGAGACTGTCTAAAAGTTGGAACAGGCTTATGGTACATAATCTCGAAATGATGTGAGATATCAAAAAATGTGACCTTTATATAGAGCAAAAGACGAACTACAACTTTTGTTGAAAACTTTTTTCTCTATTTTCATTATTTAAGCCGCTAGAGCAAAGAAACCGAAAATCAAAAAGTTTTTCAAAATTTGTTCGAATTTTCCCGGAATTTCGAGGTGCAAAGAATGTATCATTTTATTCTACAGGTTACTATCTACTTAAATCCCGGAGATGATCCTTCATTAGTTCTCGTGAGGTTTTTACAAAATTTTGCCTTCACTGCCTGCACTCTTTTTAAAATTAATTTATTTTATATTAGTTTTTTTCGGAATTATTTTCACAACAGTTTTTTAGAACTGCTCAGAAATATGGCTTTCAGAGTTAGATATCAATGCTATGTTTGTGATCGAGCAGTGCTGTTGGCGCAATCTGATCGCATTGATAATGAAAATAGGACATAAACGTGAAATTGCTATTTAGCGACGAAATATATTGTTATGTTATTATAACTTTTTAAAACTTATATTTTTTTATTATTATTAAAAATTTGCCTGAGCGCCAGTCACGCTTTACCCCGCGACAAGGTATTATGCTAGCTCACTTTAGAACATGAAACCTACCGCTCGTCTGCCTCTCACCTCAGGAGTAAGTTCTACGGTGCTCTGTAAATAAATGTTATCTCGATAATAAAATCAAAGGAAAGGCCCATTCAAAATTACAAATTTAATAAATAAAAATCTGGGAAAAGTATAAATGAGACTGAAATAAACTATTCTAAAAATTTAAAACTAATGGCCCTTTTAACTTAAAAGATATCTGTTGCAACTTTTATTATATTTGGTTTCCCTTTAATTTTCGAATTTAAGCTTAAATTGGTACAGTGTTTTTGTTCTTACTCCGTCCTGGATGTAAAGATCGCTGCTTCCAACTTTCCGGCCTGAGATGTAGACCCGCTACACTGTCAATCCTTCAGATCTGTGAATGGCTGCTTGATTTCTATGCGTTTTGGTGAAATCTGTTTTACGACGAATTATGCACTTTGTTTTAACGGATACACTTCCGAACTTTATTCTACTTGTTAAGGTAAGTACTGAATTACCAATATTTTGTGAGAAACTGCTCACTTGTAAAAAATCTGGATAAATTGTTTATAAAAAGTAGGGTTATGTTTACACAATTCAATGAAAAGGTATTTGATTACCTTTGACTGCCTTTTTGCTCCTAATTTACTATTTGACGTATTCCACGTACTTTAAAGATACTTTTAAACATGCACTTTATATTTTATTTAATTTGAATTTATTTTGTAAAATTTTGTGGAGCTCAAAAAACGGCGTCTTTTCTCTACCCACGCTTGAACAACCCTCTTTTTTTTCTTAATCCTTAAATTCTATTGGCTTAGATGTGACATTTCTAAAAACCAAAGCAATCTAGTTTTGACATTTTTAAAATTTATATTTTTTATATTGAATTTTCTTGTAACTTACTGAATAAATCTTTACTCTGATTATGTTTTAATCTTTCTGACCTTCTTCTGAACATTTTGATACCCCATACATGTCTCTAGGAGTCTTATTAGTAATTTCGATAACTTTTCATAAAATTGTTCACAATTGCTTAAAACTACTACAATTACTTTACTTTTCCCATTTTAACCTAAATTCTAATCACCTACTATCGTTTTAAATCATCTAAACACCATTTTTAACATTTATAACAATAATAATAATAATCATGCATTTTTCAGGTATGCCTACGATGCAATGCTATGTACCAGTCCTTGGGTATGGTATTCGAAATATGCTGTTACATCAGATCAAACTACAAAGTGGTCTCTATAATTTAAATGAACAAACTTACACTAACTCTTTATTTGAAATGTTTTATGCAACTTTTATGGAGAAAGTCCTAACCAAAGATTACTACCAACCATTTTATAAAGTTTCTACTATTAAAAATCAACACATTCCAGTGCTTGATGTGTGATTACATACACTTGGTAAGTCTTTATAATCTTATCACTGATTTTAGTCATTACGAGGCTTGAAATTTGTATTTTCAATAACTTTACGTTAGCTGCGGGAGAGTTTTTCACTATCTTATAAAGTCACTGAGTTTAGGTCTCCCATTTGATTTTTATAGTTAAAATGTTATTACTTTCTTAGCCTATTACCTTTATATTTAAAGTTTCTTTGTGAATACATTCTTTTTAAAATGTTTATTTTGTATTTTGTAGGTTCTACGCTGGGTTCCAACTACATCTATGCACTGTGGTAGAACACTACCTATGTTTAACTACTTAATATTGTTACATAAGCCTTTTGTAAGTTAAACGATGTACCAATATCCTTTTTTAATATCAGGTATGTTAAATATTTAAAATAATAAACTTAAAATTAATTGATATTCGTTACAATTCAAACATTACTGCTACGCGTTACTATTGCCTATACATTCTGTATGAGCCCTTCTTTTTACCATTTCACCTTACCATATTGAAACTTAGTACCGTTGTAAGAGGCCACGTGCAGCATCCTCTCATGTTCTGCGGTGAGGTAGTTTCTGGCTTAAACGTTCTAATTTACAATTTTTAATTTACGTTATGTGTTACTATTTTGGCAAATCTGTTCTAAAGTTTGGCTTAATTATAAAATATCCCAATATCATAATAATATATATCGTTGTACATTCCAATCATTTTTCCAAAGGCTATTAACATCTCTGTGCCAATACGCACGGAAAACGCTAATTTTGGCGTTTGCGAGTTGGCCGGCAAACTTATAACTTTGGTTTTTAATTTGCACGAGAACGGATACATATATTAAATTTTTGTAAGTACATTTTTTTGTAGAATTCCTTGCTCATTAATTTTCATCTCCACGATATTTTTTTAATTTTTCGTCTGTTATTTAAAAAAATCCTAACAAATCCCCTAAGTACTGTTCTATATGATAAATAATAAAATGTATTTAGCGGTGGTATAGAAATTATAATTGAGAGAAAGTTCATGATTGACTTCAGACCTGAGGTTCCTAACCCTTATAAAAATGCATTTTCTATACTTACATCAAACTGCAACTGAATACTCGAACCGGTAAAATCCAATCTTGAAAAACTTGAGATCGATTCTGTAGAAACTTTTCTCTTCCTATTCCCAGCGAAACTCATTGTGGAAAAGTTTCGTGGAAATGTGGATTTTCTAGTAAGACCACCCGGTTTGGCAAGTTCTTCGAGAGTCTTTATGGCTAAATCAAAATTGTTTCTATTGTTAATTAAAGTTTGGCCTTCTGCTAACTCGGCGTCCTCATCCTCCGTTTCCTTTATGGTTTCCATTTCCTGCAGAAAGAATACAACTATCAGTCCAGCAGATTACCATTGTTCCAAGTGTTTGAAACAAGCAATAAATAACAGAAAGAAAAAGTGCAGTTGATAAATGTGTGCTTGAAAATACAATATATTAATTGAAGCAATAAAATCATAATTTATTTAATAATCCACAGACATGCATTATGTGATTTGTTAAAGTATGATTATATGGCAATTAAAGTTAATTTATAAGATTTATGCATATGCGGAAAATGTCTTGATGTAGAAACATAACTGAAGCAGCCGGCGTGGCGCTTCCTCAATCCATTATAAGTGACTTCCTCAAGGCAGAGGTCACTGAGTAATCTAATGTATTCCTTGCCTAGTCTAGTTGCCTTGAGTATGTTAATTTTCATTCGAATAAACAAATGAACGATTTTCGTCGAAAGTCGACGAAATTTCCAATGTACCAGCCAATTTTATTGATTTACTTTTATCCAATAATGAAATGTTTTTTTATAATAGTTGGATGTTTTATTTTTTTTCCTTCTTCAATTCTTTGGGACTTCCTGCCACATGTATGTTTTCTTTCTAAGCGGTGCTAGGGAAATCTACAAAATATATCACAATTAACCAGTATGTTACTGGTAAAAAACCTCTACGCCTGTGACGTTTACGTCAAAGGATCGGTTAAAGGTTGTTTTTTTTTTATATATAAACAACACAAATAAGTATAAAAACTTGAAATTAAATATTTCGCCGACGTTTCGGAAATCTAATCTGTTTCCTTTTTCAAGGCTTTTTTTGAAAAATCTTTTTTGCTGTGTATGACAAATACACAGCTCTAAGAATGTTTGTTACATTCAATATCCATAGATACTTACTATTTACATAGAACTGTTGATATAGTTAACAGTTTTTTAGTTTCTATACAATGTTAAGTTTGTGAAGTTCTTCTTTTAACATTGGCAGCCAAGTTGTACAGACATCTACGGAACAATTCGACACGCAATTATCCTCATTCAATAATATTATCGCGGATTCTTGGCTGCCAATGTTAAAAGAGGAACTTCACAAACTTAACATTGTATAGAAACTAAAAAACTGTTAACTTTATCAACAGTTCTATGTAAATAGTAAGTATTTATGGATATTGAATACAACAAACATTCTTAGAGCTGTGTATTTGTCATACACAGCAAAAAAGATTTTTCAAAAAAAGCCTTGAAAAAGGAAACAGATTAGATTTCCGAAACGTCGGCGAACTATTTAATTTCAAGTTTTTATACTTATTTGTGTTGTTTATTTATAAAAAAAAACAACCTTTAACTGATCCTTTGACATAAACGTCACAGGCGTAGAGGTTTTTTACCAGTAACATACTGGTTAATTGTGATATATTTTGTAGATTCCCCTAGCACCGCTTAGAAAGAAAACATACATGTGGCAGGAAGTCCCAAAGAATTGAAGAAGGAAAAAAATTAAGATAATGCCACAAATAGCATTTAGACAATATTTGGATGTTTTATGTAACATATGAATAGGAATTTTTTAATAACAAAATGCAATTAAGATTAAGTTGATTAACTTTGGTTAGACACCTTAGAGATTGCTCACAGAGGTTATTAACTCTAAGAAGTGTCTTTAAAATATTAATTATGATAAGACGATATTAGTAGAAAGTGCATCGCCAGTCTACAAGGTATGAAAGAAAGTCGTCATTTCGTCGAAATTAAGAATTTTCTCGGCCAATAACTTGAAATACTGTAATTAAAGCCATTTTATGAATGACTACTTGAGGCCAATAATGATTTTAAGTAAGTTGATATTCTATTTATATTTAGTAAATAAATGAATAATGATTGTGAAGATTTTAATGAAATGGAAAAATAGAAAACATGCTAATTCATCATGTAAATAGGAAATATTTGAAATTGTTCAATTTTTTCTATATTTTACCTCATTTGAAGCAAAGAAGAAGTGTATCCTCTGCAGCAACAAAGAGTAAAATCATAATTAAATTTATTTAAATGTAGGTTGGGCTTTAGATCGTAAACATATTTGTCTTTTGTCCTTTTTTACAACTACAGTGAACACGTGATGCGACGTGGGTGAGAGGACTGACAGGGTGGAGTAGTTATGGGTGGAACTAATAGTTAGAGAGCTAGTGAACATTTGACGATGGGCAGAAGGCTTGAAGTAAAGTATCTATATAATTATGAAAATTGTCAGACAAAAATTTCCTACAGAAAGGGGTATAAGAACACCTCAAACATTTATTTTCTGAAATGAAATTCTTATTATTTGCTGCCGCCTGGCTATTCTAGAGACCTGTAAATACGTTGCAATCTCTCCTCTCGGCAGGCCGCCAGATACCTCAGGCGCGCAAAATATTCCAAAAAGAGATTTCAATTTCTGTGGCAATGATATTGTGTCTATTTTACATTTTGGAAGTGATTTTGAACCAATAGAAAAGAACAAAAGATATACAAATCATGCATAATTTTGGGGATATACTCCATTCTTCGATTACAAAATTCATACAAATCATTTGAACTATTCCATTTATCAAAAAATAGCATATTATTGGATGTCTCACTTAATTCTCGAGATATAAGCTGAAGTATAAAAAACTAATTACATTTTTTTAGTTAGAAATTTTATAATACATCAATCAATTAATTTTTAAGTAAAAATTATTTGTGAGACAGAGGAATTATTATCAAAGATTCGGATAAGAATTTTCAATTTTGTAAAGAAAATTTATATAGCGAAAACATGCTGTTTGCGGAGTGACAAGAAGAGAGATGCATGCTTTCGTTTTGTAGTTGTTGCTCTGAAATATTACAGAAGGAAAATATTGTGCCTTTAATCAAATTTGAAATAGTACATAAACAAATATATAAGCGAAACAATAAAATGTCATTGGAAATGTTTTGTTTTAAAATTCTCTACGTCTAATATGAGAATTCATTGAATAAAATAAATAGTTTAGAACATATTGCTCATTGGTTGATGTATTATGAAATTTCTAAGTAAAAAAAATTTACAGTTTTTCATAATTCCGCTTATATCTCGAGACTCAAATAATATTTCCAAAAAAATATCTTTTGTGGAACATTAAATTTCCAACGTAAATGCTTTGATAAATAAAATAGTTCAAAGGGTATTATTTAATCGGAGAATGGAGTATATCTTTTTTTCTTTGTGTTCAAAATCACTTATAAAATGTAAAAAGAATTCAATATCATTGCGCCAGAGAAACTGAAATTTCTTTTTAAAATATATGGCGCGCTTGAGGTATCTGGCGGCCTGCCAAGAGGAGAGATTGCAAAGTATTTACCGGGTGTTCCGCTGCGAATTTTCTCCTGACAATTAAATTAGACGGTCAAAGCGGTCTCTAGAATAATATATTCAAACATCAGAGCGGCAAATAATAAAAATTTCATTTCAGAAAATATATGTTTGGGATGTTCTTACACCCCCTTCTCTCCGAAATATTTATTTCACAATTTTCATAGTTATTTAGATACCTTAATTCAAGCAAGTAATGAGAATTACGGCTACAATATTACGAGTTGACGCCCCTTTCTGCCCATCACAAAGTCGAAACGTGTCAGATGGCAACTCATTAGTTCTATGACAATGTTCTGGTAAACTTTTGGCCGGCGGCAAATATTACAAAAAAATATTCAATAGCTCTTAGTCTATAATGTTTCTAACTTGAGGTTTGCGGATGATACCATCTTTGGTATGATAGTAGTATTACGAGGCGATGGTTGAATTGAACTAATTGATTGATTGATTTGACAGCGTAAGGTGAGCATGGCTGCCGACTCCATCCAGTCAGGAGCTTCGTTCCAACACGCAGCTGGGCCGTCCGCCAAGCACGCCCAACAAACGGCCAAACTCCGTGCCGGAATCAAACCTCGGATATTTTATATACCGCTGGACTGGCTGCATACACTGGGTTGGACACGGGACGTGTTTGTTGTCAGCAATGAGAGCCAGGAATATAGGATGGGAAGTGTAGGTGTTTGTGAGAAGTTTCCATGCTTCTTTTAAGTTTCCATCTATCTTTATCTCCTTATTTTTTTCTTCTTCTAAGTTTTCTGTTTCTTCTGTTTCTGAATCGTGTTATGTGCACCTCCTTCTGCTCACTTACGTTCACTTCGTTTGTCTGCCAAGACATATATATACATTCGCTCTTTTATTAATTTTACAGTTTCACAGGTAAATAACCATTTATGGTGGAAGTGCAAAGTTATGAGAAAGAGGCCCGAAAGAATATTTTGCACACCTTGTATGTTAGTTTATTTTTGTCGTAATTACTTTGAACTGCCGCTTTCCAATTAAGGATATTTTTATATTTCTTTATTTATATATATTTAATACCTTTTCGATTTTACTTTTAAATTATTTTTCAATGTTAAGAAAGAAATGAACAAATAAATAAACTAATACCCTAATAAACTAATGCTACAAATTAAAAAAACAAGGCAAACAAAATTAAACAAAAACTTGTCTCTTTTCATTCACAGCTGGTCAATATAAATTCGGATGAAATCAGAAGTTGAAATTATATCAAAGTTCAAATACCTCGAAAATCTTTCCGAAATATGCATGCAGAGTGATTAAAAAAAATTGAAAAAATTATTACGAAATGAAACTTAATTTCCCTGAATATTTTTCCCTCACCCTGTGCGTGAACTATGTTAATGTTTTCTTATAAAGGTTTTAACTAGCTTCAATTCATGTTATTACGTCATATTCGATATTCTCCTTCGTATTAGACAAGTAAATTAAATACTCTCTATTTAACTCCAAACTGAATTATCTTAAAATAAATTTGAAAATGACATAGATAATAATTTTACGCTTTATTTGTAAGAGGCAACAATGTTTAAAGTAACAACAGCAACAACAAATAAAAAGAAACATTTTCTTTTCTCTTTTGTGATATCACTTGATGAAACCATTGCGCACAAGTGCAAGTTTTCATGTAATACGTTTCTTACTAATAAAATTTTGTTGCTCTTCCAGTGGCTCTACAGATATTTAAATAAAAAATGTTACAATCATGATTCAGTTTCATGAACTTCCTTATTTGTATTCACTTAATTTTATTCTTTCAATTTTTAAGTTGTTCAGATTTAATAAATCATCCGTAGCTTTGTTATTAGTAATATTTCATATTTTTAAGTTAGCCATGAAAGTTTTAATATGTCAAATTAAAACAAATCAGAGCAGTTATTTTTTGCTGAAAATTAATTCGCTCGTCAATCTACTAACAATTCGACATGATTAAATTTTCAGCTTTGGAAAAAACAGAGTTTTTATTGATTTATGGAGAATATAAACGTAATACTAGGAAAGCTGGCACAGTCTATTCTCAACGGTTTCCTGGTAGACGATGTCCAGACCATAAAACTATAAAATTATTACTTGATAATCTTAAAATTCTTTTACCAAACCAAAGAGAAACAGAAGTAAACCGGTGAGGAATGATATTAATATAAATGAAGGTGTGGCTGCCGTTAATGAAAATCCACAAATCTCAATAACAGCAATCAGTGCTAGGACAAATATTTCTTCGACAGAAGAATCCTCAAAGACAAAAGTTATCATGCTTATAAAATGATTTTAATACAACAACTTCGCCAAGGAGATTATGAACGGCGACTTCATTTTATAGCACGAATGTCCGTACTGAATGAAAGATGCAATATCCTTCATAACATTCTTTGGCGCGATGAGGCGACATTAAATGAAAGCGGTAGTGTAAACAGACACAATATGCACTATTGGAATGATAGGAATCCTAGATGGAAGCGAGAAAAAAAATTTTTTGGTAAAATAATATAAAATAATAAAGTCAATGTGTATGCTTGGTAGCAGATTAATAGGGCCACATTTTTTTGAAGATATTTTAAATGGCGAAATTTACCTAGATTTTTTACGAAATGACTAACCTAAGTATTTAGAAGAAATTCCCCTGCAAGTTAGAAGTAAGTCTCTGTCTGTCCGTCCGTCACGTTTCTTGCAAGCACGATAACTTAAGAATGAAAAGTGCGATTGTATTGAAATTTTAACAGTAAACTTATCTGGTTCCATCGAGATGGTGCTCCTCCACATAATGCCCGTATTATTTCTAATTATTTAAACACGATTTTTGGAAACCAGTTGATAGGCAATACCGGACCTGTGCGATGGCCAGCTAGATCAACAGATATAAATTCGCTGGATTTCTTTTTGTTGGGTTACCTTAAGGGATTTGTGTATAACACCCAACCTCAGAACATTGAGGAATTAAAAAATAGAATAAAAAATGGATGTAATTCTATTCGACGCAATACTTTATTACGTGCAGTGCATGGTGAATTGATAAGAAGATTTAACTACTGCATTCACGTTAAGGGCAACATTTTTTGTATTTGTAAAAAACTTTCAATTCCGTCTTTACCTGAAAAAAAGTTTTAAGAAAACATTAATGTTTATTGTTTTATTTTTAGTATTCTTGTTAACAAAATTAAGAATTATTTTGTTTGCTTTTTTTTTAAATAATTTTGTACAATATTTTTAATGTTTAATAAAAATAGGTCTACCAGCTTAGAATTTTTCTAAAAGTGTTTTTATTAAAATGTTACTAATAACAAAGCTATGGTTGATTAATTAAAATAAATCTGAACAATTTAAAAGTCGAAAAAATAAAATGAATAAAAGTAAGGAAGTCCATGAAAGTGAATCATGATTATAAGATTTTTTATTTAAATATCTCTAGAGCCACTAGAAGTGCAACCGAATTTTATTAGTAAGAAATGTGTATTACATGAAAACATGCACTTATTCATCAAGTGATATCACAAAAGAAAAAAAATGTTTCCTTTTATTTGTTGTTGCTGTTTGGTTACTTTAAATATTGTTTATGATATGCCTTTAACAAATAAAGCTTAAAATTGTTTTTTTTTTGGCATTAGGATAGTATCCATACAGCCAGGAACTATGTTACTATTACGTTACATTTCTAAACCAAGGGGAAAAAGAACAAAAAAAAATTCGAAAGCACCTACGCCAACTAAACAACCTTTTTTTTTAACATCTACAGGAAAGTACAGGGTCACTCGCTTCTCGCCCATGGGTCATTCAGGGCTTTTAAATATCAAAGACACACAGGTGGACCACGGTTAGGTTTTACACAAGTAAGGTTAAAAACAAAGGTAACAAAACTAACCTACTGTAAAGTTTAATATTTGTTTTCCTTAAAAATTGTATTATGCAATTGATAATATCTTCCCTTTGCAAAACTAATAAATGCATCAAATTAAAAGGAGTTTCAATTTTCAAATTTATCATGTTGTTGTACAGTTCATTGCTTTCATCGGTGTATTTGCTACATCCAAAAAATATATGTTCTAGGTCCCCTAAAACGTTGCAATGCTCACAGGTATCACTCGGTAGTATTCCTATTCTATGTAAATGGGTTGGATAACACCCATGTCCAAATTTAATTCTAGATATTATGGTGATATATTTCCTAGGTATGTTATAGCTATTGAACCAGGGGTTCACTGGTATTACTGGTTGTATATGTGTGTATCTAGTAGGGTTGGTAAGACAGAATTCATTCCATAGGGACGACCATTTTTTCCTTATCATCGATTGTCTCATATTTATGCAATCAGAGAGACATATCCCTTCTACAGTTTCTCCTGTGTGGATACTTTCCTTAGCTAATTTATCTACCTGCTCATTATATATTAATCCAACGTGAGCTTTGACCCATACTATTTGAATTTCAATACCATTTGTTTTAAGACTGTATATTAGCTGTTTTATTATTAAAATATGCGGATGTATTCATTTTAGATTATTTGGGTCATACAATTTTTTTAGAGCTAATAGTACGGATAGAGAGTCACTTAAAATTACTACTCGATTGAACTTATTGTGTTTTACATATTCCAATGATTTCATTATGGCAAAAGTTTCGGCTGTAAAGATTGATGTCTCATCATGTAGTTTATATTTAGCTTATTTTTTAAGCCTAGGTACTAAGAAGGCACTGCCAACACCAGAATGTGTTTTGGAAGCATCTGTGTAAATATGCATATGTTGACCAAATCTGCTTAAAATTGTTATTTACATTCTTTTCAAATTTATTTTAAGAGAATTCAGTTTGGAGTCAAAAAGAGAGTTCTTAATTTTTTTCTGTAAAACGGAAGAGAATATCGAATATGACGCAATAACATAAATTGAAGCTAATTAAAACCTTTATTAGAAAATATTAACACAGTTCATGTACAGGGTGAGGGAACGAATATTCAAGGAAATTAAGTTTCGTTTCGTAATAATTTTTTCAAACATTTTTTTCTAAATTAACTCTGTATGCTTATTTAAAGGCCTTAAAAATATCTACAATTTGATGTGCTGAACATGATCGTAGCTTATAAAATAAGGAAGTTACGAGTTTGAGTTTTAAGAAGAACGCCTTTTACATGAGTACATTGGTATTTATCCTGACTACGTAAACAAACATTTTGCAGTAATAGAATAAACATTTTATTAAACTTCTAATGTAGGAAGAGGAAATATAGGTAGAGAGTAGATTTAGGGGCGACATCCTCGTGAAGGAGGTTGTGAGGTGTTGTGTGTTGAACTAGTGGCAAATACAATATCCTTAAAATTTCAAATATTAATTTTGTATTGGAGGATGCAATTTGATTGGAGTAATTTGTGTACACGAGTGTGTATTACAGACACGTATCTAAGATATTCCATATAGAAGCTATAGTGTGTCTGAAGTAACACTGATGCCGCTTTCACCAAACATTATAGCCATAATTGACCCAAACGAAAACAAATGTGTTTACTAATACAAGCCCATCTTTATAAACAAATAATTGTAAAATACCTGATGGTAACCTCCATCCTCTTCGCTCTTTGGTTCAGGAATATAATGCCATTTAGCGGGTTGTAATAAGGTTGAGCCAACTATTCCATTCAATGCAAATGCTCCCAAAATTAGTATAGCACCACGAAAACTATAGTAATCTAAAAGATATTTTACGGCTTGTGGCATTAACATCATTCCAAAGGCAGTACCAGCTAAAGAGAATCCAACTGCCTGTCCACGACGTCTAACGAAATAGTTATTTAGAGCTACAAATGTTGAGGAGGCTGTTAAACCTACTCCTAGACCTGAAACAAAACAAAAATGTAATTCGGTATAAAACATCAATATTTGGTAGTCTCCATCCGATCTTATATTTTTGGAAAATGGAGTCAAGACAGGTAAAAATTAGGCTGCAATAAGTCTAAATTATTGAGTTTCCAAGAAGAAGTAGAAAATTACAGAAAACCTGCAGAAGTTACCCAGCTTTAAGCGAGGAATGCCAGTAACCAAAAGACGTTTAAAGAATTAGAAAATTAGAAAATTAGAAAACATTCTAATTGATAAAATATTTCTTTCACTTAATGAAATGCATAAATATATCCATAGTTAACATATAATTGTTGAGAGGCTTCTTGAGGGTTGCATCAATTACCTAAATACGTACATAAAGAGCATTCTTATCTAGGATCTCAGGTTTGATAATCCTCATTATAAAAATAAGTATACATCAAATAATCACTGGTGTAATATCTCCTTATTTAAACTACTAGATATAGTTATTTGAAGGCAATAATATTTACCCAACTCTTTCCTATTTGTAAGTATATGTTTGTATGCTTAAGTTAAATGATTATAATTTGTTTTATTAGTTATCGTTTAAAGTTTATAAAAATCTAAATTTATTGTTTGTATCAACAAACTTCTAGTATCTCATACAATTTGTCATCACATATGTAATGTCTTTTGGCAGATAGTTGACGCCATTGTCAACTTCATTATACTTTTAGTGTAGAACATGCGGATGGATACCAAAAAAATTAATATTAGAGGAGACTGTGAAAAAGAATATTTGGAATGTAGTAGGCACTACTGGCGAGAAAGAAACAATATTATTGTAACAAATAAATAGGACAGTGACCCTAAAAATTTATTAGAGATCGTAGAAAATAATATTTGGAATCTAATACGCTACCTACTAATGGAACATAATACACCTTAAACAAATAACTAGTTAAGAGACGATGGAGGAATATTTTTCAGACGAATAAAATAAGGTTCTTAAAAGTGATAACAATTTTAATGAAGTGGTTTCTTCCGAATGTTGCCGTTGTCACTGAATATGATTTGGCGTTTCACTGATCATGCTGTCAGCTTCAAAAGGATTCTTAAACCTCGGAAGGAAGGAGCTGACGGTATGATTACCGTAACGTTAAGTCAAATTCGACGACGCTAACATCAAAGAAACCAAAGCTGGTATTAACGAGATCGTTCTTAGGCATGTTTGGTCGAAATCGAGTATGCCATTTCCAAGGTCATCAGGTTTCATTGCGTCGGGATATTTTTAAATTTTGAATTGATTGTTATTAATTGTTAGCTCTTGCTCTAGCTCTACTTGAATTCATTAAGAAGTTCCCTCTCTCCTTTCGATGAGTACGGCCAATAACGGTCAGACAACGGAAAGAAGGGGTGCGTCAGCTTCATGGGGACGAGTTCTATACTAACGTTTGGATGGATGGAAAATGAAGTTCCCGATACACGGAGGTGGCGTCGTGGAAGTCGACTAAAAGAGTTGATGGGAAACTGGCTACCGAATATTGTTGAGTTGGTAGAAGAGGTCAGACGAAGGAGGTCGACCTCATTAAGGCGACGATGGGGTGGGAGGACGATCAGAATATAGTGCGATTAACATGCAGCAGCTTCACATATAGTAGGCTGTCAGTCGTGATATGCAACTAACATAGCTCATTAGAACAAGGCACGAATGAAAAAACGTAGTTCCATAAGCTGTGAATAAAAAGAAATTATGACTGACTACAGATAATACTTTAATATTAGTTAATACTTTAATATTACCAAAATAAGGCTAATTGATCTTAAGACATCTTAAACTGCAATATGGTTTCAACGAAACCGAATAGTTTTATTTTTACTATAATGCTCAGTTCTAAGTCGATGTTCTAGTAACTATTTACGCTGGTAGGTAGGTCATCATTCTATAAAAAAAAATAAAACCACAAGCATTTTTCTTTATTTAACAGAGATCGTATTAACCTCTTGGGTTATGAGCGAGGTTCAGTAAAAAATAAATCATATAATCGTATATCAAATCACAATGAAGATATACAATTTTTAACCTGACATTAATATCAGACAAAAATAATAACAAGTTCTTTAAGTTTTGCACATCAAATGAAATTAGTTGTGCATTATTAGGTACTGTCATGTTTTTAATTTTTGAAATGAGTTCATAAGAATTATTTATACTATACTTTGAAGAGAAATTACATTTTTTTAATGATATTAATAAGAAATTCACAAATCCTAACTGTAGGGGCACTTACAAAAGAAACAACTGGACGTATTGGCAGATTATTTTTGCGTAATTTAATTAAAGGCGCTTGGGGGTTTATCAAAACATATTTATATAACCTGCTGTTGTCTAAAATGCTAAGGGAGTGATTAATTGTTGATTTAATTTCTCTTTGGAATTTTTCGGTTGGGTCTGATTTCAATAATTTCTATTTCGGAGGGTCTAGAAAAGACTGTGTTGTCTATATATTCCTCCGTATTTATGCGATTACTGTTTTGCCCTTATCCGCTCGTGTAAATGTGATGAATTATTAAATCTCAATTCACCCCTAATTACAAACATAATATTATTACGCGGAATGAACATTTTACGGCATTATCTATAAGAGAGAAAGCTAGAGAAAACAACATCACAGTATTTACATGAGGAGTCCCTACCCCAAAACATAATAAAAATTACTAGTTCCTATGTATTATTGCCCTCTAGAGGGCAATAAAGGACAAGAAGTGCAAAAACTCAATTTCATTAAGAAGAGAAGTGCGAGGTGTGTTTTCCCATTTATTTTTTTTTTATGTTAAACACGAATCTGATGTTAAAAAGGGGCATTCCGCTTTCTAAGGGGCAATAAAGAGCTAAAATGAACCAAATATTAATCGTTTATTGCTCGAAGGTATAGTGTTTTTTAAGCCTAACCTGATCTAACTAGTGTCGACCAAAGTTTGCGGCTGACCACAGAATAAGTAAAAACTTGATAGGATCCTTACGAACGGTTAAAACCCTTCCAAAGGTTTGCCGCATGCTTGGGTTTACGCTTGTTGGGTCAGGTTAGGCTAGTCTTAAAAAGCACAACATCATCGAGCTATAAACGATTAATATTTGGTCCTTTTTAGCCCTTTATTACCCTTTGGAGAGCGGAGTGCCCTTTTTTAATATCGGATTCGTGCTCAACATTATAAACTACATAGGAACATACACCTTGCACTTAATTCTTCAATGAAATTGAGTTGTTACGCTTCTTTGAACTTTATTTCCCTTTGGAGGGCAGAGTGAACTTCCTTTACATTGGTTTCATGTTCAACATTAAAAAAAATACACAGGAAAACACACCTCGCACTTCTCCATTGCACTTTAAAGGGCAGAGCACCTTCTTTGTGGATGTATTCGTAATCATCATTCAAAAATACATTGGAAATAATAATTTTTAATGTTTTGGGCCGATTACATAGAAAAATGCTGCATCAAATGATTTTGTAATTTCATTAGAACAAAATCAGACCTGTAGCCAGGGAGTGCTCGGCACCCCTGAGAAATTTTGGGCACCATGATATACGCGAGTTAGTACAGCTTTATTGCCGCTTCTCGCATCTCATTTTCCACTGTGTCCTATCGTTCCAATCACCATCTTCAAAGCCTCTATCTTCCATTGCTGCTTCTATTTTCTCTCTCCATTCTGTTCTAGTTCTGCCTTTTTTCTTCTTTGGGACGGGACCCACTCAAAGGCTTTTTTAGGTATTCTATCTTCTGCCATACGTTTCATATGGCCCTACCATAATAGCTGTTTTCTTTCTGTTTCCTCCAATCTATTATACTTTACGTGCATTTTTTGTCTTGTGAGATGGTTTCTAATATGTTGAATGCGGGATATTCCAGCACTACGTCTCCAAAAATCCATTTCTGTCGAGATGAGTCGATCTTGTATATTTTTATTCATTACCCACAGTTCAGCTCCATACGTGACACAGCTTTCAAATATTGTGGAATATATCAGTTTTCTTGTTTTTTCCATTATGTTTTTATTCCACAAAAAGGGGTGTAGCTGTCTTATTATGGTTTTCCTTGGCCGATTTTTCTCCTTATATCCATATCGTCCTTCCCGTCTTTTGTTACTATGACTCCTAAATATTTATAATCTATCGTATGTCTAATAGTGTTTGTTATCTCCTAGAAAAAAAATGCCCACCCGTTCCACCGATAACCATATACTGCGTTTTTTCTAGATTTATTTCCAAACCCCAGTGTTTGTATTCGTCAATAAGTTTTCTCACCATGTAATTGGCGTCGTCCTCGTCTTTCGCTCGTACTATTTGGTCATCGGCGAACAAGAGTGTATGTAAGTGTTCGTCGTTTAATTTTATGTATTTGCATTTCTCGATTCACTTTTTTAGGGCTTGATTAACATACAGTTTTAGGTGTCAAGGAGTGCGTCGGCTCACTCGGCCCCTTAATTGGGTTTACCGGGGTGGGTTGACGCACACCAGGGACGGTTGACGCGAATATAGCATTCTTGCCCTAGCCTATCACCGTCCAAGACCGTCCGCCAGCTTCACCAATGCCCCTTCGGAGGTGCTGGTAAGCATGTGGTGAAGAACCACACCCTGCACGAGGTGACACTGCTTAAACAAAAGGCGGCGGATCTAGACCGGGAGGTTCGAAAAACATCCCCCAAGTCAAGGTGTAAGCCATCGTGCCGAGGACTGAATGGTACCAGGGTTAGGGTACCTCTAACGATGCCTATGGGAATTTGGGCGACATCCCATAGTAACCAGCCCCCACGTGTTTGTGCCGTGCGTGGCGACCCGTGTCGTCGGATGAAGGAATCCTGGTGGTTGAGTGGGCCGTGCCTGCAACACGCCACTTTGGTCCGGAGTTCGGCTAGACGGGCGGTCGGGAGCTAACCCACTCCTGATCAACCGGCTGCGTCGTCCCGTCAGAGGGCCGGCAGGGTGAGTCTCTGGCGGCAGGGGGCGCGTAGGGGGCCGTGGATCTGGCTGTCGATCGCCTCGGCAGTCAGGTTTGCGCCACCCTCTCACAGCGTTGCCTGTCTCTGGGGGCTATATCCATCTGGTATCCTTGGTGATCGCACGGGCTTGCCGTGCGACATCCCCAAAGAGGGCTCCGTGGCGGGTGGGGAACCAGATGGACGAAATCAACAAATACCCATATGGATAATAAAACCTTAGCCAGTCAAGCGGCAGAGCGGCCACGCTCGCCGCACCAACCAGTGGATGAGCGCCAGCGCCCACCACAACATGCACAGTCTGCGGCAGAGCGACAACGTTCGCCACAGAACGAGCCAAACAAGGTAAGAGTAGTCCAGTGTAACCTGCAACACAGTAGAGCGGCAACGGCAACATTGTGCCGACGACTCGATGTGGAGCAGGATACACTGGCTCTAATCCAAGAACCCTGGATAGTTAAATCTAAAATATCTGGTTTAACAAAACTAAGCGGAGTTATTTTCAGCTCACCAACAATGACGCCGAGGACAGCGATTTATGCCCCCCGGCACATCAAAATCCAGCCATTACAACACCTTTCAACCTCTGATCTCACGGCCGTGAGGGTGGAATGTGCAATATCAGGCAAACCAACAACAGTCGTAATAGCATCAGTGTATCTCCCCCAGGACCAGGCAACACCACCGCCGACAAGGGAAATGGAGAACCTGGTAACTCATTGCCTCACCCAGAAATGGGAACTAATCATGGGATGTGACGCCAATGCTCACCATGTAACCTGGGGCAACAAAGACAACAATGTTAGAGGTAAGTCACTTTACGACTATATAATCGGTAATAACCTTAATATAATTAACCAAGGCTGTACACCGACATTTATTAACTCTAGAAGTCAAACCATAGTAGATATCACCTTAGCTACAAACCGTATATCCAACTCGATCCAAGACTGGCATGTGTCTGACGCTGCTTCAATGTCAGACCACCGCTGGATTGAATTCGGCATTAAATTAATCAAAGCACCAAGAAAACTCCTCAGGAACCCCCGAGACACTGACAGAGATGAATATCGACGTCAACTCAGGGAGAACCTGAGGGATGTACACAATGGGGTGCCACAAAACAACGGAGAGATTGAGCAGTATGTTAAAACTGTTCAAACCGCTATGAAAAAAGCTTACGAAGCATCGTGTCCCTTGAAGGCCGTACAACAGCAGCCTGGGGAAGCCACTAAATGGTGGTGCCAGACGCTGACCGACCTCAAGAAACAAGCTAGGACATCGTTCAACAAGGCGAAAATGACAAAACTTGAATCAGATTGGGAGCTATACAGAACCAATCAAAGAGAGTTCAAAAAACTAGTCAGGCAGAGACAACGAGAGGCATGGAGAGCCTACTGTGAGGAGATCGAGGATTACTCGCAGGCTGCTAGGCTACATAAAATACTTGCCAAAAACAAAGACAATCACCTAGGTCTACTGAAAAAGGATGATGGTACCAGTACCAACGACCTACATGAAAGCCTAGAGTTGCTTATGGAAACTCACTTCCCAGAATCTGTAGTGACAGATCGGAAGGAATGGCCAAATGAAACCGACACTCAACCCACCGAACTGGACTGGCAAACTGCCAAACAAATTGTGAGTGAAGACAGAATTAAATGGGCAATACTGGGCTTCTCCCCCTTCAAATCGCCAGGTACTGACGGCATTCATCCAGCCCTTTTACAATGGGGTCTGGATGAAATAGTGCCGCACCTGACAGCAATATTCAGGACGTGCCTAGCACACCTTTATATTCCGAAGGTGTGGAGAGAAGTCAAAGTAGTGTTCATACCAAAGGCGGGAAGAATAGACTATACTACCCCCAAAGCATACCGACCCATTAGCTTGACCTCGTTCCTTCTCAAGGCGATGGAAAAGCTATGTGAGCGATACTTGAGGGATGTTGCGATTACTGCTAATCCCACACATCCCAATCAGCATGCATACACCCCGGGCAGATCCACCGACACCGCCCTTCATGCGGTTAGTGGTCGGATTGAAAAGTCTTTGGACAATAAAGAGTCCACCCTGGGTGTCTTCATAGACATAGAAGGCGCTTTTGATAAAACCACCTTTCCAAAAATTACAGCAGCCCTCACGAGCAGGAACGTTTCTCCGATCGTAAGTGGCTGGATATCCAACATGCTCTCAAAAAGAGCGGTACAGATTAACATGGGAGACATCGCTGTTAGAGGAATGGTTGCAAGAGGCTGTCCTCAGGGGGGTGTCTTATCACCTCTTCTATGGAACTTAGTTCTTGACAGCCTCCTGCGCCGCCTCAACTCCGAGGGATTCCACACAATTGCATACGCAGATGATCTAACGATACTGCTTAGTGGTAAATTCGAAGGAGTCCTCTGTGATCGAATGCAGATGGCCCTGAGAATAATCGAAAGATGGTGCAGAGAACACTCTCTGTCGGTCAACCCCAGGAAGACAGAGCTGGTCCTCTTCACAAGGAAAAGGAAATTGGGGCCAATGACGGCCCCCGTTCTCCTAAATACCACACTAAATTTCGCATCAGAAGTAAAATACCTTGGAGTAACTTTTGATGCCAAACTAACATGGAATCTTCATTTAGACAGAAGACTAAAGAAGGCTTACATCTCTTTTGAGCAGTGCCGCAGAACCATAGGGAAAACCTGGGGAATGAAACCCAAAGTGGCTATGTGGATTTACACTGCTATAATAAGACCAATGATAGCCTATGGAGCCATCGTCTGGTGGCCTAAGAGTCAGCAGACTGTAGCGAAACGTAAGCTCAGCCAGGTACAACGAGTAGCCTGTTTAAACACAATTGGAGCTATGAGAACAACACCAACAAGAGCAATGGAAGTGATGCTGTGCCTGCCACCACTAGACATATATCTAGAAGAGGTGGCCCTAACTACTATGGCACGTCTCAAATCCGTTGGCATACAGCCAAACATAGGATGTGGAGTGACCAGATGCCGGCTGTGGAATGAGGCAATTAAACAAATGCCACTTCTGCAGGTACGTGCAGATGGTATTTCTCCACAGTTCATCTTTGATAGACCCTATGAAATACACACCAACAGTAGCAATGAGGCCGTCAGTGAAGGAACAGTTAACATCTTCACAGACGGATCGAAAAAGAAAGAAGGAACAGGTTGTGGGGTATACTCCAGGAACCTGCAAATTCAAATTAAATGGGCTATGGACAAACAAGCCAGTATAATACAAACAGAACTGGCGGGAATAACCATAGCCGCAAAAGAAATTTCCCGTAGACAAATAACGGGAAAAACAATAAGAATCTACACTGATAGTAGACAATCACTACTGGCCCTACAGAGACACAAAATAACAACAGGGTCAGTATGGGAATGCCATCAGGCACTCGTGGGCGCCTCCAGCATGAACAGTGTCATTCTATGCTGGGTCAAAGGGCATGCACAGTGCAGAGGCAACAGGGAAGCTGACAGTCTGGCTAAGAAGGCAGCCAGTCTAAGTATACTTGGACCTGGCCCTTCCAACATACTGCCGACCTCAGCAATAATGCTAATGATTAAAGAAGACACCCACAGAAAATTTAAAAAACTGTGGGATGAAACTCATAGTTGTCAGTTGGCCAGGGATCTGCTTAGATACCCTGACAAGGATACAACGATGATCTACCTGGGAATGTCCAGGAAGAACCTGCGCTTCGCGACAGGAATTCTTACTGGTCATTGCCAGCTGAGGAAGCACCTTTACAACATGAAGTTAAATGACACACCCCTATGCAGAGGTTGTGAACAAGAAGACGAGACTGTCCAACACGTACTCTGTGAGTGCCCGGCAGTCTCCTCTAGCAGAGAATCCATTTTGGGAGAACGTTGGCCTACACTGGCCGACTTGAGGGATATTCCCCTAGGCAGCATCACCACCTTCTTCACAAGATTAGGATGGTTGGAGGCCTAGGTGGAATCCTGTATCCCTCGGGAGGACGTACAAGGGGCCCAATGGGGCCTAGGTGCTGCGGTCACCTAAATGTGACTGCCCTCCCACAAACTCCAACTCCAACTCCAACAACATACAGTTTAAATAGTGTGGGCGATATAGGACATCCCTGTTTTAGGTCCTTATTTGTCTTAAAGAGTACTGACAAGCGATTTCCGATTTTAATTTGACTATTTGCCTCCCTTAATTAAATAACATCATTATAATAGTTATAGACAATATAGACTAAAAACTTAAATTATTATTAAGGAAATATGGAAGATAATGTATTACAACAATAACTTACCATTAATAATACTGTAAGTGGCAAGTAAGTGTGCCATGGTACTGGCGGGGTAAGTAAGAATCAGTCCCAGACCGCATAGAGCTGATCCAATTAGAGATACTTTACGATAAGAGAAGGCACGGATGAGCGGTCCTACGAATAATCCTGAGAAGTTTATGAGGGCGTCAAGAGTACTCATAATAATTGCCGCGCCGGTCGTTTCCACACCCATTTCTTTTAGCAGGTCACCAAAGAGCAGTCCAAATGATGGTTCGATTGATCTTGTGCATAGCTGGAAAAATATAAGAAATATCAATCAATATCAATACATCTGGTCTGTAAATATGTGATATGATTTAAACATTAAGCAATTTCAAGTGAAATGAGAGAATCAAAGAGTGCAGCCGGATAAGCACTTGGAAATGCCCATAAAGGAAATAACTCGAAAGGGCACCAAAATACTTCATTGGATGTAAGAAAATTTTTGTTATTGTACAGGGTGGGCAACTAAGAATGGAGGTCGGCCATATCTCAGAAACCAAGCATCGCACAAGTTTAGGGAAAAAATTACCTTAAGTAAAGTGGTCATGAAAAATCGCTGGAAAATATTTTCGAGTTTCTAAAATGGCCGCTAGGGGGCGTAACAGCCACAGCAGAATAGAAAATCAGGTTTTCCTCGGTATTTTGCTCAATTAAGTGGTATTGAAAATACATGCATCGTAATCCTAGGACAATTTTGAAACTTATTAGTTTTTCATTTTTTTTGTATCTTCAAGAATAAAGTGGTGGAGAGATGCCAAAAATACATTTTTTCAAATGTCGATTACTCCGATTAGCCTTAACGGAATTTAACAAACTTAGTCTCATTGGAAAGTGCTTTTCTTGGTCTATCGAGTGCATGTTGTGCTATTTCCATTTGATTATTACTGTCGCCGCTAGAGGCCGTTATTTGACATGACAACAAATATCGCGCTTTTTCTTAAAAAATTTAAATGGAATGGTATATTTATTTTTACACGGTAAAATAGAGAATTAAATGCCTCAGATATCAGTGAAAACCGCAACTAGATAACTTTTCTCTAACGGAAGATATTAGCAAACAAAGTTGAAATTATGAATTATTATCAGATCTTGCCGACGGGATTTGCAAGTAGCTGTTGAAAACAAGTAAGCTGTGAAAATGACACAATGAAGAAACAACATATATCAAACATATCGAGTAGAATATATTACATAATATAAAAATTAGTAATTAATAACAGACAACAATTCTAATAATAATAATAACAATATATTTATGTAGACAGTTATGAAAAGACTAATTTTACTTGACGAATGCAATATTTGCAAATTACGCGAGTCAAGTAAAATTACTGTTTCATAACGTTTTTATCTAATCCTGCTCTAAAATAGAAAAGAAATTGCAATTTATATTGAATTTTATTTTGCGGTTTCAAACATTGTTACACCTACAGTGGTACAAATAAATTTTGTGTTTATCGCTGTACCTGAGCATTAGTAGGTATAGGTTGGCATTTGTATTAACAAAGTTCAGTTGTCAATCCGCTGAATTTTTTTAAGCAAATTAAGTCAGAAATTGTTGATTTAGATGTGGATATTCCATCTGATATAAAAGAGTAGCAGTAAATTCAATAATACTTACCTGGTAAATCAAAAAGCATATATGAGGAAGTATAATATACGAAATTTGAAAACTGGTGTCAACAAAAGTGAATAAAAAGATGTATGTGAAAAGATTCTCTTAGCGTATTTCGAAACGATGAAAAATTATAAAGCGTCACGATATGAATATTGAGTAGGAATCAATATTAAAGAATTAAATGCCAAAAGAAACATTGACAAAAAATATACCATATTAATACCATTTTTAAAGAGAAGATCTTCAGGTTACCACGCTAAGAAATTTATTATTTTAACAGAAGAAAACTTTAAATGTTTTGTTAAAAATGCAGATGACGGAATATTTCTATTTGCATTTTATTAATAAAGTGTTTTTTGTGCCTTAATGTCTTTTCTCTAAATGATGGGTTTAATAATAACAGTTTAATTAAAATTCATTACATCACTAGTTATGTAATGAAACTGACAGTTATGAAAATTGGGACGTTTCGTAACTTCAAAAATACATTTAAAATTTCGTAACGATGTCTTCGATACACGGTACACTTCCTTCGTACGAAAACCATGTGCCAGTCGAATAAAAACTTTTTCACTTGGATGACGTCTTTCAGGATATTGCACTGCATAGACTCTGGCAGCAAGAGTTGCATGTCTCATGCATTCGAACTAAATCGCTAACATGTCAAATGCTTCATTTGTAAGAATCATTATAATTTGAAAAATTAATTCCAAAACGAAAACAAATTCAAATAAAAAACTAAATACTGCACAAAATAACAATAATGACAAGTTAAATATTTTGACATAATATGTTGTTTCTTCATTGTGTAATTTTCACAGCTTACTTGTTTTCAACAGCTACTTTGCAAATCCCGTCGGCAAGATCTGATAATAATTCATAATTTCAACTTTGTTTGCTAATATCTTCCGTTAGAGAAAAGCTATCTAGTTGCGGTTTTCACTGATATCTGAGGCTTTTAATTCTCTATTTTACCATGTAAAAATAAATATACCATTCCATTTAAATTTTTTAAGAAAAAGCGCGATATTTGTTGTCATGTCAAATAACGGCCTCTAGCGGCGACAGTAATAATCAAATGGAAATAGCACAACATGCACTCGATAGACCAAGAAAAGCACTTTCCAATGAGACTAAGTTTGTTAAATTCCGTTAAGGCTAATCGGAGTAATCGACATTTGAAAAAATGTATTTTTGGCATCTCCCCACCACTTTATTCTTGAAGATACAAAAAAAATGGGAAACTAAAAAGATTCAAAATTGTCCCAGGATTACGATGCATGTATTTTCAATACCACTTAATTGAGCAAAATACTGAGAAAAACCTGATTTTCTATTCTGCTGTGGCTGTTACGCCCCCTAGCGGCCATTTTAGAAACTCGAAAATATTTTCCAGCGATTTTTCGTGGCCACTTTACTTAAGGTAATTTTTTTCCTAAATTTGTGCGATGCTTGGTTTCTGAGATATGGCCGACCTCCATTCTTAGTTGCCCACCCTGTACTATTGTAAAAAATCAAAAGGGGGATGAGATTTTTTAAGAAATGTACTATTATATTAAAAATGTCTTGCAGCTTACGTTATGGACAAAAAAATTTGAAACAAATATGGAACGTAGAGACCTTCAAAGGGAATCCAGAAAAAAATATTTTGTCGCATTTAGCGTGGGAATTCAAATTTTTTAAAAAATAAATAAATTTAAAAAGTGCTCTTTTCACCATTTCTTGAAAGGGTGCTATCATATTTTTTTTACACAGATGTATTTTCGCATCATTATTATTCTAAAATTTTTTCAGATTTTTTTATTTGGTGGCACATGCCGAAAAAAAATAATTTCAACAGAAATGTTTTATTAAATTTTTCATTACAACTGTTGTGAACTATAAATAGAGAAATAAGTAATCTTTGTCGCTTTGTTCATCTATCACTGGTTCTATGTTTGCAGTGTCAAAAATATGGGATAGAATATCAGCTGGTTTGATAATTCGTGATAGATATCTACCATATGATAAGTAGTACACAATAGCTGCGACGTGTGTGTCTATGCGCCACAAGACAACCCAGAGATTTTTAAAATCATTATGAAAGATGAAAACGGTTTACGCAGTATTCTTAGAACAGGAGTTTTATTTTGAACAGAGGGTTTAGAGATGCGGTGGTATATCTATAAAGTGAAGGCTATCGAGTGCTTATGTCAGCATTGAAAGGTAATCGCTCACAAAAAAAGAAAAAAAAACAACTCCGTTCAATACATTAATATTTTGTAAAATAGTCTGCTTTTTACATAACACCTTCGACCGAAGATTGAATTCGGATGAGGGTTAGCATGAAGAAATTGCTCATTACATAAACAGCAGAAGAGGATGTGACAATTCTTTTGTCTTAAGAACAAAGAAAAAAACGGGGAGTAGACGCGAATTGCCCTTTGAAGAAATGTCATCAGCTACTCTTCTCGATTTTCCCGAAATGAGTGAGAGGGATTTGAAAAGATTTTTTACGGGTTCGTAACAACTAACTCAGGCAGTTTTTACATTGCAGAAGTAATGGACAATCAAAATAACATCAATATTAATTATTTAATATAATAATAATAATAATAATAATAATAATTTTATTAGTCAAAATTGATTGCACCGTGGTGTATTGACATGTCAAATAGAACAAATGAAACAGATAAATAGATGGGAATAATATAACTTATAACATTAGGAAATAGTCCTAATATAGTCAAGAATTTATGTCAAATATGAAGTAAATGTAAATAGTATAATATAAGTAAACGACATACATAATACACAAAAGAATATAACAAACAATAAATATATATACTTACATACATACACACATATATATATATATATATATCCCGCTATCATTTCTGCGTCCTGTAATAGCCAATTTACATTTAAACCTGCGTCCGGTGTAATTCTGCGACCGTATATCGGACGCAGAATTACAAGTCACGTTATTTCCACTTCCAGCCAAGATACATCGATTATTTATTTATCACAAGTTAGCATATTTAACCGTGACCCACGGATTAAATTCTTAAACCATTTCTTAAAGAAATGTGGACTCTACAGGCAAAAGTTTAAGAGCGCGTCGGTAGCAGAATTGATAGAGAAATGAAATATTTTGTATATTTTTAGTTCAGCAAATTTACTACCGAGACGCCACCGTTTGTCATGTAAATATACGTTTTGTATATTCTGGTTTTATTAAAAAGGCCTTTTCTGCGTCCGCTATTTTGGCAACGTCGCTAATACTTGTTATCTTCACGATAGCTAGTTAGCATCTACGTATGCTTTGACTTGCGGCGATGGAAGGTTCACGTATTGTTACATTCAAATGAAAGCGTTTAAATTTTATATATTACTTCAACCTCTTACAGATTCCGTGACGTTATGGTCCAAAATTAAATCCGAATTATACAATATGTACACGGAATTAATAATGAAGGTGAAAAGATTATAATTGTATGCTTACGAGGAAAAGTCACTCTTTATAAGAACGATTATTTTTTATGAAAAGTCCGTAAATATTTGCAAAAATGTGAAAAACTATAAAGAGTGAAGTGCTTCATTTGTGAGTATTTTAAAAACCGATATTAATACAAATGTAATGGATTAAAAGTTCTAGTCAGTTCCGAAATCTTGACCTCCTACTGAACACTATTTCTCACTACTCTTTCCAAACATTCACTTTTCTGTAAACAACTTTTCCTCAATCCTTTCTTTTGAACTCTTCAAATTGTTATTAACTACTGTTGTGAAGATCTTTGATGTTCCATCATTAGAAAACTCCAATACTAAGTTCAGGACTCCCATGTGGTCATGGAATTGAGCCATGAAATTTTACTGAACAGAAAAATGAATTCGCAGTCAGAGATTAAGATTTACCATAATTATTATTCCATAACATTTTTCTTTAATTCCATGTCTCAATTCTTACCATTCTGTTAAAAGTTTTGGAAAACAGTATAATTTTCAAACTGTCAATGAAAAGCAGGCTCATTTATTTTGCATTTTTTTTAAGCCTTAATCGATTTTAGATGTTATTTAACCCTCATTTGATGTAATTTAGATGAATCTGTTTGTTTTTTGGCTATCGTTTAAGAACACTTAGTGCAGTAACGGGTAGAAGTTGCAGTCGTGCGTGGTTAACTCCAAATACCTACTTGATTAACACTTTGCATGATTGACTTGGTACGACCACAGTAATAAAATAAGCAAGGAATATGTTTTTTTAAGTAGTTTTTCAGTCTTACTAAAAATATTTAGTAGTAAAATTGATGTCACCTAACTTCACTAAACTCAGTTCGAATCTGAGAGATATCACACTGGTCAATTTTCAAGTTCTAGGCGGACAAATTTCTACAAATTTGCAAATGAATAGAAAATATTTGTTAGAAAAGCGAAAAAATATAGAAAAAGATTTAGACACTGAAGGGGTGGTTTTGAAGAGTTTTAAAAAATATTTAGTTTTAATATTCTAAAACATTGTAGATACGATAATATTGTTCCCGTGAATACACTAAAAATAGTAAAAAAAATTCTAAGGACCAAGGTTATGGATTTTAAGGGGGTTGGAAATTAAATATTATTTTAAAATTACGTAACGTTTTGAATAAGGTTTGTGAATCTACGAAAAAAATGTAAAGTAAATGTAGTAAAATAAATGTAAGCTCTTAAAGGATGGTTTTTGAAAGGGTGCAGCGGATAATTTTATGTTTCGAGAACGAACGAAATTATTTCAATTATATTTTTTCTGTTTTTGATGCAAAACGGTTTACTTTGTAATTTTAGGTTGTTCTTAAAATAATATTAAGATATGTTGTAAATTAAGTTGTATTTAAAATGAAGTGCGTGATTGCTCTAAGTAGAGAGAGGTAAAAGTAGGGAATTATAATTTTCTGAATATCTACAAATTCTTGCAGGTCTATAGTTTTATTTACATTGATCTAAGTTCTGTCGCTTTAAGAACTATAATTACCTATTATTACTTTATCATTTTATGAAAAAAAAGCTGCTACCATTTGTTACTTTAATCATAAATTTACTTTCAGTTACTTACGCTCCACCACGGAGAAGTCTCTTTAAGTTATGGTCAATGGAATGTGACAAAGGGACAACATAATAGGATGTACTTGCATATCCTTAATTTCTGCACCTTTTAGCTCTTTCACTAAGTTTGTCTGACAATGTCCTTGGCCGTCCAGGGGTTTTGGAAGTTGATTGCTGATTAGGCTCTTTCGACTTTTCCAGATCATTAAATTTAATGTCCCTATCCAACCAGTAATAATTAGTTTTTAAAAACTTGACCTTCTCCCACAACTTTCTCGCCAACTTTCAGAAATACAATATCCAATTTTTCAAATTGCTTCCATCATTGCCTGTTCTAAAGCTCCTCTACAATGTTGTATGTTAAGGACATGTATAGACACAAACATGTATACACTATAAATTGTATATTATAAAAGGTGTCCCTCAGTTCGAATGAAGTTTAAATAGATTAAGTGATATATTAATTTTACTTTACAATGTAATTAAGCTACTTAATCTCAATGGCACCTCGTTACAGGTGCGGATTCAGGGAGGGGGCGGAGGGAGTATCGCCCCCCCCCCCCCCGGAGCAAAGTTTAGATAAGAAAACCTGATATAAAAATAAATTTATTTTAATGCATTTTTCCCTCAACAAAATGCTGAATCCGCACCTGCCTCGTTACCGGAAATTGTACAGCATTCATACAAAATATTAACTAAATATACAGGGTGATTCACGTAGGCCATTCATTAGAAGTTTTTCAACTTGCAGTTGGATTAGAAACTTGAAATTTGGTATGCAGCCATAATCGATCATGCCCGTTCTATCTAAAATATTTTCAGTCCTCCAACTATACAGGGTGTGTCAATAATTGGTACCAATTTTCTTATTTTAAATAGAAACTTATATTTTTCTTTACATGGTTCAATTGGTCTTCTAATTCTGAGTTTAGAGAACCTAAGTTATGTTAACTTATCTATTACAATTTTTGACATATGTCCAATTTTTTGAAAAAAATTGCCGCTGTAGTAGTTTACGAACAAATTTGTATCTCGCAAACCTTTCAAAATTATCAAACCAAATTTGTGAAGCAGTTAGCTGGAAGTCCAGGATAACTTTTGATGTCCCATCGGTGGTCCCATTTTGTACCATATGGGCGCAGTCGATTGTCAAAAAGTCAATTTTTTCAAATGGCACCTACTATTTTTTTTCACCATTCGAAAAAAAATTGAATTTTAGGGTGAGTTACTCAAGCATTCCGTATACCTAACTTCACCCCATATCGAGTTATTCAATAAAAATCAAGAAATACCTTATCTTGCCGAGAGATTCCTTACTTCATCAAGTATGCCATGGAAACAAAAGACAGTTGTAATAATTTTTAAACAAAAATATGGATTCTTATTTAATTACACACAACACCAACAAATTATTATTAACGAACAAGAACAATGTTGACGAAATTCTGACGTAAATGTTCAATGTGACCACCATATTTTTGTTCAAATATTCTGTTATTCTACTTTCAACAGATTGCGTAGCACATCTTTGCGCTTACCATTTCTGACGCCAGAAATCAATGCAAAATTGAATTTTAGGGCCACTTTTATTAACATTGTGTATGTCTATCTACAGTCGGTAGTAGGCTTTGGAAACAATCATTTCATTTTAATTTTTATTCAAAAATCGTATTGCAATAATAAATAATAACAACAAAATAACAACAAATAAACAGATTAACAAAATAATTATTTCAATACAAATGCTCAATGTGTGCACCGTTTTCACTGACAGAATTTCGTCAACACTGTTCTTGTTCGTTAATAATAATTTGTTGGTGTTGTGTGTAATTAAATAAGAATCCATATTTTTCTTTAAAAATTATTACAACTGTCTTTTGTTTCCATGGCATACTTGATGAAGTAATGAATCTCTCGGCAAGATAAGGTATTTCTTGATTTTTATTGAATAACTCGATATAGGGTGAAGTTAGGTATAGGGAATGCTTAAGTAACTCACCCTAAAATTCAATTTTATTTCGAATGTTGTGAAAAAAAATAGCAGGTGCCATTTGAAAAAATTGACTTTTTGACAATTTTTTATTGCGACATTTGAAAATCGACTGCGTCCATATGGTACAAAATGGGACCACCGATAGGACATCAAAAGTTAGCCTGGACTTCCAGCTAACTGCTTCAGAAATTTGGTTTCGTAATTTTGAAAGGTTTGCGAGATACAAATTTGTTCGTAAACTACTACAGCGGCAATTTTTTTCAAAAAATTGGACTAATGTCAAAAATTGTAATAGATAAGTTAACACTTAAGTTAAAGTTCTCTAAACTCAGAATTAGAAGACCAATCGAACCATGTAAAGAAAAATATAGGTTTCCATTTAAAATAAGAAAGTTGGTACCAATTTTTGGCACACCCTGTATAGTTGGAGGACTGAAAATATTTTATATAGAACGGGCATGATCGATTATGGCTGCATACCAAATTTCAAGTTTCTAATCCAACTGCAAGTTGAAAAACTTCTAATGAATGGCCTACGTGAATCACCCTGTATGTTCGCAATCAGCTATGCTCAACTGCAACTTCTACTCCTATAAACATACTTCTAAATAATTTTATTCAGAAATACGTTTATAGGAATAGAAGTTGCAACTTCGTATTTACGAAGTTAGAGAATTCATCAAAACAACATGCTGAAATACATCATTGATATACCTCTTCTACGAACGAAATTGTTGGTTAATCGATGAAATACATTTTTTCGCTATGAAATATAGTTATTATAAAATTCATCATTTTCGCATTATGGTTATTACTTTGTACCACATAGGCCACGAATAATTGGTCTACTCTACTCATTGCACATATTTTAAATTTTCTCAAACTGTTTTGTCCAACGAGAAAATTATAAAAAATTTTCCTGATGCAATTTTCTATCCTTAACAATTTATCTTTCAATTTCTAGATTCAATTAAACATTTTATTCACGCCGTTCTTCAGCCCTCCGCGTCCCCGGTGAGCCGTCACTATATTGCATTGCACGTATAAAGTAATAAAAAGTAGTTCTATTTATTCCAAAATTTAAAATAACATTTGAAATATTTTTCATCGACGTCCATTGATATGAGTATATTTCTCAGCTGATAGTGTGTCCCAATTGAGGCTGTATGTATTGCTATTTCATCCGTTATTATATAAGATGGAAATGGACAGAATTTTAGAGAATTCTTGTGTATTTCAATGGCGCTTTTAGATTTGATATAACCTTTACTTTCCTCACACACCGAAGGGAATTATTGTATTCGAGAAAAATCACTCCAAGATTTTTTCGAATTTTCACGTTTCCGATCATGTAGATTACGAAAATAATACATTTTTTCAATTTCATCGGTCTGTCTTTCGGTCTAACTAAAAAACTACTTGACGAAGAACAGTAAAATTTGGTAGGGAATAGAAAACGAAAAAGAATTTTCGCTCAAATTTAAAATTTTTACGTTCTACTTAAAAAAAAACATTTTTAACCACTTCTACTCCACTACGTCGACATGCAACTAAAAATGTGACAGATGGCAATAATATTTGGCATATAGTTAACACAACTGGCAAGGAAGACACCTATTATAGTTTTAGTGACAAATATTCAGATCAGTCATCCTAAGAAATAATTCAATCATGATGGAAATTTGTAAAGCAAGCCTTCTATATTTTTGGCACTTTTTATTTAATATTGAATTTTTGCTGTCGAATAACCACTCTGTATATTTCGTTGACCAAAAGTTATCAGGTCCTCTTTGTAATAATAGTGATAACTACATTCCGATTATTATCATTTTCATATGTCGTTTCATAATTAATAATTTGTTAGAGTAACCGCACTGTATAAGTAAAGAGGCAAGTTCTATGTAAATACCTTTACCTTTTTTGTTTTTAAAATAATTGAGGAAACCCATATTGCGAAACCATATTTTCTTTGTATACATTGTTACGATAATAATAATAATAATAATAATAATAATAATAATAATAATAATTGCCGATAATATTGCAGCCATCCAGAAAGCCGTAATCCTGTCGACTACCTCAATCGTCCGCCCATTCCTAAATTCAACACTATAATCACAAGTATCTTGCTGCGGCCGATACTTGTTTGTGTACCCACTATTAGTGGAGATTTAATTTATACAACAACAATAATAATAGTCCTACCTGCCGAACAGGAACATCTGTTTAGGCAGCTTGTCGATAAACCCATGCACGGTGTATTCTATAAGAACCTAGAAACACTGGGTTTATCGACAAGCCTAGCTGCCTTTTTAAGGTCAGCTAGGCTAAAGTCGGAGACCGAGGGATTCATTGTGGCCTGCCAAGATGGTGTAATTAACACGTTGGTCTACCGAAGCCGCGTAATGGGTGTAGAGGTTCCTGATATTAACTGCAGGACCTGCCGTCAGGCACCGGAATCGCTCATGCATTTACTGTCTGCATGCCCAGTATATGCGATTTCGGCCTATATCCATCGCCATAACGCGGCGTTACGGGTGCTGTACTATCATCTACGACACTCGTACGGAGTAGACCAAACGTCAGTGCTGCCTTACGTCCTCGGAGAAATTGAGTCCGTTGTCGATAACGAGAGGTGCCGAATTTATTGGAACTTCTCGTTTCCGACAATCAGGCTAATCCAAGCCAACAAGCCTGATATAGTCCTCCTCGACCATCAAAACAAGGTGATGTTTGTGATCGAGTTCTCAGCACCTGCTGAGCCAAACATCGCTTTGAAAGAGGAGGAAAAACGGACCAAATACCGTGATCTCCGGTACGAGCTCCAAGTGCTGTACCCGGGCTACTCGGTTAAGATGGTCGTCCTAATAATCGGTGTACTCGGAGGTATGAAGCCTACGCTGCTCTCAGAACTGAAGACAATACCAGCCTGTCAGAAATCAGCCGAATGGCTTGCGGGCCAGATGCAGAAGGCGGTTATCTTGGGGTCCCTTCGTCTACTTAGGGCACACGATTCAGGAATATACCGTCACTAACCCCACAGGTCGTGGGGAGTGGCCGTAATTATTGCCGGCGCGGCTACCGTGTGGTATCGGTCGGAAAACACGGAAGCCCTGTCCAGTAACGGATTAACCGACAAAAAAAAAATAATAATAATAATAATAATAATCTCGTCCACTGGAGTTATTCCAAGTAATTTAAAAGACAGCTTGACCGCATTAAATATAAATCCTAGTGTCGTGAGGGATATTCAAAAATCAGTGATCTTGAACACCTGTAGCATCGTCCGTAAGTTTCTCGCTTAGAAATGACTGAATTATTGCACATCTTGCCGTCAGGCCGATGTGCATGAGATAAAGTACCGCTCAGTGCGAGAGAAAGGAAAAGAATAATAATAATAATAATAATAATAATAATAATAATAATAATAATAATAATAATAATAATAATAATAATAATAATAATAATAATAATAATAATAATAATAATAATAATAATAATAATAATACGGAAAACGGATCGGCAGCCTCCACGCGGTGTACCTGGACAGGCAGAGGTAACTCTACCTGACAGATGTCGGACGTGGGTCTCAGGGCTAACCACTCTGAGACTCTTTTTCTCTGGTTCTACCTCTCAGAGAAAGGGCCCCTCACAATCGACCTCGCTCGGATGGAGGTCAGAGACAAGTTGGAGGGGCCTTACCGGATGGTCTCAATGGAAACGACATACGCAATGTACATGGACGCTTTAGGTGGACCAGGGAACTCCGGGATGACTTGCTGACCTGCTATGAGAGCAGCGAACCTGCGCGCAGGGGGTACATGGCGCGATTGCACGAAATCTGGTGTGATCTGCACCCAGAGCATCGCGCCTTCTCTGAACAACAGCTCAGAGACCAAGTATCCTTCCTGCGCAGATCAGGCTACGTAAGGGCGCCTCGTCAGCAGGGACATGTGCCAGCCGCACTGCCACCGCGGCAAATCGCAGCTGACGAGGAACATCCCATAGAGTACACTGATGTTGACTTAAGGACGAGGGTTAGCCTTAACAGCAGGGCTACCCTAAAGCCACAAGACCTGGCACGGATGGACGCTGTTATCGATGAGGAACTACCAGAAGACGCCGACATTTGGCAGATCAACACTGCCGTGTACAACGCTGCTAGCCAACTCGTCCCCCGCGAAAGGGCAACCAGAGCCCCATGCGGTATCGAGAAGGCTAAGCGGCGTGTACAAAAGATCGAAGGCAAAATACAGTTGGCCAGACAACACGCTTCTCGAATCCAGAGTGTAGTGGAATGCGTAACAGCTGGCAAGGCATTCACGCCTAAAGTCCGGCGAACAGCAGCCGGCCTAAGACGCCAGCACCACACACTAAATCTAACAGTGATGCTTACTATTAAGCAACACTGTTTAGATCGGATTCGAGCGCTCATGGCTATCAAGAAAACGCTAATAAGGCGGGTAAGGAGTATGGAGCAAAATACACTGTTCCGTACGAACCCTTCCCGCCTATTTCAAGAGCCACAGCGTGTTGTCGACAATCCGCCAGCTGTAGCCGATGTCGAACGCTTCTGGAAGGGAATCTACGAAACGACACGTCCGTTCGATAGCAACACTCCAGCAATAGCACACTTCGAGGTTCTTTGCCACAGAACCTTAGAAGAGCCAGAAGAGGTGTGCCCGGCAATCAGTTCAGAGGAAGTTCAACAAGCTCTTGTTGGGGCCAAGAACTTCGCTGCTCCGGGCCCAGACGGAATAACCAACTGGTGGTGGAAAAAATTTCCTTCCACCCATCGTCGTCTGGCCCGAGTTTTCAACACGTGGTTGATCGAGGGGCAGCAGATTCCTGACTGGTTTGTCGAGGGACGTACCGTGCTAATCCCCAAAAAGGGAGATCTGTCCGACCCAAGGAATTATAGGCCGATCACTTGTCTGAACTCCTGTTACAAGTTATTTACACGTATCTTGTATGCTAGGACGTTACGGCAGGTTGATCCGGTCTTCCAACAGATTTACGAGCAGCGTGGTGCCAAGAAGGGCATGGCGGGCTGTAAAGACAGCCTGCTGATAGACCGCTGTATTACGCAGGATTCTGTGCAGTACAAGCGGAATCTATCGATGGCCTGGATTGACTATCGCAAGGCATTTGACACAACATCGCACGAACTATTGTTGCATTTGCTCAAGTGTCTTGCGGTAGCAGAACCACTAGTGAGATGCATAGAACAACTGCTACCTCTCTGGAAAACTCGCTTCACCATAACATCCGGTGCACAGCGGGTTACAACAGAGCAGGTGGCATTCCGAAGAGGAGTTTTCCAAGGAGACTCTCTGAGTCCCCTCCTCTTTTGCATCTCACTGCTGCCGTTATCTGTTGAGCTCCGCCAAACTCGCGGGTATCACTGTGGACCACCCAGCAACCGGAGGCATAAGGTCACTCATCTATTCTACATGGATGACCTTAAACTGTATGCCTCCGGAGAGCATGAACTCCAAAATGCTCTAAGGGTGGTCGAGCAGTACACGCGGGCCATTGGTATGGAGTTCGGGTTGGACAAGTGCGCGGTCGTGCAACTCAAGAGAGGACGATGCGGGGACTTTGCTGAAGACGCGCAACTCGCAGACGGAAGCATCCTGAGACATCTGGATGCCGGAGAGACCTACACATACCTGGGTGTGGAGCAACATCACATCCAGGATGTGCAACAAGTGAAAGAATCTCTCCGCGGCAAGTACAGAAGCCTACTCCGAAAGATTTGGTCATCCGAACTTTCGGGGAAAAACAAGGTATCTGCCACCAATATGCTTGCCGTTCCTGTTCTGCTCTACTCCTTTGGAGTAGTCAAATGGACTGTAGATGAGCTGCGCCAATTGGACAGAGGTACCCGCAAGATGATGAATATCCATAGGAGCATTCATCCTAGATCGTCCGTCCCTCGTGTGTACCTCCCACGAAATCGGGGGGGCAGAGGGCTCTTGGGGTTGGAGTGTATGCATGGCAGAGTGGCACTGAGCATGGCATGTAATGTCCTTAGGAGCTCAGACCCGCTCCTGCAATTAGTGAGAGATCACGAAAACGCAGGGGTGGGTGCAGGATTGTTTAAGGCAGCAAAAAGAGCCGCAGATGAACTTGGTCTCGTATTCGACGATAGGCGAGGTGGCCGGC
This sequence comes from Stenurella melanura, assembly GCA_963583905.1. NCBI lineage: Eukaryota > Metazoa > Arthropoda > Insecta > Coleoptera > Cerambycidae > Stenurella > Stenurella melanura. The sequence continues at coordinate 92,807,563 of OY757314.1, forward strand.
GCGGTGCTGATCCAGATTCAGTCACTGAACTACAGCCAACTCGTCTGAAGGCCCAAATAAAAGCTGCCGAGCAGGAACTTCTGTTTAGGCAGCACGTCGATAAACCCATGCACGGTGTATACTATAAGAACGTAGAAACACTGGGTTTGTCGACTAGGCTGACATTTGCCTTTTTAAGGTCAGCCGGGCTAAAGTCGGAGACCGAGGGATTTATTGTGGCCTGCCAAGATGGTGTAATTAACACGTTGGTCTACCGAAGCCGCGTAATGGGTGTAGAGGTTCCTGATATAAGCTGTAGGACCTGCCACCAGGCGCCGGAGTCGCTCATGCATTTGCTTTCTGCATGTCCGATATATGCGATTTCGGCCTACATCCAACGCCATAACGCGGCGTTACGGGTGCTGTACTATCATCTACGGCACTCGTACGGGATAGACCAAACACCAGTGCTGCCTTACGTCCCCGGAGATATTGAGTCCGTTGTCGAAAACGAGAGGTGCCGAATTTATTGGAACTACTCGTTTCCGACAGTCAGGCTAATTCAGGCCAACAAGCCTGACATAGTCCTCCTCGACCATCAAAACAATGTGATGTTTGTGATCGAGTTCTCGGCACCCGCTGAGCCAAACATCGCTTTGAAAGAGGAGGAAAAACGGACCAAATACCGTGATCTCCGGTACGAGCTCCAAGTGCTGTACCCAGGCTACTCCGTCAAGATGGTCGTCCTCATAATCGGTGTACTCGGAGGTATGAAGCCTACGCTGCTCTCAGCATTGAAGACCATACCGGCCTGCCAAAAATCAGCCGAATGGCTGGCAGGCCAAATGCAAAAGGCAGTCGTCTTGGGGTCCCTGCGTCTACTTAGGGCACACGATTCTGGAATTTACAACCACTAACCCTGCGGGAGGTGGGGAGTGGTTGTAGATAATTCGCTGGCGCTTCCCCCGTGAGAATATCGGAGACACGGCAGAACTGTCCAGCATCGCTAACGCGAAAAAAAAAAAAAAAAAAAAAAAAAAAAAAAAAAAATAATAATAATAATAATAATAATAATATAATAATAATAATAATAATAATAATAATAATAATAATAATAATAATAATAATTTATTTTTCGTATGTTGTCTACATTACAATTGTATAGGAATAGTGAAGTTACAACATATACCTTAAAAACTAGGTAAAAAGCCTCATACAGTGAAAAAACATTTAGATAGCAAAAACAGTTTTAACTTTATTTAATTTAAAATTGAGCAAGTTTCTAGCTACTTTACATTCAGAGGGTAAGTTATTAAACAATTTTGGTGCCATGTAATTTGGAGAATTGTAGGTTAAATTAAATCTTGCATATGGTATTCGAAACTCTTTCTTGCTACGCGAATTTGCATTATAAATATTTTTATTCACAATGAACATATTCTTGTTTCGATAAGCGTAAACGTATATTTCGAAAATGTATAAGCATGGCAAAATTAATATATTATACTCTCTAAAGATCTCTTTGCAAGAGTGGGTACTAGAAACACGAGCTATACAACGCATTATCCATTTTTGAGCAATGGAGACATTCTGTGATAAAGTGGAGTTCCCCCAGAAACAGACACCATATCTTAATCTAGACTCCACTTGGGCATAGTATAAATTAACTAATTGCTCCCTGGTAAGCAAGGTTTTAATATTATTAAATAAAAATGAAATTGACGCTAGCTTGGAAATTAGATATTCACAATTATGATTCCCAATTCAGGCACTCATCGATATGTAAACCAAAAAATTGTATACTTTCATGGGTAGGTACTCGTTATAATTGACTAATTGACCTGAAAATAAATAGACTCGCATTTTTTCTGTCTATTATGAAACAGAGTTAACAGAATTGCATCTGCATTGAAGTACAACTGATGTTGATTTAAAGACGTAGATACATTTTCTACGACATTATTACATTTACTTTCTAGCACATTATGCATCTAAGATAATCATAGAAAGATCATTAGCATACATTGAAAAGAAATTATTACATGAAACCCAGTCGAGCTCATTAATATATAATATGAATAACACGGGGCCCAATATTGATCCCTGTGGAACTCCCATACTTGAAAACGAACATTCAGAATTGGCAGTATATACCATATTTTCACTAACATGTATACTCACATACTGTCGACGATTGGTTAAAAATTAATTAATCCAGTTTAGTGGTTGCCCTCTAATCCCATAGTCATATAGTACAGTTAACAATTTTGCATGATCGACGCAGTCAAATGCCGTGCTGAAGTCAAAAAATATTCCAACCCCTGCCTTAATATATTAAATTATATGGTTATAAAATGTTGATATAGTTGTTATAGTGGATTTTCCATAACGAAAACCATGTTGTCTCTCGGACAAAAGTAATTTAGAGAAACTACTGGCCTATAGTTCACCAAAATATGGGAATAATTTTTCTTAAAAATTGGTACTACTTTACCCACTTTTAAGAATTCTGGAAACATTCCCGTTTTAAAAGACATATTCACCAGATAAGTAAATGGTGTCACCAGTCGTCAGGACTTTTAAGGCGTCACTAAATGTTATATGGTTGAATTTTTCAGGATAAGTATTGTTTTTTGGGTAGAATACGATAAAAATAGTTTACAGCTGTAAGGTGCCGGTGACCCCTAAAAAAATCGAAAATATTGGCCGAATGTCAGTTTTGGCCAATAACTTTAATTGACTTTATATCTTTTATAATAACGGAAATGGCAATACAGGTAGCCTCAATTTGAGAGACGCATTATAGAAAAAGAAATCATTAGTTCATGTTCCATGTGAATAAATAAAATTCTGCATCATTTCAGCAGCAGCACTATCAACAAATTCAAAATTCACCACTAACAAACATTATTTAATTCGTTATTAGTTTTGTGTTACCCTAGTTTTTACTAATTATAAGAAGTCACAATACAGATAATACTACATTTTGTTCTAAATATATTCCATGCAGTTGAAGTCTCTACATTTTCAAATGACGAATGCCCATCCAGATTTGAGTTAAAATACTTCTCTATCCAAATATATCTATACAAATATCCTGGACATTCTATTAATACATTTTATTAGCCAGCGCATGCTTGTAAATTTGGCAACATTGTGGGATGCAGAAATGATAGAGATATGTAACTAAATATACATGTCGGACGCAGAATGAACCGCAGCATATAAGAAAAATATGCATCGGAGTTGGAAATGATTGTAGAATAAAAGGACGCAGAAATGTATGGTCCATGAAAGAACACTTTTTTTTTAAATTCTTCATTTAGAAAAAAATAAAACCGATCACTGACATCTACGTTAAAAATAAGTCGATATTCATCTATAAACGGTGTGCTAGAACCTCTCCTTCTGGTGGACGCAGAAATGTATGATCCATGAAAGGACGCAGAATTGATAGCGGGATGTATATATATATATATATATATATATAACCGATATTATAAAAGACGTATAATATATAAAAATATAAGTTTATATATAACTAAAATCTGTAAAATTATAATAAGCATTGGCCAAAAGGTGAAGCTTTAATTTTGTTTTAAATTGTGTGGTAGGCAATTCCTTAAAACTATTTGGAAGTAAATTGAACAAATTAATTCCAAAGTTCATTCGCTTTGTATAAGCCAATCTCTGACGCGGTGTCCGTATTTTATCTCGATTACGAGTGTTATAGTCATGGGTTTCACCGTTCTTGATATACTCGCTTAGATGTACTTTAATATGTAATAGGTGGCAGTAGATTATCTCTGATGGTAAAGTCATTATGTTAAACTTAACAAACCATGGTTTGCAACTTTCAAGTTGATTCACGCTCGCTAAAGTTCTTATGGCTCTTTTTTGAACAACAAAGACGTCTAGAATTTGGTTGGATGTACCCCAGTTAATCAAACCATATGTCATAATACTGTGAAATAGCGAGTGATATGCAATAAGTGCTGCATCTAGATTCGCTTTGTTTTTTATTTGTCTAATAGCATATATTTTCTTTGACAATTTCGTAATTAGAACACTGTTATGAGAATGCCAAGTTAACCTACTGTCCAAAGTCAGGCCTAAAAATTTTACAGTGTCCGAGGAATTACTCTTCGTGGAGAAAAGTGCTGTGTTTGTTTTGTTCGTATTTAAGCATAACTTGTTTGCATTAAACCAGTCAGAGGCTCTATTTATTATGTCTGTTTTTGAGTCCGCAACGTTACTGCCAGTATCTTTTAACTGTGTCGCGAAAGTGGTATCATCCGCAAAAAGAACCGTAAAAATTGACATAACGTCAGGTAAGTCATTTATGTAAATTAAAAATAGTAGTGGCCCCAATACACTACCCTGCGGAACACCGTGTGTCACTGGCAGCATGTTGCTAAAATGATCCTTACAGTACACACATTGATATCTATTTGTTAGGTAACAATTTATTAGTCTAAGTGCTACACCTCTAAAACCATAAAACTCCAACTTATTCAGTAAGATCTCCTTGGAAACACAATCAAATGCCTTACTTAAATCCAGAAAAAGTGCCAGTGTGGAATTTCCGTTTTCAAAACCCTCACTAATAAAATTGACTAGTTCTAGTACTGCCATTGATGTATTTTTACCTTTTCTGAACCCGAACTGTCTGTTTGTAAAAATATTGCAAGATTCTAAATAATTTATTATTCTAATAGCTATAATTTTTTCAAATATTTTAGTTAAAATAGGAAGTAGTGCTGTAGTGGCCTGTGTTGGCCTATAGTTGGATACCTCCTCGACATCACCTGATTTTAATAAAGGAATGATTTTTGCCATTTTTAATTTGTTAGGAAATACGCCTTTCACAAGTATGAGGTTAATAATGTAAGTAAGTGGGGCAGATAAAGAGGTTAAATTTTCCTTGTACATGTCTACTGAATGATTGTACAGGTCGGTAGCTTGTGAGTTCTTTAAGGATCTTAAAATATTTTGTACCTCTTCTTCCCCAGCTGGATAAAGAAATATAGACAGGTCACTTTTTTAACATTATTATGTAAATACTCCAAGTAAGTTGAATTTGATATGGGAACTTGACTTATTAGTTTGTCTATATAAGTATATAATACAGTGAAATGTGAAAAAAGGTCCCGACACATTATCAGAAAAACCGACAAATGTTATATCCATTACATGCCAAATTCTATAGGTTTACTAGTACACTGCATTTTTGTGAATATTCCAACAGATTGCGCATAGTTGGATGCTGTTCACGCATTGCGGTTATTGTGTACCTTTACCTATCACATGACAGATATCTAAAAACCAGCAGAAATCCTATTCCATATTTTTGACACTGCAGACATCGAACCAGTGATAGATAGAGAAAGCAACGAAGATTAATTATTTCTCTATTTATAGTTCACATTGAAAAATTTAATAAAAGATTTCTGCTAAAATAATTTTTTTTAGCATGTGCCATCAAATCAAAAAATCTGACAAAATTTGAGATAATAATGATGTGAATACGCATCTAAAAAAAATAATGATAGCACCTTGTCAAGAAATGGTGGAAAGAGCACTTATTAAAACTATTTATTTTCTAAAAATTTAAATTTTGCGCCAGGTGTGACATAATATTTTTTTCTGAGTTCTCCTTGAAGGTCTCTACGTTCCCTAATTTTTTAAAATTTTTTGGTCCACAACTTAAGCTGCAAAAATTTTTTAATATACAAGTACATTTGTTATAAAATCTCAGCCCCCTTCCGACTTTTTAGGATAATACAATACTAACATTTTTTCACATTCGAGGAATTGTTTTAGTGCCCCTCTCATGTTATTTCCTTTATGAACATTTTCCAAGTGCTTATCCGGCTACACCGTTTGGATGAGCTATTTCAACATCTACGAGAATTTGCTATTTTTCTGTTAATTTGCTTTAATCATTGAGGTGCCGTAAGCCGTTTGAAAATTTATAAACCACTGCAGTTTGAAAATTTAAAAAACCGCTGACTAAGAAATCCTTTAAAATTACTTCCACATCCAGATTTCGACTAGATTTGCACTTCAGTATGTGGAAATAATTGGTCATAGAATTTTAATAGTATAACATTTGAGACAGATGTCATAAAAAAATTTGAGATGCTGACTTCTAGCATATACGCCAAAGGTGAAGTTTCTGGGCTCTTACTAGCTTGCATTACTAATTTTCCCCTATTTAACCTACAACCCTTCAATGGAATCATCTCAAAATATAATCTAGGTCCACATGTCGTTATAATACATAGTGTACCAAATTTCAAGTAAATATCTCAATTTAACTTTATCAATTCTTTTAATAATGTAATGAGGGTGGTGAGGGGTTGAAAAATATTTTTAAAAAATCTTAGACATTGGTCTCTAGTATGTACACTAAATCCCAAGCTTCTGTACTCTTACTAGCTTGCTGTAAAAATATACAGGGTGTTCCATTTAAAAAAATTGATAAAATTCAATTTAAAAAGTTCTTAATTGAAAAATAATTATTGGCCAGCCTGTACAGTTTTAGGAAATGGAAATGATTAAAACATATTAATTGATGTATCGTAACTGGTATTCACATACATTTGTCTTAAAACCCATAATTGTGACTGTGGTGACTTTTTTAATATCCATCTGTGGATTGCATTATTTCAACAAAAAAATTTATTACATCCAAGTGGTTGGGAGATATTCAATGCACTTGGTCCTGTAATTTCGTCTTGACTCGCCCTGCATGTTCGAAAATAATTTCCAATAATAGACTTTTTTATCTAGTTTACTTGCAATTTTTTTTTAAATTTCTAACTATCACAGAACTCGAGATATCGAGGTCCGACGCACTATTGCCCCACTCTGTATATAAAAGAGGTACTATAAAATTATTAGAATAACATATTAAAAACAATTGCAGTTGATCATTTATTTGTTTCGCGGGAATTAAACGCTATTAAATCATTTATTTTCACCTAGATAATAGAACAGAGGGACCAAATGAATTTTTGAGCGCAATTCACTAAAATTTGCAAAAATGCGAAGACATGACAACTATGAAATTGCAGCCTTTTAAAGGAAACTATAACAAAAGTGCAAGCCAGGAAATATTTGATAGCTCTAGTTATCAACATTGTTCTGGAATCGGAAGAACGTAACATAACGCGGAGAGTTCAGACTCTTTGTCCAAGATGCAATGGTACTTATCTTCAAGACATCAATAAATAATGAACATACATGCTGATCACAAAAATGGCATGGAACGTTTCCGAATGGCAAGAATAATTACACTTAAATTTAAACCAGAAACGTGATCAATTAATAATAGTAATCTTTACTGAAAATAAGACAACCTATATACATGTGTTCGACAAATTCCACGAAATATAACAATTTATAACGATATTCTTACATTTAAAGACACTAACAATGTTATCATTAGGAACTCATCTGACACTCTATGAACTGACTGGCATCAGATTGTTGAGGTTTGAAACTAATGCTGCAAAAACCTTTTCAAGAATCTTGTTACTTATGTACCTTTGTTTCTTGGGCTACCTATTCCATCTTTTGACAAAGTAAAACGGGTCAAACTATGGAGTGTAATATTAAAAATGGAAACACCGGCGCAGCGTATGTCATCTGGTCTATATTATACTCTACGCAAATAAAAAACGAAAAGTATATTGCAATCGATCGGTACATTTCTAAAACCGGTAATATTGCTTGTAGAGAAAAAATCAGTGTGTTTGTGATCGAATTCTGAAGAACTTTCAAAACGTCCGACCGTCTTTCATGTCTGTCTGTCCGTCCGTCACGTTTCTTGTAAGCATGATAACTTAAGACATAATCAAATGCAAATGCAAATTCCCTACAATGTAAGAGTAATCTAAAATAGAATTGAGGAAATGAATATATTACTAGCAAAAATACTCGTAATTATTTCAAACTCTTACTAAAGACTCATCATAGATAAGTACAAAAACATATATCCTTCTAAACAAAATACTTTGCTGGCTACATGCCACGAACAACATTGAATTATAAGAAAGAAATATGCACATTACGTACAGATAACTGTCACAATAATGTTCATTTTCAACTTTGAAAGAAGTAGCACTGAAGAAGTATCCTTGTGTAGGATACAGAAACACGTGTCTGTGAAAGTTTTTAAAGATTTTGGCAAGTGTTTTTGTCTTTAGTTGTTTTTTGGTTTTGTTGAACAGGATAATTTAAAATTAAAACTAACATTATTGCGACAGTTATCTGTACGTAATGTGCATATTTCTTTCTTATAATTCAATGTTGTTCGTGGCATGTAGCCAGCAAAGTATTTTGTTTAGAAGGATATATGTTTTTGTACTTATCTATGATGAGTCTTTAGTAAGAGTTTGAAATAATTACGAGTATTTTTGCTAGTAATATATTCATTTCCTCAATTCTATGATAACTTAAGAACGAAAAGTTCGATCGTATTGAAATTAGGACCATAAGTTAGTGTTAGCCTAGGAAGGACCTTATTGTTTTTTAACAGAATCGTTCGGTAAATAAAAAAGCTATTAATTTTATAAATAGAAAATTTTGTTTTATTTTGTAATTAATCAAAAAATGTTTGAAACTAATATCATTTACAAAAAAGAAAAGTATCCTATAGAATGTGCAACAATTATATAACAAGTGTAGTAAATCGGCGTAAATCGGCGAAGAGTAAAATGGTTAGCTTCTTATTCACCTATTCTATCAAGAGAATCCTGTTTTAGTAGAAGTAGACAACGCTAATTTCGGAAAACACTAACTCGACAACTGTAAACTTAACAGACATCAATCATCTTTAACATCTATAGTGAACACGTGATGAGACGTACACCGCGCCGGTCGACTGGCAGGATGGAATAGTTATGGGAGGACATAAGATTTCTAATTGAAGATTTGCATATAACTCTAGTTTAGTTGCAACAAATGAGGAAGAGCTTATGCATCTCCTGTATTAACAACAAGTGCAATTCCAGAATTAATATTAATTTCACAGGACCACAAATGAAAAAATTGGTAAAGGTATTTACACAGAACTTCCCTCTTTATTCATACAGGGCCACTCTAAAAAATTATTAATTAAGAAATAACAAGAATTATAATCGCAATGTAGTTAGCTTCATTATTACAGATAAAACCTGATAACTTTTTTCGATCATCTACTTTATAGCGGTGGGGGAAATAATGTTCATTTTTTTTTTCAAAACATTTCTTTGTTGAAATATGTTTAGAATGTAACGAAACGTGGAAATTATAAAATTGAAAAAAAAAAATTTCCATGTAGTGGGAAAGAAATATATATATTTTTAATTTTCAAAACAATTTTTTGTAAATATGTTTAGAACGTCATAAAACAAATAAATTTTTTTGAGCAATAGAAACGTCTTTTTCCATCCATTTTATAAAATTTCATTGTTTTCTATTTAATTTTGAAAAAAAAAATTTCTTCAAATATGTTTAGAATGTAATGAAACGTGGATGTTTTAAATTTGAGCAAAAAAATTTTTTTTACCATCATCGGTTTTATAGAAAATTTCCATTTCAATTCTTTTTCCATAACAAAAATCTTTTTGAAATAGCTTTAAAATATCACGGAACATGGAAATTTTAAATTTGAGCGATTTTTCTTTCCCATTATCTATTCCCTTTAAACGGTTCACCTTGTATATTTTCCAGTGAAAGTCTAACCACTTCCTAGGTGGCAGTGGCGCCAGCTACCTACCAAATTTCACTGTTCTCCGTCAAGTAGTTTTTCAGTTAATGCACCTACAGTCCTACCGACAGACAGACAGACAGACCTACGAACAAATAGACAGACCGACAGACAGACAGACAGACTGACGGAAGTGTAAACTTATATTTACGTAATCTACATGTTCTGAAACGTGAAAATCCGAAAAAATCTCGGAGGGTGATTGTTGCTCAAATACAATACTTCCCTTCGGTATGCGAGGGAAATAAAAAAGTGACCTGTTCTCGGGACTCGATATAGCAATCCCTATGTATTTCGACGTGCTGAACAAGACCGATGTCCGCTTAGCTCCATCATCTACCATTTTTTTGCAAATCGTGAAAATAAGCTAAAGAAATCAGGGTTCTTAGGCTATTCTTGCGATTTACAAAAAATTGGTAGGTGATGGACCTAACCGGACATCGGATTCGTGTTCAGCAAGTAGAAATAAATAGGGATGACCATGTTGGTTCTCGGGAACAAGTCACTTTTTTTGTGGGCCTATGTTCTCGGGACCTGACATAGTAATTCCTATTTTGTCGTGACAGGGACATCATGAAATGCACAAATATCAGATTTATTAACACTCTAGTATTCTCCATATTGTCTAGGCGTCTGATACGTGGACCCTTTGGGTGGAAGACAGATGGTTTATTGTGCTTTCCAGGCGTGGGTCTGGAGGGTTTGTCACCAATTTCTTGGACATTCTTCATTATCGTATTTTTTCGACTCCTCTAAATTTTTCCACGTCAATCGGAGAAAACACAATAGAGAAAAGTAGATTGTGCAGAAAAAATCATATAGCACGAGACGAAGAGGACAACTTCAGAAACGTCGGGCTGATGTTACTAAAAAGCAAAACCCTTTGATGGGGCAGTCCGTCTAATAGGAAGCCGCATGAAATGACTTTAGACTTTCGATCGTGCTCTGCAGCAAAGGGAGATTAATTAAAACATTGCTTAAGTCACAAAACGTGTATCAAGACATTGGAAACGAGAAAAAGAAAAATAATTTTCTTCAATTGACAAACATTTGAGTGTATACCGAAAGTAACTCCTAGAATCGTGTCGTGATATCTCCAACGGATCTTGCCTATTAAATTTGCCTTAAAGGAATTCGGGTAATTTTGGGCATTCAAGGTCACCGACGTGTGCGATTACGTTTGTATACCTCACCAGAAAATTCTTCACAACCCCTCAATATCTTAGAATATCGTAGAATTCATTTCGCATCTTTATGTTCTCCTTTGATTTCGCATCAAATTAAACTCATGCCTATAGGATGGTCCAATTTACGAAGGCTCAAAAACTTTTCTCGCCCTTTCTCTAACGATCGGAAGCAACCGGTAGACCCAGTGACGCAAGAAAACCATTATTTCGCCTATCCAGAGAACATAATTTTAAGCACGACAAGTGATGAAAGGAAGCACATACGTAACTAGGAATTGCTGCGAACTTTACAAGCAAAAACGCAAAATACATCAGGTATTCTAAGATTTTGTATTCCGGCAATTAATTTTGATCTTAAAGAGTATAACAACATTATATATTGATCGGATTTCCAGTTATTACTTAGAATCTCCCATTATAATACTTTTAGGTCAAGATCTCAGAAGTTTGATCAATAACGACGGCGATAGTAATATTTCTACGACTGATAACCATACTTTAAAACCAGACAATTTTAACAATAAGTGATAGAAGATACTTTTCAAAGAGTGTAATACATTTTGAATCATGTACGCAAAATGTTTTATTTGAATTAAAAAGATATACAGGGTGGACCATTAATAATAGGCCACAGTGCAGGTGTAGATTCTTTGGGCAAAAATATGAGGATATAACCAAATATGCATCAGTAAAATGTTGCTGTGGAAAAAGATACAGGTCAAAATCCAAATTACTTAACAATAACTTATGTATTACATCACGTTAGATCATAGAGGGCGCCTCAAGACCTGTATCTGACGATGATTTTTCTTAATATTTTTTAGACGAAACGTTGTGGTACTTCTGACCAGAAAATTTGATGAGGGCGTCATTTCCACGTATAAAAGGTACACTTGGTAGAACTTGATAACGCCAACCGTTTTCGAGGAAATTGCCGTTAAACATTTGAATAATTTTTTGAAAGACAAATTCAAATTTAATAAAACAAAGTGTATTTATTGAACATAAGTACAAAATGGAAGGGAAAACAAAATGCAAAAATCCCATTGCTGCAACTTAGAGTAAATTTTCGATATGGTCTGCACATACTTCTATGCCTTTTCTAATTTTTGTCATAAAAGATTTTCTCACATTGAAAAATACATTTTCCCGCCCTCTAATAAAATTGGCTGCGTTTTGTATTTTGTCCCACAGTTCTCTAAAAGCATCGGTTGTTCCCATACATAAGAGGTCTGATAAGTCGATTTTATCTAATTATAGAGGCATAGTACTATTGTCAGTATTCTCTAAAATTTATGAAAAGTCGTACTGCATTCGACTTAATATCTTTTTGAGTAAAGAAAAAATTTTGGTGAATAACCAGTTTGGGTTTAGAAGTGGTTGTTCTACACAAGATGCTATTTTATCATTATATAACTTTATACTTAGTAGCTTTGAAAAGAAAGATAAATGTGCATGTCTATTCTTTGATTTGACACGTGCCTTTGAAACTGTAGATCACAGCCTTCTTATTGACAAATTGCAAAATTATGGAATAAGAGGACCCGCTCTAGACTGGATTAAGACGTATTTACTAGATAGACATCAAAAAGTATCATTAAATGTTAATAACAGGGGGTTCCCCAGGGGAGTGTATTGGGACCGCTATTGTTTATTCTTTTTATTAATGATATCCATATTCACATGAAAGGAACATTTTTATCTATTTTTGCCGATGACACAGCCACTGCTGACTCAAGCAAAGACTTACATACTCTGGCATATAAAGTAAATAATACAGTATCTTTAATGCGAAAATATTGCACTTGTAATGGTCTTGACCTAAATGTTCAGAAAACCAATTTCTTAACATCCTCCACTAAGCCGCTAGACTCTAGCTTGCTAATAAAAATGACAAATAAATCTATTGCACAACATGATACTGTTAAATACTTTGGGCTACAGATTGATTCTTATCTGTCATGGGGTAACCACTGGTAAGCTGGGGAGGTTGTTCTAGAGTAGGGGAATTTCTTGTAATGCAGAAGAAAATAATTCGCACAATGACTTTTAAATCTTCACGTGATTCCTGTAAAACTTTATTTTCAGAACTAGATATACTGACCGTTCCATCATTATACATTCTTAGATGTGTATTATATGTGAAATCTCATATCGACACGTATATACCAAGAGATGGACATTCAACTCATTATTTAAGGGAAAATTCTAACATCACTGTTCCACAGCATAGACTAACTACTGTAGCCAAGGGACCGAACATTATGTCCATTAAGTTATATAATAAACTTCCACTCGAAGTAAAAAAGTTAAACAATATTAACTGTTTTAAACGTGTAGTACGATCCATCCTCACTCATAAAAGTTTTTATTCAGTCAGTGAGTATATGGGCTGCAATGACTTCAGTTTACATGATGTTTCTTAATTATATATGTCTTTTATTTGTATTTGTATTTTTAATTGTCTTTGTCTTTATATTTTAATATGTAATTTTTTTTAATGATTTAAAATTGACAGTAGATATTGTTATTACTATATTTTTAAGATCTTTTTTTAACTCTCCCTCTGTTCTTTTTGACTATATTTCTATACTTTGTAAAGTTCATGAAAATAAAATTATTATTATTATTATTATTCTCTTGAATTGAGAGTATTTGCATAGACTAAGGACTTTATATGTCCCCATACATAATAAACCAAAGGATTATAATCAGGACTCCTTGGTGGCCAAGCAAACTCACTTCCTCGACCAATACATCTGCTTGGGACAGTCTCATGAAGATAACTCCTGACTTCAATGGAAACATGAGAGGGAGCTCCATCTTGCATAAACCACATTCTGTTCCGTACGTCTAACATTAAAGCATGTAATATATCAGCAAGAGCATTTTGAAGAAAAAACAGATACATATGTCCATTTAAATTTGGAGGAAGGAAAGACGGTCCCAATAACTGATCGCCGATAATACCACACCAAACGTTAATCTCAAATTCGTGGTGAAAATGTCTTTCTTTAACAGTATTAGCATTTTCTACTTCCCAGTAATGGGTAGTACTTCTTCAATTAAAAACGCCTCGACGAGTAAAAGTTGCTTCGTCGGTAAGTAAAATATTCTTAACAAAATTTCGATCCCTGTTATGCTTATTTAGAACAAATTGACAAAATTGTAGTATTTGTGGAAAATACCTTCGAAGTAAGTTTTGTGCAAGAGTGAAATGATATGGGTAGAAGCGTTCTTTGCGTAAGACTCTTAGAATAGATCAGTTACTCACCCCCGTTGTTGCTGACAAACGACTTGAGCTGACTTGAGGATCTTCATCCTCACGAACTAAAATTTCTAGTTCTTGATCTGTAGTAATTCGTTTCGGTCTTCCTACATCATTTTTATAGCAAAATGAACCCGTTTCTCTCAAACGCCGAAACAGATCTTTGATAATTTTATGGTCTGATGGCTGTAATCTATTTAGCTGTAATCTATTTAGCACGTACGCTAGTTTTCTTGTACGTATACACATATCATATCCCTCATTTCCCTATTTGAAAAATTATTATGTCGAGGCATTTCAAATAAAGAAGTTAAAAAATTAGCTCTAGACAAAAAATAAAATAAAATGTTTAAATTATGCACATGACAGAACTAAAACGTAACCAAAGCACACTGTCCAATAAATAGACTTTGTTTCGTTAAATTTGAATTTGTCCTTAAAAAAATTATTCAAATCTTTAACGTCAATTTCCTCGAAAACGGTTGTTGGAGTTATCAAGTTCTACCAAGTGTACCCCTTATACGTGGAAATGACGTCCGCATCAGATTTTCTGGTCACAAGTACCACAACGTTTCGTCCAAAAAAAATATGAAAAAAAAATCATCATCAGATACAGGTCCTGCGGCGACCTCTATGATCTAACGTGATGTAATACATAAATTATTGTTTCTTAGAATAAATAAAGTTCCTCTAGCAAATTTGGTGAAGATCAGTCAATGTATCTTTTTCCAGAGCAATATTTTACCAAACCATATTTGCTTATATCCTCATATTTTGGCCCAAAGAATCTACCCCTGCACTATGGCAGATTACTAATGCTCCACCCTGTATATGAATGGATTACATTATGTTAAATGTTGAACTAAATTCACACACTACATGCATATAATTTTATTTTTTATGATGTAACTATATCAAAAATAATAATAATAAATAATATAATCTTACATTGACAAGACTGACTCCCAGGACCACAATCCACCCCCATCCGCCATCTGGTGGTACCAATTTCGTTTGCTCAGTAAACATGTTACCGGTCTACCTGTAACAAGAAACAAAATTTTAGACTTAGAACATTCAGTTGTTAGAAGTATTTATTTACATTTACTTATTACTTGCTTGCTTTCACGTCAGACTGTATCAACAATAAAAAAAATGGTAAATTATGCATGTACTAAAGATAAATTGAAGTGGAACACCATAAAATTATAATTTCAAAGAATAATGGCTATGTTCGATATTAATGTACCTATACTTATAAAGGAAGCTTGCTGAAGTCATGCACCACCATATTTTAGTAAAATATATGACAGCAATGGCAACCTCTAAAATGAAACAAAGCCGCAATTCGCCATTTATGTATAACACATCAATTACATTAACATCCTTAAATGAGTTACGACCTTTGTAATGAAATTAAAATATATTCAGCAAATCTACTGGTTTTATTTGGGTTAATATACAGGACGATTATAAAGTCTTCATACATTTTGGTGAACACGCAATTTTATTTCCTTCCTTGATAGGCATCTGAATTTTTAATTTTAGACAGAACATTTATGGTTACTGCATAATTGAAAGTATTAACTCGAGAGCAAGTAAAAGAAGAGTCACAAACGTGAATACAAATTTCGAAGCACAAAATACCTTAAGAATATAGACTAAGACTAAGGAGACACTGAATGAAGCTCTTCTGTATCAATACAAATTATTCAAAAACAAGGTGTTTGGTAACCCAGGTTTTGGAGAATTTTACGTTTTATGTTAAAAAAGTGCATATTTAGGTACTTCATAAAATTGAATATGAAGATCATGTAACGTACCAAGTAATGTGTTACAATTTCGTCGAAGCAAACTGGGAAACTGAAATAACCCATGATAACGCTTCAAAACTTGACAAATATGTTAATTCAGGAGCATAGTTAAACATATTAAACGTCCCCAACAAAGTTTCTCATAGATTCTTTCCGCTTTTAAACTTGTAAATGTTGCTAGTAGAGAGAATTTCTTCATATCATTGTGTTAGTTACAGAATTTTGGATAATTTTCAAGATTTCCGTCGTCAGTCTGTAAGTCTATTCATCTGTACGTCTATTTCTCCGTCTGCCATACATTTTAATAGCACGGTAACTTAAAAGAAAAAAGTCCGATTTAACAGTAAGTTAGTGTTAGGCAGAGAAAAAACTATATTATTTTTGGAAAAAATATATCAGTAAATAAAAAAGGTTATGAAACATTTAAAGAAAAAAACACATGAGGAGTGTTGGAACCATTGATAAGATTTTATAGACATAAAAATGAATGTTTCGTCAATCAAGATGGTATCATCGGCAGATGATTAAAATTACAAGTGTAGTAAGTAATAACAGCTAATGAAACTTATATACAGGAAGTCACGAAGAGTATACCATATAACGTTGAACAATTATAGAGAAAAGATACATTTTTCTGCATACAGTACGTTAAATTCCATAGCATATTGCTTGACGAGATTATCGTAAAAAGAAAATCTTAATTACTTATAACAATTTGTTCTAATTCTTTGGGACTACCCGCCACATGTATTTTTTCTCTTTTAGCCGGTGATCGGGGAATCTACAAAATACCACAATTACCTGTATGTTACTGGGAAATAACCTACGCCTGTGATATTTACGTCAAAGGAACAGTTAGAGATTGCTTTTTTTAACACAGACAGAAACTAAGAAGAAGCATATCACAAAAACCTGAAAGTAAAAAGAAGCACGAAAAGCACGAAAACCTAAAAGAAGCATCTCACAAGCGCACTTTCCATCCGATGAAGACAGAAGGAAAACAAGAAGAAACATCTCACAAACACCTACACGCTCCATCCTATACTCCTACCCCATGCGTCATGCGGCTCTCGCTGCTGACAACAAGCATGTCCAATGTCCAATCCAGCGTATGCAGCTGGTCCGGCGGTATATAAAAGCACTGGGGGTTTGTTCTGGCACACGGTGAGATGATCGGTGGGCGATCGGGCTGCGTGGTGGAACAAATCTCCCTGCACCGGAATTGGCAGCAATGCCCACCTTACGCTGGCAAATCAATCAATCAATCAATCAATCAAATAACACAAACAAGTATAAAAAGTTGACATTAAATATTTCGCCGACGTTTCCATTTCCAAAGCTTTTTTTTGATCTTTCTGGCTCTGTATAATAGATACTTACTATTTACATAGAACTGTTGATATAGTTAACATTTTTTTTAAATTTTGTACAATGTTAAGTTTGTGAAGTTCTTTTAACATTGGCAACCTAAGGAACAATTCGACACCCATCTATCCTCATTCAATAACATTAACTTGGTTGATAATGTTAAAAGAAGAACTTCACAAACTTAACGTTGTATAACAAAAAACAATTGTTAACTATATCAACAGTTCGATGTAAATAGTAAGTATCTATGGATATTGAATATAACAAACATTCTTAGAGCTGTGTATTCATTATACACAGCAAAAAAGATTTTTCAAAAAAGCCTTGAAAAAGGAAACAGTTTAGATTTCTGAAACGTCGGCGAAATATTTAATTTCAAGTTTTTATACTCATTTGTGTTATTTGTTAATAAAAAGCAACCTCTAACTGATCCTTTGACGTGAAAGTCACAGGCGTAGAGGTTATTTCCCAGTCACGCACTGGTTAATTGTGATATTTTGTAGATTTCTCGAGCACCGGTTAAAAAGAAAAAATGCAAGTGGCAGGAAGTCCCAAAGAATTAGAAAAAATTAAGAAAATGCCACAAATAAAATTTAGACAATACTTATAACAATTAATACAATACATAAAAAAAAGTAATAAACACAGCCAAGAAAAATTAAATTAAATATTAATCAAATTAAATATTTGCTTCTTTACAATGTCCAAGCCGAAACCAAAGATTAGGGAACTGACAAGATAGGACAGTCAGACGGAGAAGACTGTCTTCGACTATTTCGAAGACAGTTGTGAACTCCCATTTAAACGGACACGACATCCAGCAGAAACGGTTTCGGGATTTGTAGGGTACGCATTAAATGAATTTGACCAAGCTTACTAAAAGATAGGTTGGCTCATTAGAATCGACAAGTACTACATCACGTATAGACCTCGATGACAGCTGCGTGTGGCTGTTTTTTCCACATTTTATAGAAAAAAGTTTCAAAATTATTCTTTCAATGTACAATTCCATCCTAACCAAATAGATACCTTACATAGAAATACTACATTTGATATATATTACAAAGCAACCTGTTTTTTAGTGACCTTGGGTACTGACAGTCAGCAGAGTTCGGTCGTTCTATCAGGACAGTGTTGCCCATTTTTCACTATTGGCCTCTCTTTCTAATATTACCTTCTCCGTTTGATTGTCACTTTGTGGCAACTGCGTGAGAACTTCAATTTAAATGTCGAGGTCAATGGCGCCATTGATAAAAGATAAAAGGTTTTCCGCCGGCTGTCCTATCTTGTCAATTCTCTAATCCTCGAAGAAACTGAAGTTGCAATACGTTAGTAATTGGTTCTGGTCCAATTCATCCAACTTCGAAACTAATTCTGTCTTTTAAGTCCTCAACATTGTTCGGTCTATTAAAATAAACTTTGGATTTAAGGTAACCTCGTAGAAATAATCCGTATCTGGCCATTCTATCGATCGGCGCCTACCAATTCTTCTGTGTCGTATGTCTTTTAAATAATTACACACTATTACCAAATAATATATTGGTACGCCATCGTGTCACCATTTGGATACAGTGCGACAAGTCCAGGAATTATATTTTGTGGAAACTGGGTATGTGCCTCCGTCATCCACTGTGAATTGCGCAATATGTGAGCAATATCGACGATTTTACCTATTAACAGCCATTTAAGGAGAAGATGGCCTCATCAGAGAAAAGTATTCGACTTGGTATTACATCGTTCCATCATTGTTTCGCAAAAATCTACTCTGCGATTGAAATCATCTTCGTTAAACTAAATTTACTTTATATGGATGCCATTTATTCTTTTTCAAATATTTTACGACTCTCCAATTAACTGCTGTGTTGCGACTTTGTGACTTGATTTGTGAGGATTGTCTTTCATTGTCAGTAAAGCATCTAACTGTTTATTCTCTGAATTTGCAGGACGACCTTTCGTGAAATGCAGAACTTCTTTTCTATTTTGCTTGCACTTGATTGTGTAATGGTCGATCACGGTATTTCCCATTAGATAATTCACAAAACAGGGTTTGTGTTCGGAATCGGTCTCCATAGACAATCATCATTAAAATTTCAATGGGTTGTGTCTCACTTACACGTTCCATTATCAGAACTTTAAATACAATATGACAAGAAAAGACTAACATGTTACAGCTAGGTCCGCGTTGCTAAGTACATGAAAATAATCGTAAACACGAAGAAAGTGTAAGTCGTTAAAAAGGTACCTCCACCAGGATTCGACCATAACTAATAGACTAGTGATTTTAGGTCAAAAAATAAATTAAAGGTGTTGTTGCTTTTAGCACGCCAAATTTGCATACACTTCAAGAGTTATAAAAAAAAATATTTTTCTTATAACTAATAATAATAATAATAACAATAATAATAATCTTTATTCCCATAAGATTCCGAACAACATTGGATGTGTCATATGTGGCCTTACAAACTAACAGAGCTAACGAAATACAGTAGACAAATAAAAACGAAAACAGTTTTTTAAAATCAAGTTAAAATCTTATATATATATATATCCTAAATGTGTAAACATATTAAAATAGTCACTGTGACTGTACAAAACTCTTTCTGTCAGGATATTTTTTAATTCTTTTTTTAAGCTGTTTGGATTAGCAATATTTTTTGTGTTCAGGCAAATTGTTATATGCTTTTATTCCCATATATTGTGGACTGCGTTCACACATGCTTGTTTTATGTGACGGTATGCTCAATTGGTCACCGTACCGTGATTGTAAGCTTTTGCTAACATCAGAATTTCTTTCGAAATTCAGAATATTATTCTTCGTGAATATAAGTAACTTAAAGAAGTAGAGCGCGTAGACTGTCATTATCTTATATTTTAAAAAAATGGGTTTGCAGTGCTGTCGATAATCGGCATTGTCGATTAAGCGGATGATACGCTTCTGTAGCAGAAATAATCTGTCTATCTCCACTGTCGACCCCCAGACAACAATCCCATACGTCAGTCTACTGTGGACGTATGCGTTGTAAAATAACAAAATGGTATCTATGTTAAGGGAGGTTTTTAAATTACCAATGGAAAAGTATGCGCTACACAATTTAGCAGCAATGGAGTCAATGTGGTTGCTCCATGTTAACCGATCATTTAAGTTAATTCCCAAGAATTGTGTTGTTTGTGCGTTGCATAATGACTTTTGCTCAGATTGAACGAATAATGATTTTGGTTCGTTCTCAAATAGCCGAGCATTTTTAAATGTCATAAGGACTGTCTTCTGGGTATTTAACATAAGAGCGTTATTCTTGCACCACGTGGTTATTTCACTGGAAATTTTATTGGCTCTTTCCTGCGTATTTTCGAAGTTTTTACCACTGGTAATAGTTGAGGTGTCATCAGCAAATTGTCACATGAGAGATTTAGAGTCATTTGATACACTGTTGTTGAGATCGTTTGAGAAAATTAGGAATAAAAGTAGTGATAATATTCCGCTTTGCGGTACTCCATATTTTGTTGGACATATTTCGGAAGCAAAGTTTTGAAAACAGTTTAAATTTATTAAGGTAATCTACAATCCGTTCATACATGAGCTTTTCAAATATTTTAGAAAACGCATATAAATTTGAAACTGGTCGGTAATTCTTTATGTCTGAGTGATCGCCTTTCTTAAAAATAAGTACAATTCTGGCTACCTTCAACTTAGATGGAAAATCGCCATCTTTAAAAGATGTATTGATTATATTTTCTAGAGGTGTTGTGATTATTTTAGCTACTTTTTGTAGTATAAAACAAGGTATTCCATCTGGTCCTGCCGATTTTTACTTGGTAACTTTTATGATCGTATTATATATTTCAGATGCACTCACTGGATGGAGAAAAAATGACTTATCTGCATAGAAGTGGTTTTCCATTTTTATATTACTTTGTATTTTATCAGCAGGTTCATTAACGGATTTTAAGAAGTAATTATTGAAACTTTTACAGAGTATTTCTGGATTATTTACGTGTTGTCCGTTAAGAATTAATATAGGGTGTTGATTTTGCTTTGGCTGATTTAGGTTAGATTTTAATAACTTTGGACCAAGGCACTTTTTTACGTATTACTATTAATTAAAGCCACTGGTCTATAATGAACGTGTGTGCTATTAACATTAAAGGATTTTTTTTATGGATAATTTCGTCATGTAATATATCATAGAATATAGTATACTGTATACAGAAAAACATCGTCTTTCAAATTATATTTTCAAAAATGGGGGTTGCCATTTGAAGAAATTGACGATGACGTCATAATATTTTTAAAAATGTTGATTTTTTTTTACATATAATAAACAAATATTGTCTGTAATTGTTTATTTGTGGCATATTCAGATTTTCTTACTTTTTATTGGGTATTTTGCCACTGAAAAATATTTAAAAATTTTAATGAAAAAACCTCTGCGCCAAATGGATCAGACAGAGGTTGGTTCTTGAGTACTTGACTGTTTCAAAAAGTCTCACACCTAAAAATATATAAACTAGAACAATGTTATGAACTAAAAACTGAAAATCAAAGCTATAGGTAGTTAAGGTTTCGGAAGAGAATCTACTTCCGTTCTCAAAACTTTTTTGGCCGTCAAACAAAGAACTGTCATGGTTGACGGCCAAAAAAGTTTTGAGAACGGAAGTAGATTATCTTCCGAAACGTTAACTACCTATAGCTTTGATTTTCAGTTTTTAGTTCATAACATTGTTCTAGTTTATATATTTTTAGGTGTGAGACTTTTTGAAACAGTCAAGTACTCAAGAAATAACCTCTGTCTGATCCGTATGGCGCAGAGGTTTTTTCATTAAAATTTTTTAATATTTTTCAGTGGCAAAATACCCAATAAAAAGTAAGAAAATATAATAAACAAATTAAGAAGTGCATTATCGACGTATCACAGCGAGCTTTTGTCCCTTGCTCTGTAATTATTTTAAGGAATGTATTCCAATCTTTACGTGCTCACTGTTTATTTCAATTGTCTTTTTTTATAATTTAATAAAACTTCTCTTGAAATTATTACTCATTTTCAATAAAAATGGATCGAAACTTTATAATCGCCCTGTACAAAATCAAATAAGTTCAAGTTTAATATGCATGGCTTCGTACATAAAAGTTTAACACAGTTTTGACATATTAGATTAGGATTTTTCGGGGCGACGAAGGTTAACTGAGTATTGATTACAAAGACATGAAAAGTTGATAAACCATAGCATGAAATATACCACTCTCCCCCAATAGTGATTCGGGTCAACAACGTTATTTTGTATAATAACCTTATTTATCTATATCATGATCAATAAAAGGCAGCCTTCAAAATTATCGAGTAATATCACACACATACTAGTAAATACAGTAAAAATGTTGTTTGCTAGACTCAGATAAATTAAATAATTGTGTACCATCCAATTTAGATAAATGGCACACGAGCAATGTGTGTTTTGCGTCTATAAATATATCTAACAATTGCGATTTTTTATGAAAAACCATTACTCTATAAATCGTCAATTTGTAGTAATTGTATTTATTTGTATTTCTAGTATAAAATTAAGATGGCCGTCAACCTGCATCCACATTTATTCATGCGGGTATTCAATGATATCGTTACCTCGGGGATAATCCCTACTAAATGGAAAACAGCTAAGCTGGTGCTTGTCCCGAAACCAGGAAAACTGATAGAGTCCGCCCCAAGGCCCATCTGTCTCATAGATACGACCGCCAAACTCTTTGAGCGTACCATCGCCACGCGGCTGACAGAGGAACTCGACCAACGAGGAGGAGTGTCCGACAACCAATATGGATTTCGGGAAGGCAGATCGACCGTAGAGGCCATACAGGAAGTCGTTCGCATTGCCCGCACCGCCAACGAGGGAAACTGGAGGCAACGTGAGCTATGTATCGCCACAGCGATTGACGTAAAAGATGCCTTTAACTCAGCCCCGTGGAGGCCCATAGTTGAAACACTTCAACGCAAGGGGATCCCAGCATATCTCGTCCGACTTATAGCGAGCTATTTCACGAACAGGAGCCTACTGACGGATGGCGAAAGCAGAGCAGTCACTAGCGGAGTCCCACAGGGATCGGTTCTGGGACCGCTGCTGTGGAATGTACTCTACGATGGGGTACTGAACCTCGAGATGCCGGTGCCTAGCGCTGACTACCGTCTGGTTGCGTTTGCAGACGACCTAATAATAGTAACCATTGATAAGACTGAGGACGGAGTAGTTGTAAAAACAGAAGCGGTGATAGAGGCAATTGGCACTTGGATGACGGCTAATTTCCTCGAGGTTGCACCGGAGAAAACCGAAGTGATCTCCCTCAATGGAAGAAAGAAAATAAGGGACATGACGGTCAACGTGCTGGGCGTCAATATAACCGTTAAAAAAGACCTGAAATACCTCGGCGTCTATATAGACCATAGGCTCTCATGGAACCTTCACATCGAGAGAGTCACGGAGAAGGCTGAAAAATGTGCAATGGCCATGGCCAAATTAATGCCAAGGGTAAAGGGTCCTACCAGTAGCACCCGACGCCTCATTAGCTCAGTGGTTACGTCGATCCTACTCTACGCTGCTCCAGCATGGGTGGACGGCCTGAAGACACAGGTAAATAGGAACAGATTACTTAAAACTCAACGGAGTACGCTTATCAGAATCTGTAGCGCATATCGTACAGTCTCTACTGTAGCCCTGCAGGTAATTGCCGCAACTCCACCCATAGACTTACTGGCCCGGGAGCGCGCATATAACCACGGAGAGGACAGCGCAACTCGTGCATACAACCGCACCTGCCTCATGGAGCGCTGGCAGGCACGCTGGAACAACGCGGCTGAAGGTAGCTGGACCAGATCCCTAATACCGAACATACAACCATGGGTAGAGCGCAAACACGGACAATTAGGGTACCACCTCACACAAGTCCTGAGTGGACACGGTAACTTTGGCTCTTATCTGGCAAGAATAGGCAAAAGACCAACAGACAGCTGTACATAATGCCCCATGGCAGACTCTGTGGCACATACAATTTTCATATGTCCCCGATGGAGCACGGAACGTGAGAACGCCACTAGGATCCTTGGGCAGGATCTAAATGTAGACAACTTAGTCACGATAATGCTAAGCTCTGAGCACCAATGGCGCGTCGTCAACGAACTTTGCGTTGTCATCATAGGAAGTAAAGACGAAGACGAAAGAACGGCCTAACATATACGGCCAGTCCTGCACGGCACCTGTAGTAATGCTTGCGCGGTTCCGGGTGCCAGTGCTGAAGAGGGAGGGGTTTTAGCCGGTAGAAGTCCGGCACTACCTGGCGCGGCAGACCTGTGCGGCGGGTGTCCATGAGGATTTCCCCTCCCAATTATAAAAAAAAAGTATAAAATTAAACTATGTTAAGTGTTGATACGTAACTAATCATGTGAAATGATAGATATAGTGGATTATGTGTATTGGTAAAAGGCCCGAAAAACCCAACTATTGTCTGATGTAACCAAAGTAGTTCTCCCTCTCGTTTTCGAGACGCTGAACACCATGGTGGCAAAATTTCTCACTGGGGTGACCCACCGCCGCAAACGGCCAAGAACCATACCCGAACGGGGTCAAACGCATATTGATAATGTTTTACGGAATCTAACTTATTGATCCCCCATTTTCGAGTATGCCAATCATGGGTAGGACCCTGGGACGCATGCTCGCCCACTCCCTCAATAACCACCGTCTTAATAGGTGAGAGATCGCTCTCCGCATACCATAAGCAAAAATGGTTTCCCCCAATTTCGAGGAAACCGACCACGAGTAGAACCATGAAAATCGTATCAGACACCAACCCACCCCGTCAACGGCCAATAACCACCCACCAAAGGGGTGAAAGAGAGAGTTCTCATCATACCACTGGACAATTTTCGAGCATGCCGATGCTGAGATTGCACTCTCACCCCTTTGGAGGGTTGTTATTGGCCATTTACAGAGGCGGGAGAACTAATCTAGTTGCATCAGACAATAGTCGGGTTCTTAAGAGTATTGCCATCAAATGAAATATTATGTTTATAAATTAGGAGAGAAATACTGCCGTTTACGTTTTTTTTCCAGGGCTCGTCTGTTAGTAGAAAACTCCAAGGACACTACAGCCTCCTGGGCTTATTGTGCTCTCCCTGCCACGCTTCACTCCGCCCACTCTCCTGTACCCCTGTACCTCTAATCAGATGATACAAGTTTATGGTCGGACGGGTGCTGACGAGTTCCGGGTCTGTTCGTGTTTGCCCGTAGATGTCATATCTTCTGCGAGCCAGTGCCTCGCAGTTTAATATGATGTGGTCAACCGTTTCCGGCCCCTTGCTGCATAGCCTGCAGTCTAGGTTGTCGTCAAATTTGCCGATTGTAGTCAGGTACTTCTTTACAGGAAAATGTCCCGTCAAAAGTCCTGTTATTAGTCTTAACTGCGTCCTGCTTGTTGTGAGCAGTTCTTCAGTTTGTTTTGCACATGGACCCTTAATGAGTGTTTTTTCATGTCGATTTCCTGGAATGTTCCCCCAGTATTTCTTGTGTTTACTCTTGACCCAGTCTTTAATCGCCCTTCTGGCTGAGCTTTTAGAAATTCCCAGCACGGGTTCTGGGTCATAGTTCATCAGCTTTCTCATTGTTGTCAATTCTGGAGTGTCCTGGCACCCAGAGTAGTTTGACTCTGTTCTGCTCGCCCAGAATTTGCGGCTCTTCATGGCAGTCCCATACCAGTCGGGATGACACTTTGTTAGAGGCTAGTGCTCTAAGTGCCGCCGCCTAACTGTCTGATGCAATGGAGATCTGCTGGTTCGCATATTGTCTTTTTGCATTCTCACGTACACATTCAAGTATAGCCAGAATTTCTGACTGGAATACAGTGGCGTGTTGCCCAAGGGAAGGATTTATACTTGCGCTGGGTCTTTTACCATGTATTTCAGCGTTGTTTATATTCATATATACTCGCAATGCAAACTGGAGAGTCAGTTTTCTTTATAGCTTAATATTTTGTGTGGTGTTGTTTGTTTAACCGATTCTATTTTTTGTTTAAATTAGGTTTTCAATTCGATCTACATGGTGACCGAGAGTTAAACCGAAAAACATTCAGGATCGATT
The DNA here is from genome assembly GCA_963583905.1 of Stenurella melanura. NCBI lineage: Eukaryota > Metazoa > Arthropoda > Insecta > Coleoptera > Cerambycidae > Stenurella > Stenurella melanura. The sequence goes on from OY757314.1 coordinate 92,834,053, forward strand.
TTTCAGTTTAAAATAAATCTTTTTTCATGCGTGTGGTTTTTCCAAGAATGCAGCCCCTCTGAGCTAGAGCAACAAGGAATGAAGAGAGAGAAATGCGTCTCGTTTCCATGGCATTTATTACAAAATAGTGAAGTTTTGCAAATTCACAAAAACTGCTCGAAGTGACTGTCACCATTTTCAATACAAAGCTTGCATCTACGAACGACACTCTGAGCAGCTGCTCGGCACTCTGACGGTGTGATCTCCCTGGCTACTTGAACACAGTGAACTCTTAGAGTTCATTACTTGAACAATCCTTTCTTGGAAAGCAGCTTCGTCGTTAACTACGATTTCGCATGAAATGCGCGCTTTCATTTTCGATGAGTTTTCTTGTGGGTGTCAGACTTTGACAGCCTTTGACATTTTTCTGAGCGAATTGATTGGTCGAAGTTGTAGTGCGTAAATTTATCAAAGAGAGAGAACAAGAACATTTTTTGAAATTTGTTTTTACCATTACTATACTATACTATACTAAGTAAAAATCGGCAGCTACTGGAAGCGGCTGGAACCTCCCCACCCGGTGGTTGAAATTAGTGATGGGTTGCTAAGCAGTCTGCTACTTTTTAACTGTAATTTGATTCGTAATAGTAGCAAATGCCGCGAGCTCTGATAGTCAATTCAAATCAGCCGTCATGACATGCCTTTAAATCAAATATATTATTGTAATATGACCCACCTATATTTATCTAATGTACGACGTCGTATGTGTTCACCGCCAAAACAGCAATAGAATTATTTATATTTCATTTAAAACTAGTAACCAATCCTTAAACTCTGAATAATTACAAACACCTAATATATGATGATATTTAATCATGTAACATTTTCCGCAATTATTATTAATAAAGTTTATAATGAAAAAAGAAAGAAAAAAAACAGCACTGTGTTGGGATCGAACCGTCGATCTCTTGATTTGTAAGTCGACGCTTTAGCGCACTGGACCATTGACAACTTATGACGTATTTTTACATATGTTAATATTATAGAGACATTGAATTTTGTTTGTTCTCTGCAATAATTTGTATAAAAAACTGTAAGTATATAAAAAAAAGGTGCAAGTGTGATATATCGTTGAAATCGGAATTTTAACTGCTTTCCAATGGTTAGATTACAAATTGTAAGTAATAATAAAATAAACAAGTTGTTGTGCCAAAATGGCACTAAACGTAATCCGATCTCAACCAAAACCTTTTCAGATCTTCTAGAGCACTAAAGAAACGCTCATGCAAAGTTCCATCCAAATTCGTCCAGTAGTTTTGCCGCTATCGTGCTAACACACACACACACATACACACATACACCCGTACACACATACACACATACACACACACAGCATTTTTCAAAAACCACTTTTTTGGATTCCTGGGACCTCAAAACGTAAAGATTTGATGTTATCTCAATTTTCGATTTTGGACCAATTTTAGTAACCTCCCACAATTTTATTGTGGGGAGGTTAAAAAAATCTGAGTTGCACCAAAACTGTTGGACGCACAAAAATAATCCCCATACAATGGGATAAATATTTACATTAAATTGCTTTCTTAATATTTATTATTCTAATTTTAACAATAGTTCTTCTGATTGTTTTTTCTTTCTTGTACTTTTTTTAAGAAGAAATCAAGAGACATGGATTCAGTGACAACATTTTCTAGACAAGCTATACCGTTGACATTTTGAACATAATAACTTCCCCTATTACTGACAACTTCTATCAATTTACCCTTAAAATACTGAAGAATATTAATAAGTAGTGAACAAGACTAAACATTTTCTTCTACGTGTAAATATCTGACAATTGGGACATTAGCGTAAACGCCATGCGAATCCAAATAGTATGTATGGTTTCCGCCAATGTCAAACTTTGTTAAATCCTGGAACGGTAGCAAGTCAGTTCCATCAAAAACTTCAATCGAATTAGTGGCTAAAATTAAACCATTCAGCTCAGGCAATCACGAAAATGTTCCAAGGAAAAATCTAGTAAGTTCATTGTCAGTCAAGTTAAGGAAGTAAAGAGTTCTTAAATCTTTAAATAATCCTAAAGGTAAGTTGCAGATATGGTTTTTCTGTAACTACAGATACTCTAAATTATCCAATCCAGCAAATGCGTCTTTGTTTAATTTTGTAATATTGTTACTCTCTAGGCTTAATGTTAACAAAGTCAACGCTCCTTCAAATGCCCTTGCTGGTAATTCTAATATTCCTGTTGCTGTCTAAAATCACAGAGTTGACTTGACCAAATCATGTAAAATCCTGAGATAAAATTCACCATGTAATTATTCTGCAGTTGAAGCTGATAAACTTGTCACAAACCAGCGAGTGCACCTTTGGCAATATTCGTGATCCAATTATTCTGTAAATAAAGGTATTGAACATTGTATCCCATTATTTAAGGCATTGAACGTTACCAAACTGCTTTCATATGGAAAAGTTTGAGGGGAAAATATTCCAATGTCACATTGCTCTCATTTCATATTGTAATTTCCGTAATATGATAAATTAAAGTGCGTTTGTGCATATTTTTAATCAGAATATTTACTCTTTCGCTGCAGTAGATGAGTATGCCTGTAAATTCCCACTAAGGACATCTAAGACAGACAGGGCCAACTTCAATGCGGTTGCGAGCAGACATAATTTTCGCACCTCTTCAGAATGAAAGAAGAGCAGAACAGATCTTGGAGCATTTCGATGAAACGCCGCCTAGCAGCACGCGGAGATGTTCTCTGCAATTAGGATATACGCAGAGCACTGTGAACAGAACTTTGAAAACAGAGAGTCGTCATCCACATCATCTGCATTAAGTTCAGAACCAGCGTGCTTTACTTATTTTCCCTTATTTACCCCTATTTAACCCCCAACCCTTCACCGGAATCAGCACAAAATATAATCTAATTCCAGATCTCGCCATGAAACATATGTATACCAAATTTCAGGTCAATATCTTAAACCGTACCTAAGAAGACGCGCTCACAAAAATGGTTACAGACCGACCAACAGACAGAAATTGTTTTCGCTCAAATTTAATATCTCGGCGTTTTATGACATTTTAAGCCTATTTCAAGAACAAAAATTTTTGAATTTTTTTTTAAGCTTACTACCACTCTGTAACAAAAGTCAAGTTAAGGGAAGCCAAGTCCGACCCTGTCGCTTAGAATCACCGTATTTAGGACAATAACGTAAGATACTGGCCATAGAAACATCTGTTTTATCTTGCAAACTGATTTACTTAGAGCCCAAGAAACGTGCTTTGTTAACTTTACTCTTTATTAGGTAGTCGCCGTTAGCCACTTGTAAACCATAAATAACCATTCAAATTATTTTATGTCCAATTCGCCTTTCTTACTTGCAGTTATGGACACTTGTTAAATACGAGCTCACCGGGGGTTCTAGTTAGATTTTCAAGACTAAAGCATTTGATAGAGTCTTCCAGGAACATATGTAATAGACCATAAGATAGATAGACCACTTAAGGCAGATTTTTTCCCCCATACAAAAGCAAAGTCAGGAACAAAAGGGGTTTTTTTCATGTTTTAGTGGTAATAAAAATGTTCAAATAGGCCATATGATAAATACCATGGTCCGTTAGGTAATTTCAAATAGGGGGTACCGTTTAAACTACAGAAGGTTTTAATTGGTCGAGGGTTTAAAGTTTACGGCCCACTTTTCAAACGTATTATTTCGATTGAGAGAATATCGTTACTTTTGGCTTAACTTCTGTTCGGTCATCATCTACCTACGGGGTATAGTAAATTCTCGTTTTGCGAACCTTTTTCGATTTTAAAGTTTAAGTACATTTGTTTAGTATTTTGCCGGTTTTAATAAGTAGAAAATCAATGTGTTGTAATTGACCTAGGAATATTCGGTCGCGATTCAGCTAAAGATTTGAACTTGCCGCGGACCATTTCATTCCTTAATATTGTGTAATTACTGTTTGTTAATTTATTTAATCGTGTTTAAGTGTTTGTGATTGTCAATTTCATTTGCTTTCATTTTCTTATGTAAATATAGTTGTTTAAGTGTTTTGAGAAATCACGTGTTTTATTTGCTTGTCATGAAATTAAGTTCATTTCATATTCAGTAAAGTTTGTTTGTGAAGTAACCTGGTTGATGGACACCAAAAAGGATAAAATCACCTAGAAAGCAAAGGGTAAGCACTGTTTTGTTTTCGATGGATATACTATAATATCGACGGAGTCTGCAAAGTGATTGGGACACTCCGTACTATACCAATGATAATGTCTGATTAAATTATGTAATTAGGGGAATAAAACCCCAGTTATTACAACTCCACTACGTGGATGTGGAAGTAAAATGGAAATTTTAAATTCGAACTGTATTTAGAATGTTTCTTAAAAGTTCACAATTATTACGCTCTAAAAGAACTTATGCCCCACATAGGTATGGACTGCAATGTATAATATTTCACAACAAAGAAAATTTAGTTACGTTGAGAACTGTGTATTTACTTTGAAATTTTTTGACATTGATTAATGTGACCTTTACAATGGTTTTTAATGAATATTTAATATAACGGTATATCCCACGAAAGTATTTAAAATGTACTTGTAACTTTCTTACTTATCGATTCTTATTACAACCATATAAGAAACTTCAATGAATCATAATTGTCGTTAATACCAGTCACCCACTCATATCTTTTTGTTCAATATTAATACAATGCATGACGTCAAAAGCGAGTGGCAGGTGACATGAAAGTTAAAATAAAAAACAAACACCTGATTTAAAATAGAACACGTTCTTCGGAACGTGTATTGCTATATAAACTTGTGATAGGTTCTAAACGTTGAAAAAAAACGGTCAAGAACGCCTTGAACACACACAGTAGGGTTCCGTAGCCATTTTAGAATTGAAATGCACATATTTAATTTCTTAACATTGTGTATGTATGTTCTATATGGGAAATAAAACGGTTCTTCATTTTTCTACCGGAAGTACCTATGCTCCAGTATTCGTCATAACTTTTGTTGCAAGTAGTTGTTACAAGATAGGTACTAATAAAAATAAATAAGATTTTTAGACCCTATGGTTGGAAAATTAAAGGGGATGGGGGGGGGGGCAATTTAAATGACATTGATACCAAATATTTCAAAACGGACCTTTAAAAAGGAAATCTCTCTAAGAAACCTCAACATCATTTTTAAACACCTGTGCAGTGACACTCCCCCACTCAATGAGGCGTGAAAATGAATTTGACGCTCGACTTACACAGTCGAGTTATAGTGGCAGCTGCCAAATTGACATTTGACTTAGAGAGAGAGAACTCAGCTAGGCTGTAAAATTTCCAAATGGCAGTAATTTTTTAATTTAAATATAATTTTTTTTTGACATAAGGGTTTTTGGGCTTGCTAGAACCAAATTATCATATGAAGCTATTCAGCATATATCAAAAATTATTTTTAAAAAAAATTAATTATAAGTCAAATGTCAATTTGGCAACTGTCAATAGACACAATTTGTCAGCTGATTTTGCTCCACTTTATTTTCTAATAAGCATCAATTATTCTAATAACTTCGAGGCAACTATTTCTGTCTAAAAATTGTAATTTATCTTTGGACTTTAACTTAAAATAATAAAAAAGGATTTTTTTTTTAAATTCGGACTCCGAGAATTTGCTGGAATTTCGATAAGCTGTAACGGTCACGTTTTGTAACAACACTCAGTAACTTAAATTAGATCAAGCGCGCGACTATTCTATTCATTATTTTAAATTTAAATTATAAGCGTTTAAATTTTATCGGCTAGTCATGACAAATGCTTGACCAACAGCGTAGTAGTTTAGCGAATAGTAGACGATATACGCGCCGACTCTGGCTAAGAGAGACGCAAGAAAGATGGCGTAGAGGCGGTTGCCCATGTAGGGCCGTAATAATTAGAAAGCCGCCATTTATTTTAAATATCTGTATATAGTGATTGATAACTGCGAACAGAATTAGCTGTAAGTACAGACTTTTATATTATGTATGCCTTTCGTGATGCTAATCTTCCTGTTTGAAGCCGATTGCGAAAACGCAGAATTATTGACGGCTTTCAACACCTCATTCCACGTTTGGCAAGTAATATTCTTTGTTGTATCCAGTGTTACCGTCAGGTAAAGACTTCTCTTACCCCATGTGAAGACTATAATAATGAGTGAATAATTTCATGTGAACGTTATGTTTACGTGACTATATCGCCCCGTATTTTGATATCTCCCGTGTATTTTGGGCATAAAAACATAGTGTTCAACGGTCGAACCAGTTTATGTCGAAAATATTAATAGTGGGGCATTTTTTTGTTATTAATTTTATGTACAGTCTAAAGTATTTCCTTTTATGTGTTTTCATATAATTTAATTGAGCTTATTTATGTTAAAGTAAGAATTCTTTGTTTTACGGCTCTGGCCAGATCGTGTTTAGTGTAGTTTAATTATTTACCGTATACGGACTCTTATTGTGTACAGTTTTGCTTTGTATTTTGCTACATGTCAGCTGGATTTTTAATGATTTGTTTATATGATTATTCTGACGAAAGTTTTTGTAAAGTTTACTCACAAACCCTGATGTCAAGTGCTCTGCTTTGTTTGTGCATTTTTTTGTATATCATTAAAGTAAGTTAAATTTAATGATTCGTTTTATTTTCCCTCGAGAAATTATCACGCTTCAAAGCTTTAATTAAAAAAAATATTCATTTCCTACAAGGTCTGTGCTCTTTAGCTATTTCTGAACCAAGTAACTCGATTTTGGACTACTATGTCATGTGTCGATTTCCAATACAACGTATTAATGGAAAATTTGCCACTTTTGTCATTGTTGGACATATTTCTCATCGAATTGATTATTGGCGGGTCGGTAAACACGAATGAGACCGCTATATGTTGACTGGAAACCACTTTTGTCTGTAAAGACTACATTATTCCAAAAATCTACACCAATTACTATATATTCTAGAGCAAATACTACTCGAGATTCTTTCTGTATATGTTTACTCGCCGGCGACCAGTACGACTTGATCCAGGAAAATTAGTTTTTTCACCAGCTTGAATAACTGAGTACAGTGGATGTTCCCTTAATGTATTCACCAATTACAAATCTTGCTGTTAAATTGATAACCTTCGTCGGCTTGATCCTCAATTTCTACTAATCGTTTATTCTCAGCTTTATTAAAATGTTACATACCGAATTTTTGTTAGTGTTATAACGCAATGCAATTTATCGCATTGACCAACCAACTTCTTTAGCAATAACAGAAGCTTTAACTAAATCACTTAGATGGGGTATATTTGTTTTATACACCTGCAATATATTTTGACAAATACATGACAGTCACAAATATTAAAATTGGATGTACACAACCAAATTTTATCAAAAATACATTATAAAACTTATGGCAGTACCCGAAAGAAAATTTCTTTCCAAGATTATATTTTATTTCTGTGTACCGAATATAACAATCCATAGGTGCACAAAATTTCAGTAATGCATACTCAATACTTTCTGAGAAAAGTACCTGTGACATACAGACGGACATGACGAAACCATAATAGTTCTACGGAATCCTAGTAAATGATCATTTTAAAAATGCATCAAATAGACTTTCTTTACACACTGTACGAATTTCTTAGGGCAAAACACTTTTTCAAACTTCATGAATTTTTACTACCCTCGCATACCGAAGGGAGGTATTGAAAAAATCACCCTCCGAGATTCTTTCGGATTTTCACGTTTCAGATCATGTAAATTACAAAAATATAGCTTTTTAAATTCCGTCAGTCTGACTGTCGGTCAGTTGGTGCATTAACTAAAAAACTGCCTGACGGAAGACAGTCAAATTTGGTAGGTAGCTAACGCCACTGCCACCGAAGAAATGGTTAAACTTTCACTGGAAAATATACAGGGTGGACCGTCTAAAGAGAATAAAGAGATAATGGAAAAAAAAAATTCATTCAAATTTTAAATTTCCACGTTTCATGACATTCTAAACCTATCTCAAAAATTTTGTTTTGAAAATTTTGAATAGAAAAAAAATTTGAAAATTTTGTATAAAATGAGTGATGGAATTTTTTTTTTGTCAAATTTAAAATTTTCACGTTTCGTGACAATCTAAACCTATCAAAAAAAGAAATTTTTTATGAAAATTTCAAATAGAAAAAAATTTTGAAATTTTGAAAAGTTTGTATAAAATGGATGGAAAAAAAGAGTTTTGCTCAAATTAAAAATTACCACGTTTCATGATATTCTAAACATATTTAAAAAAATTTTTTTTTTTTTTTAATTAAAAAAAATTGTGAACATATTTTATAAAATGGATGATGAAAAAAAAATTGGTCAAATTTAAAATGTTTACATTTGATGACATTCTAAACATAATTCAAGAAAGAAATTTGTTTTGAAAATTTTAAAAATATATTTATTTTTTATTATTTTACCACTACAATAGAATAGATCATGGAATTTATTTTTCTCCAATTCTGGAATTTCCACGTGTCATTATATTCTTAACCTATTTCAACAAAAAATTTTATTGAAAATAAAAAAAAATCCCATCACTATACAGATGGATAAAAGTTATCAGGTTTTCTCTGTAATAATAGGGCTAACTACATGGCGATTAATAATATTTTAGAGTGACCGTCTTGTATGAATCAAGATGGAGTTCTGTGTAAATACTTTTACCGATTTTTTTTTTTTTTTGTAATAATATGTAACACGAATGCATTTATTGCGTACTTATTATGCATACCTTGAAGTTGTATAATTTTTATCCAATCAGTAGAATTAACGAAAACCACCCTTATAACGTCGAGAACAATGGAAAACGAGAGTCTCTGAAATGTGTGAATTTGTTATTAACAAATGAGGCGTAACATGGATAACATGTTTCAACGTACTTAGTGTGAAGTCTCGAAATTATATCAAATATTTTTTACAACTAGAAACTACCCTCAAAATGTCGAGAACTCTCGACTTTTTAAGTGAACTGCAGTAGTAACCATTTTCTTAAAGGCAGTTCGTTATTTAAAAAAAAATTCTTGCGTGGTTTTTTAAAGTAATATAAAATATTTATCGTTCTGAATTTTTAAGTTTTAACATCTTACAACGAATATGACGATCAGAGAATCTTCATACCTTCATGTACCAAATTTTATTCAAATTTGACAAAACTTTGCAATTATGGCACTCCAATTGAATTCGCCATTTTCAGTAATTAACTATTTTTGATTTTAATGATTTTTCTATGAAACTATCACAATTTCTCGAATACGATTTTGTCTATTATTACTGCCTTTTTACTAGAGATATCATGATAGTAAAACTCCTTATTTGGGACATTGCTACCCTCTTCTCCCTAGGGCCTTGTTTACTGTTAAGGGGACACTTTTTTATTATTACATTATGCAATAAAAACAACTGAAGACGTGCACGTTTGTTATCTCTCTCTTCGCATTAAACACCTATTTTACTATTTTCAATTATTATTGTTCATTATTCGTCGACTGCTTACGCATGTTGTCCTTCTTTGAATTGTGTTTTACATAAAAACGCTTAATAACAAGAAAAAGCCTAAGAAATTTGTCCACAAACTTGAAATTGAGCATTTTAAAAATTTTATCAAAATCTAAAAAACCGATGGTGTGACATTTTTCCCTTAAATAATATACACCTGTAACTATATCTGACAACATCCTACCTGACCTAATGTATCGCGATAACGAATTATTTCCAGACTCATGTTAATACTAATTTTTCTTGGGAAAAATACACCCTCGAAAGGGTACGTCTTATTTTTGAACTGCCCTGTATAAATATATAAATTTTACAATGGACGGTAAATTTCCGTTATGATTTTTTAAAATAATTCATCACACACTGGCACACCTGCAAATTATAATAAAATAGTAATAACTGGTAAAAAGTTGGTAATTGGCCTTAGCCGAGGAAATAGTCCAACGTTAAATCAATTATAGAAAAATAATAACCATTCTTTTTTTATACATCACGACTTATTTATAACAAAATGTAAAAAGAATCAATTACACTTAATCCGCTTAAGTAATATAAACTATAATTTGATTGATGAAATTTGCACAATAAAAATAAAATCCTGTAATCTCATACTCAACATAACACGAACATGAACAACAAATACTGTTTTTCAAGTTAAGTGTTATATGGTGGATTATATTCCTTAACAAAATCTTCATGAGTCTTATGCGCATTATATCTAAGAATTTATAGGTATTAAGAAACATATTAGAAACAAGAAATAACTCTTTTTAATTTTAATATTAATAAAAATGAGATGGAAATTGTTATCCAGCAATAATAATGGCTCGGACTCATTTTAGAGGTAGGCTTAGCTGGTAAGTTAAATTATCTGAACACTGGGATACCATTTTCATCAATACATCCCCATAAACAATAGCTTTAGTTGGCATAAAGTCAGATTCTGGATCACTAAAGAAGTAACTTGACCGGTACTCGGATATAGAGCTACCAGTTAACGAATACTCTGCATAAAGATCAACGTCAAAAAAGCAAGAAGTGAATTAGGTACAAGTATATGAACCAACAACTACTGCTGAAGAATAGTAATTGAAAGTGTGCTATGAAAACTTAAGAAATCTACACTGCTCCAAATAGGAAAATTACAATTGTTGTAGTTGATATCTATGCTAAAGGATAATTTGTAAGATATGAAACAAGAAATAAAAATAAATTATTTTAGTTGTTAATTATAACAAATTTTGTGTCGCGGAAAAGTAATACCCAGCATAATAAAGCATGAACCAATAGGAAACGATAGCGAAACAACGGCGATAGAAATCCGAACTAATAAGTAAAAGATTTCTTGAAATTTAAATAAAAAATAAAAAACTGCTGCCTAAGGAATCACTACTTCCACATCCAGATTTTTCATCCAAGTCATTTTAAAGGAAACGTCTTGACTAAATTTGCACTCTAGTATGTGGAAATTTTTGGACATAGAATTTTAACAATATTTGGGGCAGATGTCATAAAAAAGTTTGAGGCGTAGGTTTCTACCATGTGCGTTTAAAATTAAGTTTCTAGTTTACCCTACTTATTTTCCGCTATTCACAACCTGCCACCTCCGCCACCTCCTCTTCAATGGAATCGTCTCAATCAGATGTCATTACAATACATATGTGTACTAACTTTGAAGTGAATATCTCAATTTTATTTTATCAACACCTTTAATAATGGAGTAGGGGTATTGGGGGGTTGAAAAAGATTATCAAAAAATTTGAGGCCTTGGTTTCTAGTACACACACCGAATTTCAAGTTTCTGTACTCATACCAGCTTGCATTATGTATTTTCCCCTATTTAACCCTTTTTAGCTTCCAACCCTTCAACGGAATCATCTCAAAATATAATCTACTTCCAGATGTCGTCATAATACATACGTGTACCAAATTTCAAGTGAATATCTCAATTTTATTTTATCAACCCCTTTAATAATGGAGTAGGGGTGGTGCGAGGTTGAAAAATATTATAAATAATCTGAGACTTTGGCTTCTTGTATAGACAACGAATTTAAAGTTTCTTTACTCTTACCAGCTTGCTTTACTTATTTTGCCCTATTTAACTCCCAACCTTTCAACGGAATCATCTCAAGATATAATATAGTTCCAGATGTCATTATACTCTACATACATGTACCAAATTTCAAGTGAATAAATACCTCAATTTTATTTTATCAACCCCTTTAATAATGGAGTAGGGGTGGTGGGGGTTGAAAAATATTATAAATTATCTGAGACCTTGGCTTCTAGTACATACAACGAATTTCAAGTTTCTGTACTTTCACCAACTTGCTTTACTTATTTTCCCCTATTTACTCCTATTTAACCATCAACCCTTCAACAGAATCAGCTCAAAATATAATCTAGTTCAAGATGTCGTTATAATACATACGTGTACCAAATTTCAAATGAATATCTCAATTCTATTTTATCAGCCCCTTTAATAATGGGGTAGGGGGTTGAAAAATATTATAACAAAATCGGAGGCTTTGGCTTCTAGTACGTACACCGAATTTCAAGTTTCTGTACTCTTACCAACTTGCTTTACTTATAATTCCCTATTTACCCCTAAATAACCCCCAACCCTTCAACGGAATCATCTCAAAATATAATCTAGTTCCAGATGTCGTTATAAGACATACGTGTACGAAATTTCAAGTGAATATCTCAATTTTATTTTATCAACCCCTTTAATAATGGAGTCCGGGGAGTGGTGGGGGGATGGAAAATATTATAAAAGATTTTGAGGCGTGGCTTGTAGTAACAACAAATTTCAAGTTTCTGTACTCTTACCAGCTTGCTATACATATTTCCCCTTATTTACCCCTAGTTACCCCCAACCCATCACCGGATATCTTCAAAAAACAATCCAGTTCCATATCTTGTTATAACATACACGTGTACAAAATTTCAAGTCAATATCGTAAACCGTTCCGGAGAAAATGTGCGGACAAAAAAGTTACAGACAGACCAACAGACCGACCGACAGACAGACAGATAGGCAGACAGAAATTTTTTTTCGCTCAAATTTAAAATCTCGACTTTTCATGACATTCTAAACCTATTTCAAGAAAAAAAAATGATTTTTTTTTTACGATTACTATACTTCCAATCCACTACGTGGATGTGGAAGTAATAGGCCTAAACCGGCCTTAGCTACCCTCCTCCTTTTTGCTTTGGTGAAAGTCGACGACACCGATTCCGACAAATTAAAGTTGATAAATTAATCAAATAGGGCTGTGTTGTATCATCAACTCTTTAACAACAGAAGTGAATACGTGTAAGCTCTGAGTTCAGTTTTTATGTAATTGCAAAGAAAATGTATGCACTTTCGAGCACATGTTTTATATACTATTCTCCTGAAGTTGGTTACACCTTGTACATATGAACTCATTGAACATTTTCCAAAAGAGATAAATGTTTTTATTCTTTATTTTAACATCTTATATCTTAGAAATGAAGTATTTTCATACACGTTTGTATTTTAACTTTTTTCTTATCTTCAGTCATAAATTTTAATAACGTTTTTTAATAGTTTATTTATACATGGCGAGTCAATATTATGTGAATGGTTAGTACGTCCTCAACTGCTTAAAATTTTAAAAAAATATTCTAGATATTTAAGCTTGATTACTTAATTATAATGAGATAAACGACAAGTTAACTGATATTCTGTATCCAGAATAACACATCAATATAAATTTCATCTGTTTCATATTCAATTTCCCCATAAATTAAAATTATTTTCGAAGGAGACTCATTTTCTGAGAGTGGACATTGAGTAAGGGAAAATACCTATTTTTTTTAAATTTGGTGTTATTCACAGATAAGCTGTTTCATAATAATGGAATTATAAGCAGGTCTGACACATCAAAATGCAATTGAAAATTGTCATGTTTAACAAAACGATTGATTATTAGCATATCATGGTGAATAAATGTTGTAGGAGGTACAATTGGAGCCATATTATAAGACCAAATTTTTTTCAAATCACGTCTATTGGACGGAGATATTTTTTATTCTCGTTTTACTTCCATATCCACGTAGTGGAGTGAATGTATAGCACTCGTACAAAAAATGAAATTGGTTTAGAACATTATGAATTTCAAGATTTTAAATTTTAGCGAAAAGAAAATCTGTCGATCGGTCCTTAATTTTTTTGTGCACGATTACTCTTGAACGGTTTGGAACAGTGACTTAAAATTTGGTACACGTATGTATTATAATGAGATCTGGAATGATTATGTTTTGGGTTTATTTCGATGGAGGGCTGGAGGTAAATAGGGATTTATGGAAGTAAATAAGTCTTATAATTAATGAACATAAAGCAAAATACATATAAGTGAAAAGAAAGCCAACCAACAGTAACAACAGCATCCAAATCGAAAATTATAACCTTGAACGAGTGGAAACTTTTACATACTTAGGGGCGGAAGTTAACCAAACCAATTCCATGATTGGTGAAATCAAGGCACGCATAGTCAGTGGAAATCGATGTTACTACACCCACAAAAAATGAACGAAAAGCAGACTATTAGATAAAAACACGAAAACAAAAATATACAATACCTTATTTAGACCTGTAGTAACATATGAATGTGAAACCTGGACTATGACAAAAAAAGGCGAAAGAGATGAGTAAAAAGTTCGAATATTCGAAAGAGAGATCCTGCGAAAGATATATGGACCAATCCAGGACGCTGATGGAACATGGAGAAGCCGCATGAATGCTGATCTGAATGAGATCAATAAAGGGAGACATTATTAAATACACAAAAAGTCAAAGACTAACTTGGCTGGGGCATGTCAAAAGAACGGAAGAAAATGTATGAGTGGAAACCTGCTGGGAGACCAAAGAGAAGAGGAAAACCTAGGATGAGATGGATAGATGATGTAGGAGATCTAAGAGCTAGGAGAATTAGAAACCGGAGAAGAAAAACTCAAGAGAGAACAGAATGGAAGAAGATAGCCAGACAGGCAAAGACCCACCATGGGTTATGATGCCAAAAGAAGAAAAAAGTAAATTAGTAAAGCAAGCTACTAAGAGTCCAGAAACTTGAGATTCGGTGTATACAGCGTGGGGGAATAGTGCGTCGAACCTCGATATCTCGAGTTTTAGGATAGCTAGAAATTTAAAAAAGAATTGCAAGTAAAGTAGATAAAAAAGTCTATAACTGGAAATTATTTTCGAACATACAAGGCGAGCCAAGACGAAATTACAGGGCCAAGTGCCATTCTTGAAATGGACTGCTATGTATATCAGTACATTTTTTAAGCCTCTTTCTAGGCTGTATTCATTCCTATATTAGCATTGAATGTTTCCCAACCAATTGGATGTAATGAATTTTTTTGTTGAAATAATGCAATCTGCAGATGGATATTAAAAAAATCATATGTGAATACCAGTTACGAGACATCTAATTGATGTTTTTGAATCATTTTCATTTCCTAAAACTGTATAGGGTGGCCCAAAAGTATTTTTCAATTAAGAACTTTTTAACTGAATTTTCTCCATTTTTTCAAATGGAACACCCTGTATATTTTTCAACATGTGATGCAGAAATGAAAAACGAACATTTTTTTAAATACTTTCCTATGGCTAATTGCAACCATTTCCGTTTTATAAATAAATAAGTGTCAAAGAATAAACTTAAAAAAGAGGTTCCCTCAAATAATTCATTAGAAAAAATTATAATGGGTGTTCGACGTGTTGCCCATTTTGATTGACACACGTCTTAATGCAACTTTGAAATAAGGCCATTTAGTGGGACCATTTCTTTCAATCCGTTAAAATGTGTAAATAGTATTTAACTGGTCCTTGTAATATTCTTTTGTACATTTTTTGCCGTTTTCGTTATTCGACAAGCAATAAAACCTCAGTTTGGATAAACTGTGGTGTACAGAGGAGCATTTATCACACTTATCTGTCGTTAGTTACAATTTGTATTGAATTTAAAATATTTGGAATTTTACAATATGAATTTAAATAAAGCGAAACTTGTAGATGTGACTTTTGTTTTGGGCGAGTCAGACAGAAATTGTTTACTTGCCAATAGAATTTATTACCAACGTTATCTTGAAAGAAGGATGCCTGATGTTAGCAGCTTCCAAAACCTTCTCGATAGATTTCTGGAAACTGGAAACGTCTAATATAAAAAAAGTGAAAGAATAAAACGTGTTGTGAACGAAGACAATGAGTTTTCTGTGGTGCCGGCAACGGTTGAGAATCCCCATGTTAGTCAAAGAGGAGTGAGCTCATTAGCAGGATCTGTGGGTCGAATCTTAAAAGCAAATAAGTTACATTCATATCATATTCAAATGCACCAGGAATTATCTGATGACGATTTTCAAAGGCGCCTACAATTTTGTAATAGGGCCAGAGGTAAAATGCAAGATGATGTCAACTTCTTCAATAATGTTTTATTCACTGATGAGGTAACTTTTCATAAAAATGGATGTGATAATAGGCACAATTTCCATTAGTATGCTTCGGAAGATCCTCAATGTTTTATGCAAGTTGATAACCAACACAGATGGTCTAAAAACCTTTTTGGAGGAATTATTGGAGTACATGTAATAGGGTCACATTTCTTTGATGGTACATTGACTGGAGCTATTTATATTAATTTTTTGGGAAACTATCTGCCACAATTATTGATCAATCTCCCTGAAGGAATTCGAAATAGTATGTGGTTTCAGCAAGATGGAGCTCCACCACATTATACAAATGCAGTTAGAGAACACTTAAATAATACCTAACATCATCAATAGATTGGAAGAAATGGACCCACTAAATGGCCTGCTGGATCCCCAGGACTTACAAAAATGGATTTCTTTTTATGGGGATACGTGAAGGAAATTGCTTATAGCAGACCAAAAACAGTACAAAATATGAAGGAAAGAATAATAACTACCTTTAGATCTATCACACCGGCAGCTTTAAGAACCGTGGAACCTCATTTCAAAAGCGCATAGAGATGTGTGTCAATCAAAATGGGCAACATTTGGAAAATTTATTATAATTTTTTCTATTCTGTTATTTGAAGAAACTTCTTTTATAAGTTTATTTTTGAATTTTGTAATTATTGCTCAATAAAACGAAATTGGTTACAATTAACCATAGGGAAGTACTTACAAAAAATGTTTGTTCTTCATTTCTACATCACATCGCTGAAGAATATACATGGTGTTCCATTTGAAAAAATTGAGAAAATTCAATTTAAAATGATAAAATTGAAAAATAATTTTTGGACACCCTTACAATAAATGTTTGATGGTCATCTTGTTGATTGGGTTCGTTCCTTAATTCTTGTTCCACTCTGGCAAACAAGTGTCTGCTTGGATGACGTCTGTTGGGATATCGTTGCTGATACAGTTCTGCAGCTGCAGTTGAATTTTTTAGACGCTCTCCATATATCAGTAACATATCGACCTTTTCATTTCTACTAAAATTATTTATTTTCTTTAATTTTTGACAGCTGATATTGTTTTATTACATTCAATGACTACTATGATTTTTCCAATGTTATTAGGTTACCAGATTTACACAGAAATGTGCCATTTCAGTTTCCAAAGCCCACTAATCTATTATCTATTAGCCGCATGTTTCTAAAAGCTTGGTTGCATTGTATTTTGGCTGAAATCTCAAATATTTCTGAGCGGATTTTCAAAATTTTGGTATCATTAGATTCGTATGAAAATGAGGTATTTAAAAATGTTGGTGAACGATTAAATTCCCATTTAAAAAAATCGAGTTAGTGGGTAAAAATCATATTTAAAAATTTTAAACGCCTCTAGAGAATTAAGTAATGCAATCATATTGCTCTTTTTATTTTTATAGTAACGTAGCACACAAACTAAAATATATTTTGGGCACCACAGCACTCTAGATTCAGAAATAGATTTTTAAATAAAATTAATGTTTATCAAAAAGTGACCAAAATGGATGCATTGTATTCAAAATTTCCTCTAGATTCCAAAAATGTAAAAATATATAGGGTGTTCCATTTAAAAATCGAAAGTTGTGGGCATTTCCGGCCAAACCGGATGTGCACCAAACTTGATTTTTTATTGAAAAGATGGCATTTAAGTCGTGTAATAAGGCCTCCAAATCTCAATTTTCTATTCCAAATTTTTTAGTAAATATCGGGGCGAGCGCAATTCGTGACTCACCCGGTATACTACAAGCCAAGGACTCAGATTTTTTAATAATATTTCCATCCCCCCACACCAACCCCACTCCATTATAAAAGGGGTTGATAAAATAAAAATTAGATATTTACTTGACGTTTGGTACACGTAATACATACGTGTACCAAATGTCAAGTAAATATCTCATTTTTAGTTTTTAACGACATTTGGAACTAGATTATATTTTGAGATTATTACAAAGCCTATTTGTGATAGAATAGCACCCGAGACCGCGTACTCGAATATTACAAACGTTACCCGTATACGAATATACTTAACCAGATATGTTATGCGCTTACCACAAACGAAAATGGTCTATTGTTTACCTTTTAAGTCTTTTGTTATAACTTATAAGCTCTTGGTTCAATCTTAATATTGCCGGTAGCATAGCCGTAAGTTAAATAATATATATTTATTTTTATCTAATCATCTATGGAGTTGTTCATTAAACTAACATTATTTATTATAAATAAGTAATGTATTAAAAATAATTTCCATTACGCCTATAGATTAATATAAAATAATAAAACCAATATTCACAATAATTAAAAAGCGATTCTAAAAATTTTCGATCGGCGCTTATGGCATTGCCGATGTTAAATTATGATATAAACTATTCCTTTTTTTATGAATTTCAAGTTGACATTGGATGAGCTGACACTACAGCTCTTCAATGTAATATAATTAATAGAGACAAATTACTAATAGGCACAATAACTATGTTCTCAATGCATTTGAAGAGAACTTTTTTAAATAGTCTCTTTGATGGGGCGGATAATAGGTAAGTAGAGGTAAATAGGGGAGAATAAGTAAAGCAAGCTGATAAGAGCACAGAAACTTGAGATTTGGTGTATATACTAGAAGTCAAGGCCTCCCTTATTATATTTTCAATCCCTCACCACCACTTTATTAATAGAGTTGATAAAATAAAATTGACATATTCACTTGAAATTTGGTACACGTATGTATTGTAATGACATGTGATTGAAATGATTCCGTTGAAAGGTTGGAGGGTGGGGGGTAAATATGAGAAAATAAGTAAAGCAAGCTAATGAGAGTCCAGAAACATCACTTTTGGCGTATATTATGCGAGTTATACGAGAAGCTAACACCTCAATTTTTTATATCTGCCACAAATATATTATTAAAATTCTATGACCAATTATTTCTACATATTAGAGTGCAAATGCAGTCAAGATGTTTTCCTTTAAAGATACTCGAATGATTCCTTAGGCAGCAGTTTTTTATTTATTTCCCGACTAAACAACTTATGATTGGAAGTATTCATACAAGACTTTGTCCAGAAAAAATACCTGCATAATAACAAGATGGACATAAACATAAAATTGCACTGAGTTTTGCAAAAAAATTCTTCATTTATTAATTATTAAATAATGAATAGTTAAGGATACAGCAAAACGTGTCTCTACAATATTTTTCAACATTGTACGCTCTTGCATAGTTTTTAGATATCCAAAATAGAGAAGTTATGCCCTTTTTGTTGCATTCGTCTTTTCTAACTTTCGAATAGATGTAATGAATTATGATTTGTAGTTACGGCGAAGGCGCCGGTATTAATATCATTACCACCGCGTTTATTTTTTGATATCCGTAAGTCCAAAAATAGATAGAGTCAAACATAAATATATAAAAAAAAATGTTTGATGTTAGAATGAGATTGCGCCACTAGGTGAAACACGCTGTAGATTTAAAAATAATTTTAGAATATGCCACTTTTAATCTGCACAATTTTCATCTGAGACGTTACTGAAATTTCAAACGTTTGAGCAAATATTGCAAAAATGGAAACCAAAACAAGATTAACCCTTTTGCCTGACGGCAAAGCAGGATTTTATGGAAAGCTACACATTTTAAATATAATTTAAATGCAAGAATAATCTATTTTAAGGACAGTTTAAATGAGATCTACCCCTACCTTGAACACAACAATTCAAGCGAGAATGTTAATGACATGAAACAAATGAAAATAGTCAATGACTTATGTAATTTTGTTTACATTTTTCAAGGTCAGTTAAAATACAATAACTATTGCAATATTGAATTAAATTAAAACAGGCGATTAAACGATTGTTTACATACTTATCATTTGACTAGTTCGAAAATATATGAAAGAACAATAGGTAATAATCACTTTTCTTGATTTTGCCAAACTAAAATGCACGATTTTGCTCCGTTACCACTAACCCTACAATGGACGTTATGTATGAAACCAGGTCAGGCATACTACATCGGTGCCGAAAGAAACCGCAATGCTAAATCTACAATACATCACAAACAGTTTTGCGGAAGGAAGCCGAACAGATCATGCTGAGCGGAAGAAATTTCTTTAAATTATACAATACATACACATTTCACGTGTAGCACTGACTGTCGTTTCAACAACTCTGATGTCGGTTGTTTCTTGACGTATCTGATTCAGTATAGCCGGACTGGAGATTCCATCATCGATCCCACAGGCGAAGAGAGGTCACGTGATGTTCACGCGCAGACCATGTGCTCGTTCCAGCTGATTATTGAGGAATTTCAGTCTCGACAATAGCTGCAAGGGCTGCATTATCTTTTCTGTGTGGCAACTTATAAGAAAATAAATTTACGGATGATGCCACTGCAGTCATCGATTATACTAGGAATTTCGGTACAAGTTCATAGAACCCGGTAAAAAAAGCAATTTACAGTCATTATATTCTTGTAACGTTATAGGTACGTCATACCTACCTAATTTTATTTTGATTACAGTTGTTTTTTATCATGCCGAAAGAAAACGTTTTTCTACGTGATTCCGAGTTATTTATTAATGTCTGAGGAATAGGTTTCTTTCAAATTGATTAATAAGTACACAACAGAATTGTTTGATAAAATCGCAATTTTGAATATTGACCTCTTATGAACCCTCTAAATATTCGATTTGGCCCAAACGATTTGTATAAAATCTATATTCATATATTACCATAATATTATCTAACTATTCAGAAGTAGATAAATTAGTCGAGCCAAGCTGAAGTACTCACACTCTAACTGAAAATTACAAAACTAAAATTTAGCCTTTGTTATCATAATTATTATTAAAGTATATTAGGTTCTTACATATCATTTTTGGAAAATCAGTTGAAAGGATTATATTATATTATACATATTTATTAACGGCAGGTAATAATAACTTAATTTAATTGGTAATGAAATAGAAAAATACTCGGAATTGGAAAACGGAAACTAAAACTAATTACTTCAAAAACAAACCAATATACAGGGTGTATAAAATATTCTCTCGGGCCTCCTTCTCATAACCCGCTGAAAGAAGCTCTTTTTAGCTTGAGACAGAGCTCTTCCCTGCACTTCCACCGTAAATGGATATTTACCTGTGGAGCGGTTAATATACATAAAAGTGTATTGCGTCGAGCTGAAATGCAGATTTCTTGGAAGCACGATCCATATACCTATGGACGCGAGCGGACAGGTGGCGGTGCACACTGCTAGATCCAGAAACAGAAAACTTAGAAGAAAAATAAACAAGGCGATGATGATAGATGGAAACTTAAAAAAGCATGGACATTAAAAGGAAGCATCTCGCAAACGCATACACTTCCCATCTGATGGTGACAGATGGAAAATTCAAAGAAGCACCTCACAAACACCTACACTTTCCATCATATATTCCTACCCAATGCGTGATGTGGCTCTCGCTGCTGACAACAAGCATGTCCCATATCCAACCCAGCCTATGCATCCGGTCCGGTGCCGGCGGTATATGAAACATCCGAGGTTTGGTTCCAGCACGCGGTTTGGCCGTCCGTTGGGCGTGTGTGGCGTGTGACGTTTCCCTTACATCTCACCGCCACATCATTTGGCCCACTAAGTATATATATATATATATATATATATATACGAACGGCTATGTTGACTTCGTTGGAAAAGCGTATAAGGCAGTGGCTACTCCAGCCTTACTGACGATTTCAGAGAGTAGCCACGGAACAAAACGCTAATATTCTCAAGCTCCACAATTTGTGACCCCGACGTGATCTGGGCATGCAACATGATTTGCGACGTACTCTACACCTACTCTACACCCTATGAAGACACGCGCACAAGCATATTCGAGTTTATGAGTTATTTCCTCCTCGAGCACTGCATTGCTTAGCCCCTCTCCTAGGATTATGCTGATGCGGGTAGAGTGCATCAAGTAAAGAGTGGGGTACTCGCTTCGTTCCTTGTCCAGTTTATCCACCGTTTGTCTTCTACCATCATATTTCTCGCGACTTTGTCACTGGTGGGAGAATCATGTGGCGTTTCCCTTACATCTCACCGCCACATCATTTGGCCCACTAAGTATATATACGAGCGGCCATGTAGACTTCACTGGAAAAGCGTATAAGGCAGTGGCTACTCCTGCCTTACTGACGAGTTCACGGAATAGCCAGGAACGAAACGCTAATATTTTCAAGCTCCACACTTGGTGACCTCGACATGATCTGAACATGCAACATGATTTACGACGTACTCTACACCTACTCTACACCCTACGGAGACACGCGCACAAGCATGTTCGAGTTTATGCGTTATATCCTCCTTGAGCTTTGCGTTAACCCTTCTTCTAGGATTGTGCTGATGTGGGTAGAGTGCGTTAAGTAAAGAGAGAGAGAAAAATACACATATTACAAAATCGTGCCGTTTGCAAAATGCAGTTTAAAAACGAAGTTAATTGATCATTTCATAAGAAGGTATAAACTTTTTGTCGCTGTCTGTCCGACTATTAGCTGGCATATCCTGCAAAATGACTAAAAAATAAACATATTTACCAAAATATAATATTAGATATCACTGACTGAGTGCCTTTAAACATGGTTAGTGTAATCCATTTAATAAAAGCATTATGACTAATTATACATGCATACATCTCATGCACTTATCAAGATATGAGATTACTGATAAACTAATTCTTCAGAATCAAAGTAAATTACGGTAAATTACTTTGATCATATATCAGAGAGAGCGATTAAGAATATTAATCTTTTCTTATCTACCTTTATCTTGGTATTATGTTCTAGATGTTATAACGTTCAAAAAGTGCATTTATACAAAATCTTTATGTCTCATTCATTACAGAAAGGTTTTATCCAGTTAAAAATTAAAATGAGAATGATGTCCACTACAGATGGCTACCAATTGGCATAGCTGCTTTGATCAAATTTCAGTTAGTTGCAGCGGAACACTTTCTGGTACGGATGGGCCAGAGTTGAGTTCATTTTTTCCGACAATGCATAGGGAGTAGCCGTTGTTGTTTTTAGACACAGGAGGTATATATGACAAAGCAAAGCAACCGCGGTGTAGGCGTAATATATTTCTGAAAAAGGCGTTGACGACAGTATTATTATTATTATCACCATCGTATTTTGCACACTTCAATAAATAAAGCTCAGTTGGAGCCCGTTCCACGTTTTTCGAATAGCTCAGTGTCCAAATCTCAACATGGACCCACAGAGGCTCCTACTTCTTTTCCTTAGAATGTGCGCTGTTTCGAGTAGCGCGATCTTCTGCATTTCTCATCCAGGTAATTGTTGTAAACTCTAATCATGACCTTTCTTTAGCAGTTCTGAGGGTTCCCACAATTATTGGCATGACTGTGATTTTTGCATTCCACATTCTGCTCACTTCTATTTACAGGACTTTTTACTGGCTCAACTTCTCAATTTCCTTGAGCATTATGTTGACGGCATTCGGGATGGGTACACCAATCAGTAGAATGATTACACTGGGATTTGAGAAATGTATTATAACATTTATAATTTTTCAGATCGAAATTTAATGTTAAGATATTTGTTAAGATACTTTCTATAAGTATTTTTGTTTAAGTTTTTCACATAATGCATCTTTTGCCATCACATCGTTTGCTTCTGTTCTAAATAGGGTATAAACTAGATATAAAGATTAATAACTATTATATTCTTATCAGCGGTTTACTGTACTTTTTATATAATTATTACACGTTCTATAGGATACTCTTCGCAGTTTTTTTTTGTAATTGGTATTAATTTTAGACCTTTTTTGTTTAATTACTACACAAAAATGTTTTTTTTTTAATTTTAAACTACAAGAAACGAGACGAATGGACGAACGGATGGACGGGCAAACAGACGGATGGATATTTTGAAAGTAGTTCAGAATTTGATCACCGACACAGCGATATGAAAGTTTTTTTCTGTACGAGCAATATTACCGGTTTTAGAAATGTGCCGATCGAATGCAATACACTCTTCGTTTTGTATTTGTGAAGAGATTAATATTGCAAATGTCTAGTTATATAGCAAATGTTGTGCGTAAAGTTTAACCTACCGCACGACGCGCGTTAAAATCACGCACATGTGCACCTACACTAAGAGCACTACAAGTATCAGTCTATATTATTGTCTAACTTTCATCGATTTCGACATATCGGCATCAGCGTTAAAAATTGTTGGATAGACTCAAATATTGTTCTCACAAAGAACTAAATGGAGGTGTTAAACGTTGGGTGAGTTCGACAAGTGGAAATAGAAATGTCGGCGTAATTAAAAACAGAGGCTGTGATTCAGATTTTGACGAAAATAATCATGAAGTTGTAGAAGAAAAAAATCTGAATGGGAATGAATTTAGCAATTTTTTGATGTAGGTATCTGAAAGATGAAATTAGTTCATAAATAATTAACACGAGATGATAAACACTTGTAAATTCGAACTAACTGTAACTAATTAAGTCCAATAAATTTAAGAATGAAAGAAAAGTGTATTTTTCTAAATCTGTACAGGACAAACATGTTTTTTGAAACTCAGATAAGTCATTTAGAAAGTGGTGATTTGTCAAAATTTGATTTTGTGAAAGTAATAGGTAACCATTTTAAAATTTAACTCGACATGTGAATAATGTGCTATGTTGGGACCCTTCTCGACTATCTTCGGGACTCATCTGGTCTATCAGTAAGAACCTACCTAACCATTTAAGACTTTTCTGAATCTGCCCACCGCAGGCGGCTCGGAAGTCATACCACTATAAACCTAATTAACTTATTGAACAAAAACATGAAAGATTGCCTAGGTCTTATCAATAAAAAAACAACGTTTTATTAATAACACTCTAATATATCTATCAGAGCCAATAAATACCCCACATAACAAAAGGTTTATCAGAAAGTATATATTTTTGTGTACATAGTACTAGTACCAAAACATATATTTAACTTGATTACATGTTGTTGAAAAAAACAACACCTAAAAAATTAAGGAACCATTGTCAAAGAAATGCTTCAAAAAATTGCTCCTTTAGACATGTTACTTGTTTTTCAAAATATTGTGAACTGATTTATAAGGTAAATTTAGTTATGATTTTGTTTGTCTAAGTGCCGGTTTACCAATGCGAGGACAAAGTTATCCTGTGGTTAAAGCACAATTCAGTAATATACAGTTGGGTCACTTCTTGTCATTCTTGTCCACGACTCCGTCAAAGATTAGAGAATTAACAAGATAGGACAGCCAGCGGAAAACCTTTTATCTTTTAGCAATAGCGCCATTGACCTTGACATTTAAATTGGAGTTCCCGCGCAGTTGCCACAGTGTGACAATTAGACGGAGAAGGTAACATTAGAAAGAGCGGCCAATAGTGAAAATTGGACAACACTGTCCTGATAGAACGACCGAACTCAGCTGACTGTTAATACCCAAGGTCACTAAAAAAAACAAGTTGTTTTATAATATATGTCACGTGAAGTATTTCTGTGTTTATATACAGTGTGTCCCACTTAAGGACTAGCCACCCCCGTAAAATTTTTATTTATGAACCGATTTTTGTGTTTTTTTTATTATGTAGATTTCGCAAAAAGGGATTAGAAATATGTTCTATTGCTTCCGGAACTCAAGTTCACGGCCAACTACGAGCATTGTTTAAGTGCGAAATATTGAGAACTACTATTAGGGATTTTTTTTCTTAGAATATTAGAACGGAATCTTATTCAGGACCACCTAAATATATACTGTACCAATTTTTGTTGTGATAGTAATACAGGGTGGCCCAAAACATTAAAAATAGTTTTTTAAAATAACGAAATTTAAAGTAAAAGAACATGTTACTTTTGTATTATTTTTATTGATTGATTGATTGATTGATTTGCCAGCGTAAGGTGGGCATTGCTGCCAATGGTTACAAATGAAACTAAATTTTATACATCTCAATTAGACCACCACTTTCCATTATGCACTTTTCAATTCGCCGTCGATTATTATTAATTAGCTTCTTTAGGGTTTGTCTGGTGATATTGCGGCAAGCCACTCTAATGTGATCGCAAAGTTTGTGCCTCGTTTGTGGTCTTGATTTATAAACCTCATTTTTAATTGTCCCCCCATAGAAATGAATATCATTGCTAAACTCATTTTGTAAAAATCTAAGAAATGCTGCCTCGTTTAAATTTTCATTGAAAAAGTAAGGTCCAATGATTTTCTCGTTGATGATTCCGCACTAGAGATTCACCTTAGCGGAATATTGTCTCTTGCATTCCACCACGCAATGTGGATTTTCGTCACACCACATCCTAATATTATGTGAAGATACAACGCCGTTTGTGGTGAAGGTTGCTTCGTCAGTATACAATATTTTTTTCAGAAAATTAGAATTTTCTAAATACATGCCTTGCAACCACAAACAGAATTCAATTCTTCTTTATATGTCACCAACTTCGAGGGTATGCAGAAATTTGGATTTAAAGGGTTTCTTGCCATTTTTCTTCAAACATCTCCAAATGCCATTTTTCGGGATATTTAAATTTAAACTGGCCTCCCTAATACTAG
Source organism: Stenurella melanura (assembly GCA_963583905.1). NCBI lineage: Eukaryota > Metazoa > Arthropoda > Insecta > Coleoptera > Cerambycidae > Stenurella > Stenurella melanura. Next base: position 92,860,651 of record OY757314.1, read on the forward strand.
GGCGTGGATTCTGATTAAAATATTCAAGAATTATTTGATTTCCTGGAACCACACGATTTCTATGTTGATTAGAGAGATCATTTATAGTCCCATTTTGATAAAAAAAACTGTTAATACTGGCAACTGTATTATGTTGAATTTTACGATCAGGATCTCATATTAAACTCTGAGGCAGCTCCACGAAAACTTCGTGTTCCTTCGCCAACTAATCGCACAATTTCCACTTTTTCTTGTAAAGAATAACGAGCCATTATTATTCTTTATAATAATACGTAATTACTAAGTTGTTTTAGTCATTTAACAAAGAACTAAGATGTAGGTTAAACAGTGACAGTGTCAGACAGTTTCCAACTAACATTTTTTGTTTTCCACGCCCACTAAGTTTTAATAACACAAACCGCTCAGGTTCTTAAAAATTTTAAAATCAAAATTTTTTTTTACAGGTTTATGGTAATTGTTTATAAAGTTTCGAAATAAATTAAAATCTTAAATAATAATTATTTTACTAATAAATAGTTTAGATAACACAAAAGTAACGTGTTCCTTTACTTTAAACTTCGTTATTTTAAAAAACTATTTTTAATGTTTTGGGCCACCCTGTATTACTATTATGACAAAAATTGGTACAGTAGGTATTTAGGTGGTCCTGAATAAGAATCCGTTCTAATATTCTAAGAAAAAAAATCCCTAATAGTAGTTCTCAATATTTCGCGCTTAAACAATGCTCGTAGTTGGCCATGAATTTGAGTTCCGGAAGCAATAGAACTTGTTTCTAATCCCTTTTTGCTAAATCTACATAATAAAAAAAAAAACAAAAATCGGTTCATAAATAGAAATTTTACGGGGGTGGCTAGCCCTTAAGTGGGACACACTGTATATAGGGTATCTATTTGGTTAGGATAGAATTGTACATTGAAAGAATAATTTTGAAACTTTTTTCAATAAAACTAGGAAGAAACAGCCACACATAGCTGGCATCGAGGTCTATACGTGACGTTGCATTTGTCGATTGTAGAGAAAAACCTTTAAATTGGAGCACACAACTGTCTTCGTCTATTTGGTCTTCTCCGTCTAGTGACTGTCCTATTTTACCTTGTTGGTTCTCTAATATTTGAGCCCGTACTCCTGCTATCGACGCGTGAACTGCACTCAGTAGGAGAAGTGACCCAACTGTATATTTTTAAACTGTGCTCTAACCATAGGATCACTTTATCCATGCATTGATAAAAGGGCCCCTATAAATTTATACATATTTTGTTATAATTGATTTCGTAATGGACCTTTACAGTACATTCGAATTTTGACATTTCAATATGGTGGGTGTCATTTGGGGAAAATAAAATAATTTTTTATCTAAAAATGAGGCGTCTTAGAACAGCAATCTCTGAGAAATAAATTAGCGAAATACAACAACTTTCACGGGGTATTTCAAACGCTCGAGTTTCACGCGCCTTGGTTGCACACTTAATCCCACCAATCATCATCGAGGACACAACAGAAGAACTTGCAAACCGACAACACTGCGATCACCGAGCGTGCGGATAGCGGATAACCTTAAACTTTCATTTGAGCTGTCGTCTTTTCTGGGGCATTTTCGGTCGTATTTTCACAGAATGGAACAAAACACTGCTTGCTAGACATTTTAATCGAAATCGGAGGCTTTCAATTTACGCTAACCTCAAAACCAAAATGTTAACATCAACAAGCTGTCAAACGTCTAGTCATGAGCGATATGTCACTGCCGGTGATTAAATCACCGTGATTAAATCACCGTGATTAAATCACCGTGATTATATGAAATATTAATATAAAGTGTAATTTACATCGTTTTACTTTCAATTCGTACTTGTCCATTGCTGCTTAATGCAGCCATACATTCACACAAACAAATTACGGCGAACGGTAAACATATCAGCTTGCAGATTGTGATGGCGTTAGTTTAAAACCACAGGAAGTGAAAAATATAAGTCGCCGTTAAGGAGTGATTGGAAAATCGCGATATCGCCCATCACTACAAACGTCAATTGAATGCTGATTTTGTACAACGTTGCCGAGTCGCCTTTTACACTATTGGCTTGGGATTGCTGACGTATTAATGGCGCGTTACGGATAATCGTTTAAATTGGACTTGTAAATAGGTGATTTTAATTATTTTTTTTCTGGCTCTAATCTGCATCAAAATAGAAATTGAAAAAATACGGGTATTTTAATTTTTCATAAAATTTATGACTCCGCAATAAAAAAAAAATGCTGAAAAGGCCCATTCATTCGCTGAAAGTGCTCAACAAATAAAACGAAATAAAAAAAATTAGTCAACTTTTAAGCAGTACAACTGGAAAAGTATTTGATAGATCTACGTACTTAGAATCTTTTATCCATGTACTGTCTGTAGAAAGACATTGTGCGTGAGATATATTGTAGTTCCTTTAGCCAATGAGTTTAAGAATCGTTTAAGTCTTGGTAACAACAATGCACGACTTCGTTTATCATAGATTATTGTAATGGAAGAGCTGAGGACATATATTGTTGTGCAAATGAAGTGGTCTATTAGATTGCCAGATATAATCCCACACAGCAAGTGTGGAATTGAGAAAAACCATTACTGAACATAAATGTGGAAAAGTTTATAATAAATCTGAGTGAATGGGTAATAATACAAATAACAAAGCTGAGGTTCTAACGAAAAGTTAATAGTTATTTTCTGGCCTTGTTAACTTGTAGTATATGCAATTTATTAAATAGGAATATTAGATTATTATTGTCCTTACATAACTGATGCGGCATCATGACTAAGCCAGGCTTAACGCTTGCACTGTGATAAGGCAGTCAGTCGTAGCTAGTTGACCAAATAAAGTGGTAGTGAATCGGTGAAGTGAAGTTTTATTCATTCAGTACTCTACAAGTGGCGACGAGGATAAATTGGATACCTTAAAAAGTGTATAAAAGTATATGCACATCTAGCAAATTGAGAATAGAGCATAAAGATATTACGATGGCAAAGACATGCAGGCGATATTAACCCGTGATCGTTGTAAAAACAAGTGAATCACACAGTGTTGAACTGGGATGTTTGGAGCACACGAATTCCAAGAATGGGGAAAAACCCCTCATCGACCCTTAGCAATCCAAAAAGAGATATCGTAGTTATAAATAAAAATAATATTTAGTAAAAATGTAAGTTATATTCAAATTTAATATACAAAGTAAACAAAAATTAGATACATGTGCATTGTGTATGTAGAGATGTGCAAGTACATGCGTGTACATACGATTACATGGGTGTATACATATTGTATGTGTACATATATTAATGATAGCATTTATTCGCAATTAGTAAATTATTTTGCAAGAAACAAAAGGACATTACTTTGGTGGAATTATTCACATAAAACGAAATGAGTCCTAGGGCTCCTTCATTTATAAACATTACACAATGGTTGTTTATAGTTATGATATCCACAAGAAAAACCTTATAACTTAATAATTAAAGGCAAAAAAGTAATAGGTTTTCCTATAGCTAAACAAAGCTTGATACAATTATTGGGTTATCAGGTTAATTATTTGAATAATATTAATATAATTAAAAGTACATCAGAGGAAATGTAAAGGAGAGCAAGGATAAACCAGTTCAAACTGATGGGGTATTGACCTTTATGTGCCTCGTTAATGCATATTCTCAGGAGGTAATGACGGAAAGTTATCCGCAGGGCACCTGGACCCATACCTCAATGGCAAAATAGCCATACAACTAACTGAATGTGAAGGCGAACCAGCCTCTGTCGACGTTAAATAGGAAATTACCTAATTAGTCCGTATGTACAGAAAACTGACGTAGGCGTATTGGCCATACGCCTACGTAGAATAGAACTTAGTCAAAGTTTAAATCAATCTAGAATTGATACCGTTATCAGCAAAACTGAGCGCTGACGCGCTGAACGAGAATGCTTAGATTTTGAAACTAGATTCTTAAGTAAATTCAGATTCAGAGTAGTGCTAAAATGGAAACACGGTATCTAATTAACTAACTAACTAACACTAATCTTCAGAAAGATAACAGATAAATATAAACACATTTAATTAAAAAACATTTTGTTGAATTTGTTATAGAAGATTCGCTTAGTTGTATCTATTACGCACTGCTCAAAAGAGGCAGGATCAGGATAGGCTGGACTAACTGTCGGGTCAAAGAGAGGGCAATAGTGCAAAGGTGCCTCAAGTGCCTGGATTTCGGACATGCGACTAACGCGTGCCAGTCTGAGATCGTCCGTACGGGCGAGTGTTGGAAGTGTGGAGTCAACGGACACAATGCCAAGGACTGCAAAAATAAGGAGTACTGTACCAGGTGCAAGGAAGAGCACAGATCGGACTCGTTGAAGTGCCCTCACTACAGGCAACTTGCTGCCAACAAACCTGGAACATCTAAGGGAGCAACGCAGCGTAAGTCGGCAACCACGGGTTGTACGGATAAAGCCTCACAACAGTACGCACCACCAGGTCCCAGTAGCGGTCAAATATGACTAGCAGCTAGAACAGAGACGGTCCAACACAGGAAAACTTCCCTCCAAGACACCTCCCAGGCCCGTCCAGACATCGCAGCTTATGGGAAAGACAACGACGTTCCAAAGAGGCAACAACGAGGAAAAACACCACGCCTGAACTACGTTAACGACAACCCGGTACCACCAACAACACGAATAAAATTCCTCCAGGTCAACCTGAATAGAAGCCGAGCGGCGCAAGACCTATTGTACCACACCCGGCAAAAACTCAACGCCCACGTGCTGTTAGTGACTGAACCTAATATTAAACACGTCAGTATGAGCAACAACTGGATCACCGATCCCCAATCCGACGCTGGGATCTTCGCTACTAACACCCAAGTCAGCAACGCCGGGGGACACCATGGCGCAGCATGGTGTACCATCAATGAAGTGGCAATATTCTCGTGCTACATCTCCCCCAACATACCCGTCACGGAATTTGAGCTCTTCCTTGAAGACCTCTCGGTCAACCTGAGGACCACGAACCGCGGCAGCGGCATAATCATCACCGGCGATTTCAATGCAAAAAACCCAATCTGGGGTTCGCGCATCTTAGACGCAAGAGGCACCATTCTGGCGGAGTGGCTCGCCACCCATGACTTGGTAGTGGCCAACGTCGGCGATACGCCCACTTGGAGGCGTGGAGAGCAAAGTAGCGTCATTGACGTCACGTTCGCATTAGCCTGTCTGGCCGATCGGTTAGGGAACTGGCAAGTCCTTGAACACGAGACACTCAGCGACCATCAGCTAATTACGTTTGACCTCGTGGATGGATACACCCTCGATGGCCCAATCCCGGACTCGCAGCCTGAGACCAACGTATGGCGCTACAACGCGAACAGAGCAGCGTCACTACAGGAGGCCCTACAAGCGGAGCTCAGCGGCCTACAAGACCCGGACCCGGAGAAACTCATCATAGCCCTTACGAAAGCGTGCCAGGATACTCTCCCCCGAAAGGGCGTAAGACGTAGGAGACCGGTGTACTGGTGGAGCCAGGAAATTGCCGCGCTACACAAGCAGTGCATTGAAAAAAAAAGACGCTGGACCAGACTTAAGGCCCGCCGCGATGCCGGGGAAGAGATGCTCGATTCTGGCTATGAGACATACAAAGCGGCGAGGAAAGCCCTCAGGACAGCCATTAAAATTGCTAAGGAACGCTGTTGGGAAGACATCATCGGCGCTGTGGACACAAACCCATGGGGCGATGGATACCGCATCGTCTGTAAGCGCACCGGCATACGCGAGCAGGTCCACTTCAGCAAGCCTAAGAAGAGGGAACTGGTAGCGACTCTCTTCCCCACCCGACCGACCACAGTCTGGGAACCAATACAGCAGGACCTCCCCCCACCACCAATCACAGAGGAGGAAGTTATCAAGGCGGCCGCGAGGCTGAAGCCTAACAAGGCTCCGGGCCCAGACGGCATCCCATCGGAGGTAGTCAAGCTGGCTGTGAACCAACACCCACAGACATATACGCGGGTGTTTAACGACATCCTAACCACGGGCGAAATCCCCACAAAATGGAAGGCAGCAAAACTAGTTCTTGTACCCAAACCCGGGAAGCCGGTAAATTCCTCCCCAAGGCCTATCTGCCTTATCGACACCAACGCCAAACTTCTGGAACGAATCATTACCACACGGTTAACAGAAGAACTCGACAAACGGGGAGGGCTGTCCGAAAGCCAATACGGCTTTCGAGAAGGCATGTCCACTGTCGATGCTATCCAGGAGGTTGCCCGTATTGCCCGCATAGCCAACGCGGGAAACTGGAGACAACGAGAAATATGCATCGCCACTGCCATTGACGTGAGGAATGCATTTAACACGGCCCCGTGGAGGCCCATCGTTGAAACGCTGGTACGCAGGGGAGTGCCAGCATACCTTGTCCGGCTCATAATGAACTATTTCACCGACAGGAGCCTACTGTCAGATGGTGAAAACATAACTGTTACATGCGGAGTCCCCCAAGGCTCGGTCCTGGGACCGCTCCTCTGGAACATACTCTATGACGGGGTACTAGATCGTGAGATAGCGGTCCCTAGCTCAGAATACCGCATGGTCGCGTTTGCCGATGACCTCATACTTATCGTCTCCGACAAGACGGAGGCAGGCGCGGTCACGAAAACCGAAACGGTAATCGAAGCAGTAGGAGAGTGGATGGCAGCAAACGCCCTGGAAATCGCCCCGGAAAAATCCGAGGTGATCACTCTCACTGGCAGGAAAAAAATACAGGAAATTACAGTCAACGTGCTGGGCACAAACGTTGCAGCTAAGAAGCACCTGAAATACTTGGGAGTGCACATTGACCACAGGTTCTCCTGGAACGTCCACATTGATAAGGCCACGGAAAAAGCTGAGAAAGCAGCAATGGCAATAGCCAAACTAATGCCAAGGGCCAAAGGTCCCCGAACAAGCACCCGCCGCCTTATCAGTTCTATCGTAACATCCATTCTACTCTACGCCGTCCCAGCATGGGTGGATGGACTCAAGACGGAGACGAACAGGAAAAAGTTACTCAAAACTCAACGAGGAGCACTCATCAGGATATGCTGTGCGTACCGCACGGTTTCGACGGTGGCCCTCCAGGTGATTTCTGCAACTCCGCCTATCGACCTCCTGGCCAGGGAAAGGGCGTATAACTACGGTGCGGACGATGCCGCCAAAGCCTTTAATCACAACTGCTTAATGGAACGCTGGCAGTCCCGCTGGACCAACGCGTCGGAGGGAGCATGGACTCGCACCCTAATCCCCAATATCCAAACGTGGGTCGAACGTAAGCACGGCCAATTGGGCTATCACCTAACACAGGTCCTAAGCGGCCACGGCAACTTCGGTACCTACCTTTGCAGGATCGGCAAAAGGGCAACAGACACCTGCCCCTACTGCCCCATGCCCGACACCGTGGCCCACACCATGTTTATCTGCCCCCGATGGAGCACCGAAAGAGACAATGCCACCGCGACCATTGGACAACCTTTCAGCGAAGATAACCTCGTCGACATCATGCTTAGCACAGATCAGAGATGGCAAGCGATCAACGATCTCTGCGTCGCCATCATTGGCACGAAAGATGCCGAAGACAGAGCCACTTAGCATAAGGCCAGCCCTGCACAGCACCCCGTAGTAATGCTAACGCGGTCCCGGGATGCCGTGTCGAAAATGGAGGGGTTTTAGCCGGTAGAAGTCCGGCACTACTCGGCGTGCTAGATCTTGCGCCGAGTGTCCATGAGGATTTCCCCTCCCTCAAAAAAAAAAAAAAAAAAAAAAAAAAAAAGTTGTATCTAAGAAACAGGCTTTGAAAAAATCATTAAATAATAATAATAGTGATAATAATAAAATAATTAAATAAATGTAAACGGTTATTAAATTTAAATTATGAATACAGAATTGCTTAAAGAATTGGCACTACTATAATGTTATGAGACATAATGTTTATACTAAAAATTAGATGTAATAATTGCATTCATAAAATGCAATTGACGCAGAAGCCCCTCTTGCATCAGTACACTTTTGCAAATCTGCGCCAGCCTGAGCGCTAAATTTTAACACATCCTATAACCGGAAAACGAAATATCGGGTTACAAACCCAGTACTTTTGTACCTAGAAAAATGATATTCTCCAAATCTCTAAACCTATTCAAGTCTTAACTTAAAATTGTTATTCTGTTAGCTGTGACCTCTAGACACAGATTGCAGACTTATAAAAATTTAACATAAATAATATCACAGTAGCTTAGCTTGACAGAAATCCAAAACATTCGCTGAACTGAAAATTTCCAATACCAAGACTAAAATTCAACCGCTTATGATATCCTTATTTTTAACTTATATCTGAGCCATACTGTATAACATTTTCTGTAGGAAGTATACAACATATTCGCCTTGAAAGAAAAGCCAACTATTGTAAAAACTGCAAGGTAGCAATTGCTTGGACTACAAGTAGATGGCCCAAACAAGTTTTTAGCTATCTAATGCACCAAGAATGCATCCATGCCAGCGACTTTCAGGGGCAGTATAAACATTGAAATCATCGCTTGCATCCAAAGAGCTTTGACATGTCGAATGAATTTATGAAAGACCTGTAAGGTCAATGTTAAACTCCGTTAAAGGAATATCTAAGGGCTCTGATCCAGGCTTAGATAATGACAGATAAGTTTATAATAGAAATTATTATTAGAATGTTACTCATTATAATTATATAACATCAATATTAAATTACAATCGGGTTTTACGTTGTTTTATATTCTCTAAATTAAAAACCAATATCTTCAGATTTTCCACATAATTAATACACTTATTTTTCAAATAGGTCACTACATGTATTTATGTAATCATGAGGGGGAAATTGAGAGATATAATTCAAAATTTAATTGACTTGTAAGAAAATTGGAAGTTTTAATTGAGCAAGGTAATATTTAGTAGGTAGCTGACGACTATTGCCACGGAAAAAACGTGGTATACTTGTAAAAAAGTGGAAATACGGAAGACGGTAACATTTGACACGTGGTTGGCATAAATACCCAGAAGGCAACCTTCTGTAGCTTTGGTTAAAAAAAAAAGGATGTACAGGGTGGTCGTCCTACATTAGGTTGAATTTTGTTTTGAAGAAGCTTGATTTAGTTCAGTTTAGCAATCACCTATATTTTAAATATTGTTTCGTAGTTTCTCAACAGAATGAGAAAGTTCTAGAAGATCAAACTCTATACAAGATAAAATTATCAGGACTGCATGAACCTGTTATATGTAGCACCGTCACATATTGCCTATATATAGTGTATATGTATGTATCTATGTAGTATGCGTCTACAGGTTGATGCAATATCTCGTGTGCGTACCTGAAAATTTAAATGTTAATGGTCGTTCAAATGAAACATTGTACATTAGCTGTAAGTAAGTGTTGCAAGTTTAAAAGTGAATTATTATAATTGTAGTGAAACATGTTTCTTTGTAGGATTTTGCAAACAGCAGAAAAAAAACTATCTATGAGAACTAAAAAGAAAAACTGCCTGTAATAATATTAATGGTATCTTTGCATTATTTTGATAACCTGAATTCTGGTTGTGCTAGCAAATTAAGATCCTAAAATGAATTTGTCTAATTACTTATTTAACAATTTTCATTCTAACACTAGCATCTACATAGTCCTCTACGGCCATGCAGACTAAACTGATGTTTTCGTAGCCCTCTTCGGTCATGAGAATTCAGTCAAGAGTGAGAACAAAGGCCTAAAATGTAGTCTTGCAAATTGCAGGAGGTGAACCTAATAAGACAACTATGTTGTATCTAGTCTTATATTTTTATAGCAATTTTGCATAATCTTCGCTGACTTGGATTTCCGAAGATTAATTATGTTTCCAGACTTTGCTTTAGTCTTAACAGTCAGTATATTTAATTACATGTGGAGAAGTAGAAAGAGATAACAAACACATACTCAAAACATCGAAGATCAGTCAAGCAACAAAGAAACGATTGCACACGAGGGTTAATCGATTACCTGATAATGTACAAAATAGCATGCCTCATTCTCTCACAGAGAAGGATATTAAAAGAGGCGACACTACAAAAAAACGGGTTTTATCTCGACGTCGCGGATTTGGCGACCTTGAATAGCTGGCCCTTCACATGGGTATAGTGATGAGCCAGGGTTGGCTTCAGCTTTAAACTTATGTTCCGATTCTCGACAAGAGTAAAATAAAATGTCCTACTTACTTTGCGATCCGGACTGGTTTAAAGACGACTGGTGCAACTACAACAACGTCGGTCGCGCTACTCGGCAGTTTTGAACAAACCAATGACAATGAAGCTTAGTTCCCATTTGAATGATTAGCAGCGCAAAGGAAAACGAATACACGCGTAGGGTACCGAGGGGACATTTAATTGGGTTTAGGTGATCTGTATCTCTCTCTCTCTCTCTCTCTCTCTCTCTCTCAAAACACCATTTCATTGTCGATGGTCGCGGGTTTAATTCTACTACAAGGAAACTCCTTCAAAACTATTTAGGGACAAAATCCTCAGTTACCCATTTCAAGCCAATATATTAATGACGACGAGACCGAAAACAAAGAAAAATAGAAAGAGAAAGGGAAACAGTATAGCGACAGGAAAAGAGGAGCAAGAGAGCATACAAATAGGAGGCAAGGTTTCTGTTAAAAATATGATTAAAGGAAATAGGGTAACTCCAGATTACGATCCTACGCTCCACTTCGTGGTGTCAAAGAATAGTGGCGATGTTCAAGTTAAATATAATAGTACATAACGCGAATATGGGAGAAATGTGCTCAAGAAAAGCTCAAGAAAATAAGCGAGGAATGGATAATTGCAAATGATTTTACCGAATCTCAGTGAGAAAGTAACAAGCATAGTAATTATAAGAAAAATAATATTGATTAATGTATTAAATACCCTTATGCTATGTATGTATGTCTGTATATGTATAGGTGTGTATATATATTATTAGTTTTATAATATTCATCTAGGTAAACCAATTTTTGTGCAATAATGAATAAATATGTATAACTACAGTATAAGTTATTTAATGATGTTATTTTAAATCAGATTACATTGGCGTAGGTTAGCTTGATTTATAATATACTGAAATATTTATAAAAAGGAAGGGATGTAGTATATGCAATTTATTAAATAGGAATATTAGATTATTATTGTCCTTACATAACTGATGCGGCATCATGACTAAGCCAGGCTTAACGCTTGCACTGTGATAAGGCAGTCAGTCGTAGCTAGTTGACCAAATAAAGTGGTAGTGAATCGGTGAAGTGAAGTTTTATTCATTCAGTACTCTACATAACTAAACGAGAGAAAAACTGAATTAATTGGAGCCAAGGAAATGAAAGAAATTGCAAGTCACTCAATATTAAGGCCGAAAATTACATAAAATAAAAAATTTATTATCAAATCACTTTTTATGGAAAATTTTCTACAAAGTAATTTTAAAGTAACAAACGCCTAAATATCTGAAGCGCGGACAATGGATCGGGAAAAAAGTCTGGCAAAATGGAAGAATGAAACAAAATGAAACTCACTAGATTTTGATTATCATCCTATATAATCTACACTATACACAATTTAAACTATCATAGATATTCTTGTACAAAATACACATCCAGAACTGAACAAGAATGTTTCAAATTGTACAGCATCAATAGTGACTATTATTTGTTCCGTTTAATTTTTTTGCGCAGTTGTGTCCAGCTGACAATCCAGTTAATAAAATACAAACTATATTTATGTTTTAAATATAAAATAATCAAGACAAAACTATTTTCATTTAAGAGTCACATCTTTTGCTATTTATTTTTAGTCTTGTTTTATTAAAATGTATTTCCTGTTAGCTAAATTATGACTGCTAAAAAAATGAAATAAATCTGTAAGTTAAATTTAAAAATTACTGATATTTCTAATACTTAAGCGAATAAACATTAACCAGAAATAAATATTAAAATTTTAAAAAGTTAACGTATTTTTTGTAATTGTGTTTGGCTTAAATGTCATTGGTTAAAGTCCACTAGACTGTATTAAATATTTGTCGCAAATGTAAATAGATGTCATGCATTATGCATAGAATTTATTCATTTTCTTATATTCAATGTCAAGTTATATGATATTTAAGTCTCATACTTGAATGTAACCTGATAAAAGTTGAAGGCATAATTTCCTGTTGGTATGTTAATAATCTTTTATCAGCAAAATTAACCACTGGTAATAATACAGAGTGGCCTTGAAACATATGCATATGTTCAGTTTCCACAAACCTCAAAACACTTATACACTACCCTTAAATACTGACATTTGACTAGAGTTTCGCCAACCACATTGACATCATCAGGACATGATTAATATTAAAGTACAGCCAAAAATATGCCTATATTTATGCTAAAATAACGTCACAGTTAAACGAAATTAACAAATCTCGTCATCCTTACATAAACTCTGTCATGGTTCAACGAACTGTGATCTAATGGCCAATAAAGTGAATATTTGGGATAGGACCGATTTCTATTCATACTGTTTTTACAGTTTTCAATTTTTAATCTTTCAAAAGTATTCAGTCCTTTCGGTTGTTGTGTGCCCAAATGTGCAGACATCGAGATTGAGGGTCTTAGTGACACTGTCATACATCATTACTGTTATATAAAGTTTGTTTTATCATGATAAGATAAGAAATAAACATAAACATGCCTCTTTTAATTAAAATTTCTAACTTTTGTGCAAGTTTCCAACGAAAACATGATTTTTAAATCGCTAGTACTACTTCATCCATTGTAACATGCACAATTTTGAAATATACGGCTCCGTAGTCCGTTGTCGGCGCCTACTTTGATAATTTAATGCCGGTATATGACTTTTCTTATGTACACTAAGCAAGTGGAGACAAGTATACCAACCATTAAAGGTTGGAGATATTGACCACTTTATTTCGAAATTAAATAAGTTGACATTCGATATATGTATAGAGAAAAGACATCAGTGCTCTAAGGTACATCACTGAGGACTTACACCATTGTCTTCAGACTAAAATAGCAGGTCTCATTTTTTAATCCATTTTCTGTTAAGTTTCCCTCGGAATGAACAGATATTTACTGCACTTTTGTATAATTCTTGCACATTCTGTAAATTTGTAAGATATAACAATATATTGGAATAATAAAGGTATGTTATTAGATATATAAGAAAATTTACTGAACATCAACCCAGACGATTTATAGATACTTGCAGAAATCTTGTGCAATCTAGTTGTTATATTGATTGATTGATTGATTTGCTAGCGTAAGGCGGGCATTGATGGCGATTCCAGGCATCAATGGAGGTTCGTTCCAACTCGCAGCTTGGTCGTCCGTCGAACACGCCCAACGGACGGCCAAACCGCGTGCCGGAACCAAATCTCGGATGTTTTATATACCGCCGGATTGACTGCATACGAGAGCCGCATGACGCATGGGGTAGGAATGTAGGATGGGAAATGTTGGTGTTTGTGAGGTTCTTCTTTTAAGTTTCCATGCTTCTATTAAGCTTCCATTTGTCATCATCGGCTGGGGTGTGCAAGTATTTGTGAGATGCTTCTTTTCAGTTTCCATGCTTTTTTAAAGTTTTCATCTATCGTCATCTCCTTATTTTTTTTCTTCTAAGATTTTGGTGTCTTCTGTTTCTGAATCTGGCAGCTTTTATAGTTTCTTTGATTTTTGTTTTTATTTATTAATCGCTCCACGGGTAAATGTTCGTTTACGGTGGAGTTGCTGGGAAAAGTCCTATCTCTCGCGGTAACAGTATTTTTTGCGCGTTATGAGAAAAGAGGCCCGAAGGGGATAGTCTGCTCACCCTGTATGTCATTTCCTTGAAACATTCGGTTTCAACGCCGGGCAGTTTTTCCATTTCGTCACCTATGTATTATGTTTATTACCTATATATTATGTTTAATACCTTTTCAATTTTGGTCTCCATTTCTTGTTTAAAATTTAATAAAGATGTAAATATACAAACCAATCCTAATGCTACATAAGCAAAAACTTATCTGTTTCATTCATACATCTGGCTGGCTGCTGTTTATTTTATATCACCCACTTCAAGAAGGAACGGATCCAGGTATGGATTTTACGGTCAAGCAGTACACTTTCTCGGGTTGTTTATATACACTATTTTGTGTTGCTTTATTTAACCAACATAATTTAATCAAATATCAACTATACGAAATAGCCAGACCCGTGCTAATTTATATCAATCAATGCAGAATTGTTTACGCTTTAATTCAATACAATTTCGACGTTTTGTTGCCGCTTTATCGGGATTTATCTCGAGATCTTGTAGGAGACACGAAACACGCGTCTGTCACCGAATTCGACACACTTTAAACCCTCGTGCAACTTAGTGTTATATATCATTGACTTTGTTACTGTATCGATCTTTTCCAAGCCACAGGAAAACATACTTGTTGTTTAATTTTTATTTCATCCTTTCTTAACTTTCAAATCTTGGAATAAAATCTAGTAGTTTTCAATAAATATTTATTTAAAGTCAACGATCTGCTTATGTGTTTTGTGTTTATTTAAAGAAATCGTGGTACTGGCTGATACATCATAGGTATATATCATGTTTTGTGATGGTACCACATTTATAATACGTGAAAATCATAAATTATTTATTTGGCATTAAAATAGATAAGCCTTGAAAATTATTGTGTTAAACGTAAATTATTATAAAACGTGACATTGCTTACAATAATTGGATTTCTTTAATAACAGGTGGTGGACTTACATGTTTTCAATTATGTTGTTCGTGTACATCTATAATCCATTATCATAATGACATTAATGAATGATTCCTTAAGATAATAAATCAACAAGACCTCTAAAATCCATTAACTGATGTCAGTAGAGTTTTTTATATCACGCAGTATTCTTCTGGAAAAATTAGAAGGTATTTGTCACTAATTTATAGGGAGACTAAGTAGTGAGATTAAAAAGAAGAAACTGGATACTACGGAGCAACCGTTTGTTTTTTACAAATCTTGTCGGATGCCCGCGTGAAGAACAGGCATATCTGTCAGTGTTAAATAAAAAGTGTTTTTAACAATGCATTCTTCATATTTTTTGAGAAAACTCGACTTTCTCAGATTCTAAGTGAATTATCTTTAGCTATTGTTCATTAAAAGATGTTTGAATCACAGTTACCACTAATGGCCACCATTCAAATGGAATAGGTATACTTGAAATGCATGGCACCTATACATGGAGCCAGCAACAAAAATTAACAATACTTTTAGGAATTATCTTGCCCGGCTCCCTCATTATCGAGGAATAAGTAGCTTAGAGACCTATTTAAGAGGTAATGCAAATCGCTCAGCCAGAGAAAAAAAAGCTGGCTGGTTACATCGTCACCTACAACAGAATTAAATAGGCGGTGTCTAGCTTAAGCCCTCTTAAATCATCTAGTACGAATGCCATTAAGGAGTTTAGCATAGGCCAGATATAGATCTGGGAAGTATTTTTAAAACACGATTTTGCCTTGGGGAGGCTTGGAGAATAGCAACCTTCCTTGACTTAGGTGTTCTCCTCAAAACAATGGCGAAAATATTAGTTTAAAATATATTCTCTATAGGATTTTGTAAATAGCAAAAAAAGTATCTATGAAAAATAAAAATAAAATATATCTATAAAAATACTAATATTTAATCTTTGCATTCTCTCGATAACCTAATTTCTGACAATGCTAGAAATTAAAACATTCTAAAAATCCATTTCTTATTTGATAATTCTCAGTGTAACACTAGTATACACATAGCCTCTTACGATTATGAAGAGTAAGGTTCCGACAAATAAGAACAAGAAACCTATCTATTCAATAAAAAATGAAAATTAAATTAAAGTATCAATAATATTAATCTTCGTATTTCTCTGACAATCTACATCTGATTGTCCTAGAGAACAAGGCGCTTTAAACTAATTTTTTTTTTTAGAAAACTTGTCTTAAAAGTATTACATTCAAAAGGACTACTGACATCAAGAATTGATTATCTATCATTCTATTGGAAATGCTTTCTGAAACGCTTTTCTTCCTTATTCTAGAGCTCTTCAGAAAGACATAAAGCCACTCTCAAGAACATGTTTTATTATAATTATATGCAAACATGCAATAATTCACTTTAAAACTTACATATAGTATATAGGCTCCACTACTAGTTAGGTGATAAGTGGAGAATGTCTTTTGGTTATCAGACAATGTGTCATACTTAATGTCTAATTTTAAAATCACAATTTTATGGAAGAGTTTCTTAAAATTTTGAATATTTTGTATTGGTTCTTTCATGAAACATCTTGATTACATTTTCTGCTGTTACAATTATATGCAAGCAAAAACTAATTTACTTTAAAAAACCGCTGCCTAAGGAATCACTACTTCCACATCCAGATTCTTCATCCAAGTCACTTTAAAGGAAACATCTTGACTATATTTGCACTCTAGCATGTGGAAATGATTGATCATAGAATTTTAATATTATTTGGGGAAGATGTCATAGAAAAGTTTGAGGAGTTGGTTTCTGCCATATACGTTAAAAATTAAATTTCTAGTTCACCCTACTTATTTTCTACGATACACAACTTACCACCTCCCACCCCTTCAATGGAGTCATCTCAATCAGATGTCACTACAATGCACACGTGTACTAATTTTCAAGTGAATATCTCAATTTGATGTTATCAATCCCATTAATAATGAAGCGGAGGTGGTGGAGTTTGAAAAATATTAGAAAGAAATCTGAGGCCTTGGTTTCTAGTATATACACAGAATCCCAAATTTCTGTACTCTTATCAGCTTGATTTACTTATTTTCGCCTAGTCACTCCTATTAACCCCAACCCTTCTACGGAATGATCCCAAAATATAATCTAGTTTCAGATGTCGTTATAATACATACGTCTAGCAAATTACAAGTGAATATCGCAATTTTATTTTATCACACCCTTTAATAATGTAGTAAGGGTAGTGGAAGGGTTGAAAAATATTATTATAAAATCTGAGACCTTGGCTTTTAGTACATACACCGAATTTCATGTTTCTGTAGTCTTACCAGCTCGCTTTACTTATTTTCCCCATTTACCCCTATTTAGCCCCACACTCCTTCAACACAATCATGTCAAAACATAATCTAGTTTCAGATATAGCTATAATACATAAATGTCCCAAATTTCAAGTGAAAATTTAAATTTAATTTTATCAACTCTTAATAAGGGAGTGGGGGTGGTGGGGAGATGGAAAATACCAATAAAAAAACCTGAGACCCTCGCTTCTAGTATATACACCAAATCCCAAATTTCTTTACTATTACCAGCTTGCTTTACTTATTTTCCCCTATTTACCCCTATTTAACCCCCAACCCTTCAACGGAATCATCTCAAAATATAATCTAGTTCCAGATGTCGTTATAATACATACGTGTACGAAATTTCAAATGAATATCTCAATTTTATTTTATCAACCCTTTTCATATTGGAGTAGGGGTGGTGGGGTTGAAAAATATTACAAAAAATTCTGACGCTTTGGCTTCTAGTACATACACCAAATTTCAAGTTTCTGTAGTCTTACCAGCTTGCTTTACTTATTTTAACCTATTTACCCCTATTTAACCCCCAACCTTTCAACGGAATCATCTCAAATTATAATCTAATTCCAGTTATCGTTATAATACGTACGTGTACCAAATTTCAAATGAATATCTCAATTTTATTTTATCAACCCTTTTCATATTGGAGTAGGGGTGGTGGGGGTTGAAAAATATTATAAAAAAATCTGACGCACTGGCTTCTAGTACATACACCGAATTTCAAGTTTCTGTACTCTTACCAACTTGTTTTACTTATATTCCCCTATTTACCCCAAATTAACCCCCAACCCTTCAACGGAATCATCTCAAAATATAATCTAATTTCAGACGTCGCTATAATACATACGTGTACGAAATTTCAAATGAAAATCTCAACTTTATTTTATCAACCCCATTAATGGGGAAGGGGTGGTGGGGGGTTGAAAAATATTATAAAAAAATCTGAGGCCTTAACTTCTAGTACATACACTGAATATCAAGTTTCTGTACTCTTACAAGCTTGCTTTACTTATTTTCCCCTATTTAACCCTATTTAACCCCCAAACCTTCACCGGATATCCTCAAAAAACAATCCAGTTCCAGATCTCGTTATAATATATACGTGTACAAAATTTCAAGTCAATATCTTAAACCGTTCCGGAGAAAACGTACGGACAAAAAAAAGTTACAGACAGACAGACCGACAGACCGACAGACAGAAAAAATTTTTTTCTCTCAAATTTAAAATCTCGACGTTTCATGACATTCTAAACCTATTTCACGAATAAAAATTTTTGAAAATTTTTTTGCGATTACTATACTTCCAATCCACTACGTGGATGTGGAAGTAAAATACTAACCTACTTCGTACAAAAGTGTCGCTTCCCTCAAATTAATTTATTTATCAACCTGGTGAGTCAACACGGCTTAGTTAAAGGAATTAAAAATATATTTTCTACAAGGGAAGTAGCCGCAGATTTACCACAAAATGAGCAAAAAATGGTGTACTAGTTTTCTATGTGGAAAACTCCCTGCAAAATTTTAGAGTGGTCTGCAATCATTTAGTATATTTTTTTGCACTAAAACTTGTAATGATACGTTAATGAACTATGGAATTTAGCTACCCTTATGCTTTAATTGTATACGCGTATTTTTCATGTCTTTTTCAAGTAATCAGAAGTTGTTTATGTATGGTCAGTTTCTTTTCGGCTTCCGTTTGGATTTTTACGTTTTGAAAATTGTATTCGTAGATCGATACCGGTCAATATTCCAGCGTGTACATCGCATAAATACTGCAATATGATTTTAACTTATAGTCCAGTGAATGAAAATCTTACAGCCGCTGTACGAGAATATGAGAGAAAACTATCAGCAGGCGTGTGCCAAATGAAAGAACAACGAGCCCAGATGTCACCTCTATGGATTTTTTTTGTGGGGTTGCATGAAAAGTTTGGTCTACGCTAAGTTAACAGACTCCCTAGAACAGTTACAACAAGCCACTGAAAATGCCTCGAATCTAATCAAAGAGACAAATGTGATCGCATACACGAAAACATTATCTGCGCTTAGAACAGTGCATTTGATTGTCAATGGTCAAACATTCGAACATTTTCTTTGACTTTTCGTTACCTTCAAGTTTTCTGGTGCGCTGTTCTACAAAAATAATTTTAGTTTTTGCTATTTTTGTTGTGTAATTAAATCCAAAAGTCACTTCTAACCCCGCCAATTTCGCTGTCAGTCCCAAGTCTCATAAAGGGGAAGGGGAGGTGATATGGTTGCACCCCGTTGTATCAGATTAGTTAAAGTCAGGCGCATTTGTACAAAAAAAATAACGTAATGTGTTTTGTCATATTTTTTTAATTCTTAATTTTTTAAACTCCTTTCGGTGGGGACAACTTACTTATAAATTTTCCGCATGTTGTCGTAAATCACACAGTAGAGAGCACTTTTGACTTCGCCGTATAAGAGCAGCAGAAAAAAGGAAATACATCTCCGAACAATTAAATGGAGACAATCCGGGCTAAAAGTAGACTATTTACCACAACTACAGAAGATTAGTCAGCCGCACTGAACTATACATAATAAATGGAAGACCAATACAGATATATGCGCGTGAACAAAATGCTTCAATCATGCGAATGAAGGTCCCGGGGTTCTGCGTCGCCGCAGTAGAAATCTAGTATTAAAAGTATGTTGGTGATTGAGTCAGAATGCTTCTTGCGGAAGGTATGCGCCGACGCGATTTTTCTTTGATTTGTCTCCCGTAGCGGGAGGTCTTGGATTAGTACAGAATTTCAGAGCCGGTGTCCAGCTTTTTTAGCGGTTGTTTTATGTAGTACTTTGTAACATAAACAATTCGTGATAAGATAAAGAATAAAGCAATATGGTCCGATCTTGTTCCTGTTTGTTACCTATATTTTTAGTAAGTACCTTGATCTTGTCCATTCTGTAAAATATACTATATCCTCTAAATATCGGCGACAACTCCGAGTTTTGGGATCTTTTCTCTTACCGTGGGTAATTTTGCCTGAAAAATTTTCGTTAGGCTATATTTGCCGAGATATCTACTAAACTCTACATGATAAATATATAGAATTCATTGGATATTCAGGATACAAAATTATCTAACCTCACCTTTTTCCGTAATTGTTTAGCGAATTTTTTAAAGTTTATTACTATTTGTGAATTTACCTAAATAATGTTAAACAATCCAAATTATGTGCGTTACTGATATGGACTTGATCTATTTAAAAATATGTTACATTACCGTAAGTATATTAAAAATTAAATTTCTAGTTCACCCTACTTATTTTCTACGATACACAACTTACCACCTCCCACCCCTTCAATGGAGTCATCTCAATCAGATGTCACTACAATGCACACGTGTACTAATTTTCAAGTGAATATCTCAATTTGATGTTATCAATCCCATTAATAATGAAGCGGAGGTGGTGGAGTTTGAAAAATATTAGAAAGAAATCTGAGGCCTTGGTTTCTAGTATATACACAGAATCCCAAATTTCTGTACTCTTATCAGCTTGATTTACTTATTTTCGCCTAGTCACTCCTATTAACCCCAACCCTTCTACGGAATGATCCCAAAATATAATCTAGTTTCAGATGTCGTTATAATACATACGTCTAGCAAATTACAAGTGAATATCGCAATTTTATTTTATCACACCCTTTAATAATGTAGTAAGGGTAGTGGAAGGGTTGAAAAATATTATTATAAAATCTGAGACCTTGGCTTTTAGTACATACACCGAATTTCATGTTTCTGTAGTCTTACCAGCTCGCTTTACTTATTTTCCCCATTTACCCCTATTTAGCCCCACACTCCTTCAACACAATCATGTCAAAACATAATCTAGTTTCAGATATAGCTATAATACATAAATGTCCCAAATTTCAAGTGAAAATTTAAATTTAATTTTATCAACTCTTAATAAGGGAGTGGGGGTGGTGGGGAGATGGAAAATACCAATAAAAAAACCTGAGACCCTCGCTTCTAGTATATACACCAAATCCCAAATTTCTTTACTATTACCAGCTTGCTTTACTTATTTTCCCCTATATACCCCTATTTAACCCCCAACCCTTCAACGGAATCATCTCAAAATATAATCTATTTCAAGATGTCGTTATAATACATACGCGTACTAAATTTCATGTGAATATCTCAATTTTATTTTATCAACCCCTTGAATAATGGAGTAAGGGTGTGGGGTGATGAAATATATTATTAAAAAATCTGAGGCCTTGGCTTCTAGTACATATACCACATTTCAAGTTTCTGTACTCATACCAGATTGTTTTACTTATTTCCCCCTATTTACCCCTAAATAACCCCAAACCCTTCAACGGAATCATCTCAAAGTATAATCTAGTTCCAGATGTCGTTATAATTCATACGTGTACCAAATTTCAAATCAATATCTCAATTTTATTTTATCGACCCTTTTAATAATGAAGTAGGGGTGGTGGGGGTTGAAAAATATTATAAATAATCTGACACCTTGGCTTCTAGTACATACACCGAATTTCAAGTTTCTGTAGTCTTACCAGCTTGCTTTACTTATTTTCCCCTATTTAACCCCCAACCCTCCAACGGAATCATCTCAAAATATAATCTAGTTCCAGATGTCGTTATAATACATATGCGTACTAAATTTCATGTGAATATCCCAATTTTATTTTATCAACCCCTTGAGTAATGGAGGAGGGGTGGTGGGGGGTTGAAAAATATTATAAACAATCTGAGACCTTGGCTTCTAGTACATACACCGAATTTCAAGTTTCTATAGTCTTACCAGCTTGCTTTACTTATTTTCCCCTATTTACCCCTATTTAACCCCCAACCCTTCAACGGAATCATCTCAAAATATAATCTAGTTCCAGATGTCGTTATAATACATACGTGTACGAAATTTCAAATGAATATCTCAATTTTATTTTATCAACCCTTTTCATATTGGAGTAGGGGTGGTGGGGTTGAAAAATATTACAAAAAATTCTGACGCTTTGGCTTCTAGTACATACACCAAATTTCAAGTTTCTGTAGTCTTACCAGCTTGCTTTACTTATTTTAACCTATTTACCCCTATTTAACCCCCAACCTTTCAACGGAATCATCTCAAATTATAATCTAATTCCAGTTATCGTTATAATACGTACGTGTACCAAATTTCAAATGAATATCTCAATTTTATTTTATCAACCCTTTTCATATTGGAGTAGGGGTGGTGGGGGTTGAAAAATATTATAAAAAAATCTGACGCACTGGCTTCTAGTACATACACCGAATTTCAAGTTTCTGTACTCTTACCAACTTGTTTTACTTATATTCCCCTATTTACCCCAAATTAACCCCCAACCCTTCAACGGAATCATCTCAAAATATAATCTAATTTCAGACGTCGCTATAATACATACGTGTACGAAATTTCAAATGAAAATCTCAACTTTATTTTATCAACCCAATTAATGGGGAAGGGGTGGTGGGGGGTTGAAAAATATTATAAAAAAATCTGAGGCCTTAACTTCTAGTACATACACTGAATATCAAGTTTCTGTACTCTTACAAGCTTGCTTTACTTATTTTCCCCTATTTAACCCTATTTAACCCCCAAACCTTCACCGGATATCCTCAAAAAACAATCCAGTTCCAGATCTCGTTATAATATATACGTGTACAAAATTTCAAGTCAATATCTTAAACCGTTCCGGAGAAAACGTACGGACAAAAAAAGTTACAGACAGACAGACCGACAGACCGACAGACAGAAAAAATTTTTTTCTCTCAAATTTAAAATCTCGACGTTTCATGACATTCTAAACCTATTTCACGAATAAAAATTTTTGAAAATTTTTTTGCGATTACTATACTTCCAATCCACTACGTGGATGTGGAAGTAAAATACTAACCTACTTCGTACAAAAGTGTCGCTTCCCTCAAATTAATTTATTTATCAACCTGGTGAGTCAACACGGCTTAGTTAAAGGAATTAAAAATATATTTTCTACAAGGGAAGTAGCCGCAGATTTACCACAAAATGAGCAAAAAATGGTGTACTAGTTTTCTATGTGGAAAACTCCCTGCAAAATTTTAGAGTGGTCTGCAATCATTTAGTATATTTTTTTGCACTAAAACTTGTAATGATACGTTAATGAACTATGGAATTTAGCTACCCTTATGCTTTAATTGTATACGCGTATTTTTCATGTCTTTTTCAAGTAATCAGAAGTTGTTTATGTATGGTCAGTTTCTTTTCGGCTTCCGTTTGGATTTTTACGTTTTGAAAATTGTATTCGTAGATCGATACCGGTCAATATTCCAGCGTGTACATCGCATAAATACTGCAATATGATTTTAACTTATAGTCCAGTGAATGAAAATCTTACAGCCGCTGTACGAGAATATGAGAGAAAACTATCAGCAGACGTGTGCCAAATGAAAGAACAAGGAGCCCAGATGTCACCTCTATGGATTTTTTTTGTGGGGTTGCATGAAAAGTTTGGTCTACGCTAAGTTAACAGACTCCCTAGAACAGTTACAACAAGCCACTGAAAATGCCTCGAATCTAATCAAAGAGACAAATGTGATCGCATACACGAAAACATTATCTGCGCTTAGAACAGTGCATTTGATTGTCAATGGTCAAACATTCGAACATTTTCTTTGACTTTTCGTTACCTTCAAGTTTTCTGGTGCGCTGTTCTACAAAAATAATTTTAGTTTTTGCTATTTTTGTTGTGTAATTAAATCCAAAAGTCACTTCTAACCCCGCCAATTTCGCTGTCAGTCCCAAGTCTCATAAAGGGGAAGGGGAGGTGATATGGTTGCACCCCGTTGTATCAGATTAGTTAAAGTCAGGCGCATTTGTACAAAAAAAATAACGTAATGTGTTTTGTCATATTTTTTTAATTCTTAATTTTTTAAACTCCTTTCGGTGGGGACAACTTACTTATAAATTTTCCGCATGTTGTCGTAAATCACACAGTAGAGAGCACTTTTGACTTCGCCGTATAAGAGCAGCAGAAAAAAGGAAATACATCTCCGAACAATTAAATGGAGACAATCCGGGCTAAAAGTAGACTATTTACCACAACTACAGAAGATTAGTCAGCCGCACTGAACTATACATAATAAATGGAAGACCAATACAGATATATGCGCGTGAACAAAATGCTTCAATCATGCGAATGAAGGTCCCGGGGTTCTGCGTCGCCGCAGTAGAAATCTAGTATTAAAAGTATGTTGGTGATTGAGTCAGAATGCTTCTTGCGGAAGGTATGCGCCGACGCGATTTTTCTTTGATTTGTCTCCCGTAGCGGGAGGTCTTGGATTAGTACAGAATTTCAGAGCCGGTGTCCAGCTTTTTTAGCGGTTGTCTTATGTAGTACTTTGTAACATAAACAATTCGTGATAAAGCAATATGGTCCGATCTTGTTCCTGTTTGTTACCTATATTTTTAGTAAGTACCTTGATCTTGTCCATTCTGTAAAATATACTATATCCTCTAAATATCGGCGACAACTCCGAGTTTTGGGATCTTTTCTCTTACCGTGGGTAATTTTGCCTGAAAAATTTTCGTTAGGCTATATTTGCCGAGATATCTACTAAACTCTACATGATAAATATATAGAATTCATTGGATATTCAGGATACAAAATTATCTAACCTCACCTTTTTCCGTAATTGTTTAGCGAATTTTTTAAAGTTTATTACTATTTGTGAATTTACCTAAATAATGTTAAACAATCCAAATTATGTGCGTTACTGATATGGACTTGATCTATTTAAAAATATGTTACATTACCGTAAGTACTTTTTATAAATATATAACTTTGTCAAATAAGTAAGCGTGAACTGTAAACTGTGAGACTAGGCAAATTTGAAAATCTTGGCACTATGTGACCATTGAAATGTATTATACTTAAAATAATAGAATGGGGTAGCAAAACATCTCAGTTATTTTGACTTTTTATGGAATGTAAAACTTGCACTAGCACCAATATGTAAGTCAGTCTGTAATAACAACAGTGCAAAGTACCTATGTTATTAGCTAATTTCAATCTGCACAAAGAAAATATGTATACTTATGTCAGTTGTGCAAACAGCTATACAGTAAGCATTTTCCAGACTTACAACAAGAAAGGGGGACACATCCACTATCACTATGTGAAGTAAAGACCATGCTTGATTTACTGTTCACTTGTACATTGAATATATATAATATACTTTATCTTGCGTACACTGTGTGCCACAAACAATAAACCAATAGAAAGTAATTCGTATTGATATGAGAAAACTGAATAATCAGTTCAAAATCGGTAACTGCAGTGGAAAAATATGCCGGAGTACTTTGTACCCTTATATTAAGAAAAACATAACTAAACGGACATTTTTGCATGCAAAATTGTGATCAGGCAGGCAAACTTACCATGTAAATAAGAATAATAATGTACCTATTGCTTAAAAAATCTTTCAAATTATTTTCAGGTTGACTTCGAAAAGATATTTTACCTTGGCTAAAGGCTATTGGCAGAAATCCTCAAATCGAAAAGCTGAGCCATAGCAATGTGATTTGCAGCGAACATTTTGCTGATACAGATTTTTTGTATGAGGGGGACATGAAACGTCTGAAAGCTGATGCAGTTCCAACCCTGAAATTAGGCCCTCGAAAACCTTTATCTTCTATAGTCCACCCAGTGCCATGGTAGATATAATAATTTCGTATCTTCATGATTTCTGGAATAATTCTATAATTTGGTTTTAGTATTGATGTAGATATCCGTAGTACTTCATCTGGCATTTCAGCGTATGGTCAAATGGCATCTCAGTGTATATAGAATATTTTACAGAAAAGGTATCATTTTAAATTTAAACTTACCTGAGAATATTAAAAGCAGTACCACTTTAAATATACATTCAAGAGTAAGCTTAAAAAGTATTTATTGGATGAGTAGACATTATTCGTATTGTCCGTTGAAAGTGTCCAGCCTGAATTTTATGTTTAATTTTAAGTACATGTTTTTAAAGTCATGTAATACCGATTGTTATATGTTCTCTGACTGCTTTATTTATTTAAGTGAAATTTTATAGTGTGACAATGTGACTATGTATTACTGGTAATTGCTGTACTTGTTTGCTATATACAATTCTTTGTTTTTATATATGTATCTTCTTTCTGTGTCTATTTATTATTTATGTGTATATTATTAGTCTTTGGCTAAATAAAGGATTTATATATTTTTTTCAAATGTTAATGATTAATAAACAGTAGTTCGATGATTCTGGACAGAGTAATACACTATATAATATTACTTATTTTGGTTTGTATATTTTTTGTTTTTTGCTACATTTTATTGCGTTACCTAATTTAAGTTACTTGTATCAAAGGCAAAGACACAAACGTGTGAATCTAAAATACATGATTTTTCAATAAAGTATTTAATGTAAGTTGTTACTGTATATTTCTTTATCCTCCAATAATAAATACCTTCTACTTTGTAACTGATCTTAGTGATCTTGCAATACTAATATTAGTCTACCTATGTTAAATTCACTCTAGTATTTACAACTTGACCAAAAAGGTATTTTTCAGGTTTCACTTTTAGCTTTTATTCATATTCAAATTATATCTCGATCTCTGAGGTAGAAAATATGACACCCTTTTTTGGTGGATTCTGTATTCAATTCTCAATATGATCGTACATTATCAAGAACGTTTACTAGAAAAAAATTGAAAATTCAATAATTATGTTTTGAGCATGACAACTTTTATGTTTTTTAATAAAAATTAAGACAAAGGTTAACTGTATAAGAAATGTCAATCTATACACGCATATTTTTGGTGATTTCTGAAAAAAAAAGCCGAATTAAAAATACTTGCAATAAAAATAAAGCCTGCCCTGGCCTTCTACACAATGCGATTGCGCTCCTCCCCGGGGTCGCCACACTTGCGCGAGATTCAATTTGAAGTACAGATAGGTATGGACATTGGCATTCCATTTATATGTAGAGTTCAGTGGTCAGCCGTAGTGACCGTAGAGAAAGGCTACTCACAGCTGGAGTTGTCTTATCACCGTTTTATGGTTAACTTTATTATTTTGGAAGATACTGGAAAATAACTGGCAGAATACTTTCTACATCAAAAAATATTACTCTTTAATTTTTGTAATTTATTAAGGATCCACTATTAAATTAAAAAATAAATTGACAAAACTTGATATTATTATAATTGTAGCTACTATTGTATTATGATTATGAACGACCTTAAATAACTGGCAATAGGAACTGAGGTGACTATACATACACTCTAACTAGTAGTATAGCTATAGGCATTCGGGACCAAAATCCCATGTTATTTCTTATGGAGGTTCATTTTGCACATTTTTGTATGATTTCCCCCCCACCACTTTTTAGGCTCCGCCTTCGGGGAAGGTCCTACTGGTCGAGGATATATATATGTACAGGTCTGAACAGCTTTTAAAACAGGTCTGTATACAGGTCTGTACGATTTTAAACAGGATCTGTATGCTTTAAAACAGAGTTTGTACAGCTTTTAAAACAGGCTCTGTACATACCTGTACATATATATCTCCTCGATCAGTAGGACCTGCCCCAAATGCGGAGCCTAAAAGTGGTGGGGGGTAAATCATACAAAAATGTGCAAAATGAACCTCCATAAGAAATAACATGGGATTTTGGTCCCGAATGCCTATAGCTATACTACTCTAACTAATTGCTAATAAACATTATACAAAGTAACCACATGCATTGAGGCATAAAGATTATTATTTATAAATTCAATTAAAGATTGTGTTGTGTGAGCAAGGTGAATGTGAAAAATTATTTGTATAATTTTTTAATGATTAACTATTTTTTATATTGGTCTTTTAACTCAATTTATATTTCAGTATCTCGAAGCGTTAAATTTACTGCAGCGTTGAAACAACAATTTACTAGAAGCATCTCTCAAATAACAAAAAATTAAGAAGGCATAATGTGTTTACTTATAAGTTCTATATTATTTAATACTGATAGAACTTAATAAATCACAAGACTTTACGTGCCCACATTCCTCTATAATTTGAATAAAACAGACTCACGCAAAGAATCCGAATTCTATGTCGAAGAAGTAAGTCTTATATCCAAGACGAGTATAAAACACTGGAGTCTATTTGACGAAGTCGAAATAAAATATTGCAGTGAGGTATTAACCAACTTTCAGACCTAAGTAATAA
Source organism: Stenurella melanura (assembly GCA_963583905.1). NCBI lineage: Eukaryota > Metazoa > Arthropoda > Insecta > Coleoptera > Cerambycidae > Stenurella > Stenurella melanura. The sequence continues at coordinate 92,889,039 of OY757314.1, forward strand.
TACTATAATAAGAAATCCATGTCGAATTAAACCATAATTAGTGGTTAATGACCAGAATTAGCAGAAGGCAATGCTGAGCACAAAATAAATAAACAATCTAAATTCTAAACATAGGTATTAAATTATATAGTTATACAAATATATTAATAGTTTACCCGCAATTTTTTAATTATTGTGGCCTATCTTGAGCATTATAAAGTGTATTTCTTTTAATGCCTTCTTGAACCAGGCTATAGACATGCTTTTTACAACCGTAAATATTTCACTGTACTTCTATTTTATATGAAAGAAATGTCTGAAATGTCACTGTTCTGTGCCGTGGAATAGCAGTCATATGTTTTTGTCTAACTTTCCACTTATGAACGTCAGCTCTAAAGTAATAGGTATAGTTTACCTCTATTAGCCATATTCAACCATCGAAGATTAAACAAGGTGTGACTGATTCTGTCATATTTCCTTATAAAGAAATTTAAAAAAAGAAAATAACTAAGAGACAACTATTTTGGATCATTTGTATTCGTTGGGCATCTCTGACTGTTAGAAATGGACCATATACATATTCACAGTAATTATAATTTGATAACAAAAGAGAATCGCAATAATCAACACTTTACTCAACAGGGGAGTGCCACACTACTTAATAAACAGGATAATAAAAGTATGCCTACACGAAAACACTGCAATACAATGGTTTGGACAGACGACGGAATCAAAAATGAAGAATATAAAAGTCAAACAAGGATGTCCATTATCCCCCCGACTATTCACCACAGTCCTGGATCAAGTAATAGAAAGCACAATAATGAAGAATCGGAATTTCAGTGGAAACTATGGAATGATAAAGCCCCCATCGTGCTTGCATACGTCGACGATATACTCATCATCACCGAGGAAGAACAAGACATCGTTAAAATTCTAAGAAACATGACACCACATCTGGATTCCTCTGGAATGAAAATAAACTTCAAGAAGAGCCTAATAATGGTCCGAGACCCATTGACAAAAACAAGTCCAACAAGTGGGGAAGAATACAAAATAGGAGACTACGTCCTGAGAACCACGAATATAATGAAATACCTAGGAATGTACCTAATCAATCAACTAAAAGGAGGGAAGCAATAAGGGAAGGAATCAAAACACTCTACAGAGTCACAAGAGCTCTACTACTCTTCATTGAGGACAATAAACCACCATGGAGCCTAACCAAAAAGATATACACGACCATCATAATGCCTACGATGACATATTGTCAAAAACGCAGCAACGACAAAGGCCAACAAAAGAGGCCTGAGAAGAGCTGAAAGGGACATTACCCTACTACTAGCAAAAACATGAAAACCACAAAACAACAGAAAACATCAACATTACTAGAGGGAAGAACAATAATCAAAAGAATAGAATCATACGCAATGAAATACTGGGGACACGTCCAAAGGCGAGACACGACACACCTTCTGAAGAAAGCGCTAAGACTGAACAGCAACAAGCTGAAAGTAGGGAGGCCATGCTACACATGGATAACAACAGTCGAGAGGATTATGAATAAGCTAGGGAAGGACTATACACACTGGGAAAGAACGGCACAACAGAAGACGGAATACAATAAAGAAACATCAGGGATATATACACACTGCCAGACTCAGAAACAGAAGAAACAGAAAACGCAGAAGAAGAGCAGGAGAGAAGATAGGCACAGACAGAAACTAAAGAGAAGCATCTCACAAAAACCTGAAAGTTTAAAGAAGCATGAAAACCTAAAAGAAGCATCTCACAAATACCTACACTTCCCATCCGATGAAGACAGAAGAAAAACAAGAAGAAACAAACACCTACACGCTCCATCCTATATTCCTACCCCATGCGTCATGCGGCTCTCGCTGCTGATAACAAGCATCTCCAATGTCCAATCTAGCGTATGCAGCCGGTCCGGCGGTATATAAAAGCATTGGGGATTTCTTACGGCACACGGTGGGATGGTCCGGTCCGTTGGTCGGTCGGGTGGAGCCGCCGTCATCGCATTAATATATAATTGACGGTTGGGCGACTGCATTTGGCCGTTCGGCGGGTGGTCGGGCTGCGTGGTGGAACAAATCTCCATGCCCCGAAATCGGTAGCAATGCCCACCTTACGCTGGTAAATCAATCAATCAATCAATCAAAAGAGAATCGCAAGAAGTTGATTTTAATTTAAGTTGGTCAACGGACAAGTTGCCATTCTTGCCTTCTGTATTCTTCGTTGAATCATATTCGCAGTTGCCGATCTAGTCCACAAGGGCTCTAAGGTATACCATATTGTTTACTACTTCAAAGTCACCTAACTCTAATGTGTCTGGATGATTTTCATCTCTTCCGTCTAGAAACTTAATTTTCGCTATGTTCTACTTTACACTTAAACCGTAATCAGAGCCTATTGTCCAGCAGGTGTTTGAACTCTTCTCGTTTGCTGCAACTAAAGCAGTATAATCTGCAAATTTCAAGTAAAAAAATCTTAATTTCACTTACAGCTACGCCTCCGTACCAGTCTTACAGCACATGTTGAATTATGTATTCACTACGCATGTTAAATAGATTTGGTGACGAAATACAACTCTGGCTCTCGTCATTGCAAACTTTGTATTTATCGAAACTTTGTCTTTCGACTTTCACCAAAGCAGGGTTTTCTTCAGTCAGCGAACAATAAAGACGAGGTGTGTGTATATGTTCCACTCTCTGATAATACAACCCACAATTTCCCTAGTCCACATTGTCAAAATTCTTATTAGATTCTGTGAAACAAAGGGCATAAGAACACCATATTATATTTTGCCTTTTTATCGATTCCGACGGTATTGATTTTTATTTGAGGAAAATGTAAATACACAAATTCTTTACTAATGTTTACAATTATTGTTTTACTATAGATGGCATAACAATGGAATTATAAGGGAACCTTTATAACTTCCCTGCCCTAACGTGCTAAAGATATATATTGGATTAGGGTAGGTAAGTTGTAAGGGACACCGTATAACAGAACCTTTCCTTACCTGCTGGTCAGTTCACTAAGTTGATATTACGAATTTACCTTAAGTTTTAGTAAGTTTTCACCATTATTGATCTGTAATAACTAATTTCTGTGAAATAACTTCTTATATATATGCAAGTGGTAATAATATTATATTTCCATATGATAATGTTATTAAACTCATGTAGTGTAATTTAAAGTAACTTTGACATTTGTGGGGCACAGCCAATAAAGAAGAAATATTAAGGTTAGTTTTTTATCAAAACTTCTATTTCTATTTTTCTGAGTGCGTATTGTTTTTGGTTGACAACGGTTTTTAAATGCAAATCAGTATTCATTGTCATATTCATTGTATTACTATCATTATTACTATTATTATTACTATCATTTGAATATAATATAATAGTTTATTAGTATCAAATGTAGACAAAAGTATACTCACCACCATAACACTAAAACAAGCTAACCATAATCTCTTTGCCGATTTATTAGACTTATATAATTGTTGCACATTCTATAAGACTACTTTTCGCAGTTTTTTTTGTAAATGATATTAGTTTCAAACATTTTTTGTTTAATTACAAACCAAACATTTTTTTTCATTTCAAAAATGAATATAGACGAACGGACGGACAGACAGGCAGACAGACAGATAGACAGACAGACGGACGGACGGACGGACGGACAGACGGACGGACAGAGAGACGGACATTTTGAAAGTTCATCAGAATTCGATCACAAACGCAGTGATAGGTATGAAAATTTATTCTCTACGAGCATTATTACCGGTTTTAGAAATGTGCCGATAGATAGATAGAATGCAATATATTTTTCGTTTTATATTTGCGAAGACTATAATAAGAGAGCATTAGGTTTTGCCAATAAAAAATTACATGAATATAAAATAATAATTTTAAAACTTACAATAATCAGAATTAATAACACAGCCCCACATAAGAAAAAGAATTTCTGTACCAAAGACATGAGTACATAGGTTTTGTGTATTTTTTTATGCTTAAGCTAAATTCGCAGCCCAAAAACAGAATCACGAGGTAAACTTTTAGTGAAAGTCAAAGACATCCCTTAAAATGGAGTGAAATAGTAACGACAAGGTAAAGCATTAGGTATAGTGAAATGCATCAATTAGGAAATATTTCGAGAAAACGTTTTAAAATAAAATTTTGAGCATCAGAAAAGAATATATGCAAATTAAATCCACACCCACCCCCACGAGGGGGCTAATAAAGAGTACTGTACCAGAGACCTGAATACATAGATTTTGGATATCGAATCCAAATCCGTAGCCCAAAGTTTGTAAATACTTTGAGAAAACCTTTTAAAAAATTCAAAAGTTTTCAAAAACTTTTTTCCCTTTTTAGAAAAATGATTTCACTTTCAACTGAACCGAAGGTGATACTTAAAATTTACAAGCATTTTTTTACTTCTTTTAATAGCCAATGAAGAAAATAGGAACATGTTTGAAATTAGTTTTCGGACGTTATTTTTTTCTTTGAAGCGCAATTGTTTACTTATTAGGAGTATCGGATTTCTTGGAAAGAAACTGTGGTAGAGTAGCATATGAACTATATAAAATTTTACCCAAAAACTACCGAAATACTTGATGGTAACAAATTAACTAGGACACCCTGTGCCTAGAGAGGTTCTTAACACAGATTCACATGCATTATTAACCACTGATGCCTTAGAAAAAAACAAATAGTGAGAAAATTATATAAGGAAAAGAAAGTTCTCAAGTAATAAAACTTTAATTTTCTTAGAATGTATAATATAACGCTTTTCACAAGGAAGCTTCGGTGAACAATTTACTTAATGACCAAAATGTCATTTCAGAACCGCAATTAATCTTTCATCACGAAACAACCAGGAAATTGAAATACATTTCTGTGTTCAGTATTAATATTGGGATGTTATTGACCTTATAAAATTACAACAACGGACCTGGATCAAAGTTATAGGAATAACATTCTAAGTAAATAACATTAACTTAAACGAAGAATCGGAATATGTGGTCACAATGGTCGTTTAACATTAATAGCGAATCTGTTCGTTCCTTAAGGATTAAAATTATAAACATTTAATAGATTCTTTGATTCTGATTCAATGTATTAAAATAAAATCGCCGTTTTCCGAATCGAGGTAAATTTCATGTTATATATAAATTATTATTAAAGAGTCGTGCTCTAGTGAGAGCCTGTTAGATTCTCAAGATTTTATCCAAATAACTATGTTCCAGAAATTTTCATAGGACCGTCCCTTTGGAGAAAGAACATAAAGGATATTTCGCGACAATATCAGGAAACTGTTTCCAATCCTGTTATTTTAACTTAGACCATTAATGAGTTAAAATAATGTCCGCAATTTTGCCCGTGTGGTAGAAATCAGTTTTCCATTTATTTTATTTTAACTTTTCCGTATTCTTACGAATTAAAATTAAATATGTTGCTTTCAAATAATTTTTAGGAATTTGTTATAGTCCGGGAATTGAGTATAAAATCTAGGCATACCGTAAATACGTTGGTTTTGGAAATATTTTAAATACATTGATTTTGGGAATATTTTAATACTTAGAAAATTTTACGTGTTAACTCTTACAAGAAATCACGTGGCTGGTGGTTTCGACGCGCATCCAGCTGAGCGCCGATCCCCTCTCAGAACCGAATTTATTTCACAGTCAGCTCCTGTCAGACTGGAGTTCAGAGAGCATTACCGAACCGACCATCGACCGATTCAGCCTTGTGCACAACAACCAGTAGATAGTAAACAGCTTTAAATAATTTAAGGCTGGGCAAACTTATAGTAATCGTATTTAGAATAATTTTAATTTTTCATGGTTACACCGAAATAAGAATATAATGATTTTAACAGATATCAATGATAAACAAAAGAACTTGTCTGATTCGAATTCATTTTATTTCTTGCTTTCTTGTCGTTTACCGTTTTTTTAAATTTTCTGTTTATACAAATATCATCCGTATGTATTCTTTGGATTTTATCCAATGCGTACATGTACTAAGAACCGTTGTATTTAATTACTTAATATATACACTTGCACGTTTATTACCGTAAATATTTGCTTACAATTGCTTGATATTTGCACACTGCCTGCTTTACTGTCTATTGGCTTCCTACTTACTGTTTTGTCGCTTTGCCGCTTTAATACCTCCACTGCTACCGCTCTGTGAACTGCCTGCTTATTACTGCTAGTCTCCGAAATAAAAATTGTAATAGTAGTTTAACATCTTTGCATCGCCTGGTTACCTATTTTCGTAGTTTTCGTAGCATTTCATGTAAAATGAAATAAAATGACATATTTTAAGTTTTGATATATTTTTATATTGAACTCGATCGGAGTATATTTCGTACCTGAACATTTATTTTTATTCAATTGTTATTGTTATTGAATTTTATTAAACTTAATAAACTTTGTTATTTACCGATTTGTGCCTTTTACTGTTGAATGTGAGTGAAAGTCTAATTTGCCGTCCAGGACCCCTAGACATAATCGTTTCTCCACTGTAGCTATCCCAGCCCTACTGCAACAGGCTGCGTAGCGAGGCTAATGTGGGACCTTTACCCCACGTAAAAATTGCAAAGGTGGCGCTCGAGATAACCGAAATACAGCTCAGCATCAAAGTGATGCTTCCGCTTGTCTATGAGCTAGGCCACCGGAAGAAAGCACATCACAAAAAATATACAACAGTTTAAAAAATGGCGCTCGAACATTTATCAGTCGAGATAGAATGTTTAAATCTCAAATAGGTCAGAAACAATCAGTACGATGTTAAAAATATATATAATAGCAATTAAAGGGCTTGAAATAATCTATGATATGATTTTCTTCTAACCGTACAGCTTGAAAAATAACGATGTTATGTGCAAAACAATGAGTCGTTTGTATTTTTTTTTAGTACAAGATTTAGGACTTTCCTGTTATCATTGGCTATAGAATACAAATTCAAAAAATCTGTACCAGTTTTTATTATTATATATAGTATTACCAACATGCTCTAATTTTGATAGCTTCAATTTATCAAAAGTTTTGAAGAAATATGAGATTCAAATATATTTCTTTGCCAGTAAAAATTCAAGAACCACATTTGTACTGTCATATTTCCAAAACTATTATTTCTACAAATATTTTCAAAGACAAATTAATATATCGCTTCTTAAGCTTTATTTTTTTATGTTATCATATTTTTCTTTAATGCAATTGTTTTCGAGTTATTTACAACAAAACGATTTTTTTAAAGCGAAATTGTAAAATTTTTCTTAATTTAAAATAGTTATATTTTTAAAATCGACTTCTATAAAAATGACAAAAAATTAGAGCCTCTTAGTAATGCTATAAATTAATAAAAACCAAAAGCACTGATTGTTATGCACATAACATTGTTATCTTTCAAGCGTACGAATAGAAAAAAAATCCTATGAAAGAGTACGTCAAGCCCTTTAATTTCTATTATATAATATGTATTTTTAACGTCATACTGGTTGTTTCTGACATTTAAAATTTAAACATTCTCGACTGATAAATGTTCGAGCGCCATTTTTAAACTACTGTACTTTTAAAACTATTTTTCTAACTCACCATCGAAATGTCGTACTTTTCAATTGTCGTTTTAGTGTGAAAAACGTCACTTTAACACACCAGTCGATCAGTGCGAAAACAACTGTCACTTTTCACACTCAGTGCGAAAAGAACTGTCACTTTTCGCAGTGGAATAAAGAGAAATTTATAACATAAAAAAATCAAATCAAAATTTATTATAATTTTGTAAAAGTTTATTGCAATTTTACATTAAGAACATTAACATTAAGAATTTATTTGTTATATACATATTTAGGACGCATTTCGTGCAATTGTTGAACGTTATCCCCGACGACAGCTGATGAAACGAAATTGTGCTTTCCATCAGAATTGCTTCTCCAACTTCCTCTGGTGGCTATATTATCTCGAACTTGGAGACAACTTATCCTCCGTTTATTTTCCGCAGAGTTTTCTATGTATCCTTCTGCAACGTTGGACGATTTCCAAGCTCCGTAATGCTTGAGCGTTAAAATATTGGCTCCAGAATCTGCCAAGAGTGATGCAGAAGATCTTCTGAAACAGTGTCCTGTATATCCTGAAGTATCAGATAATCCTAGAAATAAAGCTATCTTCTTGGGCATAGCACCAAACGTGTTAATCCCAATGGGTTACTTTGTACATTTACCATTTCTGTAACCAATGAAAAATCGAGCATGGGGAGTTTGTGAAGGACGTAAATGTGCATATTTGCGGATCATTTCAACTAAGTACACTCCTTGAATATTCCCACAAATAATTATGAATTCCCGAGGACATTTTGTCTTAGTACTGGGGATGATAATTTGGTAAAGATCTCCTTGATCTTCGATGTCTTCAACTTGCATGCGGCTTCGCTCTCCTGCATCCCCCTGCGATTCCAATAATTAACGTAACCTTAAAAGAAATCACTTTAAAAATAAACTATATTTATTCTATAAGATTAGACATACCTTCACCATAAAAAAAATTTGATCATCAGCTCTCGTTAATAAATTTTGGATATTATCTTTACTCAATACTTTAGATTTCTTTGGTTTGTAGCCCTCAGACTGACTTTTTTAAAATGATATTAGGTTATTGTATCTACTTATGTCAACATTTTTATTTTTGGATATCATCGTCCTCAACATTGAGTAATGGCTCCAAAGTGACGATGGCTTTTGTATTTTTGATTTTTGCTGGAAATATGCTAACAATACAGTGTCCGGGGGGTGCCTCGTTCTCTTCTCATTGCACCATTTTTCAAAACGTATATACGCCGTATCATGTTGAGATTTGGATTTAGCAAGTAATAGTGTATCAATTGCCATTCTTGCAGACTCCTCTACGTCGGATGCAACACTGTCACTATTCTCGGTATCTAAATCACTCACAGTTGCTTAATAGTAATAATAAAATTATAATAAATAAAGATTGTTTAAACTTTGCGAGGTTTGAACGTCGCTTGTAAACAATAATTAATAAAAACAAGCTTTAATTAGAAACGATAGATAGTACGGTAATTTTTTAGATGGTGTGATTTCGAATTCAAAATATCGTACTGTGACATTTGATAGAATTGATTATTCAAAGAAACGTCGAGATGAAAATTCAAAATATCTTGACATTTTGAACGTGAAAATATTTAACATTTTTCAATAACTTTCTTTTAATATTTGTACGTTCGTTCGTAGAGAAAAAATCTTGCATGATACTCGTGTGAAAATGCATATTTCACACTTGTATCATAAATAGCCATTATTATCGTACAGCAATAAACAAAATTAAAATACTTGTAATTTCACATTCTTATTTTTTGCACCATACCACTATATCCATAAATATAAGACTTTCGAGTTATTTACGATAAAGGTACCAATTTTTTAAAGGTAAAATCGTAATTTTCAAATCGTTATAATTGGGAAAATTCCTGTCCAGAAGGGGTGGGAACCACCCCCAAGTAAACAGCGGCGATTATTAAAGTGCAAACTTTTTTGAACTCAGTCTTAGAAGCTCAATGCCAAAAGTTTCATGAAAACCCATTCACTATGGACAGGTTCCAGGGTAAAAACAAAATTGCACTCGACCAACAATAATGAAATGCAAGAAATAAAATTAGATTTTCTATGCTTTTTATCGTTTTAAATATTTTAAGATTTAGGAAACACAAAACATTTTAAAGTGTTCTCTCAACATAGGAACAATGTATTATAGTAAATAGTTTTACTCTTTCTTCTTATTATTAATGAATTAAATAATAAATAAACATATCGTGACTTAAGTGTAGGTTAGTTATGAACTATTGATTGTATGAATATTTTTACTATCTTATTGATTATTATTATTTTTATGAATGAAATAACGTTTAAGATATGCATTAGGTATAGGATACCACTGGTTTATTGATAATTATACGAATACTACTACTTTTCTGTTATTTGCTGTTATTGAACTTGAATCTAAGTAAATACTATGATATTATTATTGCACTATGTTAGTTATAATGCGATTATTTATGATATATATAGACAATTAAGGCTCTACTGGACTCTACACCTGGAGGAGACCATGCAGCTCATTCGAGACAGAAGAAGGTTTAAAAAACTGGTGCAGAGGACAAGACTCCCCGAACACCGCAGAGAGTATAATCACCTAACTCGAAGAGTTAAAGAAGCCCTGCAAGAACACAGGCAAGCTAGATGGCAACGTCACCTGGAGTCGCTTGATCCTCAGGACAGAAGCATGTGGACCACTCAGAAGGCTCTGCGTGCAAAGAGAAAACCAGTACCGCCCATCCACGGAGAAAACGGAATTGTCTACACTCGCCAGGAAAAAGCCGAAGCTTTCGCAGACAGCTTGGAACTGCAGTGTAGAGAAAACCAGATCGAAGACGAGGACGACGACTGGCTGGACGACGTGTCACGCAGGGTCAGAAGACTGAGACGCATGCAGGATGAAGAAATAATCCCCCCAACCTCCCCTGAGGAAGTCAGGGAAGTCCTGAGAAGCCTAAAATCCCGCAAGGCGCCGGGATGCGACGGAATAGGCAACATAGTAATCAAGAAACTACCCCGAAAAGGAGTAGCAGCGCTAGTGAACATCATCAACGCCATCCTGAGACTACGTTATTTCCCCACCAAATGGAAGAAAGCCGACGTCATCATGATTCCCAAGCCAGGTAAAAACCTAACCTTTCCTTCTAGTTACAGGCCCATCAGTCTTCTACCGGCGATGAGCAAAGTGGCAGAGAGGATCATCCTGAAGAGACTGAAAACCCTGACCGACGAGCTCCAAATCATCCCAGATGAGCAGTTCGCATACCGAACCGAACACTCAACCGAGCTCCAAGTTCTTCGTCTAACGGAGCACATCACGGAGGGTTTCAACCAACGCCAAGTCACAGGAGCGATCTTCCTAGACGTAGCCAAGGCCTTCGACAGGGTTTGGCACGATGGTCTTCTGGCAAAAATGCTGTCGATAGGTTATCCTGTTGGCATCGTCAAGCTAGTAAGATCCTACCTTCACCGAAGGCAACTTCGAGTGAAAATTGCCGATGCTCTGTCAAACTACAGGCCAATGGAAGCAGGGGTACCGCAGGGATCGGTACTCTCCCCCCACCTGTTCGCCATCTACACCTCAGACATGCCAAGAACCAATAGGACCTCATTGGCGCTCTACGCAGACGACACAGCCATCATCACAAGATCATGGAGTGCAAGACTTGCCACCCGAAACCTCCAGGAAGCAGCATCCCTTCTGGAAGAGTGGTGCAACAAGTGGAAAATCAAAGTCAACGCGGAGAAGAGCAAAGCCATCCTCTTCAAGAGGGTCAGGAAGCAAACCGCCACAGGACATGTCTCCATGAATGGTGAAAACATCCAATGGCACGACACCGTCAAATACCTTGGCGTTATCATGGACAGAAGCCTGACGTGGAGACAGAACACGGAAGCGATAATACAGAAAGCGAGGACGAGGAGGACCCTACTCTACCCTATGATCGGTAGACAGAGTCAACTCAACCTGAGGAACAAGCTCACGCTCATCAGGACCCTCATAGCACCTGTTCTGACGTACGCCTCCGTTGCCTGGGGATACCAAGCAGCCACCTACCTGAAGAGGATACAAGCCGTGGAAAACGTCGCACTGCGATGCGCCGTGGATGCACCTTGGTTCATCAGAAACGCCGACATCTTCAGAGACCTGGAGTATACTCCAGTATCAGAAGTCATCCAGACCAGAGCGAAGAACCTATACGCCCGTGCAGCAGAGCATGGGAACCCGCTGATCAGACAGGCGACTGATTACGACCCCAACGACGCTCCAAGGCACAAGAGGCCGAAGCTCCAGATCCTGGATAATGGGTAAGCAAACTAACCTTTATCTTTCAGCCTGATCCCAAATCACGCCGCCAGGAGACAATGACAAAACACCCAACCACCCACCCTGGGGGCACCAAGCAAACAACCAGCTAGGTACCCCTACCCTAGCCACATCCAGCTACCCAGCCCAAAACTTCCTTCCGACGACGTCGAAGCACACGATGCCACCGGCACCCTGAGCTACCGACAAGTCAAACACCCACAAACCCTCCCACCCAGAGAGAGTTCGGCAACAGTCGTTCCCTCTCATTACAGACTAGACGCTCCCAGGAGCCCCAATGCCAGCGAAGAAAGAAAACCAAGAAAGAAGAGCGCCAGAAGAAACGACCCAGCTGGCAGGGTCAAACAGCCAAGACCAGGGGGGGTCTGTTGGCGTCCCCAGCAACATCCGCATCTGTGAGGGTAGCTGAGGATGACAACAGACACACCTCAATAAGGTCGGTCCAGGCCACAGCGATGGTTGGGGCAAAGAGCTACTAGCTTGACCCCTAATCACCCAAGATCGCCGTCAAAGCCACCAATGGCTAGAGAGATGTTCAGAGAGGCCTCTTGCCGGGTTAGCTAACGCGCCCGCTACGCCTCCTAACAAGATATCGGCGCGTACACCTGGTCAAATAATTATAGGCATACTTTGAATATAATGAAATAAAGTATGCTTAAGGTGGCCATTTCCTAGAAATAGACATCCGATAGGGAAGTACGTATTATTTTTGCCGAAAACTTTTTTTATTAATACGTGTATTTAAAAAAAACTATAAGAGTACCTAAGTATAACCATAACAATACTATTACTATGTATTTTTACTAACTAATTTCAGTGGTTCGCAAAATAGCTCGATTTAAAACTACGAAAAGGGAAGATTAACATAATTTTTAATTTCAAATCTAGCTATTTTGGAAACCACTGAAATTATTGAGTGAAAATTCATAGTAATAGTCTTGTTACGGTTCTACTTAGCTAGTCTTATAGTTTCTCTTAATAGATGTACTAAGAGAAAAAAGTTATGGCCAAAAATAATAAATATTTCCCCATCGGATGTCTCTTTCTAGGGAATGCCACCTTAAGTCTTTTCAGAATTAGATAGTATCTAGACCGAACCCATTATTACATATAGGGTGATCCCTGAATATAGGAACAACTTTTAGACTTTAGTGATAATAATTCCAACTTGATTAAGGCTTTCAATCACATTGCAAACCATTCAATTTGTTATTTGCTGGCTTCCAATGATTAGCTGGGATCCAACTTACCTTTCAACTTGCTTTTTGAACCTTAATTACAATTTAGTTACTCTTTATATATCTATCAAATATTGACCTGGCATACGCGTATATAAAGAACCATCAACGAACCCCACACTCTAACATCCCTAGTGGGCAGAAGAAGTCAAACTAAAAAAAAAATCCTTTTTAGATATTTTTATTTTCAAATAGTTCACAATTCATCTTCTAAAATCTAATTGTTCGTAAGTGCCAGGTAAACAACCTTCTATTAGAATTTTCAGTGTAAGTATAAAGACCCTATTAGTACATGATTATTTCATAAGATCAATTGTAATAATGACTTATGGATGAAATTCTGTTTGTTCCTTTAAACTTAAACACTTCACATGAGTTACTATATTAATCGAATGGCAGGAACATTAACAGCAGATTCAACTAAAACGTCGGAAATAATAGGCTTACTAAATCTGAATACATACATATAGGCAATACTTTAGAATTTCTCCTTCCTTTGTAAAATGAATTAATGTTAAAATCGAAATTCCGAGTTAAACCATGGCCAATAATTACGCTTCTTAGTAACCTTGTCGAGTTCTTTTAGCAAATCTGAGTATAAAACAGCCTTTCAATTCCATGAAAGGTTGTTCGAAATCTATTTAGAACGAATATGTAAATTAAATAGTATCATAGTTGGTTGGACCATTTACTAGACTTTGTAATAAAACTTGATTCTCCTCATTATTCACAAGCTCTGGAGATACATTTTTATAATTCATGCAATATTCTAGGTAACTTCCTTTGATGTGTAACACGTCCGACAGCTTGATTAACCCTCTAAAACTGTGTCTAATACGGAATTGTTGAAGATTATTTGCAATTTGGCACCGATTTCTCTCCTTTGTCTGACTTTGAGTTCATGATAATTCATACACCACAAATAGTTTCAATATAAAATGCAATATGTTATTTAAAAAAAAATAACCTACTACGACTTAGTATACCTATACGAAAGGTGGGAGCGGGATTCCAAGGTTCCTCTTGCACAAGAGCCCGCCAGGGCTTTTTTAACAAGACTGGACTACTATCTGAAGGACAAACTAACAATATGATGCAAAAGATGAACTAAGGTAAACGAAGCTATTCCTATAAAACAAATACACACAAATAAATGGAAAGTTAATTATATATATTCACGATGATGAAGACATTCATAATCACAAATTAATGTTTATTGTCCTTTAAAAAATCCAGTAGAATATTAAATGTTTGTCTTTTTTTGTCACGCAATAGAGACATAATTTATGTAGACAGAGGTTGGTTGAGAATATGTGCAATTCTTAAGCAGAGTTTTGTTGTCGCTTGAATGTGATGTTTAGAATCAAAAAATAAATTAATCAAATCTTAAATGTATTTAGGATCACATGTGCATAATAGGCTGTTTCTTAGTCTTACATGGTGTAAGTGAGCAGGGAAGGATTCATAATTCAGTTGTAACCTTGTCATAGATGCGGAGTAAAATCAGGATACGTTATATGTGTTTGTATGGGATATTATATAGAGCATTTTTGGATGTATTATTACATAATGGTTTCTTGTTCTTGTCACGTACAAGTCCCACAAGGTTTCCCATATTTCTGTATTTTGTTTTTATGGACATTATATAAATCTAATATGGAAGAAAAGGTTGGATTACTACCATGTTTCTCTATTAACAGTTTAGCCTGTTTTTCTGTGATATTGTTTCCTTTGACACCTTTCATTTCACGCGATATGATATCATGTTATTTAATATATCGTCAATTAGAATAGGCTTTTTTTGTTTGTTACACTGACTGTTTTTCATCTGGATTCATTAAAGTTAAGTCGCCTTTTGCAGTAATCTGGAAGAGCGTCTAAATTATCTTGTAATAGATAATGGTTTTATAAAATGTCTATTGGGGGAAATAATAGGTCATATGCATCGTAGAAATTTAGAGTACTTAGTGTATATCTTTATTGATTGAATGATTTGCCAACGTAAGGTGACTATTGGAGTTTCGGCCAAACCACGTGTCAGAACCAAACCTTGGATGTTTTATATACCGCCGAACCAGGTGCATACGCTGGGTTGGACAAGGGACATGCTTGTTGTCAGCAGAGCGAGCCATATAACGCATGGGGTAGGGATATAGGATGGGAAGTGTAGGTGTTTATGTGATGCTTTTTTAAATTTCCATGCTTCTTTTTTAGTTTACATTTGTCGGTCATTATTGGATGGGAAGTGTGGGTGTTTGCAAGATAAATCTTTTTAGTTTTCTTGCTTCTTTTAAGTTCCCATCTATCATCATCTCCTTATTTATTCTTCTTCTAAGTTTTCTGTTTCTGAACCTAGCAGTGTACTCCTCCTTCTGCCCGCTTACGTTCACTTCTTTTGTCTGCCAAGACATACATACATTTGCTCGCCGCAGTGAGCTACTATTTATTAACAATTCCACAAGTAAATATCCATTTACGGTGGAAGTGCAAGGAAGAGCCCTGTCTCCTCACGGTAGAAAGAGCTTTTTACAGCGAGTTATGAGAAAGAGGCCCGAGATAATATTTTGCACACCATGTGTACAGGGTGTAATTAGTTTCACATCATTAAAAAAAACTGGTGGTAGGGAACGACAACACAAACAAAAAAACCTTATATAACATGGGGTCTAAAGCTCATAGGTTTGGAGAAAAAAAATGAACAAAAATTTCGCAAATTTTCAATAAAATCTTTTGAGAACCGCTGGAATATTGAGGTAGGTTTAGATCGTCGCGTGTGTCTTTGCCAGTGATACTCGATATTTGTGTAGATAGTTATAAAATGTCCGCGGTCTTTAACGGTGCGGTAAATAAGATGAAAACGTCGACGTTTTCTGAGTGTTTAGTAGATCTGATCTGAAGAAAACTATACTCTGACTTTCCCTTGTGCAATATTTTAGTTTCCGTGGGTATTTCGTTATGTACACACGCCGTTCGTTGTTTTTGTTATTTTTGAATTTCGGGTCGCTGTGTATTTATAGTGAAGATTTATTTTATTGACTTTACCGTTCAAGTCGTTAAATTCTTGATTACGTACAGACACAACTTACTTGTTCGTTCTTTTTGTATTCCGTTTTGGATTTTGGACCAAGTTTTTCTTTTATTTTCCTTTATTGACAACGTTAGTTGATAGTTTATTGTTTAGTGTTGAACGGAGTACGTATTCCTTAATTCGACGTACCGAACTGTGTGTTGATGCAGATGCAGATTTCGAATCATTTATTTAGGTAAGCTTTTAACCCAGGACACTCATTTATGTTACAAACGTTAATAAATCACATTTAAATATTCTAAATTATAAACATTAATCCAATATTTTGTTACAAATTAAAAGACACACATGTAAAGAAATGCTCTGTTTAAACTTCCACGGCCATTATTTGCTTGCAGTTGTGCAGGAAAAGATAACGAATTATTTACCTCTTTATGATTGCCTGAGTTCGGTTGAGGCGGTCCATCAAAGGCGGTCGATGATTCAAGGCCTTTGCACTTTTTTATGACAATGTAAAAGTTGTATAATTGGGAACTACAAGTTTATTGACCAAGAAAAGCAGTGGTTCTCAATTATTTTCTACATTAATATTAAAAAAATATTAAATAGGTTGACCTAGGTCAGTTTTTTGAAGGTGCCTCTATAGGGAAAAGTTATGAAGGTTTTTGTTTGTCTAGTCGGTCCCCATTACCAGCTTTTCTTAATGACATGAAACTGATTACACCCTGTATTAGTTTCTTTTTGTAGTAATTACTTTCAACTTCCGCTTTCCAATTCCGGGTATTTTTCTATTTCATTACGTACGTTTAATCCCTTTTCAACGTTATTTTCGAAATATCTTCAATTTTAATAAAGAAATAAATTAGGTAGTACATTCATAAACTAAAAATACTACTTAAAACTAATCTTTTCTCGTCCACAGCTAGTATGTTTATCTTGCCTTATAAACACAGGTTGCTCACACAAATCCACTTGAGGCGTCTTGAAGGTCGGTCCCAGGTATTTTCCGTTTACGACGTAAGGGCCACTTTATACCATTATTCACAAATATTTGACATTAATTTTCAATTTTTAATTTGTTGCGTGCTTTGTTCTTCTGTTATTACACTTTATTTTACGCAGAATTTTTTAATCTACCGTTGACTAAAATTTTATCGAGTTTAATGACGTTTTAACCGGTTCTCTTTGCGTTTTTTCGGGAGCGTCTCTCACAACACATCCGTCCTCGGCGAAGATAAACCGACTCTCCTAGAGCACTTAGTGTATATCTTATTAACAAATATTACAAACAGCCAAGGATCATACATGAGGCAATAGTCTAATGGGAATTTATTACTATTATAATTTACAAACTGCTTTTTGTAAGATAAGAAAAATAAAATCCAAGGTGTTGCTGCTAAAAGAAATAGTACAAAATTTTAGGGTGCGTTCTTAATTATCGACTTTATAAAGTGCACAAATATGCACAAAGACAGTGTTTAAAAAAATCGGTGCACCTACTTTTGCAAACAGAAGTTATGTATTAAAATTAGGAAATGCTTTCTCTTTGAAACACAGATTAAACAATATGTTAAATGCATCGCAAGCAATTCGTCGTATATGCTTTAAAACATAGAAAGGTATAAATGAATTACCAAATCATGCCTCCTTTAATTATTATTGACAGCTCTTGTTTACAGATATAAATACATTTTACCTAGAATTTGATTAAATAAAATGTATACCAAGCTCGTTTATTATACAAAAGTGTTTGATTACCATAAAGAACTACTGAGTGAATTGTGATAAATGAATTTTGAAGATGGCAGCTTGATAATAGTTCAACATTGTTGTTTGTATAATACGCCAGTTCCTCAAAATATTATTTCGATGGTATACATAAGTAGGTATCTAAATATGATAAATTTATGTTACATTAGTCATTTGAAATATGATGTGTTGTAGCTTAAGACATGAATGACCTCTGAGGGCAGTGGCTTCACACTTTTTATATCAATTTTCGTTAATTAGTTCCGCATATTGATATTGATTTATGTTTCTGTATGTCGTCAGTTGAAACGATTGGAATGAAAAAAAATCGATAAAGGTATTTACACAGAACTTTGCTCTTTATTAATATAACGGGGTTAAGAAATTATTAGTTAAGGAATGCTATAGGAGAATAACAATCGGAATGTAGTGATTACTATTGCTACAAAGAAAACCTGATAACTTTTTATTTAAAAAATATACACAGTGGTAATTAGGGTGGAACGATCTCAGTTTTAAAGAAACGGCTGGTGGTGCCAAAACTTGCCTTTTGGGATAAAACTCACGTAATAACAAATTTAGGCAAACATTTTAATGGCTTTATGTTGCACAAGACCACTGTCATTACACCTTAAAACAGTCATTGTATAGCATCAAGTCGTAAGTATTTTATCCATTTTTTTATTTACTTTATATTTAAACACAGGGGCATCTTTTGCCATGCCAGACGATGGTAAATTAAAAAAAAACAAACATACTTAGGTATCAAAAAGTCATAATTTTATCTATTTTTACAAGAAGGTATGAAATTGTTTCTGATCATTTGTTTTAGTATAGTAATATCTACATTATTATTTACGGATGATGAAAAACGTTGTATAAATATTTTATTTTTGGAAAATTGCTTTAAGTTAACAGATGAAGGTGGTTTAGTTATTTCCTCTTATGTACTGACGCGAATGTTATTTAACTGTTCAGGTAAATGGTGTAATATTTTCGTTCTTAGTCAAGGAGTATCCGATATATGTGTGTAGTTTTGTTTCCTAGTGTCATATTGTTTTTTCGCTAGTTGCACGTTCCTCTTTGCCACTATATTTTATTGTATTGACAGATTCTGTCACCCAATGAAATGGATTTTATGGTCATCCTCTAAACAGTTTGTTGACATTGCTCTCTGATGATCGTTCTGCAATTTAAACATTGGCGTATAGACGGATCTTAAAGGCAAGATTGTAATTCCTGACCTGAATTTTGAAATCTCCGATTATATTGACTTTGTTGCATGGTAAACGATTGAGGTAACTGGCCCCCGCTGACACTTCAAATTAAAGACAAATGCTATCATCGGAAAAGAAGTACCACCGCTCTAAACCTTTTTCTGGTTTTCCATGTCACACACAGAGGGTTGAACGAACAGTAGAATTAGTTACTGAAGCAGCAGAAGCAGTTTAATTTGCTCGACTCTTAAGTCTCTTAACACAATAAACTTTCTATTGGCTAGTTAACTTTCTATTCGCAAGAATAAATTTTATGTTTAAATATTAAAATATTTGCCACCAAAAAAAATGTATTTTCTTTGCTGTTGTGCTGGGCTGAGTTGCCAAGAGTTGCTAAATAATAATTAGAAACTCCTGCAAATAGCATATTAACTAAAAATATAAATAATGTCATTTATATATGTATTTAAAAAAAAATTGTAGGAGATTTTATTCATTTACAACAGCAACTTTTGGCATCCCAGCCGATCCAAATAAGAAATAAAAGAACATCCCATATAATATCGTTCCACCCTAGTGGTCATCCGTCCAAAAACAAATAAATAAATAAAAGGTGCCTAAATATGTAAGGTTTACGCAAATACCTCTACAAAGAGTGTCCGCAAGATCCACCTCTATTTGCAACATCCATAACTTTGCATGAAATGACCAGATTGAATGCAAAAGGTTTTGAAATGTTTGTCATCTATCGCCGATGCTAATAATGTTTTCTTTAAAGAGATAAAACCGACAATGTTGGGATATTTTCTTATTTTTTTAATCTCACATAAAATTTCATTCAAATCGGTTTGATAATACATGATCATGATATTAATTATTGCTGGTGAAAACAAGAGAATATCGATCCCAATTCGTAATATAAATAATGAATAAATATATGAACTGGATTTGAAGGCTTAAAAATTATAATAAAGTACAGCTCATTTTTCTAAAAAACACAATGTGAGCAGTGAACTGCAATACACATTAATTAGTCTGTAGAGAATAATTAATAATGTACCAAAAGCAAGGTCAATTTGGCTGAAATATTTTAACTAATTAATACTAAACAGTAAATATATCTATGAACAGGATGTCCGTTTATGTTTTAACAATTGCTAATTAGGATTCATAGTTACATAATTTAATAATGAGGTACATAACCTCACTATATTATAAAGTAGTCATCTCTCGAATAGCAAATTATAAATAAAACATGAACTATGTTATGTAACAAAGATCAACTTCACAAATGATCAAAATTTAAACTAGTTACATACTTTGCCTCCTATTGAATGATCATAATCTTTATTATTTTACTAAATGAATTTCAGAGCCCAATTTACACAAATCAGGTTGTGAAATGAATAAATAAATAATTTAAGAAAGTTAAAAACGCGCTGTTAAAAATCGACTTAAATTGTTAAAAATTTGAATGTGTTTTTGGAACATTTGGAACATAGATTCATTTGGCGGGGAATATTGTGACAAGATTAAAATAAAACAAGAATACAAACAATTGATTAACTGATTATCCAGCGTATGGTAGGCATTGCTGCCACTTTCGCATATCCAATCTGGATATTTTTATTTACAGCCGAAGCAACTACATACGCAGGATTGGATATGACACATGCTTGTCGCCAGCAGCGATAGCCACATGACGCATGGAGTAGGAATATAGGAAGGGAAGTGTAGATGTTTGTGAGATGTTTCTTTTAAGTTTCCGTTTGTGATCATCTTCTCGTCTATTCTTCTTTTGAGTTTTCGGTTTCTTATGTTTCTGAACCTGGCAGTGTGTATATCCCTGATCTCTCTTTATTGTATTAATCCTTTCCCAGATTATTCATAATCCTCTCGATTGTTGTTATCCATGTGTAGCATGGCCTCCCGATTTTCAGTTTGTTATTGTCCAATTTTAGCGCTTTCTTTATGCGTCGTGTCTTGTCTTTGGACGTGTCCCCAGTATTTCATTGCATCTGATCCTATTATTTCAATTATTGTTTTTCCCTCTAGTAATGCGGACGTTTTTCTTCGTTGATCTGTCCTAGATGAATGCCGTTTGTTATTCTGATAATTCGTCGATGTACTTTTCCAGTTGTCTGAAAAGGAATTATGCGTAATATTTGTACCCTACACTGCAGAGCATTATCTTCTGTAATCGTTTACGTTTTGTGGTAATTTGGTTTTGAGGAGTGATATCTGTATGTTTGTGACCCACTTCGCAGGCAGCGGTGTGGTTTCCATCCATGCGTTGGTGATGATTTCTAGGGATAGCTGCTTTAGACTGTCCGGTGGATAGTGTAGTAGTTCATTGTTTACTTTGTCTGTTTCGGGAGCCGTGTTTCTCTTAGCTCTGGCCATTATTTATAGTACCTCATCATTTGATGGCGGGATACCCAAGGGCCAGTGGTCCATTTCTTGTATTAGTTCTATTTGACTTCTCTTTGCGTTTCCTTCTTCTTCTAGTTTCCTGATCCAATGCTGCAGTGGGATGTATTTTCTTGGCTGCGTATTGTCATTTTTTCTATATGTCTTGCGGTGTCTGAAAGTTTGGTTTAATCTCTGTCCTTCTGGAAGGGATTCTGTGCTTTCGAAGAATCAGCAATATCAAGCATAAAGACAGGCTAACCATTGTACTCATCGCCGATTTATTGCACTTTTTATATAATTGTTGCAAATTCTATACATACTACATACTCCTTTCAGTTTTTTTATCAATAATATTAGTTTTAGACGTTTTTTGTTTCATTACAAAACATAAAATAAACATTTTTTATTTAAACAATGATGACTGATCAATTTTGTTCAAGAACAATACCATTCCACTTCTAGCTAACACTAACTTACTGTCCATGTTTCAATACATACAATCGAACTTTTAATTCTTAAATTATCATAATTACAAGAAACGTGACGGACAGACAGACATACGGATAGACAGACGCATGAATATTTTCAAAGTTCACCAACACAGTGACATGAAATTCGTTTATCTTAGAGCGATATTACCGTCGTACCGTAGAAATGTGCCGATCAAGTGCAATATAATTTTCGTCTTGTGTTCCGCATCAGAAGAATGTAATCAGAAACCTGGGGGTTCCCAGTGAATAAGATTTGACACAAAATAATGCCACGGGCTCCCTATTGCACTGATATTCCGGATATTCAAGAATTAATTTTATTGTGATATTTAAGTAGATAATAAAGTAGTTGATTTAACCACCTCACCTACCTGACCTAAATATTTTAGTTTTAAAGAAATTCTAAACTGCAGTTAAAACCGTGAAAAATGCAGTCAACCACCTGAATGACGTAACAAATAAATTTCCCGTTGCGAGTCTACCTACCTCTCTCTATCATCGAGCGGCGCGCATCGGTAAAGTCCGTCTGGAAACGAATTATAGATCTGATATTACCGAGTTGTAGATTTGATATCATATCAGTATATCACTATTTGGCATAATGCAAATTACCATATTGTTCGCTAGATTAAACAACATATATGCATAAATTATCTCAGTAAAAACAATGTGCAATTTTGTCGATGATTTAATTAAACTCAAATGCTTTTCCTATATTTATAAATATTCATTCACATTGTACTCGTAACAATTTAAGTAATCTATCGAGAAAATAAGAGGATTCTCTCTATTCACTTCCCTTCATTAAACTTAGATATTTATTACATTTTCCTTTTCTCCGATACCAAATAAAAGTCTATCGTCAATACCGAAAAGATCGTACACCGTACAAATGCAACGCACTATTGATATGAAGACCAAATTGTCCAAAAATAGAAAATACGTATATTCATCTCACAAACAACAACCTGAGACGAATGAGTGTACTGAAGAAATGTTAATTAGAAAAAAAATCATGTTCACTTACACCTACTTACATAACCGAATCGTGACCGAAATTATCGACGAAGACACCTGATTATCGTAGCCACACTTTGTACTATACTACGTAAGATATGGCACTAGAGTCTAAAAATTAGCCAGCCGCATCTTGTAATCATAACAAAAACTTGCTCAATTCAAGTTTACTGCAAAATCATCAAGCGACAAAATTAAACATCAATTTAGTTTACCTGAAATAGACATTGACTTAAAACCACGAATGCAAACCGTAATTTAACAGACAATTTTTAAAAGATTTTAAAGAATTGAAGGGCAATTTAAAAAGAAAATTAATGTAAAGAAAGATATGAGTCCTTGTTGTTTTGTAAATAAAGAGAGAGAGAGGAGTTATGTATGAGAATTCACCTTATCAACAGAATATGACCCTATTTCCTTAATAGTTACTAGTACCATTGTGAATTAATATTGTATCAATAGAATTAGTCTTATCTCAATATAATAACTATAAATCTATAAATAAGACTACTTTACATATTTCAATAATTTCTATTCATATGTTACGGTAAATAATATAATTTTGGTAAAAAAATATTTAAAACCGCTGCCCAAGGAATCACTACTTCCACATCCAGATTTTCCATCCAAGTTTCTTTAAATGAAAACGTCATGGTTATATTTGCACTCTAGTAAGTGAAAATAATTGGAAGAATTTTAATAATACTTGAGGCAGATGTCATAAAACATATACGTAATCTAATATATCGTTATAGTATATACGTATACCTACCTAAGACCTAATTTGAAGTGAATCTCTCAATTTCATTTTATCAACCACTTTAATAATGGGGTGGGGGTGGCCGGGGGATGGAAAATAATAAAAAACAATTTTGTGCCTTGACTTCTAGTATATACATCACATCTCGAGGTTCTGTACTCTTGCTTTACTCTTTTTCCCCTATTTACCTCTACTTACCCCCAACCCCTCAACGGAATCGTCTCAAAATACAATCTGGGGGAGTTGAAAAATATTATGAAGAAATCTGAGGCCTTGGCTTCTAGTATGTACACCAAATCCCAAGTTTCTGTGCTCTTAGCGCCTTTTATTTTTCAATATTTATTCCTATTTAACCCGCAACCCTTCAACGGAGTCACCTCAAAATATAATCTAGTTCCAGGTGTCATTATAATATATATGTGTACCAAATTTCAAGTGAATATCCCAATTTTGTTTTATCAACCTCTTTAATAATGGAGGAGTTCGGTTGAGTTTCTCAAAGTGAACAGACGCATCGAAGAACGCTCTCGAAATAAGCTCTAAAACACCTGTTTAAACACCGCTAATTTATATAAAATTTAGGCCATCGATAGGTCCAGAAATTCTGCGCGTTGTGAAGTGCTATAGTTAATATACAAAGTTTATATGGAATAAATATTTGATTATTTCTAGTACAGGGCTTTCTATAATATAATAGTAATTGCGGCGTGTTACGATAAGCCTGTCTGTACCCAAAAAGACCTCTTGAAGTGCCAGGGTAATAAATATATCAGTGTCAAGTAATATAAAATTAGACGTTGGCACCAGAACCCCAATGCATTCTCGGAAAGTGTAAATAAACAATTCGCATGAAGTGGAGTTCCATATATTCAACAAACATCACCAGCCTACTACAATAAAGAAAGATAAGATATACCTTTAGATATACCTTTATTTAACTGACTTATTATTTATGTTTGCCCCTCTATTTTTTAGTATTATTTGTACTTTACTTTTATAATATCTTTTTATTCCCATTGGAAAACGGCAGTTTGAATTAGGCACTACAAAAATCAAAACAATGTACAGGGTGTGCGGAGGTTTCTCTCGGGCCGCTTTCTCATTTGCAACTCGCTGTAAAAAGTTATTTTACCGCGATACAGATAACATAACAAAAAGACTCTCTTACAGCAAGCTAATATTGGTTTTGAAAAACAAGGCAAATAAAATGGACACACTAATACAGGACGTTGAAACGAGAACACGTCAATTACTGGTACAAAAAAATCGACGGCGACGGAAACTGCCTATATGGAGCATTAAACCACCAACTGGAGGGAGAAAATATAACATCACAGGCACATACCAATGCGACGAAACCCTACAAAAACAAGTAGCTGACTATATCGAAAATCACTTAGACCATTTCATGCCATTCATGCAGGCATCCATCCATGAACTAGCACCCCGTTACAATAGATACAACTCTAATACGGGAAAAATAAATGCATTCATTCGAGATCTGAGAAGAGAAGGTTTTGGGGGGGGGCAGGAAACAATTGCAGTGACAACAAATATGAAAAACAGGACAATAATAGTACATGAAGAAAAAGGAGAGCATATAATCTTCCATCCTACTAACCAACAGGGAAGAGAGAACACACCACTAGAGATAGTATATAGGAAGCACTGAAACGAAAGAAATCACTACGATAGCGCGATTATTGCACAAGAAAAACATGAAGCAGAACAACCAGAAGAAACATACGCTCGAACTAGGGCTATAACACCCCGCCCAGAATTAGAGGAAGCAACGCACATAAACATGTACCAAATATCACAAAGAACAGAGGAAGCCAACAGTCAAGAATTACAACACGATGACATCATTCTGGCGACATGGAATGTCAGAGGATGCATAACGAGAGAGAAAAGAGAAAAAATCGATGAGGTTCTTATGATGGAACACATACACGTTGCATGCATACAAGAGACACACACGATAGACGGAACTGCAGTTACTCAAAACTACAAATGGCATCTAAGTGGAGGGACAAAGAAAAAACCAGCAGAGCAGTCTCATGGGCAATAAGACGGAACACCCCTATCCAGATAAAGACAAGAAAAGTAAACGAAAACATAACCATGGCAGACTTACAAATTGGAAAGGAAAACATATGCATACTAGGAGTACATGTGCCTTCCGACAAACGGGCAGGACGAGTATTCAGACAGATTACCCAAGAGACTAGAAGAAATAGGAATAGAAAAATGAACACAATAATACTAGGAGACTTCAACGCGCATATAAGAAAGGACGACCAAACACATGAAGACAAGAATATCATAGGAAAAACCTTACTTCACACATGGACAAACGATAATGGAAGCTTGCTAAAAAACTTGGCACATCTGTTAGATCTAACAGTTAGAAATACATGGAGCAAGAACCTAACCTGCCTTAATACCTGGAGTAAAGGAAACATCAACTCTCAAATAGACCATATCCTAGTGGATAGAAAAATAAGGGACAGGGTCAAAAATATTAAGGCAAAACAAGCAACAAACGTCAAAACAGATCACAAAATATTATATGGAACACTAGTAATAAAGAAACAAGAAGAAAAAAAGAAAAAAAAGACACAACAAAACAGCAAATGACACATGGAACATCTCACTGCTACAAAACAAAGGAATAAAAAAGAAATACCAGGAGGAGATAGAAAAACAGTTAACAGGAAAGGAACTAAATTGGTCAACAATGGGTTTAAAAATCAAAATAGCGGCGAGGAAAACGTTGAAAAGGAACAAATGAGCCCAACAAGAAAAGACACGAAAAGAAATTACGAAAAACTAAAGAAAATAAAGGCCACAGGAAAACAATATACAGAACACACTGCAATACAATGGTTTGGACAGACGACGGAATCGAAAATGAAGAATATAGGAGTCAAACAAGGATGTCCCCTATCCCCCCGACTATTCACCACGGTCCTGGACCAAGTCAAAACAGCCTACAGAGTCACAAGAGCTCTACTACCCTTCATCGAGGACAACAAACCACCATGGTGCCTAACCAAAAAGGTATACACGACCATCATAATGCCTACGATGATATATGGAGTCAAAAACGCAGCAACGATAAAGGCCAGCCGAAGAAGCCTGAGAAGAGTTGAAAGGGACATTATCCAATTGCTAGCAAAAACAGAAAAACCACAAAAATGACAGAAAACGTCAACATTACTAGAGGGAAGAACAATAATCATAAGAATAGAATCATACGCAATGAAATACTGGGGACATGTCCAAAGACGGGACACGACACACCTACTGAAGAAAGCGCTGCGAATGAACAGCAACAAACTGAAAATAGGGAGGCCATGCTACACATGGATTACAACAATCGAGAGGATTATGAATAAGCTAGGAAAGGATTATACACACTGGGAAAAGTTTTTCACAACAAAAAATGGAATACAATAAAGAAATATCAAGGATATACACACTGCCAGACTCAGAAACAGAAGAAACAGAAAACTCAGAAGTAGAATAGGAGAGAAGATGATCACAGACAGAAACTAAGAAGAAGCATATCACAAAAACCTGAAAGTAAAAAGAAGCACGAAAACCTAAAAGAAGCATCTCACAAACGCCTACACTTTCCATCCGATGAAGACAGAAGGAAAACAAGAAGAAAGATCTCACAAACACCTACACGCTCCATCCTATACTCCTACCCCATGCGTCATGCGGCTCTCGCTGCTGACAACAAGCATGTCCAATGTCCAATCCAGCGTATGCAGCTGGTCCGGCGGTATATAAAAGCACTGGGGGTTTGTTCTGGCACACGGTGGGATGATCGGTGGGCGATCGGGCTGCGTGGTGGAACAAATCTCCCTGCACCGGAATTGGCAGCAATGCCCACCTTACGCTGGCAAATCAATCAAATCAATCAATCATTCAATCAATCAACCTCTTTAATAATGGAGTGGGGGTGATGCGGGGGGATGGAAATATTATAAAAAAATCTGAGGCCTTGACTTCTAGCATAAAACCAGATCCGAAAATTTTATACCCTTACCAACTTGCTTTACTTATTTTCTCCTATTTACCCCCAACCCTTCACCTGATAAGTTCAAAGGACAATCCAGTTCCAGATCTCGTTATAGTACTTACGTGTATAAAATATAAATCAATATCTTTAACCGTTCCAGAGATATAGTGCGGACAGAAAAAAGTTACAAATCTCGACGTTTCGAGCCATTCTAAACCTTACTTTTTGTTGGGTATTTTGCCACTGAACTGTCTTATTAAATAATCAATATCCTGAGAGTTTTGCTGATAGTCAGTTATTGAACATTGGTAGTAAATAGAATATACTATCACAATCTGAAGTATTTAGGTCAATGGCAGTAATTCCATATTTACATGGTTTATCGGATAAATTACGAAAAATTGGGAACAGGTTTTCCGTACGAAAAGTTTTTCAAGCGGGCTCCAGTCTAAGATCGGTTTTATCAAAAACCAAACCTCTAAATATTGTTCAAAATTCAATAAACTGTATTTACACTGTTCCGTGTAAGTGCGGAAAACATTACGTAGGTGAATCATCTAGACCTTTCAACGTAAGGCTTGGTGAACATAGAAATTACGCTAAGGGAGAATTTCAAAAATCCAAAATTTGCGAACATGCGTTGGATAATAATCACATGATTAAATGGGTCTCGGCGAAGGTTTTAGAAAAAGAAAGTAACGGAACTAAAAGAAAACTTAAAGAATCCGCGATTATTTTATTAAACGAGGATAGATGCGTTTCAAATTATTCAATAGATTTTTGTACTAGTTGGTTGCCCATCTTTAGAGACGACGTAAGTAAAAATAAGATAAATATAATTTAATGTCTCACGTGACTATGGAAATACATAACACTACGTGGATGTGGAAGTAAAAATAATATAATTTTTTGCTACTATTCAAGGTACTAAGCTACAACATTGCCATTGACTGAGTAATTATTTTTCGCATTTTCATTGAGTCTTTAAAATTACTACAAGGAACTTACTCAAGTGTACACATTCTTACTCCAGTATTCTGTAATTTGGAAATATATAGATATATTTGACAAGGACGATTATTTATTTCGACATATTGGTTGTTAGTACGCCAAGGAATCTGTATATTGTGACTGAATGTGATTAACACAAACAGTAACTATTTATATGAAACATGCCATTGAGGTCTTTATTAGATTATAATATTATAAATGTTCTTTCCTAAAAGAGGCTGGCACTATAAATTACATCATATTCAATAAAAGAATCATTAAATGAAATTGTGGGATCGGACTTTAGCTCTGAATTAAGGAACTTGTTTAAATTTCTCATTAAAATAGTTATTAACTGTTGCAAAAGTGGGCAAAGTTCATTCATAAATTGTTGTAGAATGTCCGATATTCTAGACGCCGCGACTTCGCACGTCATACCTGCTCTAGACTGGCTGTCTCGTCACATAAAATCATGATAATAACCAGACTAAAACATTGTTTATTTAATTCAGAATCATTTGATTCGAATTATAGTAATTAATACTTGACACTGTACTGCTACAAATCAGTTATGAGAAACAATTTTTAGCAATAATTATTTTCAGTATATATTTTTTTATAGTTACATTGTCCTTGAAAATGTGATTGCCGATGTCACACATATTAGAAAGGAATTTTATACGTATACCTACTAATTTTGTCATTCTTGCGTTAATTGCAACTAAAAACAAATTAATACTTCAAATATGTCTATCTGGCGTGTGCGTATCTATTGTTGGTGTCATTAGTGTCATTACTCTCCAGTGGCGATCGTTGTATATACGATTTTGTGTGATAATTGTGTACTCACGCAAAAATGACATGTGGACGGTATTGCCGAGATATGTTGTTTTTGTTTTGTCCTTCATTTTTAGTAGTGATTCACTTCAAATTCTAGAAAAGGTAGTATCAAGTAATTCCAGCTTAGGGATTGTGGCATCGGCATCCCATGCTTGCTTCTGTTCTCTTTCTGGTCAATTTCTAAGAACCTTTAACCAAGTACATACAAGTAACGTTCAATGCAGCCCGGACTCGTCTTACGATTTATTTCTATTAATTCTTCAATTGGATTGAAATTTGTTTGTATGTATCATTGATAATTCACCTTCCACAATAACTGATCCTGATCCTTAACTAAGAGGCCCAACTCCAGCTCGAGCATATTGGTCTAGGATATTGGTGAAAATAGTGGCAGCTGGCTTGGCAAACATGATCGGATGTGTATGAGTTATACAACCCTGATTGGTGGATGAAATGCTGTACGAGACACTGGGCTTGATTATCTCAACCAACATGAATCGGGTGCCAAGTATATCATATACATTTGGTAGATGGCATGCTTACCATTTTCCGTAGTTTCTATTCAAGTCGTGAGTGGCGCACTTAACATTTCATATTTAGTGTAATCAGTTTTCACTTTTTTCATGTTGTTCAGCGACAAATCCTTTGACCGAATTCATAACTATATACCAACATCAAAAGGCTCCTTGGGATGTGAAAAGTAAATAATTCAGTCAGTAACGCAAAAGATAGTAATAATGCTGTTGAAGAAAAGCTCACCCTGACGTTGATAATAAAACCGCTGCCTAAGGAATCATTATTTCCACATCCAGATTTTTCGTCCAAGTCACTTTAAAGGAAACATCTTGACTATATTTGCACTATGGTATGTGAAAATTATTGCTCATATTTTAATAATAATCGGGGCAAATACCATAGAAAAGTTTGAGGCGTTGGTTTCTACCATATACGTTAAAAATGAAGTTTCTAGCTTACTCCACTTATGTTCCCCTATTCACAACCTACCACCTCCCACCCCTTCAACGGAATTACCTCAATCAGATGTCATTACAATACATACTTGTACTGACTTTCAAGTGAATATCCTAATTTAATTTTATCAACTTTATTAATAAGGGGGTGGGGGTGGTGGGGGTATGGAAAATATTATTAAAAAACCTGAGGCCTTGGCATCTAACATATACACCAAATCTCAAATTTCTGTACTCTTACCAGCTTGCTTTATTTATTTTCCCCTATTTACCCCTATTTAACCCCCAACCCTTTAACTGAATCATCTCCAAATATAATTTAGTTCCAGATGTCGTTAGAATACACATGTGTACCAAATTTCAAGTAAATATCTCAATTTAGTTTTATCAACCCCTTTAATAATGGATTAGGGATAGAGGGAGGTTGAAAAATATAGAAAAATCTGCAGCCTTGGCTTCTAGTACATATACCGAATTTCAAGTTTCTGTACTCTTATCAGCTTGCTTTACTTATTTCCTATTTAACCCCCAACCCCTCAACAGAATAATCCGAAAATATAATCTGGTTCCTGATATCATTATAATATATACGTATACCAAATTTCAAGTGAATATCTCAATTTTATTTTATCAACCCCTTTAATGATGGAGTGGGGGGTGGTTAGGGGCTGAAATATATTATAAAAAACTTGAGGCTTTGACTTCTAGTACATACACCAAACTTCAAGTTTATGTACTCTTACCAGCTTGCTTTACTTATTTCCCCCTATTTATCCGTTTTTACTCCTATTTATCCCTTTTTACCCCTATTTACCCCCAACCCTTCACCGGATATGTTCGAAGAACAATTCAATTCCAGATCTCGTTATAATATATACATGTACAAAATTTCAAGTCAATATCTTAATAATTGGGAAGGAAACTATATCAGTTTTTGATTTTCACTTTATATTTTGTCAACATGACAATTGTTTCGCCACACAGTGGCTTCTTCGGATGTTGAGTACTGGTATACCAGTAGTCAACATACGAAGAAGCCACTGTGTGGCAAAACAATTGTCATGTTGACAAAAAATAAAGCGAAAATCAAAAACTGATATAGTTTTCTTCCCATTTATTATCATGGATTTTCATCAAGTAACGGCCCAATCTGTTCAATATCAATATCTTAAACCGTTTCAGAGAAAATGTGCGGACAAAAAGAAGTTACAGACAGACCGACAGACCGACAGACAGATTTTTTTCTCTCAAATTTAAAATCTCGACGTGTCATGGCATTCTAAACCTATTTCAAGGAAAAAAAAAATGAAATTTTTTTTTACGATTACTGTACTTCTAATCCACTACGTGAATGAGGAAGTAATATATAAAATTTCTCCTAGCAGTCATGTCTTTTAAAAAATCCATCGCGATGTGAGTCTCGCAAATCTTTCTCTTGGTGTTCTATGTCTATCTCGCCTGTTGCTAATATCGATGGAATATCTTAATTCATCAAAAAACCAGATCAATTGTTATTTTGTCAATTTTTCCCAGTTCCAAGTCAACAGTGATCCTGGATTTAATTAGTTTAAACCACGAAAACAACGAAATCCCTTCGAAATGGGCGGCTACCATAGCTGGAATTCATCTAAGAGCGGAATATTGCTTAATCGTAGCACAAAGACCGATATTCTGTCGAATGTATTACCGTACAATGGACTGACCTGATATGTTTTAACTACAATATTTTTTTTATGCTAGTCGGGTACGTCGGGTATTGTTGATCTTACTTTCGAACACACTTGCATGCTAAGGTGACAAACCAATGGCATGTCTTTGAAAAGGAATATATCATTTTCTGAAAATTAATAATTATCGGATATTTTCACTCCTCAGAAAGTCACTGAACTAATTATAAAAGTTTTTTATTATTCACGTATTTAAAGTCGGCCTGTTTCCGCTACTAAGGCTAATCACCGACGCCAGGAGACGAGCTACCCCCATCCTGGAAATTTTGCCGAACTTTGCTGATGGAGAAGACATGATCACCGTCACCGAAATGGCCTAATAACCTGTAGCGGGTTCCAATTGAGTTGTATTCCTTGATGTACGCCAAAAGATCAGTAACGTTTCCTCCCCAAAGTGGAGTGCGAAATTCCATAATAATAATTATAGTCTATTATTTCTGTGATTCCAAAATAAATTGAATTTCAGTAATTAGTGTGAACGAGTTATATTACTTCAGGCAGTTAGAAAGCAGTGTTTATAAATGCACAATCATAACAGCATCAACGCACTTCAACCAAAAATACAAATAACATTAAGCCTCCTTCTGAATATTTTGAACTTCCAGAATCAAGTTTAATAATTATTAAAATTCACATTTCATTTGAAGTATATTTATATTTAGTTTATGGTAATTCTGTTGACATTTCATGAAATTACTGTTATTTAGAGTATTGTTAACAATCACGAAATGCATGTTTAATATTAAACCATTTCTGGTATTCATGACTTAACTAATAGATAAATAATTAGATAGTATGAGTTGTCTTAATTATTCTAACTTTATTTTATTAGGCCTAATGAATCACTACTTCCACATCCAGATTTTCTATCCGATTCTCTTTAAAGAAAAACATCTTGACTATATTTGCACTCTACTACCTGGAAATAATTGGTCATAGAATTATTTTAATAATATTTGAGGCGGATGTCATAAAAGAATTTGAGATGTTGATTTCTAGCATATTTTTCAAAAACGAAGTTTCTGGATTCTTATTAGTTAATCTACTTATTTCCCCAAATTTACACACCCCTCACCAGAATCATTTCAATCAGATGTCATTACAACATTACAAGGTACAGCTCCTTGTACGGTCACCAGTCTAGGTGCCAGCACTCCATCGGCAGATTATAAAGGAATACTAGATAAAAAATACTCGCCATAAAGATAAGCTGTTTTTCTGCGGTCCCCAGCCATACCAACGGCTGATATTTTATCTCTTTATGTACACTTTTTGTGTGGATTAGGATAAAATATATAAAATGTACTTATACTTTAAAAATTATACGCATTGAATGTACCTACATAAAATAAGATGTTCTTATTAGGACCGTAGATTTTAAGCTTAATGCAATGTAACATTTAAAAACAATAAACATATTTAAATGGAAATGGCACTCGATCGGCGAAGTAAAGCAACGTTGGTCGGGTTCGGCACATAGATGGGTGACCCAAGTTCTTGTCTTAGTAGTAAGTCATAGAAAGACATAAGCCAAAATATCAAAACGATCGCACAAGCGAGAATCAATAAAAAAACGTATCTGTAATTTTTTCTATGAATATTATGAATTTCGAATTAATACTATTTTCTTTTAAATTAGAACTCTCCGAAACTCGAGCATATTATTATTTCGAAAGCACCACGAAAGTAGAAAGCTAAAGTTCCTTTAGTAAAATAAGTATATTTAGAAATCAGTTTAATCATTCTAAAGTTCACTTACATTAATTAAATTTCGCATACATTAAGAGTTATTCAAAAAACGACAATGCAAATTTTTATTTATTTCGAACTCAGTTATCGCATAAATCCATCGTCGACGTCGCCGTGTCGACGGATCCACGCAAGTGGCGCTATCCCCTTCATTACCATTATTTAAATTCCCATGCGGACGAATTGCCGCTTGCCCGCATAAAATCATCTGCTCACGCGCACAACACACGGAGTCGATTCTCTCTTTCATTTCAATTACGTAAATTAACATAATCAGTTTCCAAGTAGACACGAACCGCTAAAGACGTTTCATGACTCACCAAAATTACATGCATAAAGTCACGTAGGCCACGGAATCTCATTAGTTATTCATTGTGTCACGATTTCACGTCACTTCCTTGTTCTAGAATATCTAAACAGTATAAAAGGCGCCGAGATCGTGCAACAAACCCCACTAGTTGGGAGCACTACTACGAAGGAACAAACAAGTAGTACATCATTACTTCGTCCAGCAACTTCTCCGCGCTTCAATAAACAACATTTCTTCATCTCTGGGCCGCGTTCAATAAATCACCCGCGCTAAAATCAAATAAACTTTTCGTGTATAATAAAATTTTTAATTTCTACTACTTCGAATTCGTATATCTTAGATTGACTTTTAAATAGTTGAGTTTTATAAACCCCAAGTGTTCAATTAGTAAAATAGGTGCAATTAAATATCTACAATTGTAAATAATCACCAATAAACATTTGTTATACGTTCGTTCTATATAAATTCAGTGTTTTATTTCTACAATAAAAACGGGTGTAACAAAGTCTATTAGAGCCTACCTGATAACCTAATCTACTAGATCCATGCAGAGTTCTTGTCTCCGAGGCACTAGAGCTAGCTGGTATCCATTCATAACAAATTTGCTAGCCCAATCAGTATGTTGTTTTCTAAGTCAGGAACCCCATCATAAGCAAACACTCAGCGAACAACAACAAGAAACAAAAATTAAAAAATCGCCAAAAATAGAGACTGATTTCTTTCTCGCTTGGACATTCTCGTTGGAAACCTCAGTCCATATGCTGAGCTGTAAAGGCCTGACTGGACTGAGGCGGCTTGGTGAGACAACGACACCTCTATAGCACAGAATAAATAGATAGTAAACGCATGGAATTTTTAAAGTCGTTGAAACGGCCAATGAAATTGCGCAAATACTGCCATATCCGTAGGACAGTAAAGAATGCTTGTATGCTACCGGCCCTCCTTAACAACAGACTCGAAATCTAGAAAGGACCATATCTGGATAAGGAGCCCTGCGGAGATGGTACAAAGGAGTAACTACAATAGACCTTCTAGGTCGCAGTAGGCAAGGCCAATCGCCAGCTCCTATAGGGCGACCCACCCAAAAACGAAATCTCGAATTGATAATTAGTTTCTATTTTGAGTCCGCATGAAGTCCTGAAAATTTCATAAAAAATATTAAGATTTAGAGGTCGCTAGTGTGAATTTTTTTTGAGCTCGTCAAGTCATTTTAATTCTCACGGTTTGAATTCATTCGAATATGAAATCTTCGAATAAAATACACACTCCAGACATGAGTCCTTATGTTTTTGGGGCCGCTGGACACAATGGTCGTGGTATTATCCAAAATGTGTTGGAAAATAAGAAAAAACCGGCAATCCCAACTAGCACAATTAGTCGTGGGAACGTAGCAATGACTATTGTAGGCACTTTAAAGTGTTTTGGTACTAGTCAACGGCACGTAATAGGAACGTTTCTAATACGTGTTTATGACCAAAATGGGGAATATTTTTTGGTGAGGATAACGTTCCAACCACGTTCCTGGAACTTGTCTGGCTACGTTCCAATGACGTTGTTGCTCCGGAGCGGCGACGTGGCGGCGTAGACGCCGCAACTTTCAGAAAACTTTACCACCCCCTACTCTTTCAAATCGATGTTGCCCCTTCTTTGTCTTGCAACCGATCTTATTATATTTATGTTTCATTCTTACATATGATTCTTGTTCTTGTTCATTTTCCTAACTCAGAAATTTAATAGAATATCAGAAGGTAATATCAGACAACAAAACTTATGGTGCTATTTTTCGGTGGTCTAAGGGTCACAATTAAAACGAATGCAATTTTACTGACAAATATAATGATAAAACGTCCGAATCTAACCACGCGCCTTTAAAATATGCATTTTTTAATGAAAATATTGTTTTTAAAATATGTAATGTCATGCCAGAATATGACACACTAGATGCCCAAACCTATTTTTTATTGTTCTTCGGAACTGAACACTACTTTTTAGGTATTCATTTGTTGCATTTGGTGAAGAAATTGCGATAAATTAAATTTATTAGTCAATTGTGAAATTATGGTTCATGTGTTATAATAATGGCGTCGATAATTTTGGCCATCAACATGGCGCATTTCATAAAATATGACTTTAAGGTCGTTTTGACCAAGAAATGCTACTTGAAAGTAATTGCTACTTGGCGATAGTGACGAAAACTGCAAATACGTAACTTTAAAGTTATATTTACCACAAATCTGCGAATGGAACTGTAGCATTACTTTAAAGTCGTAGCAAAGTTGTGACTACCACAAATTACCTCTTCAAAGTTGCCGCTGCTACTTCATGGTTACATTTCTCCCGCTATTGATTCGGAACGTACGTTGAGGTCTAGACTGAACGCGTTCATAGCTTTTGCTGTTTATCATTTACCTAACTTCACATTGAAAAACCTATCAGCTGTCACAATTTACTTGTATGGAGCCGTATATCAACGACTTAATAAACATAAACCTTGTTGGTATAATATACTATTACAGTGATAGATAACATAGAAGAAAAGGTAGGTGTAATAAAACTGTGCTGAAATATTAAATTTTGTTGCCTTATTTTGAACATAAAATGTTGCATAGCATGAATATAGCAGCATATAATTCTAGTCTAGGTTAGGCAAACATATTATATAGGTTAGGTTTGTTGCATTAACTTTATCTATGGTCAACATTGGGAACTAGATGGTGAAATTTGCTTCATGGTAAATTTCATAGGTGATGTGCACTTTGTAGTAGCCGTACACAGTTCTGTAGGTAGCAGTAACGTCATTAACACCTATGAATATTACTTACAAGTTCCACTACTTTAAAGAAATAGTGAAGGTTCCCAGAACGTCACGGTAACTATTAAAGCTACTTGAAAGTGATTGCAATTTTGAAGTCACATTTCAGTGATGCGAGTTAGTCGCTGCTACTATAGTTTACCACCTTCAAGTTCTGAAAACCCGAAAGTCGTCCCACTGGTAACTACCACGTTCCCATGTACCACGAAAGCTACGTAGAAGTTGCATAACTATAAAGTAATCATTAGTGGTAGAAACTACGAGGCAGGGACTGTAGACTTGTCAAATGAAGTTATTTTTACACCAAAGTCGTAAATTTAGTCGCAATTACGTAATGGTTACTCATACGAAGTTCCTATCTCAGTTACTGTCACTTTGGTGCTAGTTGGGATAGTTTAAGATTAAGTGAGGTAAACTTTAAGAAACAATTTTTTTCTCAAGCTTAAACTAAACGATATTGTAGTGGAAAAACATATCGAGAAATTTCGGATGGGCACGATGGTTCAGGATTTTTTTTTTCAGAAGAATTGAGTGAGAGGAAAAACGAGAAACTCCTGAAAACGGGCAAATATCTAGGCTTGAGTGAGTAGAACTCAAACTCAAACTAATCTACATTGTAGTCGGCACTTTTGGAGTATAATTTTCAGTATTCAGTCTCACTCATGTAGTGTTTGGAATCGGCCAAATAAATAATCTTATCACAAAATTTCAAGTCAATATCTTAAACCGTTCCAGAGAAAATGTGCGCACAAAAAAGTAACACACCGACAGACACAGAGATAGAAAACATGTTTTCGCTGAAATTTATAATCTCAACGTTTCATGACCAATCCACTACGTGGATTTGGAAGCAATAATTAAAACAAATGTGAAATATATTGCATTCCTTTAATTTTGATGTTGATATGAGCTAATGGTATCATATTGGAAAATCGGTGTCAGAAATAGCTTTTTTTGTTTCTTGGTAACATCCCCATTATTAAGATTACTGTTAGATTGTCTTCAAAGAAGTGCTTGCGATGTTTTTCCAATATGGCAATTCTCTCGAATTTGAAAATTTAGAATATTATTAAGAACTTTAAAATAGAGCGATTAAAATCATTTGTGGCCTTGTCCTAATTATTTCTGAACTGAAGTGGATATCATGTCAAAGTAATATTTAAGTTGGATGTGAATTTATGGAACTATTTGTTCAAGGAATTGACATATTTATCAATATTACCTGATTTAAATAATTGCTTGTTATATTCGTGACTTAAAACATTTTCTCAAATCTTTGAATAAATTCAATGAATATATAAAAATAAAAATACTTGGGGATCAGGAGTAAGATATGACACTGCCATGAAGAGATAAAAATTCTGAGTGGGCGGAACATAGCTAAACTATTCTGGGTGCCTCGACCTTCCTAAAGAGATGGCAATGCAAAAGCTGACGAGTTTGCCAGAAAAGGAGCAACAATGTGTCTCTTGACGTAAAATTTGTACTGACCCTTACTAAATGTTCACTAGATCACTAAAGTGTATCCACGGAAGGCTGAGAGTAATAAATATGCGTGATTGCCTCGTGATCGCGACGTGTTCCACTCTCATTGGTTGCATTTCAGGAGATTGCCAACGGTTTTCTCGACTTCAGTTGTACGTAATTTGCGTAAGAGTGTATTTACATTTGTTCGAAAATTTGATTTATTATAACTCATAAACAGTTTATTGAATCCATTTGAAGTTTATGGTAGTGTATTATCAAGTTTAAAAGAACAATATCCTACATTTTCATTAATATCCAATCGTTCTAAAATCGATCAGGAATCTTCTTGTATTTTTAATAATTTTACACATGAATGGCACTGGTGAACTAAACCCACGTGAACAGCGCGTGACAGCTCTCAGAGCTTGGCGAATATACTATAGGACAAACATAATAAGCGCTGGAGGACCATTCCTGGCAATTGACGTGGAAAAATACCCATGAAACAGCTATACTCAACACAAACTGACGAACTTCCTAGAAGTACAGAATGCAGCTGAAATTCAGTGGCGGCTCGTCAGGCATGGCGGGGTAGGCAGTACCCATAAAATTATCTAATAGAGCCAAGGCCAAGAAGTAGTTAGTCATAAAATTTTGCCGTTAGTTAAAGTTAATATAAAAATTATAAAATTAAAAAGTTATTTTTATTTATGATTTGTTTCTAATATTTTACTACATATTAATCCGCTTTCGCCAAGTTCACGTACGAATCCGCTTAATCTTAATACCGAGTCGCTTGCCGTTAATATTTTACGCGTATGAACCTACTCTAACCACTAGTAACCAGGGTGGGTAGCGGACATTGGAATTGTGTTATAATACGCCTACGCATATGTTGGTCATTCTTTTAGATCTTACGCCTGTAATAATAATAATAATAATAATAATAATAACAATAAAGGGCTTTATTCAAAGAGTGTAGATGTACATTTACAAGTACATTATAAATAGCAGTTTACAAGGCGATGTTTAGCCATGTGGCTATTCTTACACTTAACCTTATAAATCACGTACCTAACTAATTACGTTAAAAATAAAACATTAAAATACAAAAATACAATACAATATTACAATAGTCCAATGTAATAGGGGGACAGTATACACTTTATAAAATGTATTTATAGAAATACTAAAAAATTAATTACTCAAAATAACTAAATAAAAGAATCAATCATAAACACAGTGCAAAATGGTGCCCAAGAATATATTCTAGTTTTTGATGGAATTAATGAACCAGGCTTTGATTTTTTTACTGAAAATATTAACTGTCGATAGATTTTTATATATGGGAACAACAGAGTTATATAAGGCTGCGGAAGTGTAAGAAAAGCTACGTTGGAAGAGGGCTGTACGATGTTGTGGCACTGTTGGCATATACCGATGTCTGATGTTTACAGTATGTACTAACGATCTGAAAATTAACTTGTCTCTCAAGTACCTTGGAATAGAATATTTTATTAATGAAAATAAGAAAACTGCATAGTGAAATTTAACGAGTTGTTCCATTTTTAACCAACGCAACTCAACATATTTGCTTGAAAGATGATCAAATTTTCTTATGTTGTAAATAAAACGACAACAATAGTTTTGCAAAACTTGTAGTCCATTTTTTGTAGCTTGATCCAGGCAGTAAAAATACATAAAATTGCAATAATTGAATACAGGCATGACTAAAGTTTCACAAAGTTTTTTACGTTGTTTAAAGTTCAAGATATGCCTGTTTGCATACAGTACTTTTAGACGGGAGTAAAATTTTTGTAAAAGAATTTTTATGTGCTGCATAAAACGTAATTTTTCGTCTATTATTACCCCAAGATTTTTGGCATGAGTAGAAAATGACAAATTTTCTTGATTCATATTTAGTTGAATAGAAGCCTTTAAGTGATCTCGAGTATGTTTTGAGCCGAATAGAAAAACAACTGATTTGGTAGGGTTAATTTTAAGGTTATGTTGATGCGAATATTGATAAATGTTGTCTAAATCTTGGTTGATCAAACTAGTGGCAATAGCTGCATTAGATGGCTCAAAACAGTGAAGAAGTTGGGTATCGTCAGCATATGCTTGCACATGCGAACTAGTTACTACATTAAATATATCTGCTGTATATACAAGAAACAAAAGAGGACCAAGAATGGACCCTTGAGGAACACCTGATGAAATAATTTTAAGAACAGATATATTTCCTGCGGCTGATACGCATTGGCGACGTTCGCTCAAATAAGAATTGAAGAACAGCAGGGATATCGCGTTGAAACCATAGTAATTTAGCTTTGCACAAAGAAGCGTGTGATCAATGGTGTCAAATGCCTTGGAGTAGTCTAGGGATACAAGAATAGCTGCCATACGTTTGTTTAGTGCGCTGATGATATTATCACTAAGGTTCAACAAAGCAGTAGTGGTGCTATGTGCTTTACGAAATCCCGATTGATGTAATGGGTATAAGTTATGCAGTAATAGATATTCAGTGATCTGGTCGTGAACTATTCTTTCTAGTATTTTGGAAAGAATTGGCAACAAGCTGATAGGCCTCAGATCCTCCACGGTTGCAGGATTTGCTGTTTTTGGTATTGGACAAATAATTGCATCTTTCCATTCTGTAGGAAAGTAACCCTGTTCAAGACAGCAGTTAATAATATGAGTGATATGCTTTAAGATTATTGGGATGCATAATTTTAACATGTTTAGAGTTATTTTATCTTTTCCGGCAGTGTTCGACTTTATTCTCTTAATAGCACTATAAACGGTATCGGTAGTAAGAAGTGTGAACAGTAAATTATCTTTAAATTTGGTGTTAGCATAGAAGTTTATCGTTCTATTGCAGTTATTGTTCTTGCAGAATACACTAAGAACGAAGTCGTTAATATCTGCAGCATTCTGTAAATTAGGAGGTATGATGTTATCACGTTTAAATCGAATATTTAGTTGTTGTAGCCATTTCCAAAACTCGCGATTAGAAGTTTGATTTTGTAACGAACTTAAATACGCGGCTTTTTCTCTCTGCACCGATGCTAAGGCGATATTACGAATATTTTTATAAGCTTCCCAGTTTTCCTGTGTCTTATTTTTGTTGTAAGCAGATAGTGCTCTGCCCATTTCTTTTAAGATTAGCTAGGTATAGAAATGGGACGTATGTATGTATATGTCTTGCGTCTTTAGACGATTTCCATCTGGGAATGGCATGCCACGCCTAAAGAAAACTTAATAAATAAATAATGAATATTTTAAATTATTGAATAGAATATGTTCATATTTGACAATATAACAAAATCAAACTGAAAAATGAAAAATGACAAATTAGTAAATATGTTAAAATTGATTAAATGATTAATTAACTTCTTAATCTTATGAGAATATCAAATAGAATATTAATTGTTTACCTAATTTCTAATGATATTTGATAAATAAAATAGAAAAAACGAAGTTAGTCTGACATTAATTATAAGATTCTCGTTATTTTGAAGATAATAGTATTTGTAAATGATGAAATGCAAATTGTAGTTTGTGGGTGGAATGTAGACACTGCTTGCCTCATCCTTTCCTTTCCTTTTACAATGTTAATTTCTTGACAAACATTGTTTAATTTTATGTTTGTGCAAGTGCCCACCCACAGGTAAAAGCCAGAGCCTGTGCTGAAATTACAACACAACACTAATAGAACATTTTCTCGACCAAAAAGCACCTGCACACCATCAGAATATTTGACATTGATCTGAACTGTAGACTATGTGACAAGGATCCAGAAACGGTGGGTAACAATGTATTCCACTACTTGTCAGTGACCAGCAGAAGGTATAGTATCTAAGGGAAGATACAAACAGACCTGCAATTAATTGTCACTTGCCCTGCATCATATAATCGGTAGCAAAAGGGATAGTTAGTTCGATCTTGCAATAACTTGTAAATTGATACGAGATCCATTGTTCCAAGGTTTTCATAAAGAATGTTTTAATCGTCTCTCAAGTCACCAAAATAAACCTCGAAAAATCCAACATTTCATAAAAATAATTTAATCTTTTACGAAAGCTTGAATCATTTTGGTAATAAGTCAGTAAATTGAGCATATTTGAAATAACATTGCCATAGCATAACACGGTTCCTAAATCACAAATTTTTACTTAATTGCTCATCCCGATATTGAAAGAATTTGATAATATGTACAAGTCATAAATGAAGAAATTCAGTATTTAAATTGCATGTGTAATTTAACTGTAGTCTGTGGCAGGGAATATAGAACTGTTTAATTTGTTTTTAAGACATCAATTTTCGCTTCATTTGAATTATTTTTAACAACATAAATACGAATTTTTTGAGGCTGACAAAGTCAAGGAATGGAACTACACGATAAAATTTTGTAATGTATTGCCTAATGCCGCCCAAGAATTTGAATTTGGGCTTTTTAAAACAGTAATGAAACATTTTCTGCTGAGTAATGCATTCTACTACTTTAAAGAATTCATGTTAACTGATTTTTCCTCTATATTTAATATGATTCTTTATTGGGAGTTCTAGTTGGGGTGCGGTTGAGAGCGCACGTGTGTGTTAATGCTCCCGGTGAAAACACAAGGTGGAGGAGCAAAGCACACATCGAATTAATAATAATAATTGAAAATTAATGAAACGCGTTTGCTAATGGTCCCTAAAAATAAAAGTAAAGAGAAACAGTGTCTGTATTAGTGCACTACAGCTGGTAGCTCGCAGAATTTATACTACCTGCGACCCGTCCCTTCTTCAACTGTATGGTGTATGGAGAGCAACACAGCCAGTTAGCCAGATGTGAATGAAGGGAGATACGTTTTTTGTTTGTTTATTGTAGCATTAGCATTGGTTTATCTATTTATCTCTTTATTAAAATTGAATTAAGATATGGAGATTAAAATTGAAACGTTATTAAACTATATAGGCGATGAAATGGAAAAACTACCCGGAATTGGAAGGTGGAAATTGAAACCGATTGTTTCAAAGAAACGACATACCGACAGGGCGAGCAAACTATCCCCTTGGACCCTTCTTCTCATAACGCGCAAAAAATATTGTTACCGCGAGTTAGGGCCCTTCCCATCAACTTCACCGTAAATGGACATTTACCTGTGGAAAGGTTAATAAACAAAAACAAACAAAAAATAAAAAATAAAAGCTGCCAGATTCAGAAACAGAAGAAACAGAAAACTCAGAAGAAGAAAAATAAGGAGATGACGAGAGATGGAAACATAAAAGAAGCACGAAAACTGAAAAGAAGCATCT
The DNA here is from genome assembly GCA_963583905.1 of Stenurella melanura. NCBI lineage: Eukaryota > Metazoa > Arthropoda > Insecta > Coleoptera > Cerambycidae > Stenurella > Stenurella melanura. The sequence continues at coordinate 92,933,101 of OY757314.1, forward strand.
CGCACACACCCCAGCCGATGATGACAGATGGAAACTTAATAGAAGTATGGAAACTTAAAAGAAGCATCTCACAAACACCTACACTTCCCATCCAGATTCCTACCTCATGCGTCATGCGGCGATAAACCAAAGACGTTGGTCCATTTGGAAGCCAATATTAGACGAGTTATTGCCGACATACGGCCCCAGCTGCTCGAAACAGTGATCGAAAATTGAACTTCCAGATTGCGCTACATTCGAGCCAGCCGTGGCGCAAATAGGCCCGAAGTCATATTTAAGAACTAATGGCATAACATTATATATCCAATAAATTCAATACCAGGGGCATTAGCAACATTTTCATGTGTTTTATTTCATTTTATAGTTTTATTCCTCTAAAAAAAAAAAACACCCTTTACATACTGGAGTGCAAGAATAATATCAACAAGCTGTCATCTGAAGAAATTTGAACAAGCAATCTGGATGTGGAAGGAGTGATTTTTACTTCCCTCGCATACCGAAGGGAAGTATTGTATTCGAGAAAAAATCACCCTCCGAGATTTTTTTCGGATTTTCACGTTTCGGATCATGTAGATTACGAAAATATAGGTTTCTCAAATCCGTCAGTCTGTCTGTCTGTCGGTGCATTAACTAAAAAAACTACTTGACGGAGAACAGTCAAATTTGGTAGGTAGCTGACGCTACTGACGCTGTCAGCGAAGAAATGGTTAAACTTTCACTGGAAAATATACAGGGTGGACCGTCTAAAGGGAATAAATAATGAAAAAAATATTTTTACTCAAATTTAAAATTTTCATGTTTCATGACGTTCTAAACCTATTTCAGAAAAAAAAATTGAAAACTTTTTTACCACTAGAATGGATGGTAGCTGACGCTACTCTCAGCGAAGAAATGGTTAAACTTTCACTGGAAAATAGGGAAAATACAGGATGGACTGTCTAAAAGGAATAAATAATGAAACATTTTTTTTTGCTCAAATTTAAAATTTCCACGTTCCATGACATGCTAAACCTATTTAAAAAAAAAAATTGAAAATTATTGTTTTGAAATAATTAATCTTTTTTTTACCAGTACTATAGAATAGACGGATAATTTTTTTTGCTCAAATTTAAAAATTTCCATATTTCATGACATTCTAAACCTATTTCAGAAAAAAAAAATTGAACATTCTTTTCCATTTTGGAAAATTTTTTTACCACTAGAATAGATGGAGAAAAAAATATGTGTTGCTCAAATTTAAAATTTCCACGTTTCATGGCATTCTAAACCTATTTAAAAAAAAATTGAAAATATTTTTGAAAAAATAGACATTTTTTTTTGAAAGAATCTGTTTTTTTTACCTCCGCTATAGAATTGATATAAAAATAGCTTTTCGCTCAAATTTAAAATTTCTACGTTTCACATTCTAAGCTTATTCCAAAAACTTTTGAAAATAAAAAAAAATTTGAAAATTTGCAAATTTTTGCCCACTACAAAATACAAAATAGGTGACGGAGAAAATTTGTTTTTGCTCAAATTTAAAATTTCCACGTTTCATGGCATTCTAAATCTATTTAAACAAAAAAATAGAACATTTTTTTGAAAAAATTATTTTTTTTTACCACCGCTATAGAATTGATGTAAAAATTGTTTTTTCACTCAAATTCAAAATTTTCACGTTTCATGGCATTCTAAGCCTATTCCAATAACCTTTGAACTTAAAAGAAAAATAAATTTGCTAATTTTTGCTCACTATAAAATGCAAATGATAGATTACCGAAAAAAATTAGTTTTTGCTCAAATTTAAAATTTCCACGTTTCATAACATTCTATTTAAAAAAAAAAATGAAATTTTTTAACCACTACTATACTACCACTCCACTACGTGAATGTGGAACTGAAAATGTGACAGATGGCAATAATGCTTGGCATATGCACCTATTATAGTTTTATTGAAAAATATACAGAGTAGCCATCCCAAGAAATAATTCAACCATGGTGGACATTTGTAAAGGTATTTGCGCAAGCCTTCCATATTTGGCACCTGTTATTTAGTATTGAATTTTTGCTATCGGGTGACCACTCTGTATATTTTTTTGATAAAAAGTTATTTTTTATTTTATTTAATCGTCTTATTTATATTAACGTCCTGGCGGAGTTTAGCTAATGCTATCCCACCACTCAACCAGGACACGTACACATAGACATCAACACAACGACCATTCCCTGCGATATTGCCATCTACCGCAGCTGAGACTCGAACTCAGGATAGATATCAGCGACTAGACATGTTGTGCCACCCAACAACGGTATAGTGCACTGCTACCATCTCGGTAACGCATGAAAAACGCCACTAAACATCCATGCCGTGGCCAGGATTCGAACCCGGGACCCCGTGGTCGCAAGCCAAACGCCTTAGTATTGCGCCACCGAGCCAGTTATCGGGTTTTCTTTGTAATAATAGTGATAACTATACTCCGATTTATTATTCTCAATGTCATTTCGTAATTAATAATTTTTTAGAGTGACCGTCATGCACAAATAAAGAGGGAAGTTTTGTGTAAATACCTTTACCGATTTTTCTTTACATACAGTTCCTTTAACCGGTCAGTTTTAACTTCAATACGTTGTGTTTGCTTTTTAATGGGCTTTAGAATCTTTTTTAAAAAAGGTGGTTTTCATTTCGACCACATACCTAGTATATTTTTCATATTTGGTCAATCATCATTCAACACTCTGACTCTGGCTTAGGTGCGCAATTTATATGAAATCGAATAATTTAGTTATTTATGAATTTAACTCCTGAAGTAGCTAATTATGAAAATAATGTCATCGAATAGAAATTCAAATAGCGTGCCCAAAGTAGGAGAACTTAAATTATCAAAATCATACATAATTCTCAAACATTATAAAAACGTAATTTGAACTTTTAGAGATCACTCACTACTAAATAAGTAAAACAGATAAAATGCACAATGCAATAATTTAAAAAAATATTTTAGTTTTGATTAGCACAAAAATAAATTCATAAATTAAATTCTTTCTCCATCGTCGTTATTTTGAGGACAATTTAGGATCCGCTGCCCATATTTAGATATCACTTATACTTCTTTCAAGAATGTTTAAAATTTCCAGCGAATGATAAATGTTCCGAAGAAAAAAGATAAAATCACTTCTTCATTGATTGAATTGCAGGCTTGTTACTTCACCATGCTTTGCTAAATTGGTGTTCAAGGTCACTAAATCTCAAGTAATATACTTACGCAACTATTTCTTATCTTAAAATCCAAGAATATTATAATGTTTCCGAGAATGTAAAAACTGGTATTCGGTTGATTAAACACGAATATGTAACTCTCGTTTAATCAATTTGCCAAAAACGATTATCTTGTATTTTTATGTTTTTTACAGACGTTACAAGATTCGGTATTTATCTTGAGAGGAAGTTGAAAATTATAGATAAAAAAAGTATAACTGCGAAGTTTTGGACATAGATACTACAAGATATTTTATATAACATGAGAATATTCGCTTATTTCAACATAAGGTGACATATTAACCTGAATTATTATCTTCGATAGTCTTCAGAAATATTTTTATAATGGCTTATCTGGTGATATTGACAATTGCAAGATGCAGAAAAAATTTAACATATTGTTATGCAGATAAAAAGCCACAAGTAGTATTTGAAGCAGATGTTTCTAGCCTGTTTTTCTTTATTTTAGGTTACGAGCAAGAAAAACATATTACATACCACTTGCGTTTTAATATAAAAAATGAATAGGTCAAATAGTTTCATTGGCAATTGTTTGAACTCGAGTGGTAAGTCAACTGAGACCTACTAACATGGATTTATTTGCTTTTGTCTAACCTATAATATACATACAATAGTTTAATATATTATTTTTTCTGCAATTCGAGCAATATTTTGTTTTTATAACAGTCGTTTTTAGTTTACCATCTAAACAGTGCAACATAGTAATGTTTAATAAAACTGCATGATTTTAATACATATTTGATTTAATCCAATAGGCATATTGTATAGTATATAGGATCTAAATTGGGACAGCATAAAAACGAAAACTCGGAGTAAAGTCGGCATCTCCTTTATAGGATATAGGCGGTGGCGGTAGATATGTAAAAATGCTTTAAATACTAAATAATTACTTTTTAATTGTTAAAGAAAGGGATTTCTATAATACCTTTATTCAATAGAAGTGGTTAATGAAAAAATATGTTTATCACATTCGATAAGTTACATAAATGATATATTAAGGCTAAGTTTATTGTCTAGTGACCTACCTCTCGTTCTAACTTCTAGCGGCAAAGTTATGTAATCTTAGACGGGAGTTGCATAGATGGTATATAAACCTTCTGAAGGGGTGTAAAGCAGCGACTGTCTTGTTTATTAAATGTTAGGCAATGATACTATGAACTTTGCAGTATCATGATGTTAGGCAGGTAGAAAATTTCTACTATTCTATAAAGAACAGACTCGCCAAAATTTTAAAGAGGGAACTCGTTTCCTGGCATCGGTAATTGGTCTCAGTAGTGGAAAAAAACAAATTTCAAAAAGGCTTTCTCTATGAAATTTAAATAAACAATATTTCATTCGTCACTATCCGTGTTTTCAAAACTTGAATCAGTATTAACATTGGATTAATAAGTGATAATATAGAACATTCATTTTCCTTTTTTATTACATGAGATACACACTTCCTCCTATATCGCTTTTGCCTTTCGTCTACTATTGTCTTTATATTCTTTAAGGCAGACGCACTTAATTTTGGGGATCTATTATATTGGTGTAGTCTTGTTTTTACATCAGCCCACACCATTTCAATGGGATTGAAAATGCAATAATGTGGAGGCAGACGTAAAATAATATGATCGTGTGCTTCAAGAAATTTTCGAATGGCATGTTCCTTTTTAAAATTTTATTTTTCAATCAGTTCTAATAATGTCTTCTTTCATTTATTTTCTGGTATTTCCCAGTCTTTACCTGTCATAAATTCAATGATATCGCCTTTTCTTGTGTTGGTGTTCGGAATTTTTGTGTGTTGCCGCGAATGGTATGACGCATTGTCCACAACAATTACAGAATTTGGTGAAATATTTGGTAACAGCTGTTCCTTTGCCTACTTCTCAAATAATTCGGCTGTCATGTCCTCATGGTACTCTGCAGGGGATTGCTTAATATTTTAAGCAGAAAACAACAACGCATTTGGAATAAAACCATTTTTACTTCCAGCATGTAGAATTATAATTATTTTTCCCCTAGAACATGGAGCGTTTAAATTACACTTTTTGGCGTTATCTACCCAACCGTATTGAACAACATCATAGGTGTCAAACCATGTTTCATCAAGATAAATTATGTCTCTATTTGCATCTCGGTATTCCTTTATTTTATGGTACTCGTGTCGACGATCAACGATGCGTGCTGATTTCATAACTGCCATTCGTTTGTCCAATTTTTTATACCTAAAACCGCAATCAAGCAAAACGTTTCGCAAAGTATCTAATGATTTATAGTTATAATCGGGATAGTCGCGTAACTTTTTCCTAATCATTTCTAATGCGAGCACATTCTGTTCATTGTAAAAGCCATACACAAATCGACGAATGACATCTTTGGACGCGTTATCAAGTTCTTTAAGTTTTTATCCAACTCTTTTCCGTTTAATAGAATGTTCGACTACATCCCCGGCTCTAATAACCCTATAAATTGTAGTACGGCTAAATTTGGTTAATTCACAAAAGTTCTTCACAATTTGATTATACGAAGAATCAATCTTTTCACCTTTTGAACACGAGTAAATATTCAAAATAACCCTTTGAGTGTGAACGTGTAAGTCTTTATTTTCAAACTCCGCTTGTATAGGCTCTGTATCAAAATCGTCCATTTTAATTTCACTACTATCGAAATGCCTCCAAAATGCAATTTTAAACAATTAATTGTAAAAAATCACTCAAACACAGTAATGAAACTAATAGATTTTTCAAACATTCACTTGAATTAAGTAATTTATAGCGCGGCCTGTCTGTAATGCACTGCCTCGTACAGATCATACAATACAAACAGTTCATACGTATTTTATGTTTTATATATGTTAGATCTGGATTTGTAGAATTCACTTTTTAAAAACAATTTTTTATTTTGCACAAGACAATGTTTATTATTATACAAACTGGAGTTGATTTACAATTTAAACACTTAAAACTAGTTGATGGTTAACCTCCGAGCATTGCTCTTAATGGAGAAGTTAACAAAGTTAGAACATGAATTAATAAGAATAAAAATATTAAGGGAGACTATGCTCTTTGTAAAATTAATATGTCGAGTTAACTGAACGATGCAGACTGACTCGAAGGCGTCGTTCAGTTGTATTTATAACGTGTGCATAAAATGCAAATTAAACAAAACTAAATCTACACATCAGGGTTTCACAAAAGTAACCTAAGCTAGAACGTGCAATTTGGAATATTAAGGTATTGAATTACAAAGATAAAGAATGATATGAAATAAAGAAATGAATTTGTTATTGAAAGTATTAAATTACTTATGTGAACGTGTTGATAAGAACTTAAATAATAATACGGTTATACAAAGGTTATTATATAATACAGTGCTTAAATCTAATATAACAACTCCCTTTCTTATAAAAAAGTTGATGCTATAAATCAACTTTTAAGCGTAAGTTTTGCTGTATGAGGGATTTAGTTCGATATCCTCGGGGATTTCACGAATATTTACACTTGGTCTTCTTTTGGGGAGTAAATGTCCATATCCACTGAAAAGCTTGGACTTCGGTGGTTGTGGAGGTCGCGGTGGTTGATCGTTGGATAGGGAGATGCCGATCCTTGCGTCTCTTCTGCCTTTTCTGCATTTGCAGATTACGAATAAAATGATAAGTATGATAATCAAAGTTATCGTAAAGTACGTGAACCAAGAAATGTTCTTGTTGATGAATGGTTCATTGATGATTTTGTCTAGATCGTCCGAGTATTGATCTAGTTTATGCTTGGCGATGTTTAGATCGTCCGTGTTGAGGTTGCTTAACTTCAGTGGTTTTAAATTTGGGAGTTTTGATTTCTCCGGGAGATGGTTACAACAATCATATGGTATCCGAACTGGATGGCTGTTGTAAGTGATGTTGTCTAGCGGGTGTGATGAGGTATGGACCCTGGTGCTACCTATAAAGGCACTACACTCCGATTTCAAAGTCAAGATTGAGTTCAGCTGGATTATTTTCGTAATAACGTCTCTGTTGTTGCACTTTACGGTTACCGGTAGATTGTCTGATACTAGTATTAGCCACTTATTGTTGCTTAGTTTTTGAATACTGTAGTCTTTAGCAAACAATAAATTTGACTGGCAAGTCCGGGGCACTACACTTAATTGTTTTAGTATTTGGGCTTCGCATATCGCGTCACTGTCTATGGGGTACGGAAGCACATTTGAACAAAGTCTTACACTGGGGTTTAAGGATTTACAATTGTCAAGGTTCGGGAGAGGTACAAATAACAATGAATCATCGTCCTTTGCTATGTACTTATGTGTCGTTGATAAAATATGATGTAATCCTGTTCGATTATCCAATATAGGAATAGGGTAAAGGTGGTAGAGGGTGTAAGTTTCTGGTTCTGTTAATGGAATTTTTAAAACAAATATTACTTTAGATCCAGATTGAAAAGCCTGGAGTTCTATTATATCAAAATATTGAGCAACTTTTGAAATTTGTGGTGTTATCGGCAGATTATTTTTGTGCAGAGATTGAGATACTTCCTGAAGAGAAGAAACTAAGTCTTTCGGGGCAATTATCGAACTATGTAGGATTTTTAATCGAGCAAATGTGATTGAGTTTAAAATGTTATCTAAACTATTTTCTAAAAACATATAACTTTCCATAAGAGATTCGCATATCTCGAGTACTCGTAATTTTGATTGAATGTAAGCTAAATCATCTGATATATCATAAATTGATTTTTCAATTTCTTTAATATCGTTATTGAAAGTTTCCTCGTCGATTTTTAGTTTTTGAATTGTTGAATTAAAACTTTTTATTACCGAGGTCGTTACCGAAATTTGGTTCTTCATCAGATTTTCTAGTTGATGTTCGTCATTCGTGAGTTTATTAATACAATCTGTATAGTATTCACCATCAGAGGCGTCTAGGTTACCTGTGATAGCCTTCCAGAATGTACCGATTCCGTTTAAAATACCTCGTTTGTATCTTTTAGTGTCCACAAATATTTCCTCAACTTTTTGTTGTAATGATTGGGAAATTTGGGTTAAGAGACTGATATGTGTTCTAACTTCCGATCGAAAGGATGTCATGCGAGGGTTGTCTGTATCGAACGTGGTTATCATGTCATTTAGAATTTTGTTATTATTGTCAAGGGTTAGTTTAATTGGCTCGATGTCTTTGTAGACTAGAATTGTCCATTTATCATTTGATATCTCGATTCGGTCTTCTTCGTGATAGTATATTCCGATGGTATTGTTGATGGGTTCAATAGAATATTGGGGTGATACTGCTTTGAGCAGCAGAAGAAACCTGAAAATAAATTAATTTTCAAAGTATGGTTTCATTCTGTCAAAGTTGGTTTTTGTAGTGTGTTTAGTCTGAGGGTTGTAAAGTATAGCAGAGTTGTTTAGAATTTCTCTAATTTCAAATGGCCCATTAAACTTGTTTTGAAGTTTATTTTTAATTTGACTTTCTTTTACATAGACTTTGTCACCTACTTTGTATTCGGGTAAATTGTCGTGTACATGTTTATCGAATCTTACTTTTGCCTTTTCTTTCTGTAATTGGGTCCTTGTACGAGCTATTTTATAATAGTGCGATATTCTATTATTTAAATCTCGCATGTACTTAGATATGAGTTGTTCGTGATTGTAAAGTGTTTCAGGGGGACGACTTGCACTATGTCCGAATATTAATTCGTACGGGGTGAAGCCATGAGTTTTGTTTATAGAGTTATTATAACAAATAACTGCGTATGGTAAGATGGTTAACGGGTGTTCGCTAGGGTTTTCTAATTTATTAGCCCTTATCATTTCCATGAGCGTCGCGTGAAATCTCTCTAGTGAGCCGTTGGATTGCGGGTGGTGTACACTAGAATATGTTAATTTGATATCGTAAAGAAGGCAAAGGTCTTTAAGAAGTCGATTTTCGAATTCTCGGCCTGAGTCACAATGGATGCGAAGGGGTGTACCGTAATGTTGAAAGTACAGTAGAAGTGTATTTACGATAGATTTCGCGGTTTTGTCCTCTATAGCATAAGCTTGTGTGAATTTAGTGAGTTCATCCCTGATTGTTAGGGCGTAATTTCGTGTAGGAACTTCAAGAATGTCAATGTTAATGCGTTCGAACGGGGTTTTCGGTGTCTCCGTAATAACTAGAGGATTGTCTAGGTTTTTACGTAATATTTTCGCTTTTTGACAAGTTTCACAAGCTTTTATAAATTTTTCGACGTCTTTTGTTAGTCCGGTCCAATTGTACTTATTTTTAATTCTACGTATCGTCTCATTAATGCCGCGATGGAGATTATTTTTGCCAGCATGAAACTGATTTAGAATTATGGGAATTTGGTCTTCATCGGGTTTTGTTACTACGTCTTGACAAACGACTAGTTGTATGTCTTTGTCGCTAAAAATAAATGAGAAGATTTCGAGAATAGGTAAGTTCAAGTTATTCTCGACATAGTATGTTTTTGCTGGATTTATGTCGTTCTGGTTTTTGTATATCGTAACGAAAAGTTGTAAAATTGCCGACAAGGGGTCGAATGGTAAGGGTACGATATGATACGATCTATTCTTTACTGTTTGACTAGATACCGTGTTAATTTTGTTGTTTGAAAACTCAGGATTTTCTTCAAGAATATCCTCGATTATTTTGTAGTGGATATCTTGCAAATTGTCTTGCTGAAAGAATGTAATTATATTTTTATGATCTTTATCAAGCAGTTGATTATTAGGGACTCTGTCTGATATAATCTCTCGAAGGTTTCGTATTCTCTGGCTATTTGTTCCGGTGGTATATCTTCGTCGGGAATGATTTCTGGGTCAGGCGGGTCTTCTGGATTTTGTGCGTTGTTGTGGTACGCTACACATTTTTGAATGTGATTGACTTTAATGCGCGATAAAGCGTCAGCGTTCTTGTTGATTTTACCTGGCTTGTATATGATCTCGTAATCATATTCCTCGAGTTTAAGGCGCCAACGTGCTAGCCTACTGCCGGGATCTTTTATAGAAAAGAGCCAAGTCAAAGGTCGGTGGTCAGTTATGAGTTTAAACTTTCGTCCAAAAAGGTACGGCCTGTAGTGTTTAACTGCCCATACAATAGCTAGAAGCTCCCTTTCGATTGTAGAGTATTTTGTTTCAGCATTACACAAAGTTCGTGACGCATAAGCAATGGGAAGGTCCTTGCCTATAGGTCCTTGCGAAAGCACGGCTCCGATAGCGTACGCGCTAGCATCGGTTGTTAAAAGAAAGGTTTCATCAAAGTTTGGGTATATTAAAATAGGGGTTGACGTTAATGCGGTTTTCAATTCGTCAAAAGAATTTTTACAAGTCGAGTCGAAATTGAACGGGATGTCTTTCTGCAGAAGCTTAGTGAGAGGTTTTGAGATTTTTGCAAAGTTAGAGATAAAGCGCCTGTAGTAACCGGCTAGTCCTAAAAAGGATTTAATCTCTTTTTGTGTCTTGGGTTCGGGGAAATTTCGAATACAGTCAATTTTCGAAGGATTCGGTTTGACTCCGTCTTGGGTGATAAGGTGACCTAGATAAGCTACTTCTTTCCTTAGAAATTCGCACTTATCTGGCTGAATTTTGAGATTGGCTTTTCTTAACCTTTTGAAAACTTCGGTGAGCCTAGAAATGTGTTCATGAATGGTGGGTGAGTATATGATTATATCGTCCATATAAACGAGACAGCGTTCGTTTTGAATGCCTAAAAGAATATTGTCCATAACGCGCTGAAAAGTGGAGGGTGCGTTTTTTAGACCAAATGGCATACGAACGAACTCGTAATGACCATTTTCGACTGAAAATGCTGTCTTTTGAATGTCATTTTTGTCAATTTCTATCTGGTGGAAGCCAGACGCGAGATCTAAAGTAGTGAAATACTCACACTTTCCTAGTTGGTCTAGGAGATCTGAAATATTGGGTAATGGGTACTTATCGTTAACTGTCAGCTCATTGAGTTTACGATAATCAATCACAACTCTCCATTTTTGCTTGCCTGAAGCGTCAAGCTTTTTTGGTACAACCCACACTGGGGAGGACCAGGGTGAGATGGACGGCTGAATTATACCTTGATTGAGCATTTCTGTCATTTGGCGTTTTACTTCGTCCTTGTGAATTTGCGGGTATCTGTACGATTTAGTGAAGATAGGTTTAGCGTTATTAGTATCTATCGAATGCTTTATTTCATTCGTGAAACTTAGTGAGTCGCCTTCTAAGTAAAATATGTCCGAAAATTTTAGACATAAGTCTACGATCGATTCTTTCTCTTCGTCGTTGAGATGTTCCAAACGTAATTGATTTTCAATTTCGTACAGTCTGTTGTTGGTATTATTTTGAAAGTCATTTGCATTGATGTTTGAAATATTGACATTACAGGTTAATTCAAATTCAGTGATTGGTTCTAATTTTAAGTCGTGAAAATCGATAGTTTTAGGTATCGCATTTGCATTAATTATGGAAGTTAAAAATTCACCTTTTTCATTTACTTTAACCACGGCATTGGGTAATCTGACCTTTTCTTGTTCCTGAGCTAGCAGTATAGCATCAGTACTTCTTAAATCGCATTTTAGTTTGAAAATTTGTTCTGTACGTGGTTGAATAGAGATTACGTTTTTTATCAAATTGTCATTAGAGTGGAGATATTGTACATTCTTATTAATAACTGATGTTTCGATGTCTTCCTCGCCTGCTTTGAACAGGGGTACAGTTTTAAAATTAGTAATAAGTTGTCTATTTTTTATATCTATCGTGCAATCATAGTGATCTAGAAAGTCCGATCCGAGTAATCCGTCGAATTCTATATCTAAGTTATGAATGAATACCTTGTGAGGGTCGCCGGGTTTAAATGGGATAAGTTTTGATTCTGTTATTAAAATTTTTTCATTAGTTATCCCTTGAATAACGGCATTTTCCTGAAATTTGTTAGGGATTCTTGCAGCGGTCTTTTCTTTAAAAATAGAGATTCCTGCGCCCGTGTCAATGAGAAGTTTGAATGTTTTTGTGATATCTTTAATATAGAATAGATTTCTGGATTTGACGGTTAGAAGTGGGTTTAGATGAAAATTTGTTCGGGGAAGTTCAGATTGGGATTGTAGTCGTCTAGATTCATGGACTGAATTTGGGACGAGAGGTCTGCAACTGGGTTGTAGTTCTCTGAAATAGTTTCCTGGAATTGAACAGGGTTCTCTTCCGTCGAAGTTTCGGGGTATTGGTTCTCGAAATTCGGGGGGTCGTGAAGGGTTTGAGGGCCTAGCTGAAAATCCTGAAAGTTGTAGGGATATTGATAGTGTTCCTCAGAAAAAGTTTCTTGTGAATTAGATGAAAATTCCTGAAACTCTGGATTATATGCACCTTCTTGATATTCCTCGTTAGAGTAATATTGTGCCGGATAGTTAATATGATGAGTTCTTGGTTGATTGGCATTCCTATTATAGTTTGGGTTTGGTTGTATTACGGACGATCGTTGAAACTGATTTGGTCTATTAGGGAATTGAGTGGGTCTCTGATTTTGATTGGGGAATGTCTGTTGTATAAATGGCCTTTGTTGTTGTTGTTGCTGTTGCGGTTGTTGCGGGGCAGCATATTGTCTTTGGAAATTTGAATTTGAATAATTTTGGTGGGTGAAATTCGGGTATTGCGGTGATTGTTGACGTGCACGACATTCGTTTATGACGTGTCCGGTTTTCTTACAATACACACAAATTTTTTGAAAAGGTGTTGTCGTGTTAGGTTTTCTTACTGGGGCTTGATTGTCTCGGGGATTAGTAATTGGTTTATTAAATTTTTGATTCTCAAAATAGGAGAGTTGAAGCTCTCGTTTGATTCGTGCTGAAGCTTCGAGCATAGTATCGGGGTTTCCAGCCCTTATAATTTGACCTAACCGCGGTTCTAGCCCGGTAAGCAAGGTGTTTAGAGTCATAGTCTCCACGAGTTGAGACTGTGCATCTTTCTGATCTGGAGTTAATCGTGATTTTTGCACTGCGGCGTGCATTTTAGCGTTATGCGTTTGCAACCTGGAGAAGAAAGTTAAAGCGGATTCATTTGGCAATTGTTTAATGCGTTGCAGGTCTTGAATTAACGACGTCAAATCTCTGGAATCACCGAAATGAACTGCCAGTAACTGTTTAATTTCTACCCAAGTGGCTGGGTTTCTAGAATTGATTAATTGAGCTGCTCGCCCACGGAGCTTGTTTTTGATGTGAAGCGTCAAAAGAATACGCTGGTCTCCGACTGCCATGCGTTGTGCATGATCACAAGCGTTTAAAAAGGTGTTTAATAAAATTTGGTCTCCATCAAACTCTGGGACAATGGAGAATATCTCCGACAATTTATATGGTTCTATTACTTGCTCACGCTGTTCGCGAATAATTTCTTGTTGTTCACGAGCTATTTCAATTTGTTCTTGAGCCATTGTTACAATTTAATTATTTAAAATTTGAGAGAAAAAAATTTGGAGGTAGGAGATATTGGACAATAGAACACTTCGCGTTTAAAAAATAAAAATGAAAATAAAATTCGATGCACTTATGATTCAATTGTTAAAAGTACTTACATAAAGGTTTTCATTTGTTGAGGGATTGTGTGTTTGTTCTTAAGAGTGCTTTGGTTGGTTTCTTCTTAAATGCTAGGGTTGGTTTCTTCTTAAATGCTAAGTTTCTTGGATGTGCGGTTTTCTTGGTTTGAAAGGTTTGAGGTTCGTTTTCCGTTGAAGGATTGGGATCCACCACTACGAGTTAGGCTCTGGTTCCTTGTTCTAGTAGAGTTGCTGCGGATCCTACCGACTGCGCCAATTGTTAGATCTGGATTTGTAGAATTCACTTTTTAAAAACAATTTTTTATTTTGCACAAGACAATGTTTATTATTATACAAACTGGAGTTGATTTACAATTTAAACACTTAAAACTAGTTGATGGTTAACCTCCGAGCATTGCTCTTAATGGAGAAGTTAACAAAGTTAGAACATGAATTAATAAGAATAAAAATATTAAGGGAGACTATGCTCTTTGTAAAATTAATATGTCGAGTTAACTGAACGATGCAGACTGACTCGAAGGCGTCGTTCAGTTGTATTTATAACGTGTGCATAAAATGCAAATTAAACAAAACTAAATCTACACATCAGGGTTTCACAAAAGTAACCTAAGCTAGAACGTGCAATTTGGAATATTAAGGTATTGAATTACAAAGATAAAGAATGATATGAAATAAAGAAATGAATTTGTTATTGAAAGTATTAAATTACTTATGTGAACGTGTTGATGAGAACTTAAATAATAATACGGTTATACAAAGGTTATTATATAATACAGTGCTTAAATCTAATATAACATATATTATGGCATGCAAAAACTCTGAACGAGGTTGGTGTTGACAAATCAAATTCGCTAAGCATCTAATCCCATCTATATTTCTATGTGACAGGCGACTCAAGTCCACGTAGACTGTAGACGAGGAGTGGTGAATATAAATTTGTAAAATTCTGTGCTCTCTCATTCAATGTGAAGCGTTATATTGACAGTACCCCGTAAGATCCTCTAGTTCCGTGCTGTTCCAATTGACATCGTAAATACTATAACCAGGCCAAAATTTTGTTACAATCATGCTTTAAAATTTTTTACAAAAATCCGTTTCATAATAAGCCGAATTTAAATATAGAACAGAAAATGTGTGTGTCTGTCTGTATGTATTTATATGTACTTGTGCATGGGTAGACCGTTACTTATATACACGATAACTTCCTTTAACTTAAAATGTTTGTTGCAAATTTGGCACGCGTATTAAGGTGGCCGTCATTTCGCCGATGTTAGAAGAATATTTTTCATTTCCCCCTAAAATCAATCAAAGTATTATAAAAAAAAATTGGTAAAATTTGGATGGATTTGGATAACGTTAGCACGTGCCATTGAGCGGTTGAAAATGGGAAATACATATTTTTCTTTGCATGTTTCACTTGAATATTTTTAACTTTATAAAAATGGACTAAAATATCTGAAACTTGACAGTTTTGGTACAAGATACCCTAATTTTCTCAGATGTTTTCATAATCATGATCACTATATATATATATATCAGGGGCCAGGGCTCTTGCAGCAAGCTGCACTAAATTTTGCATTTTCAATCTTTATATTCTTTCAAATTGATAATGTTATGAAATTTAAGGATAATAAATATTTAATTTATCTTGTTGTATTGTAGTTTGGCAAGAATTACATTTCAAATTGTATTTTAGAGAGTTGTATTTATTAGCCTAATGACCAAAAATACTGTCTCTAGGGCAAGGATAACCTGTCCATGTAAGAAAATTAATATTAAACGGAAAAATGTGGAACCCATAGAGCTTATAAACTATAAGTTAATTTTCTTTTGTTTTATATGTGAAAAGTGTGTATGCTTACTTAATACTAGTACCCATAATGAAACATATTCTTTATAGGATTTTGCAAACAGCAGAAAAAAACTATCTATGGGAACTAAAATAAAAACTATTTGTAAAATTACTGATTTACAATCTTTGCATTCTTTCGATAACCTGCATTCTCGTTATGCTAGCAATTAAAATCCTGTGGATACTGGTTTATTCCGCATAGCCCTAGGGGACTGTGACTGTAACAAATTGATTTTAGGATTTTAATTGCTAGCATAACCAGAGTTCAGGTTATCGAAGGAATGCAAAGATTATAAATCAATAATTTTTTTACAAATAGTTTTAGATAGTTTTTTTCTGCTGTTTGCAAAAGAATATATTTCATTACAAGTATAAGCAAACAAAGAAATAATTCACTTTTAAACATGTATCGAGTATATAAGCTCCATTGCTAGCTAGGTAACACAAAGGTGGAACTGTGTCAATATCAAATAATGTCAAAAAAGTTGGTAATTGTCTTGGTTTTTGCATGGATTATCGTGTGAGTGGCTTTGTGCCTTTCTGATGAGCTCAGAATAAAGGCGAGACACGTTTCAAAGGCTAAGCATTTCCAAACAACAGAATTATTATGGATTTCATGAAAATGTAATGAATGACAACTTTTCCAAAAGACGAGGGATGTAAATATAGTATATTAAAGCATGAGTGGATATTAAGGTCTTTAAAACACGCGCGATTTTTCGAGCACGACGGCGCAGCCGGAGTGCTCGAAATAGAGCAAGTGTTTTAAAGACCAGTTATCCACGAATAATTTACGCTATTTTTTTTTATTGGTACACAATACTACAAAAAATGGAAATAAGAATTAAGAATGTAAAATGTTTGAATGCGTGATGTGACATCAGGATACCTGTCAGTGTCAAATGAGGAATGCAAAAATTAATTTGCAATCTGTCACATAGGATTAATTATTGTCACTACAGTTGTTACTGATTGTATATTGCTTTAAAATGATTTCTAACATTGATTATTTAAATAGAAAAGCAGATTCGCGGTTAATACCGCAAAAATTCCTGTCAGATCAATAATTAAAAAGTTGACATTTTGACTCGGGTAGTAGTTGTTGCCATGGTAAACTTTAAAACACGCGCGTTTTTAAAAGTTCGATTTAAACACTCTGAGGCGTACTTTAAATAAGCAAAATAGGGTACCAATAAAAAAATCATTTTAGGTCTTTGTTCTCATTTTAACTGAATCTTTCTAGCCGTATGGGTTATGTGGATACTGGTTTATTCTGCATAGCCGTAGGGGGCTGTGTAGAAACTTGTGTTAGCATTAGAATTGTCCAATAAGAAAGACAAATTGATGTTAGGATTTTAATTGCTAGCATAACTAGAATCCAGGTCACTGAAAAAATGCAAAGATTGTAAATCAATAATTTTACAAACCGTTTTTATTTTAGTTCTCATAGATAGTTTTTTTCTGCTGTTTGCAAAATCCTATAAAGAATATGTTTCATTACAAGTATAAGCAAACAAAAAAATAATTCACTTTTAAACTAGTACCCAGTGATAATTATAAAAATAAAGCATTTTTCATTACGCCTATCGTGCAACATTTTTGTTTCACAAAGTTGCACCAGTTCTACGCAAAAAGAGAGCGGCCATGTTTTTAACAGATTGTTGAATATTATTGGCTTTACCTACATTTCTGCTTTTAAGGGTAATAATATTCAACAATCTGTTAAAAAAATTGGCTACTCTCTCTTTTTTCAAGGGCGGACCTATGCTTTGTTTCTAGTGGGGGGTCATCCTTATTAAAATATGTACCAAAATTTTTTAATTGAAGTGTGGCAGATTATAAAACTCTGTAACTTCTAGATTATTTGACTTGATTTGAGGGCGCTAAGTTCAAATTTGTAGGTAGTTTTGTTCTGTAAGCTCTAGATTTTCTGGAATTCGACATTTTAATTTTCTCGAAAATTGACGTGACATGATGGCAAAAAAATCAGTTACACAATAAAACATATTTAGAAAAGGGTCAGAAAATTGACCTGAGTTCAAGATGTTACCCATAAATAATTATTACTTATTTATTAAAATCCAGTCACAATTTAGGTACAGTTACTATTTATTCTTATTCTATGATATTTAGAAAAAAGTTGAGCTACCAATTTGGCTCCCCTGGAGTCTGGCTTATGCAAGACATAAAGACCTTAGTAAAATGAATTCACGTACAAAAGATATCTATCCAAGACATGTTTTAGATGATAAAAATCACAACATAACGGCGAAAAATGTTTCAAGGCATAGGCGAGTGCAAGAATTGAGTGATTTTTGTACTTCAAACTACTACTTCATTTCGGGATTAACATTTTTTGAAAATAAATTAAAAGAATTTGTTGGTGCCTTGCATAGCCAGTGCCGGCTATTATGTTAGAACACAGATTAGATATTGATTGTTTATTGATGAATACTGACTTCAAGGCACGTGTCTTTTGTACTTCAAATATTTATAGATAGGTGTATAATTTCATTCTATAGTTAGTTATTTTGTTGTATGATCAGAATGTAGGGTATCAGAAAAATTCGATGATTAGAAATTAATATTTTAGTAGACTGAATTTTATTTTTGAGTAGTCATCAATAATTTTTTCTACTTTTTGATAAAATACTAAAAAAAGTTTTCTTTAACTTTTGTAATAATAAATGATTTATTTAATTGCTTTTCTCTATAATCTAACGAAAAGAATTGGAGTCAATTAGTATTCGTATTTATCAGTTTTTGTCATGATAAGAGCTATCTCTTAGGACCGTCAGTGTTGATGAAACTTTGTGAAACAAAAATATTGCATGTCAGGCGTAATGAAAAAGGCTTTATTTTTATAATTGTCACTGGGTACTAGTATAAATTTTTTCCACTACCGTATGTAAACTTTAGCTTATAGTTAAACTTTTTCGCAATAGTGCGCAAAGCATACACATACACACTTTTCACACATAAAACATGTCTAGGCGACTATATGCAACAACAGCCTTGTTGTCTTTTCGACTCATAGTGAAACACCAATTTGAAAACGTAAATACTTTAGTCACTAGGGTGTAAAGTAGTTTGTCCATATTTTAACTTATACATATGTTTTTTGGCAAACATTTAGAAGAAAAAAGTTTGCAACTCGTGTAAAGTGCCTTTGTTCATTCAAGCGATTGTCGCAAAATTCTCAATCATGAAAAAAGTATCACTTTACATACTTGTTGCATAAATAACTATTTTAGTCCTTTTCTTGATGCGACTATAATTATACATAGAACAATATTGAGGTAAGAGATCTGCATTAAACTATTTAATAATAAGTTGAAGTAAGGAATATGTTTTCCAAAGATTAGGTTTATAAGTTTTATATTATAAATGTATATTTATTATATTCGATACTTCTCTCTTTCGCACAATTCCAAATTGCTTTAAATACATATTAACAAAACGTCGATTAAAGAGTAGATTTAGCTAAAGCTCTATCAAAATAAAATAAGTTCGGGCCCTATATTGTTTATAATAATTTTTTCGAAATGTTCGTATTCCTTATTTTATGTTTTATATTTAGCAGAATGATAAAAATCATCTCTAGTCTCATTCTCTTGTGACATATTATACGTTTAACTTTGTGAAACAATGTTGGATAATTGTGTAATGGGAAACTATTATTTTTGTTTTGTTTTCACTGTCAGTGTTAACAATATTAACTAGTTTTCAGTCTTTTTCTTGACATGAATTAATATTATATACGGATAAAATATTTTAAACAGTTCAGACCTGTATTCAAGGATGTGTCAGGGGGTGACCAGTATATCCAGAAAAAAAAATGACTTGTGAAGAACTATTTTGCATGTTTTCGAAAATTATGAGGGTCTGAATTTGCCTCCCCTAACACACCATGCGCACCCCCTGCAATTCATTTCTGGCTACAGGCCTGAAATAATCCGTGGCAAGAATTATGTTTTTCAAAAACTAGGTTCACAATTTTCGTAATATAAATAAATGTATATTTATATTCAGTTTTTTCTTTTTCATACAATCTCACATTGATTTAAATTAAAATTAATAAAAAGTGGACTTACCTAGAACTATATCACAATTAAATAACTTAAACGTATTTTTAAGAACTTAAATCACAACTGCACTGGTAACATCAGCCATGATGTACTGTTTTGGAGTACGCAAGGATACTCCTCTAGTGCGCTATAAGAACATTTATCGCGTACTAACTACTGATATGGCATTACACTTGTATTAATGAGTTTGTTGTGCTCAGCGGTCCTCAAAATGATTGCCACTTAATTAACGATAGGGGCAAGTGGGAAAATTATGTTTTGTGTCAAACATTGAAAAGTAATATTCAAGCTCAAGAAAAACATGCTGACTCTTAAAAAAATTGTTTTAAAAATTGTTGCGATTATTTGTTCTATTGAGGAAAACATTAATATAAAAAATAGTTGTGCAAGCGGCTGGAAGCTTACGAATTTATTTCTGTTTTATTTCACATTTTAATAGAAGGAGGTATGTATGTTTTTTTTGTTTGCTCGACGACTTCTGTGGAATAGATTAAGCGATTTCTATGAACTTTTTTGGGAATTGTAGGGTATGACTCGGTGGCAATCACTTACTTTTTCTTTCTTACTTCCACATACACGTAGTGGATTTTAAGTAAGTATAGTAATTGAAAAAAAATTCCTGTCTGTCTGTCGGTCTGTCTGTATTTCTTTGTTCGCACGTTTTCTCCGGAACGGTTTAAGATATTGACTTGAAATTTTGTACACGTATATATTGTAACGAGATCTGGAACTGGATTTTCTGAACTTATCCGATGAAGAGTTGGGGAGTAAATAGAGGAAAATGAGTAAAGCAGGTAAAGCAGGCTGGTAGGAGTAAAGCAGCTGATAACTTGAAATTTGGTGTATGTACTAGAAGCTAAGGCCCGAAAATTTTTTGTAATATTTTCTAGGTCCGTACCACCCCCCGCTCCATTATTAAAGAGGTTGATAAAATAAAATTGAGATACTCACTTGAAAATTGGTGTGCGTATATATTATAATGGCACAAAGAACTAGATTATACTTTGGGATTATTCCGTTGAATAGTTGGGGGTTAAATAGGGGTAATTAGGGAAAATAAGAAAAGCAAGCTGGTAAGAGTACAGAAACTCGAAATTTGGTGTGTGCACTAGAGGCCAAGGCTTCAGATTTTTTAATAATAATTTTCAACCCTCCACCACACCTACTCCATTATTAAAGAAGTTGATAAAATAAAATTGAGATTTCACTTGAAATTTGTTACACACATATGTTATAATGACATCTGGAAGTAGATTATATTTTGAGATAATTCCGTTGAAGGATAGGGGGTTAAATAGGGGTAAATAGGGGCAAGCTGGTAAGAGTACAGAAACTTGAAATTTGGTGTATGCACTAGAAGCTAAGGCCTCAAATTATTTTATAATATTTCCCATATCCCCACCACCATCCCACTCCATTAGTAAAGGGGTTGATAAGGTGAAATTGAGATAATCACTTGAAATTTGGTATACGTATATATTATAATGACATCAGGAACTAGTTTATATTTTGGGATTATTCCGTTGAAGGGTTATATTAGAAGCGAAAGCCTAATGTTTTTTTATAATATTTTCCAACCCTCCACCACCCCCAGGCTCCCTTATGAAAAGAGTTTATAAAATTAAATTGAGATTTTCACTTTAAATTTGGTACACGTATGTATTATAACGACATCTAAATCTAGATTACAGTTAGGCAGAGGTAAATAGGGATAAATAAGCTGAGCAAGCTGTAAGAGTACAGAAATTTGGGATTTGGTGTATATACTAGAAACCAAGGCATCATATTTCTTTTTAATACGTCTCAACGTCGGGAGTCGTTTTTGTAAAACTTGTGTATTTAATAAATGTTGATACCTAACTTCACATTCTTACATTTTTACGTCTCGACGCCGACCGACGCCCAGCGTCGTTTTTTTATAACTTGTGTATTTGTTAAACTTTGATATCTAAATTTATGTTCTTGCATTTTTACGTCTCGGCGCCGACAGACGCCAGTGTCATTTTTGTAAGACTTCTGAATTTGATAAACTTTGATACTATACTAGATTCTTAGTCTTCATTTTTTCCTCTCGCCGCCGACCGACGCCTAGCCTCAATTTTATAAAACTTGTATATTTGACCAATTTTGATACCTAAATTAATCTTGCATTTTTACGTCTTGATACAGACCAACGCCTAGCGTCGATTTTATAAAACCTGTGTATTTGATAAATTTTAATACCTGGATTCATATTCTTGTATTATTACGTCTCGATGCCGACCGACACCTTGCGTCGCTTCTGTAAATCTAGTATTTGACTAATTTTGATATCTAAATGCATGTTCTTGCATTTTGACGTCTTAACGCTGACCCACGCGACGCCTAGCGTCGTCTTTATAAAACTTGTGTCTTTGATAAATTTTGATATAAACTTATGTTGTTGCATATTTACGTCTCGACGCTTCGTTTTTGTAAAACTAGTATATTTGATAAATTTTGATACCTGGATTCATATTCCTGCATTTTTACGTCTCGATGCCGACCGACGCCTAGTCTCATTTTTGTAAAACTTGTATATTTGATAAATTTTGATATCTAGATTCATGTACTCGTAGTTTCACGAGACCTTTTTGTGGAATATTAGTGTAAAACCTATTACAATTACTCCGAGTCGTGTAACTTTTTGAATTTTTTATCCGCAGCTTAATAAAAGTTTGAAAATTTCTAAAAGTTCTTTATTTCTATCCCCGGTACATTTTGCAAATTTTGTAAATATCATATCAGCTTGAAAGTTAGCCAAGTTAATTTTCAACGTCTTCGAAACTTCTTCTGTAAATAGTCTTATGACATCTGCCCCAAATATTTTTAAAATTCTATGACCAATTATTTTCCCATACTAAATGCAAATATAGTCAAGAAGTTTACCCTTAAAGAGACTTGGAAGGAAAATCTGGATGTGGAAGTAGTGATTCCTTAGCGGTTTTTTTATCAAGCTATGTATAAGACAGGACGAGCAAAAATCGGAAAGGAGAACTTTCTATTAGATAATATTCGAAATTATGACGTAGATGCAGGTTGGAGGGAAATAGTCAAGTATATTCGAAGTAGCTGATACCGAAACTGATATCAAATGTTAACGATTCTAAATTAATAATTCAATATGTCTGCTATAATTGCTTAACTTTTGTAGATTTGCATGAAATTGGGTCACTAGAACGGATGAGAAAAATGCTTTTGAAAATAATTAACTAACCACCTCTAAAAAACGGCCACTAAATATTATGAAATAAACTTTTACCTAATATCTCCAAAAAACGCAAAGGAACCGGTTAAAATGCCATTAAACTCGATAAAATTTGAGTCATCAGTAGATTAAAAAATTCTGCGTATAATGAAGTGTAATAATAGAAGAACAAAACATGCAACAAATTAAAAATTTAAAATTACTGTAAAATATTTGTTAATGATAGTATAATGTAAACACGGGTCTAGCGTATGGGTTTTTACGTCGTAAATGAAAACTACCTGGGACCGACCTTCAAAGTGCCTCAAATAGATTTGTGTGAGCAACCTCTGTTTATAAGGCAAGATAAGCAGACCAGCTGTGGACGAAAAAAGATAAGTAGTAAGTAGTATTTTTAGATTATTAATGTACTAGTTTATTTCTTTAATAAAATTGAAAAAATTTTAAAAGTAAAATTGAAAGGGTATTAAATATAGGTAACGAAATAGAAAAATTCCTGGAATTGGAAAGTGGCAGTTGAAGGTAATTACTATAAAAACAAACTAATATACAGGGCGTGCAAAATATTTTCTGGGCCCTCTGCCCCGCTGTAAAAACCCTTTCTACGGTGAGGAGACAGGGCTCTTCCTTGCACTTCCACCGTAAATGGATATTTACCTGTGGAACAGTTAACAAATAAAGCCTTCCTGCGCCGAGCGAATATATGTATCTTAGCAGACAAACGAAGTGAATGCAAGCGGGCAGACGGAGGTGTACGCTGCTAGATGCAGAAACAGAAGAAACAGAGAACTTAGAAGGAGAATAAATAAGGAGATGATGATACATGGAACCTGAAAAAAAGCATGGAAACTTAAAGAAGCATCTCACAAACACCTACACTTCCCATTCTAGATTCCTACCCCAGGCGTTATGTGACTATCGCTTTTTATATTAAAAATTGTAGAAATGGTAGAGCTTCTACCGATTTTATCGGAAATCTCTTTATGTTCCGATTTCATATATGCACTATTCCAACATACATTCATTTTAATATTTGAAAATATGATAATACAATAGCCACGCGTTTCTCGTTTCATTCAAGCCTTACTGAGCTCAATTTCCTTAATTAGTTCAAAAGTTACAACAAATTTAGTGTAGCGCGTTCGAGATTGCGCACGCTTCGCGAACCGTATTTATATATGTCGCCACATTCCATTCTCGAGCGTTAAACAGAAAAATCTGGAGCCTGCATTTTTGATCGTACAAAAAAACTTATGTACATTATTATGTGAAATTTCCCCCTCTATCGCCTAGTGCTATTAGTTTTACTTCCCTCGCATACCGTAGGGAAGTATTGTATTCTAGAGAAAATCACCCTCCGAGATTTTTTCGGATTCTGACGTTTCAGAACACGTAGATTACGAAAATATAGGTTTTTCAGTCCGTCAGTCTGTCTGTCTGTCTGTCTGTCTGTCCGTCTGTCTGTCTGTCTGTCTGTCTGTTGGTGCATTTACTAAAAAACTACTTGACGGAGGGCAGTCAAATTTGGTAGGTAGTTGACGCTACTGTCATGGCAACAAATTTAAAAATGTTTTTGAAAAATTAAAAAAAAAATTGAAAACATTTTTATCACTACTATAGAATATACGAAAAATTTTTGTTTGCTCAAATTCAAAATTTCCACGCTTCATGACATTCCAAACCTATTTAGGAAGAAAAAAAATTGTAACGTTTTTTTACCATTTTGGGAAAAAAATTATCACTAGAATAAATGGAAATTTTTTTTTGCTCAAATTTAAAATTTACGCGTTTCATGACATTCTAAACTTAATTCAGAACAAAAAAAAATTGAAAATGTTTTAACCATTTTTGAAAAATTTCAAAAAAAAATTTTTTTTTCTTTGTTCAAATTTAAAATTTCCACGTTTCCATGGCATTCTAAACCTGTTTCAGAAGAAAAAAGATTTTGAAAATTTTTAACCAATATTTTTGAAAAATTTCAACAAAAAATGAAATTTTTTAACCACCATTATACTTCCACTCCACTACGTGAATGAGGAATTGAAAATGTGTCAGATGGCAATAACATTTGACATATGCTATTATACCTTTATTGAAAAATATACAGGGTGGTCATCCCAAGAAATAATTCATGGTGGACATTTGTTAAGGTATTTGCGCAAGCCTTCCACATTTGGCACCTGTTATTTAGTATTGAACTTTTGCTGTTGGATGGGCAGGTACTCTGTATATTTTTTTGACGAAAACTTACCAGGTCTTCTTTATAATAATAATGATAACTATATTCGGATTATTATTTTCAATGTCATTTCGTAATTATTAATTATTTAGAGTAACCCCCGCACAAAGAGGGAAGTTCTGTGTAAATTCCTTTACCGATTTTTTTATATATATTTTCCATTTCTCGAGCTATTGGCCAAAAACCGAATTTCGGCAAATATTTTCGGTTTTTTAGAGGTCGCCGGCTCCTTACAGCTGTAAACTTTTTTATCCTATTCTACACCATCAAAACTACTTATTCTGCCATATAACATTTAGTGATCGGTTTTTATCAATTTCTGTCTCTGACTACTGTGCTATAGAATGTCATAGAACGTCGAGATTTTAAATTTGAATGAAGAAAAATTTCTTGCCTGTCCTGTCGATCAGTCTTTAATTTTTTTTAGGACGCGCGCTTTCTCTGGAACGGCTTAAGATATTGACATGAAAGGCACATATATGTATTGTAACAACAAGGTCTGGGACTGGATAATATTTTGAGCTCATTCCGGTGTAGGGTTGGGGAGGGGGTAAATGGGGTTAAATAAGTAAAACAAGCTAGTAAGAATTCAGTAAATTGAGACTTGGTGTATATACTAGAAGAAGAGGTCTTGATTTTTTTAGCAACATTTTCCACTAGAAGAGTACGAGAGCAAGTGTCCTTAAGACATGTTTTGGATTCAGCCACCCACATTACCATATTGGGGTAGACGATTTTAAATATTCTATAATCAAAATTCTATGAGCAATTATTTCCACATACTCGAGTGCAAATATAGTATCAAGATGTAGACGATTAGGGGGACTTGAATGGGAAACCTGGATGTGGAAATAGTGATTCCTTAGGCAGCGATTTTTTGACATAACTTACCGATATTCATATACACCTAATTGGCTATATCCTTGTTTACTGCCGAATATCGTACTTTGCAGATAATCAGACATAACCGTTTACATTAATAATAATTCCCAAAATTCACTTTAGCTTTTCAATAAAAAAGTTTTATAATCCTTTTCACAACACGCGGGCAAGTCAGATAAAAAAATGTTAGAATTAATGATAACTTTTTAAATTTTAATTATTATGATGTAAGTTACGATATTAGTAATGAAGATAATATAAATTCAACATGTTAATTTTTATATAAATATCACCACGTGTTTTCAAAATATTTAAATCAATAAAAATAATTGTTAGTTTAAATAAACCTGGCTTTAAATATATCAATATTGAAAATATCCTTCAAATTGTCTCATTATCGTGATATCATAAACTTGCGATGCCGATGTCTATATTCCATTAATTTCACCTTGCATGATCAATTGATCAAGGATTCTTAATGCTGAATCTTTAGCTTCCTTTTCTGAAGAAGACGTCCTAAAAGCATTAAAAAACATGAAACCGAAGCTCACTTTCGAGTCGGATGGTATTCCTGCATTTTTACTGAAAGATTGTGCTAATATATTCGCCCATCCACTAAACATTTTATTTAATTTGGCTATAAAATGCTGTTCTTTTCCTGATATCTGGAAGCATTCTAAAGTATGTTCAGTTTATAAAAACCGACCAACAAAAATGGTATAACAAATTTCCGACCAATCACTATCATTTGTAACTTTGGCAAAGCTTTTGAAATTCTGCTGCATAATTGCATATATCCGCATGTCAAAAACAGTATATCCTCTCAGCAGCATGGATTTATGATAGCTCGATTCTACAACCACCAATTTAATATGTGGTACTCAATTTATATCTGAGTCCATTGACATGCAAATTCAAATAGATGTAATATATTTTGATTTCACAAAAGCATTCGACAGGCTTAATCATAACATTCTTATTAAAAAACTGTCCAACACACTTGTCATATAGAAAACAGTACGTCGCGTTTAATGGATTCAGGTCTACCTATTACTTATCTTGTTCTGGTGTACCTCAGGGATATGTTCTTGGGCCACTCTTGTTTAATATATTCATCAATGATATAGCATATGAACTAGATGTTCATTTTTTAATTTACGCAGATGACTCCAAGCTACTACATAGAATCCCTAACATAAATGACTGCAGTAAATTACAAAATAATATATCTAAACTCAACGCTTGGTATGTCGAGAACAGTCTCACATTAAATGTTCAAAAATGTAACGTAATGACATTTTCCACGAAGGATATTAATTTTACATTTAGTTACTCTCTAGAAAACGAACCATTAACTCTCAAGAGCTGGTAAGTCAGGAGATTTTATGAAGTAGTTTTATGTCCAGAAGGATATAGACGGGTGCAGAGATTGTATCAACCCCTTCGGGAGAATTGTTACCCCCTCGCTGAAACCTTTGTCATTAAAAAGAAGAGTACGAGAGATAAAAGGCTCCATTCATTCCTTAATGCTAAGTACTTATATTCATAAATGTATCTTATTGAAGGAATATTTTTGCCTCCACACAAAAATTGAAGGCTATGGGAACTTTTTTGACCTCGCATTCGGTTCAGCGTGGAAGAATAAATAGGAATACCATGGTCAGGCATCCCGATCAAAGACTTTTTTAGTGGGGCTTTGTAATTATAGATTGAGTCAGATTTTCCCCAATTAGCCTCCTGAAATGTCAAAATTTAATTTTGCATTTTACCAAGAAAATTTGGAATAAATTTTCTTACATTTCAAAGGGTTGTTAAACAGCAACAAAGGGTTCTAACGTGCACCAAAGATCTTTGGTTGGTACTTGACATGCAGTCAAAATTCCAAGTCAATCTAATCACAAACTTTTGGCAGCCATTTGAAAATTACCCTTTTCCATAACACAGTTTTTATTTTACATTTATTTCCGAGAAAAAGCTTTATATCTTTTCTTTGTAGCCCTCATTTGTGCACCAAAAAAATTTGTCTTTAAAAGTACATGCAAGGAATGTATTTTCACAACTTTTAAGTTGTTAGACCTTGCCCTTTTTTTCGACTTTTCCAACGCCTACTGGCAGCCTATGCCACATCCTTGGCAAAAATGTCCTAGTATGAAATGGGTCCAAAATTAAAAGTCACGCTGTTCTCCGTGAAAAGGTGAGTATTTAGTTCTCGCACGTTTCTCTCGTGTGGTAGCTCCAGGACAAGGCAAAGAATTAATTATATCTCTACAAATGTGCCTGCTAATTGAACGCTGATTCCTATGCTACAGACATTATGGAAGCCTATACTATGCTGCATGAATTTTTAAATGAAATGTTTTTTGTTTGCTTACATTGGTAATATTTACTAAATAGTTTTAAGAACTTTGTGCCCTACCAGTAACGTATTATTTATTCACAGAAGTTGCATTTTTTATTTATCTAACATACTTAGCCCTTAAATGCATCGAGTTTCCGTTTGGCAACTTACCAACATTTACATGCCCAAAAATTACGGGAATGTAAATTTCAGCCTACTGCATACTGTATCCGATTGTTTACATACTATATAAGTAGGTAAAATCATACATTATAGATAGTTGGCGCTTTCAAAAATAATTCAGCCATAATTTGTAGTCTAGTCAGAACAAAGGCGCACTGGTTAAGTCTACCATTTTGTGTATTTACTATTTTTGTTACATTACATTTTTAAAAGTTTAAAAATTGTGTTTGCCATCCAATAAGGTATGTATTATGCCCTAACAATTCTGGAACTGTCCACTTTTCCTCTTTTCTTTTGTAAATGTGTGTTTTGCCAATCAGCAACATCATGCATATAGTGTAAAATTTTATAGTTTTCTTATGTTGATTATCGGTATCATCATGCGTTTAGGTCTAATTTTATAATGTGTTGTTTTTTTGTATTTTTGGATGAACCGTAATAAAAAATTATTAGAAGAGGACTTGGTCGACTTGTGGGAATAATTCTCTGGCTTTGGTAGCGAATGTGGCGGGAATATAAGTAAAACAGACAGTTTGGAAGATCCTTCCATTGTCCCTGTGTACGATGACGAAGATAATCCCAGTGAGACCGCACCGCTAAAAGGGGAACTGATGTCTAATGACGAAGAGGACAATTTACCCTTGCCCGAAAGGGAAGAAGATATAGCCCAAAAGATATCTAGCTACGAGAAGGATAATTTACCTTTAGATTCTTTATTAAATTCCGCAACAAAAATGCTGCATAAAAAAGTGCTGCAAAAAAAGTCTTGCCAAAAAATGTCATGCAAAAAATAAGAATAAAAGCCTATATAATAACATAGAATGGAAATAGATAAATCCTTGACACTAAACGAGGACCAATTACGATTCAGCTAGGAAACAAAATTGCTGCCAATATTTGTGAGTTGGAAACCCCTTACGAATTCGTTAGTTACTTTTTTTCTAATCAACTTGTAAGCAATATTGTACAAGAAACTAACCTATATGCTGCACAATCTAAACCTGAGAGGCCATCTATATTTACAGAAATTGAAATAGGACAATATATCGGAATAATAATATATATCATTATTCCGTATGCCCAATACTAGATCATGGAGTAAGAAACATTTTCTACCATTGTTGATGTCATGCCCGTAAGTAAATTTGAAAAAATTGTGAAGTTGAGTTATGTTTGAACAAACACAACGATTGTTTAAAAAGTTTTCATAAGAACTGATTTTTGTTCCAAACACATGATGTAGCCATTTGGTAACAAACATTTTTTTATAATAAAAAAATTGAAAAATTGTTGTGGAATTTTTTTCTATATTTTTCGTTTATTAGTTTCCACTTATACTATTATATTTAAGATATTTTATTCAAAAATAAAAAAATCATGCATTTAAGGGTAATAGACGGCACAAATTTAATTGAGAAAAAAGTGTTTTGCTACTCATTTACCTCACTTGTGCTGCATAATGACCAAGGGTAACAGCTTTAACTAATTAATTCTATGATTATTAAACGGTGGTATCGGTTGTCGAGAGTAATTAGCGGATTTTACAATATTTATCTCGAGAAGACCAGTTAATTATTTCAATGTTATCTTTATTCCACTTGAAAGAATTTGACAAAATATTTGAAGGTCATTATTAATTATGTGGATGTAATATTAAAATAGTCGGGTGTCCCATCTAGCAAAATGGAGAAAATTAAGGAGAAGTTAAGAACTAGTATGCATAGTGTGTCTGTATCATGATACAGATGTACAATGCAAATGTTATACATCTTTAGTGAAGACTCGTGTTCCTAATTTTCATAAGGGTGGCCACTACATACACAAAATAAATATTTCACGTCAGCTCTGTTGAGATATGCGCGCGGATGGGCAAACTATCTTAAATAAGACACTTTTTCTAGTTAGGAACAAACCGAAATTTTATTTATTGTTACAAAATTGCATTTATGTTTTTAATATGTGTAATATAAACGGGGAGAAGTATTAAAATTTTTATAAATGGTTTCTTCTGACCAATTTGGAATGTCTTGATAATAAAATGGCACTATTTAACATTATATTGAGTAGTTCCATACATTTCAACAATCCTCAGTTCAATAACGGAATTTAACCACAATCTAAAATGGTTTTAAAACAATGAAATTGTATGGATAGAGGCAGCAGAACAGTTTTGGATTGATTTCTACAAATGTTCATAGGGAGATGTTTTCATTAGGACTTACGGTGGCCATTTACAAGAAGTAGAACCATAACAAGACTATTACTATTAATTTTCACTCAATAACTTCAGTTGTTCGTAAATTAGTTAGATTTAAATATAAACCTAAGTAGCATTTTAAGATGCATTTTCGAAAACGTTTCTAACAAGTGTGCCTGTTCACATGTACATGGGAACATGTTGCGATACATTTTCGACGCATACCCAGTTTCTTATGTTAGTGTAGTACGTGTATCTATTTTGGTGGCACTCTGGCACTGCGTGTTACCTTGTTAGGGATGCTGTTGAATCATGGGTAAGGATGGAAACCATTCAACTTCTAAATAGCTTTTCACACTTTTATTTTATTAAAAATAAGAACGAAGTAAATATGTAACCTAAAATCATAACTAAAAACATTATGTAACTAAATGTTCCTAGACATTTTATTCAAAAGTGAGAGATGTTGCAGCATGTTTCGAAATTGTTCCGAATAATTGTTCTGAAAAAAAGTTGTACTTAATGTCAGATACAATTACTAAATTGTTGAGTAATATCGTTGTGCTGTATGTAAAAATTAAATAATGCCTGCCCCAAACTGCATAACATTTGCCACTAAAAATAATGAAAGAAATATTTTTAAAAAATTCGGCCTATAAAAATTATGAAATAAAATTATGTTGGCGTGAAAATGAACAAATAATTTTTAATCGACTTCAATATCAATAGGTAATAAGGTTTTATTAACCAAAATACGACGAAATTATATTTCACAATGCTTTAGAAACAGTTTTTTAAAAACACTTCAATTTTTGAAAACCTTTAAACCTCCTAAAAATGGAGACATTACTGCACTCGGTCAAAAATTGAGATAGGGCCAGATTTTTACGTTTTACGGTCCCGGCAAACACGAAAATGTGGTTTTTAAAGTAGGGGGGGACACGATTGCGCCGAAACTACAGAACTGACTTAATGGAATTCGGTACATGTGTGATAATAGTATCGTACATGAGCAGGTTCTGGTGCAGATTGGATGACGTTTAGTGCCCTTTTGACACATAAGCTTTTTTATTTTTCACCATGGTAAGCATTTTTATACTTTTCGAAAGTAGATTACACAGCCACACAAAAAAATCTTTCTGGCCTGAGGATCTGACCATGCATGCTCACTATTATTTTTGGGGTCGCTAAATTCGAATCCGTTATCGGAAGGTGAAAATCGATTTTTTTTAGCGCTTCCCGAGGTTATATCTCGAAAACAAAATGAGATACAGAGCTGCGGTTTGCTCTATTCGATTTCTGTCGCCTTCCCAATTAGCATTTTCATATTCCTACGATATACTATACATATTCTAAAATAAAATTAGTATATTGCATAAATATTTGAAATTAATTCAAAATAAGTTGTATACTGGTTGTTTTGTCACAGGTTTTCACATTTTATACATACTCCTGCAATATTCATATGTATGTTGCTGAACCAACGTGAAGGCAGCCGCCAGAGATAGCCGCTGATTTTCCCGAAAGTACCCGAACGCACATGGACGTTCGTCAATATGGGTATTGCCGACTCCTCGCGATCACACACCACGTGGAATATTGATATCGAGTGGCGGTGAAAAGGATAGTAGACTTAGTATAGATAGTTCCTTTTGAACACAATAATCAGTGTCGAATAATATTTGTATGAATAATTTGAAATTTCCAAAGAACGGGACATCAATTTCAAATATTTGCGGAAAATAGTAGACACAACTATAAGATTAATAACAAATTCAAATCTGAAACAGTAAAAAAAATCGAGATTTTTCAAAAACTGGACATATATTCGCCTTCGAAATTTTATGGTCAACAGTACATACAACTATTAAGAGTATGCCCCAAAAAAATAAACACGCCTTACCGTCGTTCAGATTGAAGAAAAATTTAAAACTACAATAAAATGTATTCAATATCTGAAATAGTCAAGTAAAAACTAAAATTTTTCAAAAACTGAACTCATTATCACTTTCAAAATTTTACAGCTAATAGTACATACAACTATTAATAGAATGCCTTAATAAAATCAAGTCGCACTGCCGTCTTTTATATTAAAAAAAATCAATAAAACAAATGAAACAGTCAAAAATGAAACCAACATTACTCAAAAACTGTACATATTATCGCTTTTAAAATTTTACAGCTGTTAGTACACAATCCTATTAAGAGTGTGCCGTAAAAAAATCAAGTCGCACTGCCGTCTTTCATATTGAAAAAAAAATAATATTCTACAAGATAAATTCAATATCTGAAACAGTAAAAAAGGGAAACTAAAATTAAATAAAAAAATAAATTGCACTGCCGTCCTTCATATTGAAAAAAATTAATATTCTACAAATTCAATATCTGAAACAGTAAAAAAGGAAATTAAAATTATTCAAAAACTGGACATATTATCACTTTCAAAATTTTACAGCCGATAGTACACACAACTAGTAAGAGTATGACATAAAAAAATTAACTTGCACTGCCGTCCTTCATATTGAAAAAAATTTATATTCTGCAAGATAAATTCAATATCTGAAACAGTAAAAAAGGAAACTAACATTATTCAAAAACTGGACATGTTATCACTTTCAAAATTTTACAGCCGATAGTAAACACAACTAGTAAGAGTATGACATAAAAAAATCAACTTGCACTGCCGTCTTTCATATTGAAAAAAATTATTATTCTACAAGATACATTCTATATCTGAAACAGTAAAAAAGGAAACTAAAATTATTAAAAAACTGAACAAACTATCACTTTCAAAATTTTACAGCCGATAGTACACACATCTAGTAAGAGTATGACATAAAAAAATCAACTTGCACTGCCGTCTTTCATATTGAAAAAAATTAATATTCTACAAGATAAATTCAATATCTGAAACAGTAAAAGAGGAAACTAACATTATTCAAAAACTGGACATATTATCACTTTCAAAATTTTACAGCCGATAGTACACACAACTAGTAAGAGTATGACATAAAAAAATCAACTTGCACTGCCGTCCTTCATATTGGAAAAAATTAATATTCTACAAGATACATTCAATATCTGAAACAGTTATTGAATTTATCTTGTAGAATATTAATTTTTTTCAATATGAAGGACGGCAGTGCAAGTTGATTTTTTTATATCATACTCTTACTAGTTGTATGTACTATCGGCTGTAAAATTTTGAATGTGATAATATGTCCAGTTTTTGAATAACATTAGTTTCCCTTTTTTACTGTTTCAGATATTGAATTTATCTTGTAGAATATTAATTTTTTTCAATATGAAGGACGGCAGTGCAAGTTGATTTTTTTATGTCATTCTCTTATTAGTTGTATGTACTATCGGCTGTAAAATTTTGAATGTGATAATATGTCCAGTTTTTGAATAACATTAGTTTCCCTTTTTTACTGTTTCAGATATTGAATTTATCTTGTAGAATATTAATTTTTCTCAATATGAAGGACGGCAGCGCAAGTTGATTTTTTTATGTCATACTCTTACTAGTTGTGTGTACTATTGGCTGTAAAATTTTGAAAGTGATAATAAGTCCAGTTTCCTTTTTTACTGTTTCAGATACTGAATTTATCTTGTAGAATATTAATTTTTTTCAATATGAAGGACGGCAGTGCAAGTTGATTTTTTTATGTCATGCTCTTACTAGTTGTGTGTACTATCGGCTGTAAAATTTTGAAAGTGATAATATGTCCAGTTTTTGAATAATGTTAATTTCCTCTTTTACTGTTTCAGATACTGAATTTATCTTGTAGAATATTAATGTTTTTCAATATGAAGGACGGCAGTGCAAGTTGATTTTTTTATGTCATGCTCTTACTAGTTGTGTGTACTATCGGCTGTAAAATTTTGAAAGTAATAATATGTCCAGTTTTTGAATAATGTTAGTTTCCTCTTTTACTGTTTCAGATATTGAATTTATCTTGTAGAATATTAATTTTTTTCAATATGAAGGACGGCAGTGCAAGTTGATTTTTTTTATGTCATACTCTTACTAGTTGTGTGTACTATCGGCTGTAAAATTTTGAAAGTGATAATATGTCCAGTTTTTGAATAATGTTAGTTTCCTTTTTTACTGTTTCAGATATTGAATTTATCTTGTAGAATATTAATTTTTTTCAATATGAAGGACGGCAGTGCAAGTTGATTTTTTTATGTCATTCTCTTACTAGTTGTATGTACTATCGGCTGTAAAATTTTGAATGTGATAATATGTCCAGTTTTTGAATAACATTAGTTTCCCTTTTTTACTGTTTCAGATATTGAATTTATCTTGTAGAATATTATTTTTTTTTCAATATGAAGGACGGCCGTGCAAGTTGATTTTTTTATGTCATACTATTACTAGTTGTGTGTACTATCGGCTGTAAAATTTTGAAAGTGATAATATGTCCAGTTTTTGAATAATGTTAGTTTCCTTTTTTACTGTTTCAGATATTGAATTTATGTTGTAGAATATCAATTTTTTTCAATATGAAGGACGGCAGTGCAAGTTGATTTTTTTATGTCATACTCTTACTAGTTGTGTGTGCTATCGGCTGTAAAATTTTGAAAGTGATAATATGTCCAGTTTTTGAATAATTTTAATTTCCTTTTTTACTGTTTCAGATATTGAATTTGTAGAATATTAATTTTTTTCAATATGAAGGACGACAGTGCAAGTTGATTTTTTAATGTCATACTCTTACTATTTGTGTATACTATCGGCTGTAAAATTTTGAAAGTGATAATATGTCCAGTTTTTGAATAATGTTAGTTTCCTTTTTTACTGTTTCAGATATTGAATTTATCTTGTAGAATATTAATGTTTTTCAATATGAAGGACGGCAGTGCAAGTTGATCTTTTTATGTCATACTCTTACTAGTTGTGTGTACTATCGGCTGTAAAATTTTGAAAGTGATAATATGTCCAGTTTTTGAATAATTTTAGTTTCCTTTTTTACTGTTTCAGATATTGAATTTATCTTGTAGAATATAATTTTTTTTCAATATGAAGGACGGCAGTGCAAGTTGATTTTTTTATGTCATACTCTTACTAGTTGTGTGTACTATCGGCTGTAAAATTTTGAAAGTGATAATATGTCCAGTTTTTGAATAATTTTAGTTTCCTTTTTTACTGTTTCAGATATTGAATTTATCTTGTAGAATATTAATTTTTTTCAATATGAAGGACGGCAGTGCAAGTTGATTTTTTTATGTCATACTCTTACTGGTTGTGTGTACTATCGGCTGTAAAATTTTGAAAGTGATAATATGTCCAGTTTTTGAATAATTTATTTTCCTTTTTTACTGTTTCAGATATTGAATTTATCTTGTAGAATATTAATTTTTTTCAATATGAAGGACGGCAGTGCAAGTTGATTTTTTTACGGCACACTCTTAATAGGATTGTGTACTAACAGCTATAAAATTTTGAAAGCGATAATATGTACAGTTTTGGAGTAATGTTGGTTTCATTTTTGACTGTTTCATTTGTTTTATTGATTTTTTTTAATATAAAAGACGGCAGTGCGACTTGATTTTATTAAGGCATTCTATTAATAGTTGTATGTACTATTAGCTGTAAAATTTTGAAAGTGATAATGAGTCCAGTTTTTGAAAAATTTTAGTTTTTACTTGACTATTTCAGATATTGAATATATTTTATTGTAGTTTTAAATTTTTCTTCAATCTGAACGACGGTAAGGCGTGTTTATTTTTTTGAGGCATACTCTTAATAGTTGTATGTACTGTCGATCATAAAATTTCGAAGGCGAATATATGTCGTTTTTGAAAAATCTCGATTTTTGTTACTGTTTCAGATTTTAATTTGTTATTAATCTTATAGTTGTGTCTACTATTTTCCGCAAATATTTGAAATTGATGTCCTGTTCTTTGGAAATCTCAAATTATTCATACAAATATTATTCGACACTGATTATTGTGTTCAAAAGGAACTATCTATACTAAGTCTACTATCCTTTTCACCGCCACTCGATATCAATATTACACGTGGCGTGTGATCGCGAGGAGTAGGCAATACCCATATTGACGAACGTCCATGTGCGTTCGGGTACTTTCGGGAAAATCAGCGGCTATCTCTGGCGGCTGCCTACACGTTGGTTGTTGCTGACACGTTGTAAACATATTCTGAAATGTACATTCATTCTACAATATAGTTACAATATACACAAACCTTTTCCGTACATACATGCAACATTATCCATGTATACTTTCAATATACAATGTATATTGCAAAACAACAATGGTATATTGAATAAATATTTAATACTGATTCAAAATAAGTTGTATACTGGTGGTTTGTCACAGGTTTTCACATACTATACATATTTCTGCAATATACACACACATGTTGGTGACACATTGTAAACATATTCTGAAATAAACATTTATTTTACAATATAGTTATAATATACACAAATGTGTTCCCTACATATAGGCAATGTTATCCATGAATACTTTCAATATTGCAAAGCAACAATAGTATATTGAATAAATGTTTAATACTTATTCAAAATAGATTATACAGAGTGTCCCAATAAAAACTCCTATGCTGGATATCTTCTAGATGAATAAAGATATTTTAATTCTGTAAAAGCCAGTTTGTAGTACATAAAGAGTGCTTCAGTGTTAAATATAAATCATTTTTTAATACATATATGACACTGAGCAAGAAATATTTCGACGAGAGGAACTTTGAAATGTGGTTTGTGTAAAGGGAAATGCATTTCTAAGTAAACATTGTTAAAAAAAAATCGCAAATCCAACTGTTTTTGAGATATTTGTATCCAAACGTTGCCATTTGCTCCTGTTAAATAATTATTTCAGAAACATTTCACTATTTAAGTGATTTAAAAAAAAATCACATTTAAGGCATTTTCATATAAATCAAAATTTCAAAGTTTATGATATACAGATTGTCCCCCTTAAAGACTAAATAAATCTTTCAGAGATTACAACTCTTCAATGGGAACAAATGGCAATATTTGGACACATCTCAAAAACGGCTAGATTTCCCTTTTTTCTTAAGAACAAAATCTACTTAGAAATGTACTTCCCTTCCACAGAAACCAGATTTTAAAGTTTCTCCCAAAGAAATAAGATTTATTTAGAGCCCAGCGCCATCTACATATTAATATATTCAAAACCATTTATATTCAAAACTGAAGCACTATTTATGTGCTACAAACTGGCTTTTACAGAATTAAAACGTCTCTATTTGTAAAAGATATCCGGCCTGAGACTTTTTACTGAGACACCCTATATAGTAATGGTTGTTCTCATCCCACAGCATACCGTACACATATGTCTTGTAGATCTGCATGTATGCTGAAAAAATATTATAAAGATATTTCGAAATATATATGTATTGCTTCTCACAATGTACACTGCATGGAAAATTTGTTTTTATCATTACTTTTCAGTTAAACTCAAACATGTTTTATTGATCAAATTTTGTTGAATGGAGTACACAAATGCTAAATAAACCTACCAATAAAACTGCATTTGCCACAACAATATTTTACAAAGGCCCAAGAATATCATATGCAAAAAAAATACTTTTACGTTAATAATAAGATCTGTTAGAAACCATTTTAAAATGCATCACACATTTATCACTCTGAGAACTTCAGCTTTAATAGTCATATTTAACACGTTATTTACGAAAGTCTGATAATCATATTACGTTACCTTAAAGTTTTATCTAATTCAAATCATGTTTTAAATTGTTCAGAGCAAAAGATGACTTTATTCTATTAGAGGAGCGAATTCGAGACTCTATCGTGCCGTTTTTTTTTTCTGGCGTAGAACCAGGTCAAACATGGTAGGTTTTGTTAAGCATGTCACTGGGCATATGAAATCGTATTTCACGAAATTTTTTCGTGGTCTGGACCTTTTTAAATTAAAAAAAAAGGGAAAATATTGTATTTTAAATAAAATGTGTTTTTTTTTGTTTCCACCGTCATATCTTCAAAACTAATGTTGCTATCAACGTTGTTTTTTTTTTCAATTAAAGTACACACAATAGCGCTTTTAACTGTACTAATGGTTTTTACACAGTTCGCAATATCATTTATTTAAAAATTAGGAAATCTAGATATTTGAATTTTACGTATTACAATTTTCACCAATCGATAAACTTTTTTATTTTTGAAAATTTTTATACACATACAGTGAAGCAAATGTAGCCCAAACATTAGAAAAGTTTTTGATATAATTATTTTTTTCCCAATGTGTATCGTTTGGCAACAGCGATTTTTTTTAAAGCGCGCTAAATTAGTCATATGTATTATTGTACACCGCGTATGGAAGGTAGGATAAGATGCGTCTAACTAATAGACTATTCAAATTTATTGACCCCTTACCTTAACCGCGAATATCTCAAAAACGAAGGAACGGAAAAAATTGAAAAAATTATGTGTCTATTGTAAATCATTCACTGAAATTTGAATAATGGACATTGGACAGTTTTGAAGTGCTGCTAAGTTATATTGAAAAATGTCCCACTTTTTAAGGAAATTTTGACAATACCAGTTTTAAATCCATTATATATTTGAAAATATGCCTACCATATAAATAATCTTTTAGATGCCGATAAGGCGTGGTATTTTTTGTACGAGGAAATTTTTTCATAATTTTTTATTCTAAAATTTTGCAGTTATTCTAAAAAACACATCATGTTTATTCGGTAATTTATCAAGGTATTTAGAAAAATTTTGATAAAATGGTTAATTATATAAAATGTAAGCATTTTCAGAAAAAAGAATTGGTATATATCAAATATTAATTTAGTTATCAAGTGCAATAGATAATATTATTGCCCGGGTTCTGCAATATTATCTATTGCACTTGATAACTAAATTAATATTTGATATATACCAATTCTTTTTTCTGAAAATCCTTACATTTTATATGATTAACTATTTTATTAAAAATCTTTTAAATACCTTGATAAATAGCCGAATAAACATGAAGTCACGTTTTTGACAATAACTGCCAAATTTTAGAATAAAAAATGCTGAAAGAATTTCTTCGTACAAAAAATGCCGCGCTTTATCGGTATCTAAAATATTATTCATATAGTAGGCATATTTTTCAAGATATAATGAATTTAAAACTGGTATGGTCAAAATTTCCTTAAAAAGTAGGGTATTTTTCAATATAACTTAGCAGAACCTCAAAACCGTCCAATGTACATTATTCAAACTTCAGTGAATAATTTACAATAGACACATAATGAACACATATTTTCTCAAATTTTCTCTGGTCCGCCATTTTTGAGATTTCGCGGTTAAAATGAAGGGTCAATACATTTGAATCGTATATTAGTAGTTTGCGGGATTTAGAGTATACGTATAAATAGTTTTAAATAAATGCGATGCTGTAGAATATTCGCAATTTAGTTTTCTAAAATAATGGAGTGCATTATTTGTAAGAAAATTGCGCGGGATGATGACAAATGTGTGGTACCAAGACCTAGGATACAAGGTTTGTTGTCACTAATATCTAGTGCTGAAAAAAGACGACATCGCGGAAATATTGTGTCAGAAAAGATATTTTAAATGACGAAA
Organism: Stenurella melanura; assembly: GCA_963583905.1. Classification (NCBI taxonomy): domain Eukaryota; kingdom Metazoa; phylum Arthropoda; class Insecta; order Coleoptera; family Cerambycidae; genus Stenurella; species Stenurella melanura. Next base: position 92,973,480 of record OY757314.1, read on the forward strand.
TTTAATTAAAATATCATATAGACTGTCGTATAGGTAGACAAGTTTTGAAAACATGAACGTTTTTTTGCAATCATACAGTGCCGCCACGCCACGCCGATTTGCAACAGATGCTGCACAGTACTTAATCGAATACGAAATATTAATAATAGATGGAGGATTTAAATTAACAGAAAAAGTAGTTTCACTACATAAACGTCATTCAGAAATGACCAAAAATCTATTTAGCAAACAGCAAGATATACCAGGATTATTTTGCATGCAATGTACGAAACTAAATTTAGCAAACAAACATTGGTGAAATTAGTTGATATAGACCTATTAATTTTACTTACTCTCTTTTTTTCACTAGCAGACAATTTTTGTAAATATAGAAGGTAGTGCAAAGTTTATGAACTACAGTTTGTTCTTGTCTTCATTGTTTTACTGGTTGCGACACCACTAATGGTTTTTTTTAAATATTTAAAAAATCTGCGTTTGATGTTCTTAAAGAATATTGATGCTTTTAAAAAATTATCGGAATTGCCATTGCTGTCTAAAGACGAAGCTTTAAAAATCTTTACAAAATTGATTCTAGTACTGCACAAAAACAAAAGTAAACAAATTCAGATATTAAACGACTTAAGGATCAAATTAGCAACAACAACAAACGGAGCTTCCTTCAACTGAAGGCACCTTTTACCACCCATTCTTAAGGTAAACATATATATTTAAATCATAGATTTCCTATCTAATACATTTAGTTAACTATTGCAGGTTTATGCATCAACTTAGAATATCGTACAGAAGCAATATGCCAACTACACTTATAAATGCACATGGTTCAGGACGGAATTTAAGTGACGATGTTTGGACAATATTTTCATTAAGTATTTATTGTTCAGATAAAAATTGTGAAAATCGAAAATATGATTGTGTTAAAGAAGGCCTAATATGTTGTAACGAGTGTAAATGCCGTACTTGAAATACTGTTATTTAAAGGTTTCGATGAATGTACAGACGAACTAGAATGCTTTTAACGCAGGGCCTACGTAACTAAATACTCATTTTTCAATAGAAAAATAGTTGCAAAAAAATAAAGTTGTTTTATTCCTGTCTTGGTTTAATTCAATCAAAAATGTGTAATAACCTACTTATTAGGTGGGTACTTACTTTATAACGATGATTTATATTTACCTGCTTTTAAATATTTTTTACCTTAAAACAACAAAAGGTAGGTTCGTACCTATTTTGGAGCTGTTAATAAAAGCCCGATTAGTACACATGAATCCAACAACCGTAGTCCGCAGGCGGTAAGCAGTATAATGAGAGCCGGGCGTGCAAGAATATGATTTAGCCCGTTTTAAAAAAATCGCTGACTACATACTATAACCTGCACATCAAAAATTATGATTCTAAAAACTTTTTTCATATATTGGCTTCAATTTATTCACAGCATGTATATACATATTTTCATAAATAAAAATTTTTCTCGATTGCTGAAAAATACATCCACGAAAATAACAACTTTAAGTTTGCTATTATTTTAACAATTAAAAAAAATATATTTTACAATCACATTGTACATAGTTAGAAGCGCTATTGTGTCTACTTCAATTAAAAAAAAAAAATCAGTTCCATAGCACAATTATTTTTAAAGATATAACGATGGGGACGTTAAAATACATGTTTCATGGAAAATTCATTTTTTTACAGTTTTTTCGAAATAAAAAAGTTCCAGACCACCAGAAAATGTCGTGAAAAGTGGTTTCATGTACACGATCACCTAATTAAAGAATCGCACCAAGTCTGGTTTGGTTCTACGCTAGTTTTTTTTTTCTCGGAAACTAAGCGTCTTTGCTTCCCAATTTTACTCGTCTATATTAAGGTCGGGATCGAAATGTCAAAAAGTGTATATGTGGTTGCCTAATAATCATTAAAATTCCATCAAATCGACACTTGGTATTTCATAAATAACTTTTTTACAAGTAATTCAAACGGAGTTTTAAAGTGGGCAGTATTATAACAGAAGTCGGCCAAATACGACTGACCTGTTTGTTTCTTTTTTAAGTGCACAATAAATTCGGAATAAATTTTTAAAATTGCCTAATTATCAGACGATACATTTGTAGCTATATTAGATAATCAGAGTTATTTAAGTACATTTAATTAGGTCGTATTGATGCGTATTACAGTCATTATCTTTCATCAGTGTAAAAATTTGCATAAAATTGCTTTTGTAAATTGTAATGTATGAAATCAATTTTTAACACAAATCGATGAGTCATCAGAATAATTGTAAAGAATATTTAGAATAAGTTCAGCATGTAACTAGAAGATGGCGCCAATAGCCTTAGGAATGAAAGGGGGTAATGATTTTGATTTATGAATGAAATGAAAAGTGACACATTTAAATTTGATAAATAAACTAAACAATGAAAGTATTATTAAATGGTCAATAGTTTGCAACTGTATTCAAGCACTAAAATGGCACTATATCCCAAGTATATAATATATACAATAAATTCTTTTAATTTTTGTCAAAAATTGGGTGAATTTTCAATAAATGTAAATATATAAATTAGGTTCGAACCCTGAATATGGTTCATGGCATTGGTGTTTTAATCAACTGTCCATAACTATATCTCGTTTATGCTTCCGTAGAAAGGAGTATCTTATATTTCAATGTGTGACTGCTTCACCGAAAGGAAACAACGTGTAACCCAAAACCCTGAAGTTACAGGTCCCGGGTTCAACTGCTGGCAACTGAACTTCTTTTTTTATATTTTGTAACGATTAATATCCTTTTTCCAAATTCTGGTTGGATTTGACGACAGAAATTATGTTCTTTTTTTTCATATAATAATTTATCTCTTTCATGTGATGGTAATTGGGTTAGTTAGGTTGATTTTTATATTGCTAAATAATTGTTAATAAATTATCAGCGCCGCAGGCAGCATTAGCGTCGCAGACAAAAACGGGGGATGCGGGGGGTGTCCCCCCGCCTTGTTTTTCAGAAAATTGCATAAAATATTTCAATTTCTCTGCGCGGCGGTTCAATAAGTCATGCAAAAGATCCGCCGCGGCGGTTGCGTAGTCACTCCCATTATTTTAAGCAGAATAAAAACCTCTAACCTAACGTAAAAAAATCATAGAAAATAATTAGTGAAAAAATATATTAATCATTACAAAATTAAAGAAAAAAAAAATCAGCGGACGTAGGAGTTTGAACCCGGGACCTCCATGATTTTATCTACGCGCTAGCCACTTTGCTGACGGTGAACGCTAGAACAAGGAATAAATATTAAAGAGTCAGATAAATGATATCACGTTTTGCGCAAGGTCGAAGCTTCGTGTACCTAAACGCTTGTCACACACACTACGTTCAAGGACATATTTACACACTGAAAGAAACCGACCAAATAGAATGTTTTGCTAAGATGATCTGCATTATTAAGTATTTTTTTTGTTAAGACTACATTATCATTATCTAACCATAAGAAAAACTGTTTTGCTAATGAGATTTTGCAACGGTAAATCTTTGACTATTTGTCCCAATAGTAGCACTTACTTAAACTAGGTAAACTATTGTTATAAGTTTTCTTTTTATTAGGGGTAACTAAATAATTTCTTACGATAAATAAGTGCCTTAAGTTAAAGTTAACTATTTAATGGTTAAAACTCAAATAGACCTATGGTTGCTAAGTCACCTGTTAACTGTAAAGACGGGCTTACTAATCATAACGTCTTACTTATTTATTTTTGCACGTGGCGCAAGCGCAATTGAGTTTTTATCATCGCGCGCCATTTCATCCATGCAGCGACGCATGCAGTAACTAGTAAGCAATTCGGCGTTCGACGAAACAGTTGTGGGAAAGGTTTTATGCAAAGAATTTTTATAAAAAAACTTGTGTTTTATGTTATTGTATATTAGTTGCTTTCGTTCAGCAGAGTGATTCATAATCATAATAAACAGGATTTCAATGAACAGTAATCATATGATGCAAAATTGCATGGTATAGGGACAGAGACAACACATGAAACAGGTAGGTGCCTTATCATTACGAATCACTCTGCTGAACGAAAGCAGCTATTATAGCTAAGTTCGGGTTATACACTCCGTGCGATTTGGAGTACAGAGTGAAATTGCGTCACGTGATTGTAGTGCAAAAAGAGTACATTGTTATATATCGACCGCAATTTACTCGAACTGTCAGAAGTCATTTTGTTTCCTAACCTTCTGTAAGTAAATAATAAATCACAGACTTCATAATTATATGATCTTTATCAGAGAGCTTTATGTAATAAATTCAGCTAGCATTCAGATTCAACAGTCAGCACCTATATACCAGTAATTTAATTTATTCTAATGCCGTTCCACTGATAATACATAAATATATAACAATATGAACAATGTTACAATTTTACCAGTGATTCATTTTGCACGGGAAATGTTTTTCGAGGATGATTCTTTAGAAGAAAATATTTTGGAAAAAGTGGATAATTATGCAGAGCTAACTGTACTAAATATGACAGATCTTCAATTTAAAATGCATTTTCGAATGTCTCCAAACACGTATGAAGATTTACTTCATAAAATGGGCAATACAATCGTGGCCAATAACTTACATACTATTAATACATATCCGAAAACTCAAATTGACAAAGAACTAATGATTACATTATGGTATTTGAGTAACATGGAAAGTTTTAGGTATGTAAAAATAAATCAGTAATAATTATAATACCTACATTAAAATTAAATCATGAATCGACTGTCTTTAGATCTGTTGCTGATAGATTTGGAATCAGTAAATCCACTTGTTGGGACATTTTATACAGAACTTGCAATTTACTTTTACAAGTAAACAGGCATTATAAAATCATCAGCTGGCCAACTAGAGAAAGACAAGATGAAATTTCTAATAATTTTAATATCAATAACTTCACTGGTAGGTACATTTTTAATGTTTCAATAACTGTTTTTACTTATTTAAATAAATACATTACAGGTGTAATAGGAGCAATTGATGGATCTCATATAAAAATTGTTGCTCCCAGAAATAATGGTAATTCCTACGTGAATAGAAAGGGTTTTCATTCCCTACTTTTACAAGCTGTATGTGACCATCGAATGTTATTTACTGATGTCTATGCTGGAGAAGTGGGGTCCATTCATGACTATACTTTATACAAAAGATCAGAGCTATATTTGGCAATTCAAACTCGACAAGTACAATTTTATAATGATTCCCACTTAGTTGGTGATTTGGCCTATAAGCTGCATACAAATTTATTGGTTGGGTACAAAAATAATGGTCATTTAACATTAAGACAAAAAAACTTTAATTTAATACTAAGCAAAATTAGAGTAAAAATTGAAAATGCATTTGCATATTTAAAAGGCAGATTTCGAAGATTAAAATATTTAGAAACGATTCGATTAAATTTAGCATCATTATTAATAATTTCTGCATGTGTACTACATAACATCTGCATTTTGAATTGTGATTTACTGCAAAACATAATTGATATTGATGAAGAACGACAGCAAGAAAATGCAAATAATCCTCATAACATTGAAGATATTGATGCAGAACAAATTGGAAATGATGCAATTATTAAAAGATATAACATTGTTAACCATTTACCTATAATAATTAGAAATTAAACGATTTTTTAAATATTTTAGTTTTATTATTAACAAAATATAAATTTATAAACATTCTTGTTATAAAAGTAACGTGCCTTCCATACGAGCACAAAAAATAAACTATGACAAAAACATAAATAAAAATAAAGATGATGTCCTCCCAGCAACTACTAAAAGTATATTAAGCATTTGTTTACATTTTATCAATCATTTTTTGAAATAAATCGTTAAACCGGTCTAACTTCTTCATCTTCTCCTGGTGGCGCTGGTTAGCCTCGCTAACTTTTAATTTTCTTTTCTTTGTAAAGGAACTCTCATTATTTTGGTTTTCTTTATCAACTCTACTACAACTGGGAGATGAATCAGGAGTACTGTCCACTGAAATATAGATATTCTAGTTATTTATGTATGACGTTAAATTTTCATAGCAATTTGAGAAAGACAACGTTGAATGCCAGATATTTTTTAAAATCGTGACAAACTATTAATATATGTAACTAGTTTTCTTCAAAAATATTTCCAATATATTTGGAAAAATAACTTAAGGTCACATTTAGGTACATACACTCTAGTGTTCAGACGTGTATAAAAAAATGTTTAGATACATAACAACTTACCTTTATTTACATGTAAGCCAGTCATACTGCTACATACTGCCACTGGCGTTATTTCTGGTTTATTGTGCATTATGTCATGCATAACATTAAAATATTCCCAATATCGCTTCTTTTCTCCTGACGTATTATTGTGAAGTACCACTGCTTTGTACGTTCTTTTTAATGTTTTCCACTTAGTTTCACATTGTTTTTCGTTAATATCCTTGTGTAAATGCTTGCACTCATTTGCAACTTTTACCCAGACCATTTTTTTTATACCGGAAGCGAATTCTTTGTCGAACTTTCTAATAGTTTCAATAAGAAATAAAATGTTCTCTCGAGTCCATATCTTTGTTTCGTTTTCTTCCACTTGCTCGTTACTTGAACAAGGAACCTCTTCAATAAGATTAAACTCCCTTAGTACATCGTCTGTAATGGGCACATATAAACATTCTTGTGCTAAAATTAACAAAATTAGGGACAATACATCTAAAATGCGTTGATTTAAATTAAAACTTACTGATATTATTCTGTAATAATATTAAATTATTGTTCTTAATTACGACCCCCATATCTGTTACAGGAGAATGTGTTTTTAAAGAAATATTTTCCATTTCCTTTTATTTGTACGTTCACGTATTTTAAAATCAAATAACAAACAATCGGACTTGTCTTTGAACTGTGTTCAATGTACTTCTACAAACATAACCTAACCGTAACCAGAGATTAACAAAATGCCAAATGTATTTTACAATGCGCATGATCACTCTTTGAGTTAGCCTTCTCGAGGTGGGACTTTGGGAGTGCCCTCTTTTCACTACGCTCTGCAATACCCGAACGATATAAATTTTACTAACTTCACTCCAAATGCCGTAGCCGAACGAGAAAAGTACTCACATAGTGAGAAGAGTGAAAAGAGTTCATAAGCCGAACTTACCTTATATAGTAAACTATGATTGTGTCTTCTTACAAGTCAAAGTTCCCCTTTTTTAATAGGCACCCTGAATTGTTTATTAGTCGTTTGTTTCCTTAAATGAATTTATTTTAATTTTAATAATTCTTTGTCTGAGTCAACATAGAAATGTATTAAAAACGTGTTTTAATATGAAGTGTGAAGTCTAAAAAATATAAAATTAAAATATTGAATTTACATGCAAGTAACGTACTTGCAAAATGACATTACTAGGTCAAGAGAGATTATTTGTTGCCATTATAATGTAAGCTGCATAGTGGTTAAAAAGTCACCTATTAGCAGCAGGAAAGTTCTTTTCCGGTTACAAGGTAGTAATGGTGTAAGAAATAGGAACTTACTAACTATAACAAAAAACTTATTAAGATTAAAATAGGTGGTGACTCCAGATAGCAAAGCTATCAACCTACAGTAACAAATAAATAATAAGAAAAACTTGTATTAACGGTAAATAAGTGCATCTTAGCAAGATCGTTTTTGTTGCGGTTACAGAGCAGTGTTGCTGGAGCCTATTTAATGCAGATATTTATTAGGGGTTAGTCAATTTCTCTTTATAGATAATAGAAATTTCTTTCAGTGCAACTGTTAGGTAGAATAAAAATTAGGTGATGAACAGTTGCCAAATTTAAATACACATTGTCTTTGCCATTTTCAATAATTAAAACTGATGTGTTCCCATAATTTGGATAAAAGGTTCTTGCTGTTTAATTCGAAATTAATAATGTGGTTAACTATTTCGTTTTAAAATTTAAACAATATCCCTATATGATATTAGTTGTACATGGCATAAATTATGCACAACTACATTTTAGAATTTACCTAACCACATACTAACTATTTTACGACTATTTATGTAATTGAGTAATATTTATAATTATAATTTGTAACATTAATTATATTTTATACTAAAGAAATTTTTGTACATGTGGCAATGCGGACAACATTCCGACAAATATTGAAACTTGCCAATAAAATAAGATAAGATACACACTGTGCCATCTAGGATTAACATAAGTACTAGCTTACGAGTTTTTGACATTTCGATCCTGTCCTTAACTACTTTACATCGTCGTAGCAATTATGTATCTTAAATTATAAAATAGAAAGAGTTATAATTAAAACAGTTGTGTTACTTTAAATATATTTTTATTTTTTGTTACAAAATGAATTGCAGTAATAAATAACAATTGTGCCAAGAATTTAAATCGACATTTTTTAAACAAAAAAATGTGCTTTGCAACTTATGAACTGATTGATATTTTTTTAACAAAAAAATGTTGTTTGCAACTTATAAATTGTCATATTTTGCTATAAGAAATATTTGGCCAGTAAGTAAAAAATAGTAAAAACCGGAGGGCTTAAATTTTCAAAACCAGTGTCCGGGTGTTGCCGATGGTGCTATACTTGTAATTGCGAAACTCCACTTGGCATTCTGAACACATCACCTGTGATTGCTCCTATTGGCTGAATACTTTCTTTTGGCTTTTCCAATTTTTGGGAGAAGGTATTTTTTTCCTGAGTGGAGAGGAGGTGGGGATACACGAGCTATAGTTCCAACTATAAAAGAAAAAACAATTAATTATATTTGAATAGGTATTTCAATTTAAAAACCTTGATGAAGTTAATAAATAAAATAATAAACACATCTTACAGAAAAAAATAAAAATAATCAAAAATAAATTAAACAAATTGTGTAATGAAGCATTTTTATATTGTGGAAATTGCACCCGACACCGCCGTCTATTTCTCTATTTAGGATATGAGTATTTTCTAATACAGGTATTGGGCGTAATTTCTGGTGTGGAAATTACACCCAAAGCCACCGTCTATTTTTGTATTTTAAATATTAATATTTTATACTGTCCACACAGAGCATAAATAAGTACTATACTTTCATTTATCAAGTAGACATACACTCCGCCAGATGGAGCACTGTCTCCATCACTGACACTATTGGCTTCACCGTTAACGAATACTTGGCCCAGCCAGCCAAATGATTGTCTATTAGCCTGGGTCCATTAATTTGGACCGTTACCGGCTGACTGGAAACCGCCGTCTCATAGGAGAGAGAGAGAGAGAGAGAGTAAGTAAAACCGACCGTAAATAAGCAGCTTGGCTGGGACTAAGTGCCATCCGTGTACTAATCCCGGTTTGCTCCGCCGTGTGTCTGGGAAGATACATTGGTTGGCAATAAGTCTCGTGTTTGCCCTCTGGCCTAGTTGCGTCGTCTGGAGGACAAGCGAACACTTGGGAAGCTTGGGGCTTTCTGGTCTAGGTGCGTCGACCGGAAAGTCACAAAGCCTTCTAGCACACCGAGATATCATCCCCGACCAAATACCGCCTACCGGAGTGAGCCAGTGTGCAAGTTGGGAGAGTGTGTGGCTGGGAAACTTTCCGCTGGTAACAGGTCTCGTGTTTGCCCTCTGGCCTAGTTGCGTCGTCTGGAGGACAAGCGAGCACTTGGGAAGCTTGGGGCTTTCTGGTCTAGGTGCGTCGACCGGAAAGCTACAAGGACATCCACCAGCGCAAAGTAGCGCCCGTGAACCTCGTTGGTTTAATCTCTCCTTTGGGGTGATTACACCAACAAGGAACCGTGACCGGAAGTGTGTACTAACCTTAGGCTCTGCGCCTTAGCCAAGTTGCCCGAGTATTTGTTTATTATTGTTTATTGTGCTTTTGCTTTCCTCCGCCTGGTATCTGCTCTGTCCGCTTTTATACCGATAGTAGTTACTCCGACTTACCGTTCCGTTTCTCTAAGCTCGTATCCTGCTTATAACCGCCCTCTTGCTTCGCCACCGTCATCGTTAACCGTAGTAGTTATAGGTTAGGTATAATTATATATTAGGAGTAATAAATATCTATATATAGGATTTGAATTGTGCCTTTTATTTTGGTGTGTGTGAAGTCTACTACCCCTAGACCCCTGGACGTACCGTGTCTCCTCTGACGCTATCCCAGCCCTACTGTAACAGGTTGTGTCAAGAGGCTAGCGTAGGTCCTTTACACCACGAGAAAAACTGTAAAGGTGGCGCCCGAGCTTCCCGTAACCGCACCGAGCTCGAGTGCCAAAGTGACGCCCCTTCACTCAATCGACGAGTGAACGAAACGTCACAATTGATATTATCATAAAACAAAACATAGGTATAGGTATTTTTTTGAAATTGGGAAATGTTTGTGTTTGTGATTTTAAATGCCTACCAGAGTTATTAGAAGAACACATATTCTCTTTCAACTTCTAGTAAAGACAACATTTCTTTCACTTTGGGAAATCGACGGCTTCCAATACGTTCTTCGATATCACTATGTTCATCTGACAATAATAATCTTTTCGGAGGGCTAATATGCTTTTTGTACATATAGTCCCTTGATTTGTTTCTGTTCACTCTGTACATCAGATGCGATTTCTGATTTTTTTCATTTACCTAATTGCAGCTTTTTATAATCATCTGAAATAGATATAAAGCAAATGAATACGAATAAATATAACAACTCGTATGTTGTAATTAAAACCAATGATTGTGATTTAAATAAACAAAAGCACCTTAATATTGAAATAGATCGAACCTACCTTCTTAAAAATAAGATTTAAACACCCCGTAAAGTGTCCAAGTTTTATCTGGAATTTCTCCTGTTTTTCAATGATTTGTCAAATTGGTTCCGTTTGAATGGTGACCACCAAACTTCCTTTTCGCAGAGTGTTACCATTCCGAATTAGACTACCTCCGTTTCTTTTCAAAAAATTGGTGCCTACAAACGCCGCCATTATTATAACAACAGGTAAGTACAAAGGGATAAATTAAACTTTAGTATCTGAATATAAAATATCTGCAAATAGCAAATGACAACAAAGGGGGTCATCCTTAAAACTATGTGGTAGGTAGTTGTATTGTGTACAATTGTAAAATACTTACTGCAATGCAATTAATGTACCCACACTTGAACTAATAATTAATAATCACAGGAAAACAAAACACAAACGAATTGAAATCGACATTTGACAGCCTGTGCCCTGTGGTGGCAAAGAGCATGCGCTAATCTAAGGACGTGGCGCGCATTTAAAAAATTCGACAAGGGGACGATTGTAACGACATGGAAAGCGGAAATCTAATTATAACGATAAAATGTAATTAAATAATCATTTCTCAAGTCCGAACTACCTGCTTAAGAAATGCCGATAGCTATTAATTAATTAAATACAGTAGGAAAATTGAAAAAGGGATGAATAAGTTATCATTTTTATTATTCATTATTATTTAATAAACGATCACAAGTCCAAAGTCTGGATTCAAAATTTAAATCATATTTCACATCTACAATTTTAACCAACGATTTATAATTTATGAAACGTATGCCATTCACCACAGGGGATGATTATAAATGCACTTAAACCAAGCTTAGATAGAGAAATATCGATTTGTTTTTGTTATGGAGTAGATAGGTATACTATATACCGACACTGGCGTAGAATTAATATTTAACTTACCATAATTTTTATGTAATATAGCCCAAATGCATGCAGCATTACATTATCAGGATATATATGATGATACACATATATTATCCATTAAATGTTTATGTGATATTTATTAAAGCTTTCAAAATTAATATAGCTTTTTGTATATGTCTACAGTATACGAAAATATCATGTTGTAAAAATATTCCATTTGTAAATTGTAAAGAGATTGAATTAAGTACGTAGCATAAATATTGCCTATTGTATATCTATATAATATTTGACACATCAGTAAATTTTTGAGAAGATTCGTACAATATTCTGTGTATATCGCAGAATCAACATTATTTCATGTATATTATAGGTATATATAGGAATATCGTACAACGTACTGGCAATATCTTTCCTATATTGATATAAGTACGTCGCAAAAGGTATATTACGGCTATATGTAAAAGAAGTTCTGAATATTGTTTGAATGTAGACAATGAGTTTTGAATGTTCATTTCATATCGCGTGCTATGTGGGTTCTTACATACTTCCGATTTTTTTTTTGCTTTACCTTGAAATTTTTTCAAAAAAATAGAAGTACCGGAAAAAATCTGAAAAAATTCAGAGGTATGCAGGAAGGCGAGATAAATCGAATGGCGTAAACCACAGATCTGTATCTCATTTCATTCTAGAGATATAGCCGCGGGAAGCGATAAAGAAAAAACAAGTTTTAACTTCTGGTGACTTCAAGCAGCCATATTTCGAAAGTCAAGGCGCGCACCAATCTCCAATTTACGTGAGACGACTTCTTACATCTTTCTACGTACCCCTGAATTTTTCCAGATTTTTGTTAACTTTCGTTTGGCGGAAGTGGCCCTCGAAGCTGGGCCGTATCGCTCGAGAAGCCAAATCGTTGGACTTCTCACTTTGGCGGCCGATATCTCACTTACAAAGCACCGGAAAAATATCGTGCCCCACATCATCGGATTGAAAATTTAATTTGCAATCGATCTAGTACAAAAAGAGGGGGTCATCTTTGTCTAGAAAAGTTACAGCGTATTATGTGAAGGGATGTCGAAATCGCTTAAATTATGGGTTTTTGAGGTTATGACAAAATTCTGATGTGATTTATTTAAGTATATAGTAAGGTGCCAAGGCTTGTGAAGCTTCACTCGGCCTCTTAATTGAGCCCACCGGGGTGGGGTGGAACAAGCCAGGTGCGATGATAGCGTCTCCAGTGCTCCGGCCCCAGCTTCTCATCGCACAAGACCGTCCGTCCGCACGTGATGAAAAATCACATCCTACACGAGGTGGCACTGTTTTAGCAGAATGCGGCGGATCTAGACCGGGAGGTCAATAAACATCCTCCAAGCTAAGGTGTAAGCCATCGTGCCGAGGGCTGAATGGTACTGGGTGAAGTATCTCAAACGATGCCTATTGGAAACCGGGCGACCTCCCATAGTATTTAGCCTTGCCCCCGTAACAGGCTCTGCGGGGGTCGACCACATTTCCTGTCTACTCGTGGGAACAATCATGAAAAATATGACAAAAAAACACAAAAACCCCCCCGAGGAGTGCTCTGAACACAGGGCCTCCTCTCTCACTTCCCCTGGGGAAAGTCTCGTTTCAGGGACCTCCCCACTCCTAAGAATGGGAGGCTCCACAGATGGGGCAACCCAATCCCTTGGAACCGGAGAAGGCTCCCCACAAGGTGCCTTCCCCAATCCCAATCCTCCCACACAGGAAGGGGGCTCCGATCCTGGGGCCCCCTCAACCTCAACTTCAGCCGTCGCTGGAGGGCTCAACTTAATAGATGGGCAACCCAAGCGACGGAATCGAAGCGGCGCGGCCCGTAAAAGGGCAAAAAAAGCACGGGCGGAGTGCAATGCTGAGAGGGGAACACCTCGGGCAACGGCCCCCAAAAGGGGCCGTCCTGAGGGAGAGACCCCTCCTAGCGCCTCCAAACCCACCAAAAGAGCCAGGCCTGACCTCTCCTACAGTCAGGCTGCCAAAAAAGGGGTCAAGGTGGCGGTGGCCGCATCTGGATTTCCAGAAATGCGTCTAACGACTGCCTTGACCCACAATTTGCAGGAGGCCCTCGACACTCGCTTGGATGGGCTCCCCTCAGGGGGGCCCCTCCCCGATTTCGATGGCTTCAAGCTGACAGAGCAGGGAGTGGTAGAGCTGTTCTGCGGGAATGAGATGTCCCTAGTATGGCTGAGATCAGCCATCGGGGAGATCTCTTCCGTGGACGGTGTGGCACTCCAGCTCTTGGAGGGGGAAGATCTCCCCAAGTACAGGAAGATGGTGGCTACGGTCCCAGGAAGGCCCGCGGACCAAGCCACCATCTTAAATAGACTCAAGCACCATAACCCGGAGCTCCGTACGGAACTGTGGAAGGTCCACGACGCTAGGATGGTTGAAGCCAAGGGGCTCCGACTAATCCTGGGCGTCGACGAGGCCTCCGCGGCGAAAATCGAAGCTCTGGGCTATCGTGCTCAGGCGAGGGTGATAAAGGTGACCTTCTGGGACCCCAAACCTCATCCCCGGGAAGCAGGTGCCATCTCAAGTGGCAGTAATAAGCCGAGCACGGCAGACGCAGCGATGGAGGCGCTGTCGGGCTCGGAAGCAGTAGAGTAAGTAAGTTAAAAAAAAAAAAAAAAAAAAAAAAAAAAAAAAGGAAATACTCCAAATCAATCTGCAACACAGTGAGCCGTCTTCCGCAATAGTGAGTCGACAGGCCGCTGGGGGACAGACACAAATAGCCCTGATTCAGGAGCCCTGGGTCCGCCATGGCTCCATTCGAGGTCTAGATAAGCGGCATGGGGTTATATACTCCGCCGCCCACAAAACACCGAGAGCATGCATTTATGTCTCGAAAGGAATTAAAGCCACAGCAATTCCCGAATTATGTTCCAGGGATGCTGTTGCTATCAAAGTGAGTCTTAGGGAGGAAACCGGCAGAGCAGAGATCGTTTTTGGCTCTGTCTACCTCCCCTACGACTCGCCAACACCACCACCCTCAGCCGAACTTGAGGAGCTGGTCCAATTTTGTACTGATAGGCGGCTGCCTCTTATCTTGGGATGTGACGCCAATGCTCACCACACCTGCTGGGGCAGCACAGGGGTCAACCCGAGAGGCAGCAGCCTACTACAGTACCTATACACTACCGATTTAGAGATAATAAATCGGGGAAATGCGCCCACCTTCGTCACTCAACGAAGGCAAGAGGTCATAGACGTCACGCTGGGAAACAGACTTGTGATCCCACTGATTAAAAATTGGAATGTCTCGACGGAACCCTCACTATCGGATCACCGTCACATCAGGTTCAAACTAGACTCGGCTCTCTCCTCGGAAGAGAGCCGGTACAGGAACCCCAGAGATACCGACTGGGACGCCTACAGGCGAGCCCTCTCGGGAAAAATAACTAGGGTCATTATACCCAGGAACATTGAGGAAGTAGAATCCTCCACGAAACTTCTTAACGAAGCGATCACTGCCTCATATGAGAGCAGTTGTCCTCTAAAAAGAAGTAAAGGAAGAAGAAAAGTTCCCTGGTGGAACGGGGAACTTCAAAACCTGCGTAATGAGACACGCAAGCTCTTCAATGGGGCTATGCGCACTCAGCTCCCGGAGGACTGGGACAACTACAAACGGTCCCAGCGCCTCTACAAAAGCTGCATTCGCAGCAATAAGAGGGCAGCCTGGAGGAACTTCTGCGAAAGCATCGAAGTTCTTCCAGAAGCCGCCAGGCTCTGCAAAGCCCTCAAGAAAGACAAACCACCTCAAATAGTGAACTTGAGGCTTCCCTCGGGGGGGCTAACGGCCACCTCTGAGGAGCGCCTCAAGCATCTACTAGAAACACATTTCCCCGAATCCGTAGTGGAGACGGAGGACATGCCACCCCCTCGGCCCCCCCGCGCCGCTGTCACCACAGCGGATTGGAGGACAGCTTCGAGGGTGGTAACAGTGGAAAGAGTCAGGTGGGCTATTTCCACGTTTGACCCATTCAAAAGCCCGGGACCGGATGAAGTGTTCCCCGCACTTCTGCAAGAGGGGATGGAGACACTCATACGTCCGGTCTATCACTTGATGAGAACCTGTCTGGCCTTGGGGTATATTCCTATACCCTGGAGAGCCGTCAAAGTTGTTTTCATACCGAAAGCAGGACGCACATCGTACGATACTGCCAAGTCCTACAGAGCAATCAGCCTTACATCCTTCCTACTCAAAACATTAGAGAGGTTGGTTGAAAGGTACATCAAAGACGGGGCACTGACCTCAGTGCCTCTGCACCCGTCACAACACGCCTACCAGGCCGGGAAGTCAGTGGAGACGGCCCTTCATCCGATCGTTTCGAGGATCGAGAAGGCGCTGCTCCACAAAGAACTTGCGGCCCGGGCTTTCCTAGACATCGAAGGAGCGTTTGACAATACCTCCTTCGATTCAATCTGCGCCGCCGCAGCCTATCATGGCATCGAGGACACCATCATCAGATGGTTGAGGGCCATGTTGGCGGGAAGGCAAATCACAGCTGCCAACGAGGAAGTGGCAGTAAAAGTTTCAGTGAGAAGAGGCTGCCCACAAGGTGGTGTCCTCTCTCCTCTGCTATGGAATCTCGTTCTCGATGGCCTATTACAGGAACTCGAGAAAGAGGATCTCTTTGCGCAGGGTTATGCGGATGACCTCGCAATCATCATCTCGGGAAAATTCCCAAATACGGTCAGCGGGCTCCTGCAAAGGGCCCTTCTGATCGTACAAAGATGGTGCAACGACCAGGGCCTTAGAGTTAACCCCTCCAAGGCGGAACTGGTCATTTTTACAAGGAGACGCAGGCTAGACGGCTTCGTCGCACCTGTGCTCTACAATACCACTCTAACGATCTCAAGGACAGTGAAGTATCTGGGGGTCATCTTGGATTCTAAGCTGACCTGGAAAGATCACATAGAGAGACAAATACAAAGAGCCACTACAACCCTCTGGGTATGTAGAAGAACCTTTGGTAAAACTTGGGGGTTAAACCCCAGGGTAACAATGTGGTACTATACTGTCATAGTTAGACCAATGATCACGTACGCTTCTGTCGTCTGGTGGCCTGCAGTAGCCGGGCGTAACATACGGCAGAAGCTGACACAACTCCAAAGACTTGCCTGTCTGGGAGTCACAGGAGCATTGCGCACAACCCCCACGGCAGCTCTGGAGGTCCTCCTGGACCTCGTGCCCCTTCACTTGGTGATTGTGGCCGAGGCTCGGAAAGCGGCCTACAGACTGAAATGTGGTGGTCAGTGGAAATTCGGAGGAGAACAATTAGGCCACACAAGGGCCCTATCTGATGCGATAGAGGCCCACCCACTCCTGGAGGCCAGGAGTGATGACGTCGTGCCTTCCTTCTCCTTCGCACAACCCTTTGAGGTGGTCATCCCCAAAAGGGAAGACTGGAACCCACTCGAGGGCACACTCGGGCCTGCCGATATCGTCTGGTTCACAGACGGATCGAGGCTAGAGGGAGGTACCGGAGCAGGGATATATGGAGAAAGGCCCAGGGCTGAGCTCTCTTATGCCCTGGGCAATTTCGCCACAGTATTCCAGACTGAGATCTTTGCTATCTTGGTCTGTGCACAGGAGAATATCCGTAGGGAATACTCCAACAAACACATACACATATGTAGTGACAGCCAAGCGGCCCTCAAGGCCCTTGCATCGGCAAGAACCAAATCAAAATTGGTTCAAAACTGTAAACAGGCTCTCTGCGAACTTGGCTCATCCAATTGGGTCAGGCTCCTCTGGGTGCCTGGACACAGCAACATTGAAGGTAACGAGCGGGCAGACGCTCTGGCAAGAGGAGGCTCTCGGAAGCCTCTACTGGGTCCGGAGCCGGCCCTAGGTTACCCTAGATCCAACGCCAGGAGGTCAATAGAGGACTGGGCCCGCTCCCAGTTCATTGACTACTGGACATCCCACCCAGGACTCCGGCAAGCGAAGCTCCTCATCTCAGGACCCTTGCCGGAGAGAACAAAACAAATTCTGCGACTAAGCAGGAGACAAGTCAGAGTCGTAATAGGTCTTTTGACCGGACACGGCTCTTTCAGAAAACACCTGCATACCATGGGGGTGGTGGACCACCCCGACTGCAGGTTTTGCGAGGACGAGGAAGAAACTTCTATCCACGTCCTGACTTCCTGCCCTAGGTTGATGAACCTGAGGTATAAACACCTCGGCATTGGCTTTCCAGTGCTGGAGGAAATAAGAAATGCCCCCATAAGCAGGATTCTGGCCTTCGGACTAGAATCTGGCCTGAGTGGGGGCTTTCAATAAATTCGTTAGCGGTTGCACAATGGGCCACTAGGCCTGAGTGCGGCGACCATTCCTCGCCCCGCTAGAAGAAGAAGAAGTATATAGTAAACATGGTCAGATCCCCAGGCCAGAAAGATTTTTTTGTGTGGCTGTGTTATTATTCTGGTTTCAGCGGTGTCATCCTTTATTGTTTTCCGTTCATTTTCCATCAAAAGAGGATTGTTCAAGTTCTGTGACGGCGGACTGATTTGAATATTATACCTATTATTTCATCTACGTAGGCCACTGTATATCCACCTACCCAAAGGGCCTGAAAGATTCTATTGTGGTAATTGATGTCAGTATCAGAGCTTTGTGGTTGTAAAAAGTATCTGCTTGACTATACTCTTTTGATTTATTTGCTAAAGATATCGATATCGAGAGACATAGATATATATTTCTTTTAAATTAAATAGAACATGTTTTCAGCCTGGTGCCGTATTCACGGATATTCTTTTTATTACGTTTAAGATAAGGGCTCGAAGCATTTATGATTTATTCAAAAATCATCAAAATGGCACCACATATTTCTTAATTTTTTTATATTGCGCTCTAAAGAGCGTAATAGTATGTCCGATATCTCTTTATTAAAATATTTATTTATTTATTTATTTATTTAGCATACACTGCTCAACAGGTATAACCTATTTACAGAGCAGGACGCATACATAAAAACAAAATATTAAGTATATATACAATATATATTAAAGAAATATAAAGTACTCCTAAAAATAGCATAATATTATAACTAAAGAAAAATAAATGTCAAAGACAAGAGATATAAAAATACACATTATACGATAAACATAACCCAGCAAACACCATTATATAGCATATACGTAAATAGTACGTAAATGAAGTTTCGCAGAAGTAACATGCTATGTAAAATGTGACTTATAATTATATATGCATACTCTGTCAAATGCCAGCGACATATGCACATAATTTTTACATAGTAGAGAGGTAGCACTGTGACATCACGATACAGAATATAAAAAACATCAAAAGTAATTTTATACATATAAAAACACAAATGATGGTAGTCGTTGATGTGACTGGGTACCTGTTCAATTTAGCATGTCTTTATAAATGTTTTTTCTATCAGACACTTCTTTTAAATTTTTATGTCTGTTATCTTTACTTTTTTTATCCATATGGCTATAAATCAATAAATAGATAGGGAGTAAGAGGTGCAGAACGAAAATTTTATTTCTTATCATACAGGAAAAGTAGGATTAAAAACCTGTTTAAATTAAGTGCATGGTAGGCCAGTACGCTTCCACTGGCCTATTATCCTTCATGTCAGTTTTGCTTTAAAGAGTGTATTTAATATTGGCAATTGAGTGAATGTTATTCAATTAAGCAATGGATTTTATGTTCATATGGTTGATGAAAATTATTTAAAAATATTCTTTCATGAAAGGGAGTTGCATGCTTTAAAATTAAATTTAGAAAAAATTGAGTTTTCATTGAATGTAGATGACAGTATTCCTATTTGCATTATAGTCGAAGATTACAGACTTAATTTTGTAATGTTTGCTGTAATGATGGTAGAATGCCATTTTAATCATCGGTTTTTGTTTAATTCGCCCTCCGCTTTGAAATACATAATATATACATATAGTCATGTTAAAGGTTAAGATTTTCGAGGGTGCTGAATACGATGGTTATATCTTTAGGCCTCCCACCGCTCGAGAAGTATCCCTAAACGCGAGAAAACCACTCACTTTTCGCGTTTTTCCATTCTAGGCATGTGAGGACTTGTGGGATCGTGTTTTTCGAGTAGGCAGTATGGACTTTGACCAGCTGATACTAAAATCTCCCCAAATATTGTGCCGTTGTTATGTAAAAATGTTACATTTAAATTAAGTGTTTCATTTTATATATTTGATGTAAACATCTATACGTATTTAATAAGTAAAATTATGTAAAAAATCAAGAGTTTCATTTTATGTATTTGATGTAAAAATCTATACGTGTTCAATAAGTAAAATTATGTAAAAAATATGTAGACAAAGACAGTTAATATCGACCTAAAAATAATATTCTTTTACGTATACAATAATTAATATGATGCTTTATTTATGTAACAGTTTTAAATAAAATTTTACATATTCCTAATGTAAATAATATATAAATTTATGTAGCGTATACATTAACAAATTTCGTTTAAAATGACTTATTCCTTACATATTATTTATGTATATTTTATATAAATATTTTACGTAAATATGTTCTTTTAATCTTACCTCTCAGAGAGGTAACGTTAGATGAATGTTTACTGAGTTATGTATATTTTATATAAAAATTTTAAGTAAATATGTTATGTTCATCCCCCCTCTCAGAGAGGTAAAGTTACATTAATGTTTACTGGGAATAATAAAACTATATAAAAGCAGAATCCAAAGAAATACAAAGAATCAATGGGTATAAACATCTTTTATGGAATTAACAGTGCAGCTGAAAATATCAAATTTGTCACAATGTTTGTTGTAATTATGACACATTGAGAATAGAGGATAAAATTTAAGTCTGTTAAAGCGCAGAGTGGGAAGGTAAAATTTTGCATTATCCGAATATTTAATGGGAAAATTGTAATTTATTTAAAAATTCTGGGCAATCGATCTTGTCATGTATTAGATTATGCAAAAATATTTGAGAGTAGCAAACCCGCCTGTTCTCAAGAGTGTCCATAGAGAATCTACTCAAGAGTTCTAGATGTGGAAAACCAATTGATGGGTATACACCATCACACTTGAACCACAATAATTTTACAAATCGCCTTTGTACTCTTTCTAGGCTATTAACATGAGTTACGTAATAAGGGTTCCAGATGAGTGACGCGTATTCAAGTTTGGACCGGACAAAAGCAAAGTAAAGTAATTTTAGAGTATCGGTATTGGTAAACTCTCTGCTTGATCTGAATAGAAATCCCAAAATCTTAAAAGATTCTGAACTTATGTCATTTATGTGTGGTACAAAGGAAAGTTCTGTATCAAAAATTACTCCAAGGTCCTTGAAAGTCACGGGTCTTTGGAGTTCCACATTGTCTATGCTGTAATTAAACGTGGTGGGCATGAGTTTTGTTGTGTAGGACATAACGTTGCATTTGGACACGTTTAAGTTCAACTTATTTCGATCACACCAATTAGATTCGTTGGAGAGGGTGTTTCGTAATAGATTGCAGTCCGCTATAGAACTAATAGTCCTAAAAAGTTTGAGATCATCCTCGTAGAGCAAACAGTCGGTTTGAGTAACTTCCACAATATCATTTATAAATATATTAAAAAGTAACGGTCCCAGAATTGATCCTTGCCACGTACTCGACAGACCGAAACCCACTATAAGCGGCATTTTGTTTTCTACCTAAGAGATAGGATTGAACAAATACAAGCAAGGATTGGGAGAAACAGAAGGTGGACATTTTTTGAAGTAATATAGCGTGGTCAAGGGTGTCAAGTGCCTTAGAAAAATCTGTGTATATTACGTCCATTTGCAAGCGTTGATCAATGGCCTCAGAGATAGATTGAGTTATGCATATTAGATTAGAGGTAACATAATACAGAAACTGTTAAATTTAAACTTGGAGATATGATTTAATTTTAACAAATTGAGATTTCAAATTGGTCCGTAAATACAAAATACATTATCAAGTAATGAAGTCATTTTGACTCATATTATATAGCCGTATTTCAAATTTACAGGGGGTTCAATTTATGTAATTAATAAGATTGCAGATATTTCCGACAACATTAATGCATAAACCGTACAAAATAATTACTCCTAAATATACCAATTATGTGCATATATTGTTCACTTTTTCGACCAACTTGGAGTGTACCTACTTTTACAATTGAATGTCAGAAGCATTTTTCTCTGTGTACTTGTATTATAACAACTGAAACTTACTAAACCAGAGACCCCTGCAACTTTCTCACTCGAACGTGTATGTTTAGTTGCCTGACTAGGTGATTTAACGTCAAATATATTTACATCCAGGCTAGTGAAGAAAAGGTTAGTCACCTCATAAAAACTGGTTATATCTTAATTTACAAATGATGTTTACAAATTTTGCATGGATGGAGATGTTTATTGTGTATATTTTTATATATCAAGTGAATCGATAACGCCAAAGATATAATATATTAGATATAACTTGGTTAATTTTAGATTTATGTATAGTGTAAACACAGATTGAGTTGACCTGTTTATCTAGTACGCTTGATGGCTTTTCTAGTCATGTTTACATACAAAGGCACATACCTACCTAACAATAACAATAGTAACATTGCTTCCCAGAGTGATAAGTGATAATACGGTAGGGCAATACATATTCTTTTATTAATGTTTTGTATGGTACCAAGTTATTATTATTCTAGGTACTTGCCCATATACATTCTTCAGAACTAGTGTACATAGATAGTGTCTATTAACACAACCATTGAAGTTTTCTTTGTAATTATGAGTGTGGTGAAAACAACTTGTATGTGCATGACACTTGACGGTTTTACTTTACAGGGTAAGTTTTAAAAACAAATGTAGTTCTGCCTGTTAAGTAGTAAACCATGTTAATGATGTAATTTTATATGTATCTATGGATTAAGATTTAGGTTTTGTTTAAAGTTTTGTTATAGAAACTGTAGTAGAACATAAATAAACTGAAAATGCAGAATTGTTGTTATTACACACAACTCAGAGTGTTGTTTGTATTTTTATGATTAACTTAAAGTAGTAAGTACAGTAAGTAGTTGACCCAAATAGGCTAGGTTGAATAATGAGATCATAGAGAAAACCCAAATAGAAGACATTTCTCGTTTATTACTGGGGTAACTGTCAAAGTCGACAAATTCGCTAAGCGTCATAAAATATCCTACGTACAATCTGTGACACAATCTACATACTTTTTAATTAAAGGTCAGGTTGAAATTAAAATTTTAAATGATTTTAATACATGTGAAACAAGGTATTTGTTTATTTATTACTCTGGATATTTATGAATGTAATTTTCGTATAATCTAAGCAAACAAATGATAGGTATTTTATGGCATCATTGTAATTAAGCATATACCAATTGGTAAAAATAGGTAGGTATACACAATTTTCTTAGCAAAAATATAGTTGGGGCTGATATTAAATTATTATTATTGTCATGAATTACTAATTAAATAAACATTTAGTTAGTAGTGATATTGTTTACCTACTTTTACGTAGGTACTTATTCTAAATTATACAGATAACTACAAAGTACAAGGTTTTTATTTCTTTTGTTAGAATTTCTGGATTGAGATAAGAAGACCTTTAACAAAGAAAAAAAAACGTTATTTATCACTAAAACCAGGGCAATACTTATTGTGATTGTTTGATTATTATTTTTACAAGTTAGATAACTAATCTTACATTCAGATATTCAGAAAAATGTTTAGACATAATTAACACCTATATGATATAAATAATTATTGTCCACATACGGGAGACATACCAGAAGAAATGAAAATGAAGTATGAAACTCTAGACACAACATGTAGGTACCTACTTAATTACCCCAAAATGTAGTTAAAATTTATAAGGCTTGTAAAACGAAAATGCTGTGCTAGATGCTAACGCCTCCAATTTTTTTATGACATCTGCCTCAAATATATTAAATTTCTATGACCAATTATACTAATATTTCCACTAACTATAGAGGAGTCAAGATATGTTCTCTTAAAGAGACTTTAATGGGAAATCTAGATGTGGAAATATTTTTAATAGGTACTTAAGTTTTAAGAATCCTTTATTGGTATAATAAGGATTAAAGAAAATCGGTAAAGGTATTTACACGCCCTCTACCCTCTTTGTTTGTACAGGATGGTCGCCCTAAAAAATTATTAGTTAAGAAACGACATAGTAAAATAATCGGAATGTAATTATCACTATTGGTACAAAGAAAACCCTACAACTTTTGTTTTAAAAAATGTACAGAGTAGTCATCTGACAGAAAAAACAGATAACATAAAATGTATAAAAAAATATGAAAAGTTTGCGCAAATACCTTTACAAATTTCCACCATAACTGCATTAATTCTTAGGATGACCACCCTGTATATTTTTCAATAAAAGTATAATAGGTATTTTCTTAACTGACAATTGTATTAACAATATGCCAATTATTATGGCATGTAGTTAGCATTTTGCTATTGTTTTCATTAGAGTATACCCTGTAAATTATTCAGTGAAATTATCCAGTGAAAATCTACCCCATTTCTTCACTGGCAGTAGCATCAATTACCTCCCAAATTTGACTGCTCTCCGTCAAATAATTTTTAAATATAGCGCCAATAGCCAGGCAACAGACCTACAGACAGACAGATTAACGGAATTGAAAGACCTTCATGCTTGTAATCTAGGTACATGATCTGACGTAAAAATATCAGGACATCTTGGAGGGTGATTTCTTCACGAATCAATATTCTCTCTTCCTTCGATTAGCGAAGGAAGTAAAAATGGAAAAAAATATAACCAACTCTAAATAAAACGGCCATGTCAATTTTGGAGTAGGTTAAGAATTCGTTGGATATTGTTATTTGTTCATTTCTACACGGACCTCAAAATAGATACAGGGTGCGGCAGGATCGCTGTTTTTGGTACGGGCGGTATACGCGAACGGAGAGGAGTACATCGTTGTGGATAATGTCGTTAGACTCGGGAAGATATGCCATTTGTTAGTCACAATGGTTATCTGGACGAGAGCACATTGTGCGTTCGCAGTCGAGGAGTATTTAAAATCGGGCGAATTTGTAATTGTTTTGTTGTGCAACGGCGCACAGTGGGACCAAATTCACAAAACTCGCTAATAAAGGCCATTTAACAAGAAAACATGTCATAAATATTATGTTCATTACTTTTAAGGTTCAGTTAAAACCAAATACCATATTTGCCAGGTATTGATGCTTGTCAGTCCATCTGTCTGCAATATTTCTCCGAAATTACTAAACCGATGGAGTTGCAATTTAAAACGTTTAACCGCTAAATATGGTAAAAGTCAAATCCATTAAAAATCAAATATTTTTAGTTATAAAAATCAGGAAATGGTATAACAAAAACTTTTATTTCCTTTGTCTAGAATTTCGATTTACACTTTATTTTTCATCCTCCTTCGAATGAATTCCAGGCTATTCTTCCTCGTCAGTTTCTGTCTGTTCTTCATCAGTTTCGGTATCATCTTTATAAGTATCTATATCTTCTTTATGTAAGGGTTTCACGTCATACTCCCTTGTTCTGTTCTTGATATTTGGAGGTATCAGCAACTTATAATGGCTTCCGAGGAAAAATTCTTAATTTTTATTCTTGGCAAATTCCGAAGGGAAGAAACAAAGGGATCCGATGATATTAGAAGCATATATATCCTGTTTTTTTTTTAATTCTGAAAGATTTTCTTGAGTAGCCCCTACGAAATATTTTCTTATATCTTTATTTTTTGCCTCCTGAGCCTCTTCTGAAAGTTCTCCGATCTCTAACAGCGCTGATTCGATGACTTCAGGTCCATGAAAATGTATTTTTTAAACATTAGAACAAGAAATAAATAGCCAGATAAATGATATCACGTTTTGCGCATGGTCGAGGCTCCGGACTTTCGGTGTACCTAAATCGCACTCTTCTCGCTCCTCGCCACGGGTACAATTCATGATTCTGATCGCATCTCTACATGCTCTGTCTGTCGCTCTATCAACATGCACAAACGAGATTAATTATAGAAAAACATTAAATTTTGATTTATTAGCACATTTTCTTTGTTTCGCCCAACAGTGCGGTGTTCCCGCCGACATTTCAATATCCGTCACCATGATCCGGTCCCAAAACGTGACACAATCGTCAAATGGGTTCAGATTATCAGAACTCGAAGTGTAAGAACCCCTGCCTATCGTTGATAGAGTGAGGCAAGAGATCCTTCACATCTCAGAGCGTTCTGCGTGAAAACAAGCCGCAGCGCTCAGAATTCTATCACTGATGCAGTCGTTCTGAAATTCTGAGCCCATGTGACGACTGTCACGTTTTGTGACCGGACCATGATGATTGTGACTAACGAATGGCATATCTTTCTGACTTTAACGACATTATCCACATCGCTCTAATCCTCTCCGTTTGCGTATACCGCCCGTCCCAAACACACCGATCCTTTCTGCCTCGCCCTGTATTAGAAATAATTAACCGTATTAGGTTTAATTACCTGAATGGCGATGAAATTTAATTTCATAACTATTAATGTCCATTTTTTTCAAAGCGGTTCAATTGTTTTTCATCGTTTTATCCATAGAAATCGCTTAAACCATCTCAGAGAAGGGCATGTACAGACGGTATATTCCGGAAAATCTCATTCAGAACACCTATTCAAGATTTCTTTGTAAAAGAGTTTTAAAAAGTTGTGTACTACTGTCCTAAAATGCAAGGATGCATCAATTTAAGATGTGAATGGGAATGAATTGAGGATGACTCGGACTGAAGAACTGAATTTTGCAAACAAATGGTGGAAACGTTTATTCTACATGGCCTCCACATGTGATCTAGTTTCTTAATATATAAGCTATACGTTATTTTCACCATATCAATTCGTAATTTGTTTTCTGACGAATAAATTACTGTGCATACTTCAACAGTATCATTAAAGATGCCACTGTAGGGTACCTATGTACAATAACTTAATCGGTCAAAGTAAGCGCTTTCATACCTGGTCATTAATTTCTGATACTAAATAACAAAATAAATATGAAATACTTACGTACCTGCTTCTATTTAAGCCAGGTGCAAAATTTTCCAGACATATTTTGCGTTTGATGCAAATAGTATTGTTATATTGCTTACCTGTTTGTTGGTTGATTAACGTTTTGTTTTTTTTGTTGTTTATTTACTATGGTCCACCGGTCTAAAACGTTATTTGTTTATTGAATAGTTATGTGTTCATATACCGGGTGAGTCACGAATTGCGCTCGCCCCGATATTTCATAAAATATTTGGAATAGAAAATTGAAATTTGGAGGCCTTATTACACGACTAAAATGCCATCTTTTCAATAAAAAATCAAGTTTGGTGCACATTCGGTTTGACCGGAAATGCCCACAACTTTCGATTTTTAAATAGAACACCCTATATATTTTTACATTTTTGGAATCTAGAGGAAATTTTGAATACAATACATCCATTTTGGTCACTTTTTGATAAACATTAAACATTTTATTAAAATATCTATTTCTGAATCCAGAGTCTGTGGTGCCCAAAATATATTTTAGTTTGTATGCTACGTTACTATAAAAATAAAAAGAGCAATATGATTGCATTACTTAATTCTCTAGAGGCGTTTAAAATTTTTAAATGTGATTTTTAAACACTAACTCGGCTTTTTTCAATGGAAATTTAATCATTCACCAACATTTTTAAATACCTCATTTTCATACGAATCTAATGATACCAAAATTTTGAAAATTCGCTCAGAAATATTTGAGATTTCAGCCAAAGTACAATGCAACCAAGCTTTTAGAAACATGCAGCTAATAGATAATAGATTAGTGGGCTTTGGAAACTAAAATGGCACATTTCTGTGTAAATCTGGTAACCTAATAACATTGAAAAAATCATAGTAGCCATTGAATGTAATAAAACAATATCAGATCCAATATACTCAAGAAGCATTGCTTTCCCAGCTCTTTTTCTTCGTAGAGTTCTTGAGTGAATCTTCTCAGTACGTAGGTACGTATCAAATACTAAGTGAGTTTCATTGTACTTCAGCAAGTAAGGTTCTATTGTCCAATTAAGTCCAATTGCAAGGTCATGGCAAGTCTTCACATGTGCAGGTTTATGCAGGGCTTGCAACTCTACCATTCCATTGAGAACAGCTGCTGAATCAGGTGTCGGCATTATTTCTTCTAGCAGAGGTAACCACTTGTACCATTTGAGGGAAAGTGAGTCGAGTTAATTGGATGTAAATGTTGTTGCTCTTCAACAACCTTCATCAAATTACTTTTATTTCAAGGTAATATTATTGTACCATCTAAGTTGAACAATGAATGAGTTACTGCTGAAAATTCATATTTACTGATACATTCTTGCAGGTCAATATCAGTTCTACTCAACTTGTATTATAGTGTCTGATGGTTTTATTTTGACCACTTTGTATGCACTTTTAGTCAATTTGAGTTTTCCTTCAAGATTACATTTTTCTGATGGAATCCACTCTTCTTTAAAGCTATTGTACAACTCCTAACTTTTCCTGTTACTCTTGGCATGTCCTTCTTGATGTTGTCATCAAATACTACTTTTAAGTAGTAAGTTCTTTTTCATGATAAGTGGAGACACCGACGTTTTTGAAATCTGATTTCTCTTTATTTTTAAAGCGACTTCGCTATTTTTCACTCCTATAATATTTGCAATTGATACGTATCTATATTTCAGAGCCATAAACACAAAAAAACAAATTAGGCAAAAAATAGAACAAAAATGTCACTTAAATAAAAAAAGAGAAAAACTAAAAGCATTATTGTAATTTTGTTAAATTAAATTTTTAACGCCATTTTTAAATTTATATCCGGTAGTATTCTTAAATAGAAATGGTAACTTATTATACAATTTATAAATATTACAAGAAAAGCTGCATTCATACATAGTAACGTAATGGGGCAAAGAAGAAATTAAGTGTTTAAATCTAATATTGACATTATGAACATCTGTGCGAAATTTAATTTTATTATACAGATACGGTGGACTACTAAGAATTATGATTCTATTAAATAACATCAATGAATGTAGCTATCGTCTTTCCAACATTGTTAGCCACTTTATTGTCCTTAATTTGGCAAAAACTCCCCGTCGTCCATGTAAACCACATACGAGGCAAATACAAGGATTCTGAATTCGTTGTATACGTTGACTGTCAGAAATAGTAAGACATGGACCATACACTGCATCGGCGAAATTGAAATTACAACATCAGTGCATCACATAGCATTTTTCTGGCCGAAGAATTCAGTATCTGCCTTTGACATTGACTAAACGAAAAATCAGTCTCAAAAAACTTGGTAATTGTCTTGGTTTTTACATGGAACATCGTGTGAGTCGCTTTGTGCTTTTCTAATGAGCTCAGAATAAGGACGGAAAACGTTTCAAATACTAAGCATTTCCAAAACACAGAATCAATTATAGATTTTATGAAAATGTAATCCATTTAAATGAAAATATTTTTCAAATGAGTATGTAACTACATTCATTTTAGGCCTTTGTTCTCATTTTAACTGAATCTTCATAGCCGTCGGGGTTATGGGGATACTGGTTTATTCTGCATAGCCGTAGGGGACTGTGTAGAAACTAGTGTTAGAATGAGACTTGTCCAATAAGAAAGACAATTTGATTATAGGATTTTAATTGCTAGCATAACCAGAATTCAGGTTATCTAAAGAATCCATAAATTGTAAATAAATAATTTTACAAATAGTTTTTATTATAGTTCTCATAGATAGTTTTCTTCTGCTGTTTGCAAAATCCTATAAAGAATATGTTTCATTACGAGTATACGCAAACAAAAAATAATTCACCTTTAAACATGTATAGAGTATATAGACTCCATTACTAGCTAGGTAACATAGAGGTGAAAATCTGTTTTTTTTTATTCAGTCAATGTCAAACAATATGTCAAAAATGTTGGTAATTGTCTTGATTTGCCATGGAACATCATGTGAGCGGCTTTGTGCCTTTCTGATGAGCTCAGAATAAGGGCGAAAAACGTTTCAAAGGCTTAAGCATTTTCAAAAAACAGAATGAATGATAGATTTCACGAAAATGTAATCCATTTGAATGAAATTTTGTTCCAAAAGACGAGGTATGTAAATAAATTCATTTTAGGCTTTTATTCTCATTTCAACTGAATATTCATAGCCGCAGGGGGTTATGTGAATACTGGTTTATTCTGCATAGTCGTAGGGAACTTGTAGAAACTAGTGTTAAAGTGAGAATTGTCCAATAAGGAAGACAAATTTATTTTAGAATTTTAATTGCTAGCATAACCAGAATTCAGGTTATCGAATGAATGCACACATTGTAAATCAATAATTTTACAAATAGTTTTTATTTTAGTTATCATAGATAGTTTTTTCTGCTGTTTGCAAAATCCGATAAAGGATATGTTTCATTACAAGTGTACGCAAGCGAAAAATAATACACTTTTAAAAAAGTTGAGATAAATTGTAAGATTCTAAAATTGGGGAAAGTTATTGAACATGTGCGTTATTTAAATCCATTAAGTTAATATTAAAATCTCCTGTTATGATGAAGTTCTCGGATCTAGGACTACTAGGATCACAAAAGATTTCTAGCAAAATTTCCATTGAACTAACCACAAACGAGTTACAGAGCAAAAAAGGGATTAGTGTTATTTCCAGCAGCCATCTTGAAAATATAACATAATGTAAGTCGTCAGCCATGGACTCAGGCAAAGCGCCTGGTAATGCGTAATTCTATGCATCCCATATAGTCATTCTATTCCTTCATTAAGAATCCCACAGAATTACACAAGCCTCAGCACTATAAAGAAATATCAAGAACACATACACTTCCAATGTTCTTATATCATGCGTCATGTGGCTCCCGCTGCTGGCAACAAGCATGTCCCATATCCAGTCCGGCGTACATAACCAGCCCGGCGGTATGTAAAAATATCCAGATTGAATATCCGGAAGTGGCAGCAATGCCTACCGTACGCTGGCTAATCAATCAATCAAGTATTTATTTCGATGAACCGTGGAATTATATTTGCGAATCATTTTACCTTTTGACAGACTCAATGCTTCAATGCTTCGTGCAAAATACTTATAAGGTTCTAAGAAGAGGAATCAGTTAGTGTTCAACAAAGAAGCTGTCTCTCTTTGTGTTAAATAATCCGTTTTGATAAGATAACTAAATGTCTATTTAAATATTAATTAGTTTTGTATTTGCCAACTCCAAAAGTACCCATACTCTGTAAGCTAGATAAATAAAGTAAAACAATTTTTGTTACAGATAGACAGTAGATGATGTAAATCATATCATTTTTATTATATTAATGTATATTCGTCAATATGGAGAAACGGAAAGAAAAAGAAGAATTTGTACCTCCTGATGGTGGATATGGTTGGGTAATAGTGTTTGCTAATATTTTAATAAATGTAAGTACCAAACATTTTGTTAATTTAATTTTTAACTATATATTTAAAAATATTTATCAAATAATAAAAGTTATTGTGACATTTTTTAATTTATCCATCTAAAGGGTGGTACTTTACCAATGTTAAAATAGACGACTACGATATTTTAATTTATATAAACCATCCCTTAATCGGCAAGTTTCGGGATATATAGTTTTAAAAAAAGTGGAATTCCTATTTTTAGTTATATTTTGAAAACCCTTTGGTTTATTTCATTGAAATTTCATAGTTGTACTTCCAGAACTAAACTATTACAACTGGTATCTCCTTGGACATACTCAGAGGTGTTCATGTCTGGTTTTCAGTTCACTATTGTCTTTCTAAGTTTTGCATGTTAACAGTTTATTAACCTGCAGTTAAAACATCAAAAATGTTACCTTTTATAATATTTTTAATACTAACACTGGTTAAGGTATCTTATAGAAATGGTTATTTTCGGTCAGTTTTGCTCTATCGCGTCAGGATTTAAGATATTCTTACCTAAAAGTTGGATATATTTGAGGTTATGTAGCTTTGAGATTTTTTTTCTCAAGAAACAATGTGTGGGATCTTAAAGTACAAGTCTTCACCTTTAAAATACCGTTGAGTTTGCTCAAATATATTTTTTTTTTCGTCGAGATATTGCAATTTAAATAATGACCATAAGGTTTCCCTACTAATTAAATGTATTGGGAAAGAGATGATATGAACAGACAATTTTAAAAATTCGATATCTCAGCGAAAAAAAAGACATTTGAGCAAACTTTACGGCATTTTAAAGAGGAAAATTTGTACTTTAAGATTCCATACATGGTTCCTTGAGAAAAAAAAATCTCAAAGCTTCATAACCTCAAATATGTCTAACTTT
The DNA here is from genome assembly GCA_963583905.1 of Stenurella melanura. Lineage (NCBI taxonomy): Eukaryota > Metazoa > Arthropoda > Insecta > Coleoptera > Cerambycidae > Stenurella > Stenurella melanura. The sequence goes on from OY757314.1 coordinate 93,005,505, forward strand.
TAGGTTAGAATATCTCAAACTCCTGACGTGATACAGCAAAACTAAAAACAGATTTGAATTCAGCGTAAAAAAATACATAAGAAACGTATGGCCTGACCCCAGATCCAGACAACTTTTTTTTTTGTGAACCTGTGTTATTAGTTTTGGGGCGTTTTTTGGTTAATTACAAAACATGTATTTTTTTAAAATTAAATAATTAATAACTTTTTGACTCTTTAATCGACTCTGTTAAAAAATCTCTTCTTCGTCTATCTAGTACTAACTTACTGTCCAAGTTTCAATACGATTGTATTGAAACTTGGACTTGGTCCGATTGGACTTTTCGTTCTTGTGTTATCGTGCTTACAAGAAACGTGACGGACGGACGTTCAGACAGACAGACGTTTTGAAAGTTGTTCAGAATTCGATCACCAACACAGTGATACGAAGATCTTTTCTCTACGAGCGGTATTACCGGCTATAGAAATGTGCCCATCGAATGCAATACATTCTTCGTTTTGTATTTGCGAAGAATATAATATTAGAAAGCAGTTAAATAATTGATTTTAACGAATGCATTGAAAACTTACAGTATTCTTGCAGTTCGCCTGACATTAACAATATAAAATGACAAGAATTGCAACAAAAAATTTACTTTTAAATTACTTGTTATCTTATGACTAAACTAATAGTTGTAATTAATGGTTGTTTGTGAAACTTCTCGAAAATAATTTTTATTTTAAGAAAACACTGCTTTCCAAAATACCTACTATATTTACAATAGTTTGTGCATGTTTCGTCTTGTTAGTCCTTTAACAAAGGCATTACAAAACGAATAATAAAGTTGTAAGCAGGTTGGTCTAAAACACTTTACAGTTAATTATAGTTGAATTTGAAACTTTTTTGTAAAATTTCAAAAAATCGTCATTGTTTATTTCCCCCCATTTGAACCTTGACCAGAATATCTTGGACGGTATATTGAATATTTGGGTTTTAAAAAATTAAATTTGAATAGGTATTTCGTTTAGTTGATTACAGTCTAAACGTTTAATATTATTTTAAAAATAATACAATAGGTATATTCAAATACCAATAAATAATAGAAACAATTTCTTATAATCGCGATTATAATAGCATATTTGCAAACCAGTATTTTAATTAATGTTTTAGTCCTCTATATTGACTTTGGTTCAATGTTTTGGAATCATTTTCAAAGATGAATTTTCATCGATGGGTATATCGGCTGCAGGGACCTCCTTCCTACTTCATCTTAATAGCTCAATCTACTGCAGCTTTGGTAACTTGATACATTAATATTTTCTTGAACAACTCTTATAATATACTCTTTATTTTAGGATTTTTCGGAAGTCCGCTACTGAAAAAATATGGGTTCAGGATAGTTGCATTCGTTGGTGCATCATTAATGTGTTTTGGGATATTTTTGACCAGTTTTGCCAATACCTATGGATTTCTAATATTTTCCATTTCTATTTTAATGGGCAAGTACAATTTTTATTTAGATATGTTTTTGCAGTTATAGCCCCCGATCCATAGCCCAATCGAGCACTATGACAGATTGGAAAATGGCACCCACAGTGCCGTTTTATATTAAAATGTTTGTAAATGCCTGTTAATAATAATTAATCTTCCACATCACCAAATGACCGTTAAGGTGCGACAGACACTCCAAGGCTGTCTTGATGAAAGATTTACTATTACAATTATTGCAACTATACGCTAAATATCATTTCTATCTCAGGCTTGCGCTAAACATTTGCAACGTTTTCACTTTTTTACCTTTGGAAATTGATGGTTCATTATTAAAATCTTATATGCCTCTTATATTGTCACTATCACTGTCTAGTATGTTTGGCTTTTGGCTGACGTTGAGATTGGTATATCAGACTCTTTCCTCGCTTCTATTCTTGACTTTCCAGTTTTGCAGATGATGTCAGTGTGTAAATTCCTTGTTGATTTCTTGCTGCTTTTAAACATCTCTTGTACCAATTGCAATGTTTCACGATGTTCTCTGATTGATTATGAATTTACGTTTACTGAAGTTTACTTTTACAATTGCAAAATAAATAATCCAGCCTTTTCAAGACATTTTTGTTGTTCTCAAATTTAATGTAATTTATCGAGGATGTAAATCCTTCACATAACATACCTTTAATGAGGGTAAAATCTGTTGATCTAATACTAATAGAACTTTCGTAACATAGTTAATTTATAATAAATTTTTTAGACACTGTACTAAAACTTGGTTCATCTCCACTACTTTACAATCATTCTATACACAGCCACAAATATTATTACCTTATAATATTTACCTGTCTGAATAACACATTTTCTTTAAATGGATTAGTTGGCCCAAATACAGGACACACCATGAACAAATCTCATACTAAAAGGATTTAGCTGTAACAAGTGAAGTATTGTATTTTCTATCAAATTCAGAAGACTTCCATTACTACTCAAAGATTTAGGAGTTACATTTGAGCTCTTAAAATAATCAACAATATCGTAAAAGTTTGGATCTCTCAAGGCAACTGAGGATGAACTTCAATTTATGCTTTTGTATAAGCCCATGGCGTTATAGAAGGCAACTTTTTCATGTACAGGGTGATTTATTGGTACTTTACCTGCATATGTAGGTTAGTGTGTCAATAATCTTTAATTACCAAGATACAGGGCGCTCTACTGATTTTGCCTATTTTTGTCTGGGATCGTAATTTTAGAGTGTTTTACTTAATGAGCCATACCGATTTTTCAATTTAGTGGAATCAAAATACAGGGCCGGACAGAAAAAAAGTGACCAAATTGCTCAATCGCAAAAACAACACACTGTATCGAAAGTTTTAAGAATCTTTTTTAAAATTTAGAAAGAGCATTAAAAATAAGCCAAATAAAGTACATTTCCAAAATATATGTCTCATTTTTCTAATTACTTTTTTTGATAAAAGGAAATTTCACAAACCTAAGAACATAACCGAGCATCTCATATAAAATAACATTTTTTCTATAATTGACTACCAGTTAATAATTTTTTTTATATTCAATAAAAAAACCATTCATATAACGTATGTCTGAAAAGTATTCAACCATCCAATTAAAACCACAGATTTTGACTACAGCAATTAAAATTTCAAATAATCAAGTGCGTTGTCAAATTTCAGGCAGTTGGTCATTCCTAAAAAGTTAATCTACGGTTTGTTTAAACTTTTCTCACCTAAATAATAATAAACTTTAACTAAAATGCCTCAAAATGCCTCGAACGGAGAATATGAAGATATCTTGTATGTTAGTATGTTTACGGGTTAATATCCGCAACGATGGTAACGGTCGAGAGGCTGCTAGAGAATAAACTAGAAGATTTCCAGGACTTTGCTACCTAATCACCAGACTTTTTCTAAAGTGTTTATTTACTCCAAAAAACATGGGCGATTTCCAATTGCAAAGCTGAACAAACCTCTAGAGAAACGCCATTTAGTCCTTAAAGAAAATTGATTACATATGGTTGAAAGTAATCCTAAAATTAGTACTCGAAGAATTGCTAGTGCATTAAATATTCCACAGTCTATAGTTTTGCGAAGATTAAAGAAACATCGACTTTACTCTGTTCATATACCCATGTAGTCCAACAGCTTCAACCAGAAGATTATGTCTACCGCTTAAATTTTAATCAATTTACAAGGGATGATGTATTTAACTCCAGGAACTCACACGTTTGGGCAAAAAATAATTCCCTTTCTGTAAGGCAGTCAAGGTCACATCATAAATTTTCTATAAATGTTTCATGTGGTGTTTTTAAAATTGGTCCATACATTCTTCCCAATCGACTAACAGGTGAGATTTATCTAGATTTTATCAAAAACGTGGTACCTGTCTTGTTAGAAAATGAAAATATTGAGATAATGTCTTTTTCAACATTTCACATTGATTGCGAGAAATTTTCTCAATAAAAATTTTCCAAACAGGTGGACAGGCCGCGGTGGGCCTATTCCATGGCCACCGCGAAGTTCCGACTTTAATATGGTAGATTATTATTTGTGGGGAGACTTAAAAAGAATAGTTTATGCTGAATAAATTAACGAGAGGAAGAGTTGCTAGAAAAAATAAATAATTCGTGTGAAGAAATAAGAAATAATCCTGGTGAAATTAGGAGAGCAGTCAACAGTTTACCTAAAAGGGCTATAACGTATATTAACAGAAACGGTGGTTATTTTGAACAATATTTGTAAATTTAAATGTAACTACTCCAGATACTGTTCTTAATTTTCTGAAAATAATTTGCCTTAGTTTGGAAGATTCGTTTTTCAGTATGTTGTAACATTTCCTTTAAAAAAAAAGGGAATAGAAGAATGAGACATGCAATTTGAAAATGTACTTTGTTTGGCTTATCTTTTATGCCCTTTTCAAATCAAAAAACATTTTTAAAATTTTCGATACAGGGTGTTGTTTTTGAGATTTAACAATTCTGTCTCTTTTTTGTCCGGCCCCGTATTTTGATTCCGCTGCGTTAAGAAATCGGTATGGTTGACTGAATAAAACATACACACCAAATTTTGCTTTTTTATACCTAGTGGTTCTAAACTTATTGCCCAAGACAAAAAAAGGCAACATCAAAGAAACTTCCTGTATCTTGGTAATTAAGGATTATTTTTCCACTAACCATGGGTGATATGGAATCGCCTAAGTAACCTACCAGGCCTACTAATCTATGCAGGTAAAGTATGTACAGTTAGCAATAATCACCCTATATAGGCTTTAGTAATTTGCAGAACAGATAGCCCCAGGGGAGAGAGGAAATTGGAAATATATTTTATAATACGGCTAATGGTGAAGCTGTATACCTTTAAACAGACCATTGTCTATCTCTGCATTCTTCACTATGAGCTCAGGAACCTATAATAGGAGTCAACTTAAAACATGTAGTTCTCTGATATAACAGACTTTGAGATTGGCCCCATCAGATACTGAACTATTTAATGTAACAAATATTTTAAATTATAACGTTTTTTCTGTTTTTGTTTTAGGTTTAGGTCAAGGCATACTGATGCCTGCCACTTATCTTGCCACGTACACATATTTCAAGAAAAGACTGACAGTAGCTATAAGTATATCTGCAACTGGTGCAAGTGTTTCTGCGATATTTATGCCAAAGTTATGTGATATTTTATTAACTCAAGTTGGTAGACAATATACAGTTTTAGTATTATTCGCTATCTCGTTGTTATCTCTAGTTGGTTGTTTCTTATTTAAACCAATTAAAACAGAAGATGATTCATGCAAGTGTACGGAGCTTTTAAGCATGAATGATGAGAAACCTACGGCAAATACAGATGAAAAGGTAAATTGACGTTACTTTTTTTAAATAAAACCCATATACCTAGTAAATCAGCCGGAAATTGTGTAAAAGTTGGGACTGATTTTAAAAATTCCTTCTGCATTGCCTTCCTTGAACCCTAAGGATCATTTGTCACCACCAACATCTTTGCGAATGGACAAACTTCGAGAGTTATGGGGGTTATAAGCCTCAAAAATGTCCCAAAAGTTAAGCCTTGAAAAAAAAATTTTAAACGAAAATTTCGGCTTGGAAATTTCTACTCGGGGGGTTTAGAGGTCGCTGGCCACGAGAATCTGGGGTCCACTTCAGTGAATTCAAAATGGCGAACCGGAAATCGGGCCGGAAAAAATGAGATTAAATATTTTGTGCGCGATATTTCCATTTCGGTCGTCACTGTCAACCAAAGACTCGATAATTTTCCAACAATTTATATGAGTAAAAAAATTATAACATGTTCGTCAACGTGTTTAACTATTAGGAAATGTTCAGCACAAATTTTCATAAGGTCTCTTAGTTTCTCTCAAGATATTAATACAAAAATGTATTGTTATTTTCGTTCATATCACCGAAAGGAACATGAAATCCATAACCTGAATCAAAAATTTTTTATATACGACTTGATGCCCTTAAACATCGACTATTCAATTTTCGAATTTACAATTGTCTTTTAGGCGTTATTATAAACATTTTATCTTAAAACTTGGCTTACTGGTTTAGCTCTACAGGGGGTATATTCTGTTATAGTTTTGTTAAAATATGTGCATTATTGTTCAAGCTATCATCAATTGTTTAAAAATGGCTTTACTAAAATGTCTTTCTATTTTGCGACTTGGCCTATTGAGCAGGAACTCTGGGACAAATTTAGTTTCCTTCGAAATTTCCTTGTGAACAACTAATTACATTTACGAAAAATTGCGAAAACACGATTTTGAACATTCTTTTGTTTAAACAAAAGCTTTCCACCACATGGATCTTTACTTCTTGTAATGTTTACAAGTTCCAGCAAAAAATTTGGTATAATAATAACAATTTTAGACAAATTATAACTTTAGTTTTATTCCTCTTTTAGCATTGTACTCATTTTGTTGCAGGAAGAAGTCCGTGGTAACCTAATAACAAGAAATTCAAGTGCTGTATACAAAACTACAACGATTCCTGTTAAAAAGGACACAGTAATTGAGAGATTATGCAATTTATTCGATTTGCAACTCTTGAAACAAGTGTCTTACGTTTTGGTGGTTATTGGATTAGGATTATCTTTTGCAGCTGAACTAAATGTGGTCTTGATGATGCAGTTTGTTCTGCCTGAGTTATCCGACTTTTCAAGGACAGATGTGGCCCATGTCACATCGACGCAGTTTGCTTTTGACATTGTTGGTAGATTAGTTGTACCCCTTTTGGCCCACCAACTCTGTGATGCTCCGCCGAAAATAATGTATGGTGGTGCTTTGATTACCGCAACGATTGCTAGAACTGGTAGGAAATATTTTAAATTTTTTTATTTGCAATGTATTAATTTATTCGCCGTGTCTACAATCCCGTCGCACGGGAGCCGATTGCGCTCCCGTCAGGTAGATAACGCCGTTCCTAATGCGACATCGTGGCGGTCGCGTTACTCCCGTTAGTTTAAAAAAATAAAATCCTATAATCAGCTGTCTGAGCGGGAACTGTAGGTGTTTGGTAGAATATTGGACAGCGAACAATGACTTGTTTGCAAAATTTTGAGGTATGTCAAGGTCGCCCGTTGGTATCTGAGAAGAACAAAATGTTTCTTACCCTTCTCAGATATCAACTTCTTCTTCTTACATATTTTTACCACCCGAAGGGAGGGCAAGTCGAGAAATTGATATATTTTGCGTTATTTTGTCGGAAAAAGGCTGGGAATACCCTCGCCCCCTTTCTTTGTCTGCGATGCTAATACTGCCTGCGGCGCTGATAATTATTGACAATTATGTAGCAAAGTAAAAAACAACCTAACCGAACCTAAAGAAATCACATGAAAGAATGAAATTATTATAGCAAAAACCGCTGCCTAAGGAATCACTACTTCCACATCCAGATTTTCCATCCAAGTCTGTTTAAAGGAAAATATTTTGACTATATTTGCACTCTAGTATGTGGAAATAATTGGTCATAGAATTTTAATAATGTTTGAGGCAGATGCCATAAAAAATTTGAAATGTTGGTCTATAGCATATACGACAAAAGTTTCTGAACTCTTATTAGCTTCCTCCACCTATTTCCCCCCATACGCCCCCCCACCTTTAACGGAATCTCAATATATAATCTAGTTCCAGATGTTATAATACATACGCGTACCAAATTTCAAGTGAATATGTCAATTATGTTTTACCAGCCCCTTTAATAATGGCGCGGGGTAGTGGAGGGGTTGAAAAATGTTATAAAAACATATGAGGCCTTGGTTTCTAGTGTATACATCATATCCCAAGTTTCTGTACTCTGACCAGCTTGCTTTACTTATTTCCCCATATTCACCCCTATTTAACCCCCAACCCTTCAACGAAATCATCTCAAATTATAATCTAATTCTAGGTATTGTTATAATATATACATGTACCAAATTTCAAGTGAATATCTCAATTTTATTTTATCAGTCCCTTTTATAATGGAGTGGGTGGTGCGATGGGATGGATATATTATAAAAAAATCTGAGGCCTTGGCTTCCAGTATATACACCAAATCCCAAATTATTTACTGTTACCAGCTTGCCTTACTTATTTTCTCATATTTACCCCTATTTACCCCCAACCCTTCACCGAATAAGTTCAAGAAACCATCTGGTTCCAGATCTCGTTATAGTACCTGCGTGTATAAATCTTCAAGTCAATATCTTAAACCCTTAGAGAGATATCGCGCGCGCACAAAATAAAAGTTACAGACCGAGACAGAATTTTTTTTTGCTAAAATTTAAAGTCTCGAAGTTTCATGACATTCTAAACCTGTCAGCAAAAAAAAAATTGTATTTTTTCACGATTACTAGACTTCCACTCCACGGAAAACATTATTTCTGCCGTCAAATCAAACCTGAATTTGTAAGAAAATATTAAATTATTCGTTACAAAATTTAAAAAGAGTTCGGTGAGTTTAGGAGTTGAACCCGGGACCTCTCGCATCCTAGGCATCATCACCATCATAACAAATTTATTAATCATTTAGGTATAAAACATTGCCTCCCCGGATCGAGAACCGGAGCCAACCGTATAACCACGTGGTGTTAGCGCGGTTGGATGGTTCGCGACCGGTTCGGCTGAATAAAATTAATTAAATAAACAGGACAAAACTCCTGCCACCTGTGACGGCTTAAAATCGTCATTAAAATTGTACATATTTAAAACTTAAATTTAAGAACACTGGAACTAAGCGAGAACAATATGCTGACAATCACCGCTATAGGACGAAATAAATAGTCTCTCTTCTTACATACCCCCTGACGGGAGTGCAATCGACAACCGTCATACGGGAGTGTAGACACAGTGTAATTCACCATTAACTGCCTACAAAATTGTGCTCATGCATTTTAACATACTTTAATTAGTATTTTATTATTATCATCTCTAATATTATAGAAAAAGAGCATACCCATGAAAATTAGCAAGAACACGAATTGACACCTAGAACAGACATGTTTTAAAGTAGTAACTTACTAAGACTCACTTTACGAAGGTGTATAGAATATCAAAAGTTAGGCGGTGGTGGGGGTAGATATTATTCCTGTAAAGATACACGGGTTCTCGCTAATTGTTCCTGTGAGGGCGGAGGATGTGACAGCGAATTTGGCGCGAGACACTACCGTGTCTCCTGATTGTATACAGCCTAACTCTGAGATTTGAACGAGCTTTACGTGGATAAGAAATTTCACCACAGCAAAACCCCGATAATATGAGCAATTAAACAATAGAAGATTCATTTTTACACATCTGTTTCAGTGTTGGCTACTTGGGGAAAATCTTATACCCTGGTTTACGTATGCTGTTCACTAATAGGTTTAACCAAAGGAATTAGAGCAGTCTTCCAGTCTGTCATCATTCCTAAATATGTGCCTTTGGATAAAATTCCAGCTGCAAATGGCCTTAATATGCTTTTTACTGGTGCCGTCTCTTTAATAATAGGTCCAGTAATAGGTAATGTTTTATATTAAGTTGATAATGTCAGAAATTCTGAACTTTTTGTGTTTCATTTTCAGGTGCAATTCACGACAAGACAAATTCCTATGTGCCTGCCTTACACACGGCCTCAGCAATATCTTGTTTTTGTGTAATGCTATGGATATTTGAACATGCTTTACTTAAAAAGAAGTCGCAGATAACTGAAGATGTTAATTAAAAGTGTATAGAACCGAAATATCTGGTATCGCATTATGAATTAACATACAGTGTCCACCAAAGTGTCTAACCATATGGAATACTTTTTTATTCTATGTTTTTTTCTAAAGGGTTTCAGCATTAGTTTCAGTATGATCAATAACCACAAAATTGCCAAAAACATTTATCATGTCACAATTATAACATCTCCAAAATATCATTAGAAATGTTAAAATGGTGAAAATACGGAAAATCACCATAAGGAAAAGTTGTTTGTAATAATTGCATTATGAACCTAAATTTGAAGTTCGGTTTAAAAATTTCATTTTTTAATTTTTTTACAAAAATATTTTAAATTCTTTGTTTACAGTTGAGCTAATTTGAAATATTTCAATGCAAAAAATACATAAATGTTGCATTTCTTTTTTAAATGTAATTAATAATGGAAAAAGTCGACGACGACTCTTTTCAGTAATTCTAAACCCTTGCTGAGGAAGTTTTCATGATATTCTGTTTAAATATTAAAGAAACGATTGTTCATTTAAATCAAGTTTAGATCCCATAAATGAGACTCTAAGTTCCTATAAAACTTAATTCAAAAACCTTAAAAGTGAATAATTTATTTAAAAACTTTAAAACATGTTTGCCGTCTATAGTCTATTAAATTAAATACTACATTTCTGTATGTATTCATACATATTTATTGTCCTATTGTCCTTTGGTTAAAAATATCAGCTGTGCCTCTATTTGTTCTATTTTCCCCGTGAATTAAAATAGTTTCAATGTTTTCTTTAGTAAGCGGTTTTTAAACGATCAACAGCAACAGAAAAATGAGATTTTACTGTAGACATTGATAAGGCATCGATACGTCAAACGCTAGTATTTGTTTTCAATACTTACTTGATTACCATATTAGGTATTCATTTTGAAGGTTTTTGGGGTAAATTTTAATAGGAATTTTGAATTTTATTTATATGATCTGAATTCGATTCAAATGAACACTCGTTTCTGTAATATTTAAGCCGATTATCACACCAGAATTCCACAGTAAGGGTTCAAAATTACTGAAAATCGTCCACGATTGTCCTGTTTTTTTTTTTGCAAAAACTGTTTTTTTTTCTTCATTATTTATTACACTTAAAGAAATGCAACATTTATGAATTATTAGCATTGAAATATTTCAAATTAACTCACCTGTAAATAAAACAAAACAGAAATTAAATGTTACATCAGGGTTCCCACCAACCTGGAAAAACCTGGAAACCTGGTAAAGTCAGGGAATCCAAAATGTGGTCATGGAGACCTGGAAAAGTCAGGGAATCCAAGAAATTTCAATAAAATCCTGGAATTTCAGTCATTGCATAAAGTATTTTTAATTGATTTTCTACTGTACAAAAATTACCTATAAGATTTCAATTCTATATATTTTGCAAAAAAATGTCTAAGCCGCCCCTGTTTGGATCCCAATTTTAGGTTTTGTGTCATATCTGGTTAATATAGCTAGAGGAATTTCTGTGTATTTAAAAAAAATATAGGTGAAATTTGAACTATTTCTTTAAAATAAATTCTTATAAACAATACGGCGACAAAATTACTTTAAGGACAGGATCGAAATGTCAAAAACTCGTAAGCTAGTACTTATGTTAATCCTAGATGGCACAGTGTGTATCTTATCTTATTTTATTGGCAAGTTTCAATATTTGTCGGAATGTTGTCCGCATTGCCACATGTACAAAAATTTCTTTAGTATAAGATATAATTAATGTTACAAATTATAATTATAAATATTACTCAATTACATAAATAGTCGTAAAATAGTATGTGGTTAGGTAAATTCTAAAATGTAGTTGTGCATAATTTATGCCATGTACAACTAATATCATATAGGGATATTGTTTAAATTTTAAAACGAAATAGTTAACCACATTATTAATTTCGAATTAAACAGCAAGAACCTTTTATCCAAATTATGGGAACACATCAGTTTTAATTATTGAAAATGGCAAAGACAATGTGTATTTAAATTTGGCAACTGTTCATCACCTAATTTTTATTCTACCTAACAGTTGTAAATATGTCCTTGAACGTAGTGTGTGTGACAAGCGTTTAGGTACACAAAGCTTCGACCTTGCGCAAAACGTGATATCATTTATCTGACTCTTTAATATTTATTCCTTGTTCTAGCGTTCACCGTCAGCCGAGTGGCTAGCGCGGAATGTCCCGGGTTCAAACTCCTACGTCCGCTGATTTTTTTTTTCTTTAATTTTGTAATGATTAATATATTTTTTCACTAATTCTTTTCTATAATTTTTTTACGTTAGGTTAGAGGTTTTTATTCTGCTTAAAATAATGCTAGTGACTACGCAACCGCCGCGGCGGATCTTTTGCACGACTTATTGAACCGCCGCGCAGAGAAATTGAAATATTTTATGCAATTTTCTGAAAAACAAGGCGGGGGGACACCCCGCGCATCCCCCGTTTTTGTCTGCGGCGCTAATGCTGCCTGCGGCGCTGATGATTTATTAACAATTATTTAGCAATATAAAAATCAACCTAACTATAACCCAACAACCATCACATGAAAGAGATAAATTATTATATGAAAAAAAGAACATAATTTCTGTCGTCAAATCCAACCAGAATTTGTGAAAAAGGATATTAATCGTTACAAAATATAAAAAAAAAGTTCAGTTGCCAGCAGTTGAACCCGGAACCTGTAACTTCAGGGTTTTGGGTTACACGTTGTTTCCTTTCGGCGAAGCAGTCACACATTGAAATATAAGATACTCCTTTCTGCGGAAGCATAAACGAGATAAAGTTATGGACAGTTGATTAAAACACCAATGCCATGAACCATATTCAGGGTTCGAACCTAATTTATATATTTACATTAATTGAAAATCCACCCAATTTTTGACAAAAATTAACAGAATTTATTGTATATATTATATACTTGGGATATAGTGTCATTTTAGTGCTTGAATACAGTTGCAAACTATTGACCATTTAATAATACTTTCATTGTTTAGTTTATTTAACAAATTTAAATGTGTCACTTTTCATTTCATTCTAAATCAAAATCATTACCCCCTTTCATTCATAAGGCTCTTGGCGCCATCTTCTAGTTACATGCTGAACTTATTCTAAATATTCTTTACAATTATTCTGATGACTCATCGATTTGTGTTAAAAATTGATTTCATACATTACAATTTACAAAAGCAATTTTATGCAAATTTTTACACTGATAAAAGATAATGACTGTAATACGCATCAATACGACCTAATTAAATGTACTTAAATAACTCTGATTATCTAATATAGCTACAAATGTATCGTCTGATAATTAGGCAATTTTAAAAATTTATTCCGAATTTATCGTGCACTTAAAAAAGAAACAAACAGGTCAGTCGTATTTGGCCGACTTCTGTTATAATACTGCCCACTTTAAAACTCCGTTTGAATTACTTGTAAAAAAGTTATTTATGAAATACCAAGTGTCGATTTGATGGAATTTTAATGATTATTAGGCAACCACATATACACTTTTTGACATTTCGATCCCGACCTTAATGGTTTCCCATCCCGGTCTGAAGATTATACAGTTAAACTAATATCCACTTATATACAAGTTTTATTACAAACAACTTTTTCTTGTGGCATTGTACTTTTCCATATTTTGATAAATAAGGTTCAGGTCATTTTAAAATTTCTAATGGTTTGTTGGTGTCATAATTATTGTGACATGATAAATATTTTTAGCAATATTGTGGTTACAAATCATGCTGAAACTAATGCTGAAATCCGTTTAAAAAAAACAATTGAATAAAAAAGTTTTCCATATGGTGCAAACATTTTGGCGGACGCTGTATGTTTTTTTATATTTAAATATATTATTTATAGTGGAGGGGGATTGAAACTTTTACACGTTCACATCATGAAATCATTTTTACAAGTACCAACATACCATCTCCAGATGATGCCACTAGTTTGCGAAACCCGCGTCGAGGGTAGTATTCAGTGTTATTGTGTTTGTGAAAAATATTTCAATGCCACATTATTTGCTATAACAGCAACATATAGCTGGTTTAATTTTCAGATAGTCTATAAAGTTACAGAGTTACAACGCTAAATTCAGCTAAGCAAACTTATGTTTTGTTGAAATGATCAATTTGAGAAATTTCTTAATCACAATAACGAGTAAGACAAGTTCACAAATTATTTTAGAATCAAATTATTATTTAGTTTTCATATAATCTTATTTTTATACGGTCATTAGATGTTAGAATTAATCGATGGTAGATGAACGAGAGGAAATATGTGATAATTATAGCTATTATAATTGAGGAGTTAGAGTACTCTTACAAATGGACGAACAGACAGACGGGTGGACAGATGGTTGAAGTGTCGAGCGAGAACAATAAGGATTCGTTTGGATCCATTCTGGTACAGAATTGCTTCCCTTCTCTAATTTAAGTATACGTCATTTTAGACTGAAATGTGAAATTTTCTTTCTTGGTTCCTTGTATTTATAATTTCACCTCCATCAACAGATGGCGGATTCAAATATTTTGTGGGTCATTAATGATGTTATGCTGATGAACATAATATAAACTCTATGCATGTTTAAAAATTAATTATTATTTGTTTGCTTATTATTGTATTGAAACATATCCTTCATAGGATTTTGCAAACAGCAGAAAAATAACTATCTATAACTAACAGAAAAAATTTGGCGTAAAAATATTAATGAAATCTTTGCATTCTTTCGATAACCTGAATTCTGGTTATGCTAGCAAATTAAAATCCTAAAATGAATTTGTCTAATTTCTTATTTGACAATTTTCATTCTAACACTAGCGTCCACACAGTATCCTACGGCCATGCAGATTAAACTAGTATCTACATAACCCCCTACGATCATGAAGATTCAGTTAAAAATGAGAACAAAGGCCTAAATCTATAATCTCTATTTATCTACCTTGTCTTAAAAAAATTTTCATTCTAATGGATTACTTTTTCATGAAATCTATCCGTAGGGGACTGTGTGGATGCTAGTGTTAGAATGAGAATTGTCAAATAAGAAATTAGACAAATTCATTTTAGGATTTTAATTTGTTAGCATAACCAGAATTCAGGTTATCGAAAGAATGCAAAGATTTCATTAATATTTTTACACAAAGTTTTTCTTTTAGTTATAGATAGTCATTTTTCTGCTGTTTGCAAAATCCTATAAAGAATATATTTCAATATAATATAAACAAGTACTGAAATGTATAAGAAGCTAAGTACAAGAGGTCCTCGCGTATCTTCTTTTATACTAGAATTTTAAGTTAAAAAAGTGTAAAGAACGATTTATCAGTAGGTGCTGTTTCTTTCCATTGGTAGAAAACTCACATAAATTTTACTATAAATTTTTATACAATTCCGTCGACGATACGAATCGACCGCAACTCCCGCATCTTAGATGCGACATAGGAATGGCTTGGATTTTCATTTTCCTGAAGCAAAAAATATGCTGTGTCTAAACATTTTGGTGCTCTTCGGACTTTGCCACTCCTAAACTATGGCTTAGGTCGATTTATTAGCTAATGTTGGTCTACTGGTGTGAGTGGGTAACGTTCAACCGGTTCACTTATTATACGTGCCCCTAAAATATGCCTAGAAGTTCAAAACATTGTTCATGAATTCTTCTAAAACTGTTTATAATTTTAGTTTATTCTAATTTTACAAAACAGTTTTGTTTAGCTTTGTTTAACTTCGTGTCAAGTAACTACCTCCCTTTAAGAATTATTCTATTTTGAAACTAAAAAGAATTGTGAAAAAATATTCATTTATTTTTATTTGTATTCAAATTTTATATTTTGATTAAACTGTTTTCTTTGTTGGATTATCTGGGAATGTTAATAAATATGTTTAATTCGACTAATGCCGGTTCACTTGCATTCGTAATAAATGTGAGTAGTGTAAAATTTTGATTTATTTTTGTAAGATTAAACATATCACTTGTATTTCTATTGAAATAAGACTGTCTTTGTTTTTGTGCTGATTTTTATAATATAAGTATATAGTTTTGTATATTCAGTGTGTTTTATTTGCCTATATTTAAAATAAATTCATCATCTGATATATATCTAGATTTAGGGCCGATTTAGGGACAACGAGGCACTGCCCCACCAAAAGGGGATCTCCACAGAAAGGACTTTTGAAGTTTTCGGAGAATCAAATGTGTGATTTTTTAAATTCTGGATTGAGAAATTTGTATCATCTTGAAACAATATGAAGGTTCTAAGCCATTTGTGTGTGTTATATAGAATTAAACATATTTACTAAACAGTATACCTATAATAAATACATTTATAAATAAAAAGCAGCCCATCGTTGAATTCATTGAAAACCCTCGATTTGCCTTTTCAGAAGCTGCTAACGTTAAGTAAGCCTCCACTATAACTCTGCCTACAGGCCCCACTTCATTATCTGTGAGACACCCTCGATTAAGGTTTTTTTTTTGTGTTTTCTTAAGTCATCGAATATAGTTGCCTTAATTCATTTAGTGAAGGCAAAAGAATCTGTAAAAAAAAGACCATAAATTTGGCTGGTTAAGATAATTGATGTCTCACAGAGCCGTACTTAAAATTTTTGTGCACACTGATCGAAATTTAAATCTGTTGAGCAATAATGAATTCTGAGTCTAAATTAGAATTATGAAATATTCTCTTATTGCTCAGTTTCGACAATTTTAACCTATTGAATTATTATTGTTGCCAAGCAAGGACCACGAGGAGATACGAGAAATTCCTTGCCAAACATGTGGGTTCAGAGTTAAGATTATTACTATTTATATCAATAATCCTAACTTGATCTAATTGACCCAGATTAAATAAATAAATTCAATACTAGAAAACAAATAAACAATTATCAAATAAATAATTCAATTCTAGAAAACAAATAAATAAGTATCAAATAAATAATTTCGATTCTAGAGAACTTCGAGCAACTTAGGAAGGAATTTTTTAATACGTTGCAAATATTCATTCATTACGCCACAGTACAATTCTGAAACTTTCCATAATACTTGCTCTTTTATGAATCATTTTAAGGTGGCAATTCCCTAGAAAGAGACATCCGATAGGGAAATATTTATTATTTTTGGCCATAATTTTTTTCTCTTAGTACGTATATTTAAAAAAACTATAATAGAACCTAAGTAGAACCATAACAAGACTACTACTATGAATTTTCATTCAATAGTTTCAGCGGGTTGCAAAATAGCTAGATTTAAATTTAAAAATTATGTTAATCTTCCTATTTCGTAGTTTTAAATCGAGCTATTTTGCAATCCACTGGAATTATTGAGTGAAAATTCATAGTAATAGTCTTGTTACGGTTCTTCTTAGATACTCTTATAGTTTTTTAAATACGTACTAAGAAAAAAAAAATTATGGTCAAAAATAATAAATATTTCCCTATCGGATGTCTCTGTCTAGGGAATGGCCACCTTAAAGTTAAATCCTATCTTTAATCTTCATCGCCTAAGTGTCTGTTCACTAAATGACACTACACCTGTTGTTCTCAGCTCCATATGTACTGATTGTACTGTTGGTATCTCATTTTCCTTATACCTACTGTAAATTAAATCTCTTAGCAACTTCACCACAGACGGATATATATTTTTATAAACATTTAAAACTACTTTTTGGGTATGTTCACCTAAATTCTATCTAGAAACTTTCTCTGTAATTTGCGAGCTGTTAATAATCCCCATACTTACCTGTCATTATCTGCTAGTGCTAGGTAAAGAACTTTCCCAAGGCCCAAACATGTTCACGATATTATTTTACCACACCCACCTATAAACACAAAACATCCGAATAATACACTATCCGCCAAAATATTTATAAAAACACAATTACTTACATAAAATACGCTAAAACACAAAGGAAAATATCATGTACCTGTTAAATTATATTACCCTTTTAAGCTCTCACAATCTAAATATAATATAAACACAGATCACCAACTATATTTATTTTATAAAGCACATACAAATATATTAACTGATGCGGTTAATTTGATATTCCATGACACTGACAATATTAAAAATTCGACTCTGTCGTCCCCGCTAGATTGTAAAATATTTTCCGTAGGGGCGAGTTGGTAAATATGAACAAAATAAATTAAATAATTGGAACAGGTGTGTTTTCCTCAATTTGTTACTTTAATCATTCCAGAACATGCTTTATATGTGAATAATGATATTCTATGTATTAAGCAGTATAATATATTTAATATTTAATGTTACAGAGTTAGCTCGAAAATCGACATGCCCTGATCTCCCCTCAATGCATGTTGTCAAGTATAAACGGCACAGCTTTGAGGTTTTTTGTATGCATTAAACGAATGAAGACAACTATACATAATTTTTTTTAAGTTAAAGTACAAACTTTCTAGTTATTAAAAAAAATTGGCTGCCTCTGTTTATTCGCCCGCATCCTCCCATTTTGACGTCACTTTCGACAAAATTCCATGACGCGGGCCAAATGTGCTTATAACAAAAGTGGCTCCCTGTGGGTCGTGGGTCTTGGTAGTACTTACTCATACAAAGTTTTTCATGTATCCTATTCATAGGAAATCTGTACAGCCGACTCTTTACCAATGGTTAATGAAGGTGCAATAAACTAACATGGAAATAAAGATGACGAAGATAAGGTAGAACTAGTAGGAAACTTCTTGCAATGATTTGAAGACTTCAAATATCTTCGCGCTTCGAAAAGTTGACATTAGAGTCAGTAAAATAATTCCAATAGTAATACCACGAAAGATAGCACAAGATATTCTAAGAATAATCTGAAAATGTTTCCAAAAATATTATTCGATTAATTATAAAAATTATCTTTAAATTATACTCTGAATAACTAAATAATTTATTACTATTTTCAGAATATCTTCTAATAAATAACATTTAAATACATAAGCATGGAATATATTTTGAATATATTTTATGAATAATTGCAAAACTTATCTTTGGATTACTATTTTAAAATTACTCCATAAAATAATATGATAAAAATATTTTAATAAGAGAAGTATAGAATATGTTTTAAATATATTTTATAAATAATTTAATAGGTTAAGTTTCCACCATTTATTTTGAAAATAATGTATGTATATAGAAAGTATGGTATAATGTTTATGTCGTCCTTATATCCATTATTTTACTTTCATGACTTATGTAACAAAGTAACAAGTAGGTAGATAAGTACATACCTATTATACGTTTTTATATGTACGTTTGTTTAAATAAGGTATTAAATAAGGCTGTTTCATAAATTTTTCGAAGTATCCATATAGCAGGTTGAATTTATATTCATGAGTGTTCCGCATAAATTCGAATTTTTTGTTATTATTTGAATTATTACAGGAAAGTATTATTCCAATAAAAATAAAAAAATAAAATATCACTTTTTGTAGTTACACCAACACAAAGGAACTTTTTATTAAAAAATACCGCGAAATGTTGCGCAGGCGCGTAAATTGTAGGTTTCCATGGTATGCTTAACAATTTGGGGTTTTCTTGTTCTATTTCATTGTTCGTTATGTTTGCGATTATGTGTAATTAAAAAAATAATTAAAGAAGGTAAGTGAATTGATAAATTTTTTGTCTATTTCAATACCTATATGTATCTTGAATATAGACAAATCATTTTTGTCACGCCATCAACATCAATTGGCCAAAAATGGCCAAAAATAATAAATATTTCCCTATCGGATGTCTCTTTCTAGGAAATGGCCACCTTAATTTCGTCTCTGATACCGAACGAAAGACAAGACGAACTAAGCTACCTCTAGTGTCATTCTATCCAACTAATTTCATTGATTTCCTTCGATATAAAATTTGACCTAGGGGTTGTAACTCGAACTACAGCAATTTGTAGGTAGCGTTCGTTGATAAAGTGAGATTCAATGTTAAGTATTTACTTAACAATTTTGGCTTCTTTAAAATAGATGTCACTGCTGGTTCCAAAAGTACTAAGGTTGTCTTGTTATTTAAAATAAATTTGTTATGCAAATATATTTAAAAAAAAGATATTCTTTTTAAAGCATGGGAAAAAATCACGGTATTAGTATTCTGTCTAACAAACCAGTGGAAAAAAGAACTGGACCTACATTTAGTTTAGGGTTGAAGCAAAAATTTGCATTTCAAAAATTCTTATATTCGGTCATAATCAGCAACGTGGATGCTGTATCTGCTCCTGGCAAAGGGTAGCAAATTGAATAGACAAAAAATTGTATTAAAAAAAATATGTTTAAGAAAAAACTTTTATTTTCAAAAACTGTACTAAGTGTTTTTTTAAAATTAATACACCTAGAAACCTTTGGGGGCGGTCATATAGCACTATTGCATAGTTACTTTGACTCAATTGACTGCCCCTAATGCTTTTGGTTTCCAGGTGTATGAATTTAAAAAATATATTTTTTAATCAGTACAGCTTTTAAAAATAAAAGTTTTTTCTTAAAAATACTTTTTTATATAATTTTTTTTCGACATAAGCTCACCTTACCCTTAAACGATTCTCTTATGGTTTGCCCCATCTTGTATACTATTTAACTTGAAGCGATATGGTTATCGAACATGAAAAACTTTTGACGGTATTTAAACTTTGATTGTGCAACCAAAAAATTGTTTTCCATTTGTTGCACACTTAATCGACCACACTGTATATCCTGGGTGTATAATCAGCTCATGCCTATCATATAAAAACGCCTTATCATCGACACTGAATCAACGTGTAAAATTTCAACTCGCTAGGATAAAAGGAAGTGGTTCTAATTCAGCTTGCAAGATTTGACCCAAACACGCGCACTAACATTGCAAGGTAAATAAAAGCTTTTAGAAATAAGAAACTTGTACACGGACGGCGATGGTCAGGCCCGCCATCACATAGGTGGTACCGGTGTGGTGCAGCATACCGATCACGACAACGAGAAAACTTAAAGTGCTTGAGCACACACTCATGTGCCTCATTTCCAATTCTGACAGATACACCTCTCTCAAAGACCTCTACGTACGTTGCCACGACATAACCCAACTAGCGAACTGCGTCCAGGAGATTTCTCAGAAATTTTATTCTTCCAAACTTGGCGATAGTCCGCTAACACGTAACATAACCCAAATCAGACAGCATACGAGGCGTTACGCATTTTCCGGCAACCTCTATAGCCACACTTTCCCTTACATTAAATTATATCTACTCTACGCTTCTTCTTTCCAAAATGTACCCTCTTAGCCTTTGCAAGTTTTTCCTACCCTTTTTCTTCTTTTCTGTTTGTCTCGTCTACTTGTCTTTTAAAATTGTTCAACAATCAAAACAACCCTTCCTCCGCCGAGTCGGTAATTCCCTCAAACGGGTTTCATTGTTGATCTTTTTCCCGTATCAACTAGCAAAATGCTTACGTTTACTAGTTTTAAGTTTTAATTGTTCTCAAATCTTTTCTTGTGTTATTTATTTCATTACTACCATTTTTAATTTGCCTTCCGGCAAAAGGAGTCGTGGTGTTTATCGTCTTTTATACAAGGTTGATATGTGGACCCAGACTTGCCCCGACCAACCCTTCAATTGCCACTGCGCTACGCACCGTGGATGTCTGGCTGGCCACTGGGCAAGCAATTTCATTCCAATTTAAATAAAGTTCTTTTGATTTGATTGGATTTGAGCGTGGGCTGCCCTGCTCAATATATAGCATTTCTATAAAGAATATTTTATTACAATTGTGAAAACGAAAAATAATTCATATAACATACTATTGTATGCTTTCATGGTCTAAAGTAAGGAATCTCGATTCTCACTCTGAGGCTCTGCGTTCGATTCCCGGCTATAGCACCGATAATTTTCTGATAAAGAAATTAATTCTAGTATACTCTAATAGTGGACGTGTCCCTTGTATCGAAATATGTAAGTAATACTATTTATAGTTGCTGAAAGTGCGAAGTAGTTAAAGTAGTCGTCATTGCAGAGGGCGCTAGTGACGCACTTATTGTATACATTTTGTGATGTCCTTTAGACACAAAGTGGTAAGATCATCCACTTTACCTACTGTCAGTATTTATTTTGAAGCTCATAATGTAATATTCTTTAAAAAGTTTAAGAATACGCACTGCTTAAATGGAAATAAGAGAAGTTTATGCAAAGCAAGAAATACATCTTCCAGATAAATATTTTATTTATAATATACTCAATACAACTGCAATATTTTCTAACGGCTATTTTACAAATAAATTTAAATGATTATAACAATATAAAATAGAAATAAATACACAAATTTACACTAATGTACATAAGTTTATATAATCTTAGAAAACAAATAATATTTAAAATATAAACTACTTTTATCACAAATAAAAGGTTTCAATAATAGGCAATATATAAGGTATAAAGAAGCCCTTGTATAAAATTTAGATGTTGAGATCAAAATTGACAAGCAGTCTTAGCTTAATGGGTAGAAAATTATTAGCAAGATATAAATTTTGATCCCTTTTATAAAAGTCGACTTGATATGCAGAATGTACAAAAAATGTTAAGAGATGTATAAGATGTTACCGATAAAAATTATCTTATTAATATATTTGACACATTTTAACGTATACAGATCATACTGATTGGTTGATATTTAACACTTTTTCGATCAATATTAACAATAGAAGTTACAAATGGAGTATTAATGAAACTTATAATTAAATTTGAGTAATATTTTTAAAATATTTATTTTATGATTTTTACAATAGCAGAAATTCACATTATATATTTGCAAAAATACTTTCCAATATGATTTAGCAAAAAGCACTTCGATTTTTATAATAATATAAATATTGAATTTAAACAGAGGTGCTCTATTCATTAGGTAATTCGATAAAAGACAGCCATTTTACTCCATATGTGTACGTTCAAATTTTCAGAAATTGATACAGATTTTACTACCAAAATTATATTTTACTTATATCTTTTTAGGTACAATTTCAGTAAAAACATGTGATAATCCAAGATTTTAAGCCACATCCTTACCTACGTCATAATTTAAAATAGTACGTGGTACCTACTAATTACCATAGGACAGAATTTTTGAATGCCAGTATTTAAAATTAGACTAGTTTCCAAAATAGGATAAATTATATACGTTCATTTAAACTTGAACTATTCGGGAACCGATCTGCCTACCTCTGGATCGTGGGTAAACGTTTTTATTAAGGGGCATAGAGGGAGGATATAATATATGGTTTTTACAAACATACATAAAAATAAACGCTTTCTCAAATATTTTAAAATAGATGTAGTAGAAATTGGAGACTTTTAAAATGGTACTAGAACTTTTATATACTTAAAGAATTGCTTATAATGCCAATAAAATCAATTTATAATAAAATGAAAACAAAATTAACAATATACAAAATGAAATGCAGAATCAAAATCAAATTTCAAGATCGAAACATTGCATATATTGTCAAGCGGACACTCGAATGATAAATACTTTATATGTTCAGTTCTTCAATATTACTTGCAAAGAATACGATCAAATGCAATTACTAAAGCAGCATTTAAGTATTTATTAGTAATTTATTTACTTATGTGCAACTCAAAAATTGAAACTTTTATCTCCATCATCGTCAGGTGTAGCTTAAGAAGCCACTTAGAAAATTGTACTTTTGTATACGAAAACATAAAAAACTTGATTCAAACATTATTTTTCAAAAACATACCTACACTTACGACAAAAACTCATATATCACCGAAAATTTACCATGACTTTGTAGGTGACTTTTTTGTAAATCATTTGCTCGATTTTATTTATTTTTATTTCGTTTTGTGGATTATTTCTTCAGAAATATAAAACCAAAAATGAGGCTTAACCGAATTTTAATTTTGCTACTGGTGATATCCACAGAGTGCTTTGAGTTTTTCAGAAAAACAAGAGTAGTTTTTAAGCCCTACATTTAAAGAAAAAATCATTTTTATTTAAAGCTAATATGGCTTAACAAGAGAGTTATTTTAAAAATGAAAAACAAACAAATAAATATAATCAGATAAATAGTTTAGAGAAATATACACATTAAGATGATGGTAAGCTTTAGAAAATTAGTTAATTTTGATCGTAAGAGTAGATTTACCACAAAATTTTGCATCAGAAAGAAGGAATAAACTTTTTATCACAAGTTGTAAGAAATTAAATTCTTCAGAGGTGAAAAAAGGTGATAAATTCAAAACGTTAACCATAAAGGAATATAAAAGATCTCACATTAAGGGCAATTAAATACTCGACAAATGCAAAATTATGTCTTTGGACTTACATAAACGTTTGAAACAGTGGATCACAAAATTTTTCTGAAAAAACTTTTTTAAATTAGACACAGGGGAAACGTGTATAAACGGTTTAAACACTCTATTGTAGAAAGAAATCAATTTGTATATATGGAGAAAATACTAACTCTCTATAGAATACAACATGCGTTCTCAAAGAAATATTTCGTGATATAAAATATGATATGAAGCAATTATCATTTGGGATGCAAGTTAATAAATTTACTCTTAACAGGACAGAATTAAAAATTATAAAAGATGTGAACGAATTTAAAATTAATGTAAAAAGATATTATTATCTTGATATTTAGACTTATGGCATTGTTTTTGAGTAAACTGAGAAAAATGCCGTACAAAATTAATATATTCAAAGGGCTGAAACGGGCCATAACTTCAAAATATTGTATATCAGTCAAATTTGATTGAATAATGGAAATTTCACAAACTTAACAAAAGATTTCATGACATTTATCGCCAAGAAATTCATTTTTAGAGATATTTGCACAAACACGTTTCCCCTCCCAACCCTCTAAAATATTAAATGTTGTGGTATTCTTACAGAATTATGTATGGCTACATTTGACTTCACGTTTTTGGATCGGCATATGGTTAATCTTAAATTTTCGGATATATGATTTTTCAATTGTAGTTAATACTACTTCATTTAATATACCACAATTTTTAATGGCAGTTATATCTAGGAACATTGTATGGAGAACAAGTCGTCTACTATACAAATCATGGTGATAAATTATTTCAGTTTTTCTAATTCTTTAACCAATTTCGCATTTTCTCAGCAAATTTCTTATACATGTTGCCTAAACACTGCTCCACATTTAGTGGAAAAGTTACTTAATAATTTATTAATATTTTCATACATTGCTAACCATTTATTTACAAAAACCGTATTTAGGTAACCACAAAAAGAATTTTCAGGGATTGTTCCAACGCCCAAGCAATTCTGCAGTCAGCGCCTATCATGATCTGATCAACCACCATTATGTTGTGTAGTGAAATTTTGTGCATATTATCATTTAGACAATATTTTGTCATTAGTGCTGTTCTTTTTAACGAACAATTTACAATAAAGCAGATTTGAAAATTATATTTTCATATTCATGAGGTAACTTTTCGACGCAAAATGTTTTCACATAAAATGAATCACCCTGCAAAATTAATGAACTTTTGAAATACTTCTTCTATTCTCATAAAGAAATTTTCTATCATTGCTGAAAATATTTGTCCGAGATAAGTACCTGATATCTAAGTTTGTCTGGGAGAGGGAACAGGATCCTACGGGTTATAATGGAATCCGAACCACTTCTTGACGGTATATGTAATTAAAAAATTATTATTTCGCAGAAGTGGGGCTCAAAGGCATGTTTGTTGGCTAGTTAGATGCGCTATAGCAACTGTACCATTCGTTCCCCTGAAAAAAAGTAAGTATTAAAATTTTATTGGCAGCTCTGTTGTTGTGTTAAAAGGCTGTAAATATACTCGTATTATCAAGGAAAATGACAATGGAATTGGTTTTGTTTTGATTTTATGATTTTAATTTGAAACTATGTAAAATAAAGATCTAAAGCTAGAGCCACTGTTATTTTATAAAAAAATAATAAGATGACGGAACTAGCCCGACGTTATATAAGAGATTAAAAAGAAATAGAAGTATTTTAAGTATGGTGATTGCATATTATTATAAAACAAGAAGGGGGGTACCTTCAACCATAATGAATTACACAATTGTATCAAATCCAATGTCATTTAGTGGACCTAGTTTATTAGGCCGCATGACGCTACACGAAATCAGTGGTCATGTTCTAATTCCGTATTATACCATCTGATGATTGTGTTCAAGTAAGGAAGATGAATTCCAAAACATAATCGTATTCTGTAATAGAACGATTAGCTTTAACTTTAGGCTTTTTAGGGACTGACGGTATTTTTATTTAGGTGCGCAATGTTAGTAGATATAGTCTGGATAAAAGTTCAAAACCTTAACAAAATTGAACCAGTCAATATGCAAACCTATAATAACACTACTATGAGAGCATATAAAGCGTATCTGTGAATGATACAAATGCTGTTCCAGTTAAAGAAATCTTCTGTTATTGGTACGCTTGTTCTTAGATTTTAAATTTTCCACCGGGATGGGGTGGGGGTTGTAGTAGTGGGGGTGGTCTGAACTGGCCAGAAATACTACTAATCTTTATTTAAAAAAAAACTGAATTTTACAAGGCACCAACTAATGTGTCGAAACAACTCAATTTTTGCGTTACCTATTGAAATACTACACACTCAAATTTTCAACTCGTGCTCATTTGATAACATTTAACTGTAAATTATCTTTCGCGAAAAACGCAGCTTGTATTAGTTTTATCGTTCCCATAAATTACTTTTGAAAAAGTTAAACCCACCATACCTTGAAATTATCTTCCAGAATCTGATATCTGATCAAAAATAAAAATTTATAATGCAAGTCATATGGACGGACGTATTAAAACTAGACGTCTGCGCAGCCGCGCCGATACTCCGCCGCCGTTAAAATATAAAAAATTTACGCCGCCGCCGCCGCCGCCGAAATGTTTTAAATTCACGGTGGGAATTAAAAGCTCTTAGTAAAGTTGACTATTTGACTGCACAAATAAAAAAATATATTTTAGATGATGTACAAATCAAACCAAGTCTCAGATTCAGTAATGGAAAGGATCGTACCAAAAAAAATAAATCTGTCCCTGTACAAAAGGACAGTTATATCTCATCATTAGTAAAAAAGCACACAACTTCTGGGCAAAAAAGTACACCATCTTTAGAAGCTGAATGTCACTCATATTTAGGGGAAGCCAAAAACGCTTATACCGTCAAAACTGACGATGATGTTTTGTCATATTGGAGAGAAAACAAGTGGATTTTCCATATTTGTCTATATTAGCTAAGAAAATTTTTTGTATTCCAGCTACAAGCACACCTAGCGACAGGTTTTTTCCTGTTTCTGGCATGGTAGTTTCTGCCAAAATGGCAACATTAAGTCCCAGTCATATCGATAGAAATATTTTTTTTCATGATAATTACAAACTTACAAAAAATTTTACATCATCTCCTACAATTAGCCATAACCTTGCCTCGACTTCGACTCAATAAATAAGTTGTGATGTGCCTGTGAATTGTGATATGAGTCGAATTCTGCCTATTATTGTTGGTTACTCTAGTTAAACTAAGAGTATAATTTTTGTTTGTGTTTATACAAGAATATAATTTTTTTTTTCAAGTTAGACTTGAAAACTGTTAGTTTTGTATTATTATTATTATTATAACCTATAATATAATATGATGCATTAAAAGTAGAATCAAGACAAAGTTAATTGGTTTTAACTGCAAAATATTGTCACATTTTTCGTTACCTTTACTGTCAATATTTTTAATTCCGTTGACATTGTAGAGTAATGTGAAATTAGGGACCGCACGGCCTCCGCAGGTCGACGCCGCCAATAAAAATATGGCGGTGTACATCGGCATCTTACGCCGGTTTACGCCGCCTACGCCGCTTGATCAACGTAGGGGCGCCGCCGCCGAAAAATTTTTTTCGGCGCAGATGTCTAATTAAAACTGCTTTGGCCTCACACTGTGAGGTGGCACTACTACGTGCAATAATGGCTATTAATTGATTATTGTATTTTTCTAATCTCCAGCATTTACACCTACAATCATATTGCAGATTGAAATATTTTCTGTTTCTTTAAAATTAGCAAAATACTATTTTCTTGTTAATAATTTCTTTTTCTGAGTTAAAGCACTACCACTAGATATTTATGGTAGGTGAGAATGTGGTATAAATATCGGTTTCTTAATAAAATTTGCATGAACTATAGCTATAGAAACAGTTTAAAAATATATTAGAATACAGCCTATGATCATCCTGAGATCAAATACAAAAAGTAGAAACTCGAAGAAAATAATAAAAATACAACATATTTAAAAGTGTGTTTCGGGAGGTTCATCTATATATTTACAGGTAAAGGGGTTTAAAAACCAAGAACAAAATGATTTCTCGTGCTTGTGTTTACATTTACCTCTTCTACTGTGAAAATGGGACATTCTACTTGGTTCTGAATCGATACTTGAACTCTCGCTATCTCTAACAACACTATCATATCCACTCTCGGCTCTTCTCGATATTGCTGCAGGACTATGTTTGGACGTTCTTGGTGTAGAATCATGGCCACTGTCGTATCCCTCAGACTTGTGACTTAATTTAATGGCGGTTACCCCAGTATCCAAACTAAGAATGGCCCGATTCATTCTTTCTACAGACGGAAGACTATTGGGTGGTGGTAAAGGTTGTGAAGTAATAGATTCGGCAGGATTAATTTCGGAGCTCTTTTCAGAAGAACAAGCACCATTTCCAGGCATTCTCTTGCTAGTCTCTTCTCTTAAATTCGGATTAGATGCGCCGTCAGGATGGCGTAAATAAGCTAAATTGTTGTCTTTATACTTATGGCAGTACCTTTGAAACCTACTACCCAAAGTAGATTCATAAGCCTTTTTCTCAGTTAAGTCTTGCGTGCTAGCTGACAAATAGGTGTCAGTGTACCAATTCTGTGCAGTCGCAGGTCTGGACATATTGACCTTGCAATTTTCACAAAATTTTTCTTGGACGTATGCAGGTTCACTATATATACTACTATTATCATGCCCTCCTCCACCACCTCCATATAACATATCTGTTAATGTGAGGGATTCGCACCTAGTAAGAACCCTATGATTTTGTTTCTGTTGTCGATATGTCTCAGAATTTGTTACATTCGCTTTGGCGAGCCTACTAGTGTAAAGCTCATGAAGGCGCGCGAGTTGGTCAAATTTCTTTCTGGTTGTTTCATCAAGATTTCCGTTTCTTGGATATGGATTGTCAGGATCTTCGTAATCGTCATTATATAATCCATAGCGGTCGAAACGATGGCGGGGTAATATCCTTTCTAAATCAGTAAAAACAGACATGGAGTCTGTAAATGTGGATACTACTGTGAGATTCTCTTGACTTAGGATTCTTAGGGGGTGGTCTAGAGGATTTTCTTGGTCTACTTCCGGCAAGGGATTTTCGGCATATCCCATACATAAGGCTATATCTTCTTCAGTTACTTGCAAACAGCAGTCTTGTGTTGGAACAGGTTCGAGAGGTTCTTCTACTTCTATGATTTCTAGTATTTCATCACCTTCACTTTCTCCATTATCCTCATAGGTACTATTTTGGTAACTGTTGTATTCGGCATTAGATAACATCCTTTCTTTTAGTAATATATCTAAGCTTTCAAGAGACACTTCTCTGCTGCTTAATGGTTGTATGAGTGGTAAGGCAGGAGGAATTTGGGGCTCCTCGTCATCTTCGTCCATATCCTCGTCTTCTAAGGGCTGCCTCTCTTCTCTCTCTTCCGGCGTTTGGCATTCCGGTATTGTATCGTTTGTAACTGTAGCCATTTTAAGCCCAGTTCTAATAATGCCTTCCTCAACGATTTCCTGTTTCTTTGAGTTTATCGGTTTGACAACTTCTTCTTCATCACAGTTTTTAAATTGAGTCAGTTCCCTAGAAGGCTTAGCTTCTTGTGATCGAGGATGAACGTACTTAGTCTTTTGTATTTGAATGGTTTGATGTTCTACCCATTTCCTTATCATGTTCTTCTTGTGGCTGTCCATATAACCATAGCCCGCAGAGGCATCGCCTTGCATTGGTCCGTCTATCCATGTCTCTCTCTTTTTAACATGGCATGCTTCTTTCATTAAGTGCCGGGCTTCCGCTACTTTGGATTTAGATATTCGTGGTCCGTCGATCCAATGTTCATCGCTGCCTCCATTTACTGAATGTTTTGAGCTGTCACCTTTATTTTTAATCGAAGGAATCCTGCTGGGAGATGATTTTGGTGAGTTAGTGTGTGCGGGGGATGTTTTATTGCTTTGGCACGTTTTGACAACTGGTCGGTGGGATGAAGGCTTTTCCTCAAACTTCTGTAGTTTAGGAACTTGTGATGGTCGTTGTTCAGCGCTGGAACCTGAAAGATACACATTTAATTATTAATAAGCTCGCCGAACAAATATTAAACTTTTAGAAATATGATAAACACTTGTTAAGCACATTTTTTTTTATATAATATATAGACTATAGATTTTTGATTTGACACCCCATTTTCCTTATTTATTTCCTGGTCAATTTTGAAATTAGGTTTATGTTGCTGATCATTAAACGGGTAATTTTTTAAATTTATAAATAATTTTATTGCAAGCCGATAGTTTACTGTAATCAAAAATTAATGCTAGAAATTGGTAAAATTTGGTTTTATCCGAAGTTATTTAACATTAATATTATTTAACAAAGTTGCTCATAATCACCAAAGTAATCAGAATCTGTTTGCATTCAAAAATTTTAATAATAAAAAATTGTCATTATTATAAACAGAAAACGAAGATTTAAATTTATCACCATCGTAATCTGCGATTTCTCTGATAATTTGAAAAACCAGTTTTTGCTCATCTTACACTATAGACTAGAAATAGAAAAAATGGAGGAAAAAACTTGGAGTTTTGAAACTTGGTAAAAGATTTTCATTAAGATGTACTGTTTTAATCACACTCCCCATCTCTCAAAAATTTGATCAACATATTTCTAAAATCAGAAACATCATTCACATGTAATTTTAAATAACTTTCAAACTGCTTATGATCTGTCTGTTTGTCTGTCGATGTGTCTGTCTCTCCGGCTGCCTCTCCTTACGCTATGTGTTACATGCATTTTTTTCACGATAACTTTAAGAAGTTGAGGCGTTACAGTCCCAACCAAAAGTAAGTCAAATTCTATCGGAACTTTTCCATAATAAATTGTTACAAAAGGTTATAAATCGATGATACCAATAATTATTGTCATAAAGGCACAAATAAATCATGTTTTATTATTAATTAATTATTTATTTAAGTAGATTTAATTATTTTACTCAACTTTTGGATGGTTTGTAAAAACCTATTAATAAAAAACAAATTTATGTAAATCTCTGTGTATTTTACAAATTTGTTTCAGTAAATAATTTAAGAAAATGAGAAGCAGTAAAAATTTTAATTAAATCATTAAATCATAGAAAAATCATTCACGAAAAGAGAAATTTGACAATTTACAAACATTTAATAATATTTTTTATGTATTAAAAGTCTCCTAATTAAATTGGAAACAATATTAAAATATTTTTTTCCTTCTTCAATTCTTTGGGACTTCCTGTCACATGTATGTTTTCTTTTTAAGCGGTGCTAGGGGAATCTACAAAATATATCACAATTAACCAGTATGTTACTGGTAAATAACCTCTACGCCTGTGACGTTTACGTCAACGGATCAGTTAGAGGTTGGTTTTTTAAATAAACAACACACATAAGTATAAAAACTTGAAATTAAATATTTCGCCGACGTTTCGGAAATCCAACCTGTTTCCTTTTTCAAGGCTTTTCGAAAAATATTTTTTGCTGTGTACGAAAAATACACAGCTCTAAGAATGTTTGTTATATTCAATATCCATAAATACTTGCTATTTACATAGAACTGTTGATATAGTTAACAGTTTTTTAGTTTTTATACAATGTTAAGTTTGTGAAGTTCTTCTTTTAACATTGGCAGCCAAGTTGTGCAGACATCTACGGAACAATTCGACACGCAACTATCCTCATTCAATTATATTATCGCATATTCTTGTCGAATTGTTCCGTAGCTTTCTGTACAAGTTGGCTGCCAACGTTAAAAGAAGAACTGCACAAACTTAACATGGTATAAAAACTAAAAAACTGTTAACTATATCAACAGTTCTATGTAAATAGTACGTATTTATGAATATTGAATATAACAAACATTCTTAGAGCTGTGTATTTGTCATACACGTCAAAAGAGATTTTTCAAAAAAGCCTTGAAAAAGGAAACAGATTAGATTTCCGAAACGTCGGCGAAATATTTAATTTCAAGTTTTTATGCTTATTTGTGTTGTTTATTTAAAAAAACCAACCTCTAACTGATCCTTTGACGTAAACGTCACAGGCGTAGATGCTATTTACCAGTAACATAGTGGTTAATTGTGATATATTTTGTAGATTCCCCTAGCACCGCTTAAAAAGAAAACATACATGTGGCAGGAAGTCCCAAAGAATTGAAGAAGGAAAAAAATTAAGATAATGCCACAAATAACATTTAGACAATATTAAAATATTAGATTTTTTTCATTATTTTCGTCTAACACCTCAAGCTTCTTAAGAGAGAGGAGTCTGAATTTACTTAAAGCTGAACGGTAAATCGATATTAAACAGAGGAAGAATACTTTCAACTTTGAAAAAATCTATCTATAATTATGAAGGCCATAGCCTTCACAATTATTTTATAATTTTAAATTGTAAAGAGAATTGTAATTATTAATAACATGCTATAAACACAAAAATAGTACATATTATACTAGTGAACGTTTTGCCAATCAAGATGGAATCACTGGGATATGATTAAAATCACAAGCAGTTACCTAAAATATTAAATTATCAAAAATGCACGTATAGAGTGTTGTAAACACTCTATACGTGCATTTTTTAAAATAAAATGGTTCGTAACCTTCATATGTATCGATTGACTTTTATCAAACATGAAAGGGTTCTATCTATGTCAAATATTGATTTACCGTTGAATCATAACAATATCGGACTTTTCGTTCTTAAGTTATTGGGCTTTCAAGAGACATGGCGGATTCAAAGACGGACGTACAAACCGACAGACGAATGGACAGATGACGATTATTTTAAAAGTTATTTAGAATTGCATGACTAATACAACCATATTAAAATTTTTCTCTGTGAGCAATATTTACGATTTTAGAAATGTAACAATAATTTTCATATTCTTTAGCTAATCTATTTATGGTATTGACTAATATTTAAGTGTGTAGAGTATAGATAATTTAAATTTTAAATTGTATTTATCGTTCTTAACTAACTATTTGTATTTATTGTGTATCACTTTGTGTTTTGTTGTCATTTTAAAGCTTCAGCAGCATTTGTTATAATAAGCATTGCTTTCATTGAAGACTAGTCTTATACTTTTTGTATGGTCTTTCGGACAATAAACTATTATTACTCTTATTATTATTAAGTGCACAGCCTTTAAAAAATTACACTCACCTCTTAAAGCTTTACTCATAGAGCAACGATTGTCTCCAGAATTAAGGCTGGGGATGTACACAGGCGGGTGCTCTCCATCAGTAGCATCGTCTGCCGGACCGACATAAATCACCGTATCTGCAGACAAATCACTGCTAGAAGGGTCAGGCTCACTGCTGGTCCCCGTCGTCCTTGTGGCTTCTTCTCCTGAACTTCCGCCAGAGCCGTTTCCTGCTGCCGATGACACGAATTTGATTCTCCTCCGCCTCATTCGATGTATTCTCGATGCCAATTGAACGGTGGTTAAGGTATCTGAGTAGTTCTGAGCGAACGGCGAGACGTGTACGATCATGGCGGCGTGACACGTCAAGGAGCTGAGGCAATCCTTCAGTAAGTGAGTTAGCTTGTGCTCCTTATAAGGTAGATGCTTCTGGCCATTAAATATTGCTAGTAAAATGTTGCCAACGCCGGAAAGCGGGATACCTCCGCTGGCTTTTCCGCGCTCTGAATTTCCCAGGTCGATCAGATGCAGACGACTTCTGCCGCCGGCGACTGTGGAACAATTTTTCAGATTGAGAAAAAATTCGAGATAACAGGTTAAGTTTTTAAAGTCAAGAAAGAATACGGTGTCTTGGGGGATGTGTACGATACTTGCTATAAATGGACGATAAGGAATCCAATTTTCATAAATTCAGGAAAATTTAATGGAGCATTTTATCTATTAACTTTCTAAATAGACATTGGTGCAATATATTTAAGAGGTCTATATCCAGAACGGAATTGTTAACGATGTCTTTAATTGGATTAGAGCTTCCCCTGCTGGAACTTTCATAAAAATAATGACATTCGGTAAATTCTCGAATGTTAATTATATTTTATGACATTATACAGGGTGTCCTGGCACTATGGGGCAATACTTCGGAAAGGTATAGTTTGGGTCAAAATAACACTAAGAGTTCCTATAATTATTTTACGGAGATATTACAGTTTAAAGGTTACATATTCAAGAAGGTTTTTTGCCTATTACTTCCAAACCGCTCTATCGATTTTAATAAAATTTAGACTGTGCATATATTAAATCAGAATATTTATTCCAAAAATATGGCGCCCTTCGTATCTTGTCTAGCAAGCCAGGGGTGGAACACCCCTAATGCTTTTTACCTCTAAATATTGACAAATTAATTTTTGAATAAAGGTCACATTTTTAAATTCCTTAAACAGTTTTCCAAAAAAACATATTCTTGTTTAACATCGTGTGACGTACGTTCACTCGTCGGTTGAGTGAAGGGGCGTCACTTTGGCACTCGAGCTCGGTGCGGTTACGGTAAGCTCGGGCGCCACCTTTACAGTTTTTTTCTCGTGGTGTAAAGGACCCACACTAGCCTCTTGACACAGCCTGTTGCAGTAGGGCTGGGATAGCGTCAGAGGAGACACGGTACGTCCAGGGGTCTAGGGGTAGTAGACTTCACACACACAAAAATAAAAGGCACAGTTCAGATCCTATATATAGATATTTATTATTCCTAATATATATAATTCTACCTAACCTATAACTACTAGGGTTAACTATGGTGACGGTGGCGAAGCAAGAGGGCGGCTATAAGCAGGATACGAGCTTAGAGAAACGGAGCGGTGAGTCGGAGTAACCACTATCGGTATAAAAGCGGACAGAGCAGATACCAGGCGGAGGAAAGCAAAAGCACAATAAACAATGAGATTAAAAAAACACAAATACTCAGGCAACTTGGCTAAGGCGCAGAGCCTAATGTTAGTACACACTTCCGGTCACGGTTCCTTGTTGGTGTAATCACCCCCAAAGGAGAGATTAAACCAACGAGGTTCACGGGCGCTACTTTGCGCTGGTGGATGTCCTTGTAGCTTTCCGGCCGATGCAACTAGACCAGAAAGCTCAAAGCTTCCCCAGTACTCGCTTGTCCTCCAGACGACGGTACTAGGCCAGAGGGCAAACACGAGTCCGGTTACCAGCGGAAAGTTTCCCAGTCATACACTCTCCCAACTTGCACACTGGCTCACTCCTGTAGGCGGTATTTGGTCGGGGATGATATCTCGGTGTGCTAGAAGGCTTTGTGACTTTCCGGCCGACGCAACTAGACCAGAAAGCCCCAAGCTTCCGAAGTGTTCGCTTGTCCTCCAGACGACGGTGCTAGGCCAGAGGGCAAACACGAGACTTGTTGCCAACCAATGTATCCTCCCAGACACACGGCGGAGCAAACCGGGATTAGTACACAAGGTGGCACTTAGTCCCAGCCAAGCTGCTTATTTACGGTCGGATTTACTTACTCTCTCTCTCCTGTGAAATGGCGGTTGCGGTCCACGGATGGAGATCCAAATTAATGGATCCCCAATTAATTGATCCCAAATTAATTGATAATTATTTGGCTGGCTGGGCCAAGTATTCGTTAACGGTGAAGCCAATCGTGTCAGTGATAGAGACAGTGCTCCATCTGGCGGAGTGTATTTCTACTTGATAATTTTAATAATGAAAGTATAATACTTATTCATGCTCTGTGTGGACAGTATAAAATATTAATATTTAAAATACGAAAATAGACGGGGGTTTTGGGTGTAATTTCCACACCAGAAATTATGCCCAATACCTGTATTAGAAAATACTTATATCCTAAATAGAGAAATAGACGGCGGTGTCGGGTGCAATTTCCACACTATAAAAATGCTTCATTACAATCGATAAAGTGATCCGTTTTTGATAAAAAATGATTTTACTGATAAGGGATTAAGGAATACT
Organism: Stenurella melanura; assembly: GCA_963583905.1. Classification (NCBI taxonomy): domain Eukaryota; kingdom Metazoa; phylum Arthropoda; class Insecta; order Coleoptera; family Cerambycidae; genus Stenurella; species Stenurella melanura. The sequence goes on from OY757314.1 coordinate 93,041,430, forward strand.
AATAATATAAACTACCACATGATACCTGCGAGAAAACAATTAAATAAATTTAAACGTCAAATTTGAGTAGCAAGTAATAAGTAAGTTGTAAGTAGTTCTGTGATAGCAGTTTATTGACATGGCAAATTTTTCATCTAGTAAATATGCCGACATACAACTTATGTACGTAATGGTTCGGAAGCCAGGCTTTATGGGGAACACTTTCCTAATAGAGTTATTCCAAACAGGAACAGGTAAACCGTCGAGTACGAGAAACAGGTAGATATCCATCTTAGCAATAAAAAAACAAAATAATAAAAATTAAAGAATAAATAACTTAAAAAAATCATCCTATTAATTTTTAGGGAGCGTGGAACCGAGACGAGGAGGTAAAGGTGGTCTTAGAATTGTTCGTCCAGCTGTACCAGAAGAAGCTCTATTAGATGCTGTTGCTGAAGACTCATCAATAAGCTTTAGGAAGTTCTCAGTGCAATTTAACTCTTCGAAGTCGGTGGTTCACAGGATTTTGAAAAAACAGCTTCTCCATCCTTTCCACATCCAGAAAATTAATGTAATGTCCCCGGACGACTACGCTGCTTGAGTTCAATATGCTAATTGGTTCCTGCAAAAGCAACATGAAGACCGCAAGTTTATTGATAGTTTTTGTTCACGGATGAAGCAGGATTTCGCAGGGATGGTGAGTAAATTCTCACAATCTACATAGGAACGATGAAAATCCTCATGCTATTATTCAAACTCATCAACAACCACAATTCCAAATTAACGTCTGGGCAGGAATAGTTGAAATTTATTTAATAGGGCCATTTCTTTAGGAAAACCGGTTAATTGGCAAAAATTACTTAAGGTTTCTACAAGAAAATCTAGATGGATTATTGGAAGATGTGCCATTAGAAACTATAAGAAATATGACGTACATGCATGATGGAGCTCCTCCTCATTCCAACATCACAGTGAGGGAATATTTAGACAAAAAATTCCTCCACCGATGGATTGGCCGAGGAGGTCCAGTACCGTGGCCTCCTCATTCTCCTCATCTAAAGTCATTACATTTTTTTCTTTTGGGGTCATCTAAAAAATTTGGTGTATAAAACACCGGCACAAACAAGTGAAGATATGTTGCAAAGAATCACTACATTGGGTAGTGATTCTTCACATTGGTGAAGCCATTTGGAACAACCCTGGAATGCTATTTCAGGTTCAGTGATCCAACTTACTGCTCACATCGAACATTTATTGTAGTTATGTAGTTATTTTAGATATGGGTATATTGTAGTTGTAGTATGTAGTTATGTGTTGACGAAACGTCAGTCAAACAAGTATATTTTTTTAGAAAATAGTTTAAGGAATCTAAAAATGTGATCTTAATTTTCAAAAATGAATTTATGTCACTATTTAAGGGTAAAAAGCATTGGGTGGGCTCCACCCCTAGCTTCCTAGACAAGATGTGAAGGGCGCCATATTTCTGGAATAAAGATACTCATTTAATATGCATACAGTCCAAATTTTATTAAAATCGATAGAACGGTTTGGAAGCAATAGGCAAAAAACGTTCTTGAATATGTAACCTTTAAAGGGTAATATCTCTGTAGGGGGGTGCCCTAGGAAAAAAATATAAGCATTTTACGCGTTATTTTGACCCAAACTATACGTTCCCGAAGTATTGCCCCATAGTACCGGGACACCCTGTACATCATTAGTTGGATAAGTACATTCTAAAAGTGTGACATTTTCTTGATATGTTTTTGTTCCTATGGACCAATTTAGAAATAGTAAACTGAAATAGTCGTAACAATTTGGCCCAGAAACAATTAAATTGTAACTTTTAAACAACTATGACTAAGTGCCCATAGGCTCTTGATGTTTTGGTTTAAATATTCGTATATTATTATCCTGTTTTTTTTAATATCAAAATCGAATCAGAAATGACCTTTTTGTTAATTACTGATAAAATGCTAAATCCTCATTGAGTCATCTCCAACTTCAAAGGGTGGATTCTCTTCCATTTATAGGTCAAATTTATATTCGAAAATTGATTAGAAAGCTAATTTAAATCTCCACCGAAAGTATGTAAATACGTACAGGGTGTTATTTATGAATGAGGGTTTTGGGCGAGGTATTGGGCCGTTTATTATTTATAAAATACTTATTTGTAAAAAACGCTATAGATTATTTAAATTGCCGATACAGTCATTTTTTTATATGGAAAATTTGTAAAGTTAACTTTTGATTAAATACTGTGAGTATTTACGAGCTACTATAAACTCAAACATGATTTTCATGAACATTAATTCATTATATAAAATTTCATTTTCAAAATCATTTCTGATTCGATTTAGGATTTCAAATAACTATTATAAAGCCATACAATTATAAAGAACTTACAGGGTCCTATTTAAAATAAAAAGGGAGTAGTTCTTTCGGTTAAACGGGAATTCTTATTTTGGGTTTGACTATGTCTAAAAATGTATTTTAATACCAAATATCCTGTAGCCCAATTTCAAATGTTTATTTTGAAAATAAAGAAATGCGTGTAGTCGAGTCTAAATTTTTAAAAAACCCAAAAAATGTTCAAGTTAACAATTGGATAACTTCCTGAATAACTATTCAAAATGGATGATTTTTTAGGGGGGTTTTGGAGGTCGCTGATTACATATATGAATTTAAAAATTCAAATATATAAAAAAAAAATTCGTTGGAAAAGTGAACTTAATTAAAGAACTCAACGTGATTTTGGACTATAACAACAACAAATGATAAAAATCGGCTGGAAACTAAGAATACTCGAAGGCGCGTTCATTAGAAACATTTTGTTTTTGTTTCACTCAAAAAATATAATCCGTTTTCCAGAAATTAAAAAAAACGGAGCAATTTTTCAGCTGTACGCTGGTCGGATGGGTGCTTGTGAGGGGTTGCATTTGAAAACAATTATAGATATCGATTTCAAACAAAAAACAGTCGAAAGGTATGTTTATTGGCTTAAGTTTGCATTTTATTTCATTCAAAAATTCTAAACCGTTTTCCAGAAAATAAAAAGAAACGGAGCGATTTACCGACCGTACGCTCGCGGAGTAGATGCTTATTAGTAACGGCCTTTGAACACAATAACTGATTTGGACTCTAAAACCAATAACATTTGAAACGTATGTTAAGCATGGTCATATTTAATATTTTGTTATATTAAAAAATTCGGTTTCTCTCACTTTCCCGATCGTGCACTATATGCATGCAGGTTCGGACAACGGATGAAGAGGACATCAACGAAGAATTATTTCAAGTTTCACACGAACTTAAGAAATCGTTGTACAACGCTTATATTACAAGAAACGATAATTTTTTTAAAATTTTCAAAGGCGATAACCCTTTATTTATTCATGCTTCTTGCCATAAATCATACATCGACGCGTGCATTATCTATACATTAACCGAGGCCAATCCTGACTATCATTTTGGTGAGGAACTATCCATCGTTGGGGAAAAGGGTAAAAAATCTTTAAACGAAGCTTCATTGAAGAGAAAAGGTGGATTCCATCCATTTTTTGCAATTAGCGGTTCTTTATTCGTTCACGCTTCCTGTCGAAGATTGTATATAAATTCTTGGTACTATAAAGTTAAAGTCAATATAATTAACCAAAAATTTGAGTGTTAATTTATTTAATTTTTTTAGCTCTCGAAGCCCGTATCAAATTTTTTTAATAAATTTGAACGTCAAAAAATTATTCTTGAGATGCAAACAAGGACAACATTTTGAATTTTTTGATATCCGTCATTTTGGAATACCCGTCATTTTACATTTTGGCTTTTAATAAAACGTTCGTAATGAGTGATTTCAAAAGTTCTTTTAAAGGAGTATCAGTTGCAACTACGGCGATTTACAAAAATATTTAAAATAATGGATGATATTTCGGCCATTTTGAATCCGCCATTTTCAAATCTGACTTTTTCATGTTAAATTAATAATTTGCGACCTAAGAAGCTTTCCTGGAAATTTTCCGATACAATTATGAATATTCACAGATAATATTCCAAACAATTAGTGTCACAACCGCCATTTTGAATTTGTCATTTTAATTTTGGACTCTTTGATATCAAATTCGTAATCAGCGACCTCTAAATTCCCCCCAAAAAAAGTCTCAGCCATTTTCAATTATTTTTTTGGCAGTTATTCAATTGTTAGTTAAAAATATATGAAATAATTTTAAATAATTATTCAGGAAGTTATTCAATTGTTAACGTAATTTGTTTATTTAACAATGTCAGAGGTTCGACCTACAAAAAAAAAAAACTCTTACCTTTTCGATTTATGGACCCAAGAATATATTTCCAAAGTTTCAAAAAAATCGGTAAAATATTGAAAATTTTTTGGGTTTTTTTTAAATTTCGAAATAGCGAATCGACTAGTGCGGGTGTACCTGATCTTGTGGGCACTCGGCGTGGTATAAATATTCGACCAGCTATCACAATATGTCGAAACACTTGAAATTGAATTATACGGGGAAATCAAATAAACATAATATGTACAAAATGTATATTTACATTGGGGCACTATTAGTGAGTATATTTGGTAGCAATAACTTTTTATTTGAGATAACTTTAGACTTCATATTTGTTCTTCTGACAAATCATTTTAAGTGTTTTAATAAACTCTTCCATGTACAGATATTATTTATAAGGACTAATGGATATTTACCGAGGAACACAATATGCACTTGTCAATTCCTTATCGTCACCATCATCCCTTTTCTATCAAGTTCGTCAAAAGCATTTTACAACCCTAATTTACTCACCGCCTCCTTTGCCGGCGACACTATACTGATAAACGTGCAGTGTAAACAGCAGATGGGAATCTCTCGTGTCTTCTCTCGTGGGCGCCCTGCATTCTACGGCCGCGTCCAAGTAATGGGCAGCTTTCTCTGCAGTGGGCACCCGCAGCTCACAATGAGGGGGTTGGTTGCCAAATAAGGGATCGTCTCTTAAGTACACTCCAGGCGACTGCTCAGAGTCTGAAAGCAAAATAAATAGATGTTTTTAGATGCAAGTTTTAAAAAAAGACAAGTGATATACATTGCTTTAAATGGGGCTTTCTGGATGGCAAGGATTTTAATACAAGATTGTATGCGATTAATCCTGTTGTACAGTATAATAATATACACCAAACAAAAGTTGACGGCACTAGCGCAAGCATTGACGTGGTAAATAATAAAAAAAAAATAGAAATAAGTAAAAAATATTTTTTTATTTTTCACCTGCATATTATTTGTTTATTATACCTTGGATACGGTTACAATAAAGACGCTCATAATGACCACGGGCGTAATGCACATCGCCCTGTTATAGAAGAAACAAAGAAAAAATACATGTTTCATGTTCCTTATTGTATAATGGTTTGGATTTGACCAACAATACATTTTCTGTGGCTTTTCTCGCATTGTATCGGATATTTTTTTGGTATTTCATTATTAATTTTCCTTTTATTTTGTTAAATCTACGTACAAAGCAAAGCAACATCAGCAAACGTCAAAATATCAACAACTATCGTAGACCACTTGGTAAAAAGGGTAAAAAGAAAAAGCTAGCAGCAGCATTGAACTAGATTACTAAATTTGAAAGAACACAACATACTGAGAGATACAATTAATAAATGTCAAAGTATCAACAAATGTCACAGACTACTTTAAAAAATGAAAAGTCAATTTCTCATTAGAAAAATATATTTTTCGTGAAAAATAAAATGTTGCATGCACCATGAGCGTTATTAGATTATAACGCCCATCAGGCAACATGCATCCCTCGGGCCAAATGCTCTCGGGTTGCATCATGTTACCCTCCGGGCGTTATAATCCAAATAACACACTTGGTACATAAACAACTATTAACACTTTTGTTAAAATGCACTAAAACTAATAAAATAAATATAATAGTTGACATATATACATATATTTAATGCACATAGAAAACCTCAAAGCTTCGCCGCTTACGTATAGATGGGAGAGGGGCATGCTCTGTTTTTGTTAAAAATGTTAAATCATAAATATAATGACTTACTTAATACATAGAACAACATTGCTCTCATGTAAAGTATGTTCTGGCATGATTAAAATAAGAAATTAACAGAAACACACCTATTTAAATTATAATTTCCCATTATTTAGATGTAATTACCCCACTCCCTCCTACTGAAAATATTATTATATAAATTTCCACTGTTAGTGTGCACAAATATTTTAAGTACGGTTCTGTGGAATATCACTCATGCTAACGAGACATAGATTTATGCTCGGTTTTTATGTCAGTCAGCTATATATAATTTAATTGGAGCAGGGCCGTTGTGCAGTAACTGGATCCAGTGCGAATGAGTGGGTGTTAACAAATGTAAGTTAAAAATTGTCGAATAAAACAAATTCAATAAATAATTTTGTCAATGTTGATGATACCTAAAAACTTGTGGCGAGAAGTTCATTGTTATTTAGTTTGACGAATACATAATTTTTAAAACTATGTATCTTGACACAAGCTTTTAAGTTAGCTCATCAACACTGATAAAATTATATTGGCTTGATTCGATAATTTTTAATTTACCTTCGTTTATATCCACTCCTCCTCATTGGGTCCACTCATGGGACCACGGCCCTTGTCCAATCAAATCACGTAACATTTTATTTTCTTCGTTTTAATTCATTTTAATAGAAGCCTGTGTTTAAAAGGGTTCTTTTTTTTACTTATATTTTATTATTTCCGTTTTAGTCATGGCATATCTACGATTGAATGTTGAGGTATCGCACAGTGAGCTAACTACCCTGGCTTCATCACCAGGTCATGGTCATCAGATAATTGCAATGCCATCGGTACTACAATACTACATATGTATGTAAAATTTCAAGTCCAAGGGGATCAAAATTGATGCAAGATTTTACCTAAATCGATATAACCACGACCTTTTCCGTCTTTTCACTTATATAAGTATACACTTACTCCGTTTTCTATAAAATATTTCATTGTTATCGATAGTACATGCGGTGTGTTCCATATCAAGTGGACACACCTTATATTTCGGTTAGTATTCGACAGATTGATTTCAAATTTGTCTCGGCTATGAAACTCTTCAGGGCACATATTTTTATGATTTTCAATATATTTTTAATTGTCACACCAACACACTGCACTGTGTTCATTCAAAAATGAGATTTTTCTATATTTTACTTAGCGTTGGAGATACAGCAAAAATGTATTAAGAAAACTTGTTTAGAATGAAAAAATACACCTAGGGTTTCAATTTCATCAAGATATGATTATATTGATTATTTTCAAAACTTTTGCAGTAGTCCAGAGATTTGCTTTTTAAATTGAGACTTTAACAAAGAATTAGTCTATTATGAATTTTAATAGAGTACTTAAGTAATTAAATGTAGCCTTTTTCAACTAAACCACCACCAATAGCAATACATTTCTCAATGCGTTTTTCATTATTCTCTGATACTCGGCGTAGTTCTTTAACGGTAATTTCTTATCAGACTTGATCAATTCTATCACCATCTTGCTTTCTTCAGGGCCTCGTTTTGTAGACTTTGTGTTTAATGGCGTCCCAAAAATTAAAATCAGGCGGGGCAACATCCGGAGATCTGGGAGGCCACTCGACTGAAAGGCTGCTTCGACCTATCCAGTTTTGAGTAAAATGTTCAATCAACCATCGTCGGACAATTATCGAGTTTTGAATCGATGCTCCATCTAGTTTAAAAATCATGTCTCTTAGCAATGCCGGTAGAAAATCATCAATTACTTCCATTAATGTATTATTTAAAAAGTGTGACAATCTTAATGCATTTAAAGTGTGGAAGAAAAAGGAAGGGCCTATTACTTTTTCACCTAAAATTTCACTTCACACGTAAACTTTTTCCGAACACTGACGCTTACAATTGATTACCCAGTGTGGGTTTTCTATTGCCCAATACCTACAGTTTTGCAAGAATACGGCACCATTGGTGGTGAATGTCGCTTCATCAGTGAACGTGATTTTTTTTTTAAATGTCTATCATTAAGAAAATTGCCTTTAGCCCAGAAACAGAATTCCAGCCTTATGATATCATCATCTTCCTCCAAGGTGTGTACAAATTTTGGTTTGAATGGCATTAGTTTATATCGACGAAGACACCTCCAAAGTTTGTTGCAAGTCAAATTTAAGTTTATTGTCATATTTCGTATGCTAACTACTACGAGGATTGTTATTTAAGGCATTTAAAATAACTTGGTCTACGTCTTTCTGATTATTCCTTTTACTTCCACATCCACATAGTGGATTGGAAGTTTTTTCGTGAAATAGGTTTAGAATGTCATGTCATGAAACGTCGAGATTTTAAATTTGAGCGAAAACAATTTTCTGTCTGTTGGTCTGTCGGTCGGTCGGTTTCTCTGGAACGGTTTAAGATATTGAAATTTTGTATAACGAGATCTGGAACTGAATTGTTCTTTGAACATATCCGGAGAAGGTTTGGGGGGTAAATAGGAGTAAATTGGGAAAAATAAGTAAAGCAGGCTGGCAAGAGTACAGAAACTTGAAATTTGGTGTATGTACTAGAAGTCAAGGCCTCAAATTTTTTTATATGATTTTCCATCCCCCGCCACCCCATTCCATTATTAAAGGGGCTTATAAAATAAAATTGAGATATTCACTTGAAATTGGGTACACAGATGTATTATAACAATATCTGGAACTAGCTTGTAATTTGAAATGATTCCGTTGAAGGGTTGGGGGTTAAATAGGGGGACATAAGTAAAGCAAGCTGGTGAGAGCACAGAAATTTCGGTGTAAGTACTAGTAGCCAAGACCTCAGATTTTCTTATAATATTTTCCATCCCCCACCCCCCACCACCACTCCCTTATTAAAAGAGTTGATAAAATTAAATTGAGATTTTCACTTAAAATTATATAATTAGATTATATTTTCACGATTCCATTGAAGGACTGGGGGGTAAGCAGAGGTAAATAGGGAAAAATAAGTAAATCAAGCTGGAAGAGTACAGAAACTTGGGATGTGGTGTATATACTGGAAACCAAGGCCTCAGATTTATTTCTAATATTTTTCAATTCCCCTTTGGTTTAAATTACGGTATCATTTTGGTTGAAAAGTCTGTTAATTTTGGCAACAACTGATTAACTAATTTGATGTTGTGGATGTCTATCATTAAATTCTTGAGCCACTTTTTCATTGTGACTCAACCATTGTTCAGCCATTATGCAAGAGAAAAATTAAATACAGGTACCTGTTTGACGTCCTTAGTGATACTTTGATAGTTTCTTGTTTCCACGGCAATCTTTGTTACAGTCTCTGTACAATTTAAAAAGTAACCTTCTGGACTATTTCAAAAGTTTTGAAAATAATCAAAATTCTCATAATTTGATGAAATTCGGTACCTATCTAGACAAGTTTTCTTAATAAATTTTTGCTGTATCTCTAACGCTAAGTAAAATATAAAAGATCTCATCTTTCAGTGGACACGGTGTGTTGGAGTAACAATTGAAAATGTACTGAACATCGTGCGCCTTGAAGAGTTTCACAGTTTGAAATTAATCTATCAACTAATAACCGAAATAACAAGGTGTGTCCATTTGAGCCGAGACAAACAGTATATAAGTATGCAAAATTTGAAAGCAATAGGTAAATTAAAAGTGGTTGAAAATAAATTTGGACTAAATTGCCTGACTGACAAACATGCGAAGTTAAATAAAATCTTTGAAAATGCGGACACATACGTCAATGATATTAAATAATAATCACAAATTATTACCTAGAACAGTTTCTCTACCCAGCATATCCTAGAATCATTGTAAAACCAAAAGTATATACCCTTCATACATCCAATGAGCGCTCCGGGTATAACAGTTCAATTCTATACCTATTCTATTAATTCTATACCTAGATAAAATACCTAATGTTCTTACAATCTGTTATGCTGATGACACTAACATCCTTATAGTTGAGGATAATTTAGCTAGTTTGAAACTTACCACTGAAAAAGTATATAATGCAATATCTAACTGGACAGACAAAAATAAATTGTGCTTAAACAAAAATAAGACCACTTCAATAATATTTAGCTTAAACAGAAACCCTGAGATATTGCATTTTTCTAACAATTTTCAAATATTTCCTGCAGAATCCATTAAAAAGTTAGGCATTACTGCAGATATGCATCTACAATGGAATCAACATATAGAAATGATATATGTGGGAAACTAAGAAGCAGTTGTTTTGGATTAAAATTTATGTCCAATCATTGCAGTGCGGAAATTCTACTAAACCTTTATTATGCCAACTTTCATTCAAGATTAAAATGCGGCATAATTAATTGGGGAGATAGTTCTCAAGTAAATGGGGTTTTCATATTACAGAAATATGCAGTGCGCATAATTGCAGGATTAAAAAGTTTAGAGACTTGCAGAAGCGCCTTCAAAATCTTAAAATTTGGACCTTAGCGAGTACTTATATATTGGTACGTTTTCAAAAACAAGACTATGTACTTAAACAATCAAATAAGACACGGGTAAGAAACGCGGCGTAAAGAGCAAATGCATACTACTTCTTTTCGAACAGCAATGTACCAAAAAAGTTTTATATATAATGGCTGTAAATGTTTCAATCTTTTAACCGATGAAATTAGATCATCTTCAAATATTAAAATTTTTGGAGTAAAACTCAACATTTATTAGTAAATAAAGTGTGCTATACCCTGGATGAGTTTTTTCTTTAATACAGATATATTTAAATCTTTTTACTGTCTACACGTTTTATATAAGTAATTTATGTTTTTTTTAAGTGTCTTTAATTTTGTTTGTTGACTATTGTAATATTTATTACAGGTCTAGTGTTTATGTTTATATTTGCACTCTAGTATAAGGACTGACGTACTTTACATTTTGTTTTATATTTACATTTTAAATGTGGAAATTTTCGGTTAATCCCTTGCCGGACAGGGCTTCCGTGTTTTCCGACCGATACCACACAGTAGCCGCGCCGGCCATAATTACAGCCACTCCCTACGACCTGTGGGGTTAATGACTATAAATACCAGAATCGTGTGCCCTAAGTAGACGGAGGGACCCCAGGATAACCGCCTTCTGCATTTGGCCTGCCAGCCATTCTGCTGATTTCTGGCAGACAGGTATGGTTTTAAGTTCCGAGAGTAGCGTAGGCTTCATACCACCGAGTACACCGATTATTAGGACTACCATCTTGACTGAGTAGCCTGGGTATAGCACTTGGAGCTCGTACCGGAGATCACGGTATTTGGTCCGTTTTTTCCTCCTCTTTCAAAGCGATGTTTGGCTCAGCAGGTGCCGAGAACTCGATCACAAACATCACCTTGTTTTGATGGTCGAGGAGGACTATGTCAGGCTTGTTGGCCTGAATTAGCCTGACTGTCGGAAACGAGTAGTTCCAATAAATTCGGCACCTCTCGTTTTCGACAACGGACTCAATATCTCCGGGGACGTAAGGCAGCACTGGTGTTTGGTCTATCCCGTACGAGTGCCGTAGATGATAGTATAGCACCCGTAACGCCGCGTTATGGCGTTGGATGTAGGCCGAAATCGCATATATCGGACATGCAGAAAGTAAATGCATGAGCGACTCCGGCGCCTGATGGCAGGTCCTACAGTTTATATCAGGTACCTCTACACCCATTACGCGGCTTCGGTAGACCAACGTGTTAATTACACCATCTTGGCAGGCCACAATGAATCCCTCGGTCTCCGACCTTAGCCCGGCTGACCTTAAAAAGGCAAATGTCGGCCTGGTCGATAAACCCAGTGTTTCTACGTTCTTATAGTATACACCGTGCACGGGTTTATCGACGTGCTGCCTAAACAGAAGTTCCTGCTCGGCAGCTTTTATTTGGGCCTTCAGACGAGTTGGCTGTAGTTCAGTGACTGACTCTGGATCAGCACCGCGCCGGGTGGCTGTATTATTATTATTATTATTATTAATGGTCAAGCTAATATTATTTCTTTTTGTGGTTATAAGTAATTTACCAATACCGCTTGAAGGGCATTAATAGAAACTAAAGTCATTGGTAGAGATACATCGAAATTTATCAACTTAGGTGCATAGAAAAAATGAGGAAGGCCTAATTATAGCACTGCCTATTCTAATGAAATAATCGTTTATAACATTGAGACGTAAAATGCAGAAGAATGCCGGAATTTTCCGTACGAGGTGAAGCCTAGTTCGGTAATCACGTGTATGCGAAAAACGTTTTCGTTTATTATTTTCCATCGAATTTTCGGATTTTAATGTTCAAAAAACAATTCTTCGTATATGAAAAGTCATATATATACTTTACTAAAAACTAACTCATCTTTTTATTTAAAATATGGAGTTAAAAAGCTTCACTTGAAATAATCGAATAAAAAAGTTACAAAGAAATATTTGCGTTTAATAATATTCCACTTTTGGTTAATGATTTTGTGATGAGTGAGGTGTTAATAAAAATAAAATGCAGATTAGTTTTATAATAGATTTTATCCCCTTTATCCAGATTTTAAATTATATTTTACACTCCAAACAGTCGAAAATATGAAGTTAATTTTTTAATCACTAAAATTTACAATCTAATTAAACCCTCCCTAATGCGCGGCTTTATAGAATTAGAATATCTGAGGAATTAAAAAATAATTAATTTCCCAACCCCGAAATACCGGAGTTGTGTTTTTAATTTTAACGTAACTTTAAAGAATTTTAATCAGAATGTTCTTTTTATAAACTTTGCTAATAGGAAAGTCAGCGCCGGCGTTTTCCATAACGGCACTTTTCGCCAAGTTTTTCATCATCGAATTCAATGTTGCTACAATAAAACACATCTGCTTCCAATGTCAGCCGGTTCCGACAATATGTAAGACACCTTGTAACACTCCCCCAAAATGCTATTTTCACTAATAAGAAACTCTCCTACGAGATTCCGCGCATCTGTCTCACTCTCGCTGACATATTGTGTAGTGTTTGTGTTTTGTACAGGATAAGAAAAATATCACTGCTTGCCTCGGGATGGATATTCTACGTATGGTATAAAATTATCATTTTATATTCTCACATATTTACAGTTATTTTTATGATGCTAATCCGTTTCACTGTTTCTTATCTGAAAAGACTATTGAGCTATATGCTCAAACTTTACTATTCCAAAAAATCGGTAAAGGTATTTACACAGAACTTCCCTCGTTCATGGCAGTCTCTCTAAAAAAATAATAATTACGAAATGACATTGAGAATAATAATCGGAGTAGAGTTATTGCTATTATTACAAAGAAAACTTGAGTTTTGGTCAAAAAAATATACAGAGTGCTCATCCAACAGCAAAAGTTCAATACTAAATAGCAGGTGCCACATATGGCAGGCTTGCGCAAATACCTTTACAAATGTCCACCATGACTGAATTATTTCTTGGGATGACCACCCTGTACATTTTTCAATAAAAGTATAATAGACAGACAGACAGACAGACAGACAGACAGACAGACTGACGGAATTGAAAAACCTATATTTTCGGAATCTACGTGTTCTGAAACGTCAGAATCCGAAAAAATCTCGGAGGGTGATTTTTTCTCGAATACAATACTTCCCTTCGGTATGCGAGGGAAGTAAAAATTGAAAATTTTTTTCACCAACATTTTTCAAAAAGTTTTTACCACTAAAATAGATCGAATTTTTTTTTATTTGCTCAAATTTAAAATTTTCACGTTTCATAGCATTCTAAACCCATTTTAAAAATATATAATTTTTAATTTTTAAACTTTTTTTAGCACTACTATAGAATAGAAGGAAACTTTATTTTTTGCTCAAATTTAAAATTTCTACGTTTGACATTTTAAACCTATTTCAGAAGAAAAAAAATTGAAAAATATTTTACCGACATCTTTTGAAAAAATTTTAAAAAATGAAATTTTTTAACCACCACTATACTTCCACTCCATTACGTGAATGTTGGATTGAAAATGTAACAGATGGCAATAATATCTGGCATATGCACCTATTATACTTTTATTGAAAAATGTACAGGGTGGTCATCCCAATAAATAATTCAGTCATGGTGGGTGGACATTTGTAAAGGTATTTGCGAAAGCCTGCCATATGTGGCACCTGCTATTTAGTATTGAACTTTTGCTGTTGGATGAGCAATCTGTATATTTTTTTGACCAAAACTTATCAAGTTTTCTTTGTAATAATAGCAATAACTCTATTCCGATTATTATTCTCAATGTCATTTCGTAATTATTAACTTTTTTGAGTGACTGCCATGCACAAATAACGAGGGAAGTTCTATGTAAATACCTTTACCGATTTTTTATAAAATGTTCATGGCTTTCTTCAATTTGAGTACTTTTGCCTGTATCTCCGCTCACACACTTGAGAATTATACTTGTTTCTCCATATATTAAATGCATATCAGCATATTTTTCATTACTAAATTGATTCATAATACAAAATTACAACCCAACTTGTTGCTCTTCATATATTTAAAGCAAATAAAAAATGTCGCGGTATTTGATCTTTACCGCAAAGTCAACGGCACCGACATTTTACATGCGTCTTAAATATATATAGAGAACTATAGATTACCGAAATTAAATATAAAACTTGTTATTTTTTGACGTTACTGATGTATTTTCATGACACCGCAACGAGTTTTCTGTTTCACAAGCACCTATGACCTATAGGGCAAAAACGATAATTCTGGATATTGTTGATATTACACAAAATTCTAAAAGTATTAATTTGTGTAGTGAAACAGGTGGACATTATGTGGAATTTTCTAGTATGTACATATTACACGTTTTAGAACATAATGAACATAGGATCATGTAGCTCAATCGGTAAGATACTCGAGCAGCAATAAACGTAAATGGGGCGATTACGAGTTCGGTCCTCACTTCCACTTTTTTTTTAAATTTGATTAAACTGTATCAAAAGTTAATAATTTTCTTTCTAAAATTTTTGTTTTATTAAACCACTCCGCGAGTTTTGTTAAAACTTTATTTTCCTCAAAAACGTGTCTTCTATTACTACTAGCGCTTGTTTATCTCTAAAAAAATAGACTTTCTTACGTTATATATTAATACACGAATGGTGAAACGTGCGTTGAGTAGATAAATTGTTCAAGTGTAGCGTTGTAATGTTTATGAAAACGTGTCGTATATTGTTCAAGTGTAGTGTTCAAGTGTTTTAATGTTTATAAAAACGTGCCAATGCATTGTTCTTTCAGAATTGTTTTAATTTATTTGTTTTAAAATTATTGTTAATTTTTTTAATATATATTTTGTGAACCAGAATATATATTTATTATCGCTAAAAGAAAAATAATTTATTTTCGTTATTCTCATAGAGATTTCAGAAATGCCCATACTTCCACGTAGTTCTTGCTGGACTGTAAAAATATTAGTCTTTGATTTCTTTTTCTGATAACTCATTGTTATCGACTGAATTGGGCAATTCATTTTTTGATATCAGTTTCATTTGTGCTCGAGCCTATATACCTACAGAGTCCGCCATAAAGCTGGCTGGCTACCTATGGGAAAATTTGTATTATAGAGGTTTCTAAAAAATGCTATATTGCGGGTTCGTTTCTTTTTTTTTTATGCAAATACCTTTATTCAACTAAAATACATACATACAATACAGTTTTTGTCGAAACTAATCAAATATTTGTGCAATAGACACAAGAATTTATGATTTTTCATATAGTAGTTAATGGTAGGGGTAAAATTTGCACCTTTTTATTTTAACCACATCTGCTTCAAAATTGACATATGGGATCCTTGTTGTACTCTATGCACTTTTTCTTAACTACTTGACCTATTTTTTGGTACCACCGTCCACTATTTTTCACATGACGTGTCAAAATGTAATTTTTTGTTGTCGGACATGCATAAACGAACCCTCTATAGAGTTTTTTAGAAATGTCAATAATACAATTCTTTCCCATATGTAGCCAACTTTATGGCGGACACTGTATAATCAGAAATCCACTAAAATGATGAAGTTACTATACTAATAATCTTAACGTTTTATAATAACATCTTTCCTATTTTTTATAATTATTTAGCGACATCATTGCTGTTACAAGAAAGAACTGTTTGAGAACTACTGGCATTTCTTATGCATCAAATAAAATCTTAGTTCAGACGGTTTAGCGGCCTTGACACAAGTCAGCTTAAATCGTACCCGACTCTATATTACAAAATTTTGTTCTGGAATTGTAAATAATTGTTAAATATAAATGGAGGAAAACCCGATAATTTCTTGTATTTTGATTAATTTTACAAACAATTTTAAGAGTATCTTTTTTGCAGCCCTTTCAATGCTTTGCAGAAATGTTCAAGTATTCCGTAATTTTACACGGTGATTAAAAAAATATAGCTAGTCAAATATTAATTACTATGAAAAAACAACTGAGAAACAAAAGATATTTGGGTACTATCAACTTTACATAGAGTACTTACTTATAGAGATACAGCTCCCATCAACACTTGAAAAAATTTTATCTTCAATACAACGGAAATTATTAGACAAACATTTTTTTTGTGACTCACTTTAAGAGGATGTACTTCCTGCATTTTTGGACTAACGTAAGTTGGGTTACATGGACCCAATATGAACCCAGGAATCGCAGGTTTCCGTCCGGGAACTCAATTCTTGGACACCCTATATAATGCGTGTAGACCGTTTCTTGTAAACATGATAACTTTTATTAGATTTAAAATTTGTATCTCAAATTTAGTACGTTTACAAAATAGTATGGCAGAAAGGGTCCTACTGAAATTGGCTCATATCCGTCACACATGACGATCTCCAGGGGCGTGTAAACAATCATACCTTAAATAAATTTAATTTTAGAGCAAAATGTAATTAATTTTCTTAATTTGTTATTATATTTTCAGTTGGACCTAGAATTTATATTTATATTTCCAGCGTGGAGTGCATGCAAGGTAGCATGATAGAATGCTGTCTTTGAAATCAGGTTATATCTGTTATACAGCATGATCACTAGAAGCGTGTAAACAGTATGTTTTATACAAACGCTATTTTTATCTTTATGAACGGGAGTGGTACTGTACTTAGGAAAAAAGCCCTTCTCGAAATTTATTTGAACTTTCACGTTTTAGGCCAAACAGATTACGGAAATATGGTTTATCAATTCCATCAGTCTATTTGTGTATCTGCCTGTCAGTCTGTCTCTGTCTGATGGCGCTATCTCTACTAAAATATTTGATAAAGTAAAATGATATCCTTTAGTAGGAGGTAGAATTGTCAACAATTTACAAGTAGTTGCGATGTGTATAATTATTTACGAGACACCCTATATAAAATTAAGCGTATTATTTTCGATATTGCTGAGGTTTACGTAAATTTATGGTGACTAGTTTCGACAGCGTGATTACTTATTTTGGTTATAATAAACAGCTAATTATTCGGCCTATATTTTTGTTAATTTTCCTAAACACGCTTCATATTACTATAAAACGCGCTATAATGGCTGCATATTTTGTAGAAAAGAAGTTAACTGTAATAGCGTGCAGCTGAAATAAAATATTTTAAATACGATTTTATAGCTTGACATGACACTATCACAATCATAAAAAGTTTTACGACTATGAAATAAATTAATGTTAAAAGTGAAATAAAAGTAGTTTCAAATTGAAATAAAAGGTAACTATTACATGTTACATATTCACTAAATGGACTGTAAACTTTATTATTTAACAAGATTTTTATTCATATATTACCCCACTACACCATTACATTAAATAAGTTAATTTATAGTGCAGGCTTCTGCCGTAGATAAAAATTCATACATGCTCAAATTATCATGCAAAACACTTTGAAATAATGTACATACTGCACCTGGAAATCAACAAATTCTCTGAATAACAGAAATATAGAATAAATGGAAGGATAATTCAGGTTCAATATTGAAAACTAACCACACTAATTCACAATCCTGGGATCAATACAAGAAATTAAATAAATTAAATTATACAGATCACCAGATGTCGCCTTCGGTATTCGTCTAACCTTTCGGTTCTCGTGTTTTCTGTGATGAACAAATAGCAAAACATATCAATAATGACGAGCAGTATAGATGCGACTTGGCTACAAAAGAGAACACCAAAAATGAATGAATTTTTTTAATTAATTTAAATTAATCGTCCTCACAAAAAATGACATAAAATTAACAAAATTTTATCGATGTCCTGTTAATTGAACCAACCGGGGTGGAGCAGTGCGTCGGGTACAACGTTAAGTGAATAATGGAAATAAATGTCTGTTTGCGTCTTATTTTCAATTCTTCAAGGTACACCTTACTCTGTAGCACAACTACACAACTAGCGAACGCGCAATTTCCCAGAACTTCTATTAGTTCAAATTGAATGCTAGCCCACTCACAATCAACACAACACAAGTAGAAGAGCATAATACACCCATTCGAATAAAACATAAACTACCACAGCTGGCGCTGCCGATCTTCCGGCATCTCTGTAGCCAAAACTATTTATTAACTATTTAGAGTACTATGACTTCCATTTTTATTCTTCTCTATCCTATCCATTTCTTCTCTTCTTCTTATTTCTTGCGTTTGTTTCCCTACATTAGCTTTCCTAATCGTGAAGTTTAAATTTAAATAAATCCCAAACTTTGGAAGTTCACGTATTTACTACCATTCTCATATTCATTTTTAGTTGATTTGATTCATTTCGTCCAGTTCTTCATTTGCCACGACGCTCTGAGCCGTGGATGTCTGGCTAGCTTTGGGAATGATTTCGGGAGAAACCTCGTTTGTTACTTTTAACTTTAAAGAAAATCTTTTTATATTGAACTGAGTTTGTGAATTGAACCTTATTACCTAATATCGGTACTGAGGTAAAAAAAATATGCCATGAACTATTGTTTACAGAGTAATCAGTTAAATTTTAATATCTATGATATTTCTTTATGTACTGAAGCAGATACGGTCATATTTCTAGGCTTCCACTTAGATAAAAATCTTAACTGGAAAGTTTATTGTGAAAATGTTATTTTAAAACTTGCATCCTTAAGATGGCCATTCCCTAGAAAGAGACATCCGATATAGGGAATATTTATTATTTTTGGCGATAACTTTTTTTTCTAAGTAAGTATATTTAAAAACGCTGTAAGATTACCTAAGTAGAAACATAACAAGACTACTACTATGAATCTTTACTCAAAAATTTCAGTGGTTTGCAAAATAGTAAGATTTAAATTTAAAAATTATGTTAATCTTCCCATTTCGTAGTTTTAAATCAAACTATTTTGCAAATCACAGAAATTATTGAGTGAAAATTCTTAGTAATAGTTTTGCTATTGTTCTACTTAGATAGTCTTATAGTTTTTTTAAATATACTTACTAAGATAAACAAGTTATGGCCAAAAATAATAAATATTTCCCTCTCGGATGTCTCTTTCTAGGGAATGGCCACCTTAACATATTTATTTAGGAATATTAAAATAGTGCTACGTACAGAACAACTTCTCTGTCTATATTGCGCACAAGTTGAATCTCGTTTAAGGTATGGTGCCTGCTTCTAGGGGAATTCCACTTTTACTGCTAATGTTTTCACAGCTTAAAATCGTATTATAAGGTGCATTGCCGGTATTTTAAACACCCATTCCTGCACGGACATTTTTAAAAGTTATAAAATTTTAACTTTACCAGGTATATTCAATTTGAAACGTGCACACATATATTTAAAAATCAAGAAGATTCTATATTAAATAGGCAGCACCACAATGTAAACACGAGGCGGAAACATAGTATTCAGGTTCCCTTTGCTAAATTAAACACAACTATTAAATCTCCTCATTGCCTAGGGCCAAAATCTTTGAACTTGTTGCCAGATGAAATAAAAATTATAAAGAATGAAAGACTGTTTAAAATGAGACTAAAAGAATTTTTACTAAATAAATGTTTTAATTCTATATCGGATTTTTTGTGTACGCGTTAGTTTGTAAGTTTTATGTTTTTTGTGACTTTTCTTATTTTTTTTAGAACGAGAAAATGTAATAGTTTACTATGTTATTACTTACACTTTGGGTACATTTGTATAAAAATTTGACATACCTAGTAAGATAAATGCTGACTATTCCTATACAATGTATTGTCTGAAGGAAAATAAATGATATTATTATTTTTATTATTATTATTATTGTGTCTGTATTGAGTTACCTTAGTAAAATATTAAATTCGTACAAATTTTACGGTACTAGGCCGGAGAATGGTTTCCATCGGTACTAAGTCCGTAAAATAATTATTTTCCGAACCGGTACTGCAAACTATAATTATCTAACAAAAGAGACATCCAGAAAACATCTCCCTCCCAGTCGATCGAGGAAAAAGTAATTTTGCGTCTTAGGGAAGCTTTACCGCTCTAGGTCGAGAAAGATTTACCCAGATAATGACAATTAAAATGTGCTATTTTAGGACCAATCAATCATGCAAGAAATATCATTATTTTTCAGCGAAGAGAAGTGAAAACGAAAATCGGCGTGATGATATAATAAATAATAGTAATACTGATCAAAACTATAAAAGCAGTAATAGGTTGTCCGCCAATTTATCGAAAGAGGAGGAGTTGATGAAGAAACTGTGGAAGCTGCTTATAATAATTTTAGTGACCATCAATTTGTGATTAACTAAGAACACTAATACAGCAATTTTTATTACCATTGTGAAAAAGATCTGCGTTAAGTGACACTGAAAATAATTCTAATATGCAGATCATATAATCAGAAATTCATTCAAGTAGGTATTTAACATAATCCAAGTTCATTCCTAGTACAAAGTCAACTAAAACCGTATGTTTATGTTATATCGTAGTAACGTACACAGCGAGGTCCATAAGTAACCGATGAATTGATTACAGGTCTACAAAAAACAAAAAAAAAATGTAATAGAGACCTGACCCTACTACTCTTTATCAAAATTTTCCGCTGAAGCTGAAAACGACAAAAAAATCTGATCGCGTGGATTCCCCCCACACAATCCAATAGTTCCCCCCGAAAATAAAAAATGTGTATTGGGAGAAATACCTACACATCTTTAGTAAAATTTTCCGCTGAAGCCGAAAATGAAGAAAGAAAATTTTATTGTGTAGGTTCCCCCCACACACCTCAATTCTCCAAAAAAATAAAAAAATGCATATCGGGCGAAAGAACATGTCTATCTTTAGTAAAATTTTCCGCAGAAGCCGAAAGTGAAAAAAAAAATATTAAAAACTTAGGCGAACTACAGTGAAGAACAGGGTGAGCGCTTCCACCAGGATTTGAAGACTATGGAACAACGGTATCAGGGACGATGGGATAGACATATGATGGCCTATTACTGTTGGACTTTAAAAAGGGAGACTTAATGCAAGCCATAAGAAAAAAAGTACGAGCCGTTCCTTTGAGGAAAAAAGACTGCGGCCCAAGAAAAAAAGAATGATTTTGAGAATATCTAAATTTTTATTTCAGCCCAATGAGAGGCACGGTTTATTTTGCCTGTCTGAGTTTGAGGTTTAGTTTGATTTTGCCTGTCCAAGGCCAAGTTTGAGTTTGCATGTTTGAACGCCATTTTGAGTTTTGCCTATTTCAGGTTTAGTTTTAGCTTGCCTATCTAAGATTAAATTTGAATTTGCGTGTCTAAATTTGAGTTTACACCTCTGAGCGACAGTTTAAGTATGCCTGCTGCAGGTTTACTTTTTAGTTTGTCTATCCATGGCTTTGTATTTTCGTATTTCGGCTTCAGCGGAAATTTTACTAAAAATGGTAGGTTTTCTCGCCCAGTTTGCGCTTTGTTAAGTTTTGGAGGGGATTGGGGTACAGTCTACTAACCGTAGACTGAGAAATGCGACGCACTGTGGACCGTATGGCCATTCTAGGTGGGTAAAATTCTGGTCAAAATATCATACAAAAAACAAGGTAGCCTTATTAAGAACACATTAACTAAATTATCTTCGAGGAATTATCTACGTGCTATAAGTACTTACGAAACTGCAAGTAGTCAAAGTGCCCTTAAATTATTCGTACCTGTTATCATTTCGTTTGCAACCGTAGCAAGAGATGCATGTGTTCAAAGTTATAATATTCTAGTGACAATTTGTGTTATGGATGTTACAACTAAAGGTAAGAGTCTACTATGTCTGAGATATTACCGTTTGTAAATCTTTCATATAAAGTAAAACTATAGGCCTTAAAATAGGATGATACTTTTTCAGCAAAATAAAAAAGTTCTAAAAGTTCTGCATGCTGAATTGTTATCACTTCCAAGAGCTTCCATACTGGTTTTTGGCTTATGTTACAAGCTAAAGTCTCCAGTTTTTAACTGTTTTGCATTTTTCTCGATATTTTGCGATAACACATATTCTCAATTTTTTTCAAAATCACGACATACATCGTCGTGAAGAGATTTTTTCCATATGTGGCGAGGTTTTGATAAAAATACTCGGCATGAACAACTTTTAAATTTAGTAACTAATAAATTCAAATTGACTGATTTGAGTGAAAACAGCAGAAGTATGAAAGCTAATATAATTCAGTGGTCTTCAAAAATTTTGGAAAGGTGGGAAAAATCATCACGAACATTGGAACATTTTTTAAGAAAATACGATTACTGATGAGGTGATGATGACATCGAATTCGTAGCAGTTACTTATGGAGTTCAGCCATCGATATCGAGTGGTACAAGTTCTGGTCGCCCAGTAAAAAGTTTTGAGAAATCTAGCGAAAAAAATAAGAGAACGTCAACATTTGTTAGACTCGAGTTCGCATGACGAATTGACCTATACAGCTGAGCTGTGTGTTCGTTCTTCAGGTAAAAGAGATGCTGCTAATATTATTAAGGAGCTATGTTCAGCTTCGAGCAACGAATATAAAAACATTGCAATTCCAAAAAAATGAAATGCGTGCATTGGGTAGCGACGAAGTACTTGCTCTATATGTTGATGGTAAGCAAACCAAGCTTTTTATAAGTTACAGAGGAAAACAGCTATGAACGTAGGTCATTTCCTTTATCCTCCATACTATAGTTTGCAAAATTCAAAGAGAGCTTGTTGTCTTGCTGAAAAATTTGTGAAAATAACTGAAAGTAGTGCTGAAGTATCCGTTCAAGCTATATTAGATTTTAGTGTCCACAGACTTTTCAGTGTTCAAAAAGATGTAGTCAAACGTTTAGTATCATTAGATATTACTAATTTTAATATTTTTATTAAGTGGAGTTGTGATGGAAGTTCGGGCCATAGTAGTTATAAACAAACATTTTCTGACACAACTAGTGATGATGAATATTCATTTATTTTTTCTTTTGTTCGAATTAAATTAAGTCCGGTGATCGATGAAAATATAAGTGTGTGGCAAAATACAAGATCTTCATTAACGAGATTGTGTCGTCCAATAAAGTTTTTATTTGCTAAAGAAACTTATGAATTAACCAGAAGTGAAACCCAATTAATTACAGACCAAACAGTTCATTTACGACCAACC
Source organism: Stenurella melanura (assembly GCA_963583905.1). Classification (NCBI taxonomy): domain Eukaryota; kingdom Metazoa; phylum Arthropoda; class Insecta; order Coleoptera; family Cerambycidae; genus Stenurella; species Stenurella melanura. The sequence goes on from OY757314.1 coordinate 93,064,952, forward strand.
AAAATAATCATAGAAGATTCAGAGATAAGTGTTCATCATAAGATGATGTTAACAATGATTGACGGAAAAGTCTGTAATTCTCTAACGGAACATGGTTCTAGCCAATCTTGTTATATTTGTGGAGCCACAAATAAAGAAATGAATGTGTTATCAGTAGGGGATAAAGAAGCTTTGGCCGATCTACGTTACATTATTGGATCAGATGTTTAGAATGCTTCCTACACATCAGCTATAGACTTGACGTAAAAAATGGCAAAAAGATGACTCTGACAAAACAAGTGTCAAGCAAGGAAAATTACATATTCAAAATCGATTTAAAGAAGACATGGGCTTAATAGTAGATAGGCCAAAACCAGGTTTTGGCTCCACAAATGATGAAAATACTGCTCGACGTTTTTTTTACAAATATGGAAAAAGTGCCGATATTACGGGATTGGATAAAAACATTATTAGCAGATTTGGGATTATATTTCAAACATTAACATCAGGCTATGAAATAAATATTGATGAATTTGAAACATATATTAGGGAAACTAGGGAAATGTATTTACGTCTCTATCCATGGTATTATATGTCTGTTACTGAGCACAAACTTCTTATGCATAGTGTCGTCATTATCAATAGTAGTGTTTTACCCACAGGGCAATTGTCAGAAAAGGCACAGGAAGCCACAAATAAAGATTGTAGGAGGTTTCGGGAATCGCACAGCATAAAAACATCCCGTATCTCCACAAACAGAAATTTGCTCATGATGCTTTTAGTAACTTCCGATATCCTTTTGGAGGTTGGAGTTTGTGGGAGGGCAGTCACATTTAGGTGACCGCAGCACCTAGGCCCCATTGGGCCCCTTGTACGTCCTCCCGAGGGATACAGGATTCCACCTAGGCCTCCAACCATCCTAATCTTGTGAAGAAGGTGGTGATGCTGCCTAGGGGAATATCCCTCAAGTCGGCCAGTGTAGGCCAACGTTCTCCCAAAATGGATTCTCTGCTAGAGGAGACTGCCGAGCACTCACAGAGTACGTGTTGGACAGTCTCGTCTTCTTGTTCACAACCTCTGCATAGGGGTGTGTCATTTAACTTCATGTTATAAAGGTGCTTCCTCAGCTGGCAATGACCAGTAAGAATTCCTGTCGCGAAGCGCAGGTTCTTCCTGGACATTCCCAGGTAGATCATCGTTGTATCCTAGTCAGGGTATCTAAGCAGATCCCTGGCCAACTGACAACTATGAGTTTCATCCCACAGTTTTTTAAATTTTCTGTGGGTGTCTTCTTTAATCATTAGCATTATTGCTGAGGTCGGCAGTATGTTGGAAGGGCCAGGTCCAAGTATACTTAGACTGGCTGCCTTCTTAGCCAGACTGTCAGCTTCCCTGTTGCCTCTGCACTGTGCATGCCCTTTGACCCAGCATATAATGACACTGTTCATGCTGGAGGCGCCCACGAGTGCCTGATGGCATTCCCATACTGACCCTGTTGTTATTTTGTGTCTCTGTAGGGCCAGTAGTGATTGTCTACTATCAGTGTAGATTCTTATTGTTTTTCCCGTTATTTGTCTACGGGAAATTTCTTTTGCGGCTATGGTTATTCCCGCCAGTTCTGTTTGTATTATACTGGCTTGTTTGTCCATGGCCCATTTAATTTGAATTTGCAGGTTCCTGGAGTATACCCCACAACCTGTTCCTTCTTTCTTTTTCGATCCGTCTGTGAAGATGTTAACTGTTCCTTCACTGACGGCCTCATTGCTACTGTTGGTGTGTATTTCATAGGGTCTATCAAAGATGAACTGTGGAGAAATACCATCTGCACGTACCTGCAGAAGTGGCATTTGTTTAATTGCCTCATTCCACAGCCGGCATCTGGTCACTCCACATCCTATGTTTGGCTGTATGCCAACGGATTTGAGACGTGCCATAGTAGTTAGGGCCACCTCTTCTAGATATATGTCTAGTGGTGGCAGGCACAGCATCACTTCCATTGCTCTTGTTGGTGTTGTTCTCATAGCTCCAATTGTGTTTAAAGAGGCTACTCGTTGTACCTGACTGAGCTTACGTTTCGCTACAGTCTGCTGACTCTTAGGCCACCAGACGATGGCTCCATAGGCTATCATTGGTCTTATTATAGCAGTGTAAATCCACATAGCCACTTTGGGTTTCATTCCCCAGGTTTTCCCTATGGTTCTGCGGCACTGCTCAAAAGAGATGTAAGCCTTCTTTAGTCTTCTGTCTAAATGAAGATTCCATGTTAGTTTGGCATCAAAAGTTACTCCAAGGTATTTTACTTCTGATGCGAAATTTAGTGTGGTATTTAGGAGAACGGGGGCCGTCATTGGCCCCAATTTCCTTTTCCTTGTGAAGAGGACCAGCTCTGTCTTCCTGGGGTTGACCGACAGAGAGTGTTCTCTGCACCATCTTTCGATTATTCTCAGGGCCATCTGCATTCGATCACAGAGGACTCCTTCGAATTTACCACTAAGCAGTATCGTTAGATCATCTGCGTATGCAATTGTGTGGAATCCCTCGGAGTTGAGGCGGCGCAGGAGGCTGTCAAGAACTAAGTTCCATAGAAGAGGTGATAAGACACCCCCCTGAGGACAGCCTCTTGCAACCATTCCTCTAACAGCGATGTCTCCCATGTTAATCTGTACCGCTCTTTTTGAGAGCATGTTGGATATCCAGCCACTTACGATCGGAGAAACGTTCCTGCTCGTGAGGGCTGCTGTAATTTTTGGAAAGGTGGTTTTATCAAAAGCGCCTTCTATGTCTATGAAGACACCCAGGGTTCCATCACAATCTCATACCAATAATCCATCCACTTTTGAGGCCGCGGACGAATACACTATAGAGGATTCTACAGAATCTGATACTGACAATGACGATTCTGATTTCACTAATTAGCTTGTTAGAATATACTAGTTTTTAAGGGTAGTTTTTTATTATTTAAATCTTGTAATATTTTAAGAAATTATAATTATTATGTGTCCATATGTTAGTATTTTTAACTACTTGGGAAACATATTAGTTTGCTAATTGTAATTTATTATCTTGGAACGTATTCTTTATAAACACAAAAAACAATATATTTTATGTAGTAAAAAATATCGACTTTTACTAATTCCAACCCCTTTATATTTTTTTCGTGTACGCCTATGATTCATAATTGTAATCAATAAACAATTATAATATGTAAAATACAATACACCCCTACAAAAGCCTGTATATATTTTGTTATAAATTTTGCCCACCTAGATCGGCAATACGGCCCACTGTGCGACGGTCAGGATACTTGGCATTCAATATTTCGCATACCTGCTTCTGCCTTCTTATTTTATCACCATATTCTAATAATATAAAAGGTATAATAAAAAGAAACGAAAAGAACCATTGAATTAATGCAACGATAATATAATCAATATGTCATATAATTGAATTTAACAAACAAAATTCCAAATAAAGAATGTTATATTTTAGTAAGAAGTTATAAGTCAAATAATATTTTATAGTTGCAACTTTTATAAAAATAATTTACGATGGCTGTTCAAGGAAACACATTCAAGCACAAAATAATTAAATACATCCTTACGAAAATATTAATAATAGCTACCGCACGATTTGCATCTTTAATATTTATTTCCTTGCAGAAATCCTTAAAAATGTCTTACATGATGGTTGTTGACAGTGGTATTAATTTTCTGCAAAATTATACTGCAACCCAGCTTTAAAACTATGCAGTATATCCGGTAGTAATTTAATAAGCGGAAGATACTGATCTGGGCAGTAACGGATCTCGCTATTTTAAAAGGGGCACATTTGTATTTCTGCGATTGGCTGATGAATAAAATGCACTACATTAATTTTATCACTGAGCAATAAATAAACAAGGTGGTTGCGTGGGACAGTCCCTGAGACTAACAACGTTTTGTATTCCAATTCCCATTTATTATTATTTTCGTTATTCGTCATTATTTGATATAGTTCAAAAATTTTATTGAATATAGTTGGATACAAACATTGAATTGTGTTTCAGATTATGCTAAAAAAGGTAATTTTTGTGTTTTTAAATATGTATCCATAGTTTTTGTACACGCGATACGTATTTTCAATCTGCACAATTCTAACTTGTCTGTTCTTCGTATCATGCTTTTTTCTATTTTAAACTCTTGGATTTATATTTTAATGGTCCTTTATTTGTTGGAATAATTTTGATGAATTATTGTAAACCTATTCTCGGAGGCTAGCAGATGTCGTCCATATCAACGAGGAAATATTATTTCTCCAGAAAGCACTTCTGAAAAATGGTTTCTCTCAGTATACAATAAGGATGTCGCAAGAACCAACCAGACCAAAAGCACAAGGGGCCTCCTAAAAACCAGTGGCAAAAGCGTATCTACTGTATGTGAGAGGGACAACAGACAAACTACTAGACAAACAAGAAACAGAAACGACGTTCAAAACAGACGGAGAAGTCAATACAATTCTTCGGAAACAAAAATTCAGAATTTCCGTAAAAAGTTAAGGCGTATACGATGTCCCACAATAGAACTGCAATGAATTATACATAGGACAGATACAAACGCATGAGTGCAAGAACGGAACAACAAGAATATAGTATGAAAAAACAAAACAACATCGTCCCGCAAGAGCTTCAGGACACAAGATTAAATCCAAGAACACTAGAAAGTAAACAATACCACTGATTATGAAGAAATCGGCCCATGTCAGTTAGTTCTGTCCATGGCTTAAACATTTTTAAAGGCCAGAGGATATTAAATATTAATAAACAACTACTTACAAATTGCAACTGGAGCATCTTCATGGTTCACATATGAACGAAATTTATAGCGGGATTGTTCCGAAAAAGATCTTATCTTCAAGAGAAATGGATCGTGTATGACACGTGTATTCGGAAATGGTCTTCAAGAGGTTTGTGGAAACTACATATCCAGAGGATATTTTTTATGTTTATCAATAATTCCTCTGGAGTGGCTTAAGGGGGTTCCCCATTAGTTTCAACAAGCTAGGTTTGGTGTACGGTAAGTCCAAATCGGAAACAAGTTTCATCTGTCCTCGAATTTGGTAAAGGTGCAGATAAAATTGTGTTAAAATAGGATATTAAGTATTTTCGGAGGAAGCTGATACAGAATTTGATGTCAACAGTTAAAAATTCTAAATAATCGATATTTGAAAAACTTTTGCAGATTTTCATGAAATTTGGAACGCGGAGATTTCTATTACGTTAGAGGTCATCAAAAAAGTGAAAAAAAAAGGTGTAAAAATGAACAAACAACATAGTCCAACGATTTTTTAACTGACCTCATAATATCCATATTAGATAACGATGAGAAATTTAATTTCATACATTTTGGAGACCATTTTCTAATAAGCTGTTCAGTTTTCAATTATCTTCAATTTCTTATATTAAATACCATAAATGGTATTTCTAAAGTACAATTTGTAGAATTTTCTAGAAAATATCAGTTACAAAGAAATAATATTACTTCCACATCCACGTAGTGGAGTACAAGAATTTAATTTAATGTTTTCAAACATTTCTCTTGAAAAAAAATTTAAAAAATCTGTAAAATGTAATTTTTTTGTCTGCACGTTTTTTCTGGAAGGATTTAAGATATTGACTTAAAATTACATACAGACATATGTACTGTAACGAGATCTGGAACTAGATTATTTTTTGAACTTATCCGGTGTGGGTTTGTGGGGTAAATAGGGGAAAATAGGTAAATCAAGCTGGTAAGAGTACAAACATTTAGGATTTGGTGTATATACTAGAAGCCAAGGCCACATATTTCTTTATAATATTTTCCATCGCCTCCCCACCCCATTATTAAAAGGGTTGATAAAATAAAATTGAAATATTCACTTGACATTTGATACACGTATATTAGGGTGGTCCTTCTTTTTCAACTTATAAAATTTGATCGTCTCACCCTCTCAAATTATTATGATGTAAAAAAAAAGAATTTACTCCAAATTTAGGGTGGCTAGGTCAACCCCTGTTCCTCAAAAGGAGTGAATTTTCCTATGTATCTCTTATTGGCAAGACATTTTTTCGTAAATTTGCGATGGAATCGTTAAAATATTGTGAAATAAAAATCGTACACAAATTCCCTCTTCAGAATTGTCGAGAGAATACAAATAAATAACCATTTTGTATTAAGCCCTTACGATACCCTTTTATAGGACCCCAAAGTGACCCGTGAGATTAAAAATAAAATATCATATTTTTGACGTTTATTGTTGTTTTCTTGAGAGTGTTTTTGCAAAAATTATTATTAATTACTCACATTCTATACTGTGTTTATACTTTAATATTTTAAACATTTTTTAAACAATTATAATTTATTAAAACAATTATATTTTACAATAAATTTGCAATATTTCCACATTATTTTAGTTTTATAATTGTCCAAAGAATACGAATTAATGATTTTTTTTTAAATTACACCCCCATAAGGGCCCCAAAATGATCCCCACATATTTTTGACTTTTTATTATTATTTATTTGCGACTATTTCTGCACAAATTCTGCATTTATATTTTTCTGCTTTGCCCATATTCTTAAGATGATACCTCAAGGAGAAACGTCCTATCACATGGCCTGTCGTCAGCCATAAATCAAACGTTTAGAGTTCTAGAAGTAATCTGGTAATCTTTGTCGAATAAGTTATGAATTGTTTTGCTTGCCTTTGGCATGAAGTGTAATAATTTTTTTCAAAAATTTGCAAGTTCCATTATCAAACACTTAATCAACAATATCAAAAAACTAACTTGTGAAATTTAAAAAATATGTTAGTTGTTTAAATGAATTATAGTTGTTCAAGCAATTTGAAAAACATTAATATATCAACACAAGTTCAAATGTGACTAATTAAAAATAATTTTTGTAATGTCAAGTAAGTAATAACAAATATCAAGAATACGCAATACTCTATTTTTGCCCGTATGAGGTCATTTTGAAGTTCAATAGTCCTTATGAGGTGTAGTTTGAAAAAGAACTTAATTCGTATTTGTTGGACAATTGTGTAATTTAAAAAAATTAAGATATTACAAATTAATGACGACAAGATGTAATTGTTAAAATGAATTATTATTGTTCAAAAAATTTGATTAATATTATATTAACAATATTAATAATAATAGTAATAATTATATATAATGTAACTAATTAATAACTGTATTGAAACATATTCTTTATAGAATTTTGCAAACATCAGAAAAAATAACTATCTATAACTAAAAGAAAAACTTTGTGTAAAAATATTCATGAAATCTTTGCATTCTTTCGATAACCTGAATCTGGTTATGCTAGCAAATTAAAATCCTACAAGGAATTTGTCTAATTTCTTATTTGAAAATTCTCATTCTAACACTAGCATCCACTTAGTCCTCTACGGCCATGCAGATTAAACTAGTATCTACATAACCCCCTACGATTATGAAGATTCAGTTAAAAATGAGAAGAAATATGAAAGTGTGAAATAATTATATTTGAAATTGTCTTGGTTTTGCATGAAACATCGTTATGAGTGGCTTTATGTCTTTCTGATGAGCTCCAGAATAAGGGCGAAAAACGTTTCAAAGACTAAGCATTCCCAAGAAACATAAGAAACATAATGATAGATTTCATGAAAATGTAATCCATTAGAAAGAAAAATTTTTTAAGACAAGGCAGAAAAATAAATTCATTGTAGGCCTTTGTTCTCATTTTTAACTGAATCTTCATAATCGTAGGGGGTTATGTAGATACTAGTTAATCTGCATGGCCATAGGGGACTATATGGATGCTAGTGTTAGAATGAAAATTGTCAAATAAGAAATTAGACAAATTCATTTTAATTTGCTAGCATAACCAGATTCAGGTTATCGAAAGAATGCAAAGATTTCATTAATATTTTTACACAAAGTTTTTCTTTTAGTCATAGATAGTTATTTTTTCTGCTGTTTGCAAAATCCTATAAAGAATATGGTTCAATACAGTTATAAGCAAACAAATAATAATTCACTTGAATCTCAAATAAACGATAATAAACGTCAAAATCATGCGATACTCTGCTTTTGCCCTTATAGGGTCACTTTGGGGCCCTATAAAAGAGTCTTATGGGGCTTTAATTAAAAAAGGAATAATTAATTTGTGTTCTCTGGATAATTCTGAAGACGAAACTTGTGTGCGATTTCTATTACACAACATTTTGACTATTCTATCGCAAATTTACGAAAAAATGTCTTTCACCCATAAGAAATACATAGGAAAATCCACCCCTTTTGAGGCACGGGAAGGGGTTGAGCTAACCGCTCAAAATTTTGTGCGATTTTTTTCTCCTTATATTAGAACATTAGAATGAGTGGGTGAGAAGACCACATTTAAAAAAAAATCAACACCTATCTATAGCTAAGGACCACCCTAACGTAAATATTACATCGACATCTGTAATTATATTGTATTTTGAGACGATTTAGTTGAACGTTTGGTGGTTAAGTAAGGGTAAATAGTGGAAAATAAGTAAGGCAAGCTGGTAAGAGTACAAAAACTTGGGATTTGGTGTAGATACTAGAGGCCAAGGCTTCAGATTTTCTTTATAATAATTTTCAACCACTCCACCACCCCCGGCTCCATTATTAAAGGGGCTATGAAAATTAAATTGAGATATATAGTTGAAATTTGGTACACGTATGTATTGTAATGGCATCTGAGATCATTCCGTTGAAGGAGTTGGTGGAGGAGGGGTGCAAATTGGGGAAAATAAGTGGAGAAAGCTAATAGGGGTCTATAAACTTCATTTTTGGTGTATATTCATCTGCCTCACATATTAAAATTCTATGATCATTTACTTCCACATACTAGAGTGCAAATATGGCCAAGATGTTTTCTTTTAAAGAGACTAGGATGGAAAATCTGGATGTGGAAGTAGTCATTCCTTAGGCAGCGGTTTTTTTCTTTGAAACGATAAAAACTGTTTTCGTCGTAAAAGTTATAACAACTGTAAAAAAATGCTGTTACTAGTGTCTGTAGATACCCATGGTTCTTGAACTAAATAATTATATTAAAACTTATTTGGAAGTGGTACATAATACAGTGTATTTCCTAACAGATTTCCAGAGCTCTAGAGAACATTCTTGGTCTTAGCATTATACGAAGGAGACTATAATATTAGGATAATTACATAAATTAATTAAAACTAATCTCACATAAATTCAAGCTGTACTACTAGGCACGAAACTCATAAACTTCGGCTTCGGTTATGACACTCAAGATTACTCTGTGATTTGAATTTAGATATCAATGTTTGTATTATACTCACTTCTGCGTACACGTAGTGTGTATTCGTATTAAAACGAATAAACTTTACAATTATTGCACTGAACAAAATAAATAAAGCGTTGTGATATAAATTAAACGTAATGGTTTTATCATTATATACTTTGTTTGTATTCTACATAAACTAATTTACGGCTTCTAATGCTTTCACATTAACTTCTTGGCGAATATTTATTTTGCAACAGAAAAGTTATGTGTCCATAAAAAATGGAGAAATGTTTCATTTGTTCGCATATGCTATGCCGCCGGTCAAAAATCAAAATCGCATTATTACTTAAAAAATATTATTGTCTAGTAGAAAATAGTAAGCAGAAAAATATACAAGGTGGTTTAAAGTTATCTCCGAAACATTTAGGGCTCGTAATACATCCAAGAAAATGAAGTTAGTCTCGTTCAAAGTAGATAATAAATCAGATATACTTAAAGATCAAAAATAATAAATTAAATAAAGCAAAATGAATACCTCTTTCCAAGGATCTAAAGGGGAATGGCCAATATTAGTACTCCTGGAGTATTTTCGGAAGGTTCTGATATATTCATATTGTAACGTTTCTAGTTCTTTTAAAACCAAAGATAAACGGCAGAAAAACGATTTATTTAATACGACCACAACTTTAACTCAATAATGTCACAATAATCTCAATTGTCATTCCCTCCTTTATTTTCTATCCGTGCTCTATTTTCTAATTAGAACACCTTGGACTTATTCTGATTGCCACGTAACACTTTCCCCCTGTTAGATCTGACCGCCCCCATTGGATTCCACTGGTAATCCTCCATTAGAGAACAGAAACCTGTTTAAATGCACCACCTTCATTTTTGACCGCGAACTACGTTGTATTCTGCATACAACATCGTTCATTCTCTTGATCACGCTATAGGGGTCCTCCCATGCTGGAGTAAATTTCGGTGACATTTTTCCATTGTGGATTATATAGCCATACGAAATGTCCTTCCTTGAAACTGTTTCATTCTATCACTAGCCAATTTTAATCTCTGTTTTACCAATTCATCAGTTTCCAATAATTTCCACGAGCGTGTCTACATACCCAACTGTTTTCCTGTTATTCAGTTCGACATCCGAAAATCAAGTCACAAAGACGACATAATTCTCTTCCAAAAACTATCCGAGAGGATATTTGTCTAGTTGTATCATGTTTATCTCCTCTAAATGCCACAAAAATAATGGCAGATGCCGACCACAATCATATTACACACAGAGAACACACAATATTAACAATATTAACAACAATACACTTGTATTCATCAATGTAAATGACGCAAGTGAAGTCGGTAACTATGCGAATTCAAATAGTAGTATTGCCCCATCGAATTGTAATTATGTACACTCTTCGCACATATCACCCGTTAATAACTTCTGCAATACACCTGAAATAGTTGAAATAACCAATAAACATTCTGAACGTAACACTGAAAATTTTTTATACCCGAGACTGTCTCAAGTAACTCTGTACGTGTAGTTTCTCCTATCAATACTATTAAGATGAACCAGCACAGTAATATAGATACTGGTTCTAATTCTGACTGCGAATTTTCTATGTTCCATATTAATGTACAATGTTTGACTAACAAAATACAACTTTTAGAAACACATTTAATTGAACTAGAAATGCCCTCCTTTGTATGTATTTCTGAACATTGGATGAATCAGATCCAGTCTTCAGTAACGACTATTGACAACTACGTATGTTTAAGTAACTTTTGCAGAACATCACATATTCACGGGGGAGTGGCAATTTATTGCAAAGCCGAATTGAAGGATAGTTGTAATCTACTCGATGTGAGAAAATATTGTTTAGAAATAGATATAGAATTAAGCGCGATTATTTTCGACAAGCATACTTGTGTTATCTGTGTGTATAGATCTCCACAGGGAAACTATCATAATTTCTTATTAAAGCTATCGGAAGTCCTATCTCTTGTCATCCCTTCTTTTGATCATATCATCCTAACTGAGGATTTCAATGTAGACAGTATTAAAAAGACCGGAGAAACAAAAATGTTGTTTGACGTACTAAATTCTTTTAATCTTGTTTCTTTTGTGAACGAACCGACCAGAATCAACTTAAGTGGTGATTATGGCTCTAGTACTTCTATTGACTATATTGTAACTAACATTGAAAATAGTAAATGCTGTGTAATCGACTCACACATATCAGACCACAAGGGACAATTAGTTACTTGCAACATAGGGAGTGTTATTCCCGCTTCCATAAGCAGTACCACAGGGTTGAGAAGAATATTTTCTGAGCAAAATATGAGTAATTTCGAAATTATCTTCATTAATCAATACGATCTTTTTTCACAATCATGCGAAAATATAGACGACTATTACAATGAATTTATGACACATATTCAGTGGTGTATGAATGTTACGTGCCCAAAAAAAGAAATTAAAACCAAAACCCTTAATCCTTATTATGACCCAAACATCATGAGAGAATATAACAACTTAAAATTCTTATATCATATCGCCAAGCAATCTGGCTCTAATGAATTACTCAACTCCTATAAAAAATACAAAAAAGTAATCAATGACTTAATATCGAAAAGGAAAATTGAACGCAATACGAAGGAAATAATGAACTCAGAAAATAAAAATAAAACTTTATGGAAAATTATAAACAATAGAATAGGCAAAAGTGTAAACAAAAATACCAACATTAATATAAAAGTTAATAATGAATTAATATGTGATAGGCAAGAAGTGGCTAATATTTTCGGTAATTACTTCTCCACCTGCATCGAAGAGAAATTAAAAAAACACTTCACAAATTTATGCACACTCCCGCATCAGATTAGCTGTGCCTCAATATTCATAAAACCGGTAACTAATATAGAAGTAATAGAAATTATTGATAAAATGAAAAATAAAAATTCTGTAGGGGTTGATGAAATACCACTGCGGCTTCTCAAATTTTGCAAACATACACTGGCCGATACAATTGCTACCTTGATCAATAAGTCTCTTGAATTTGGACAATTTCCAAACATTTTAAAATTAGGAAAATTAATACCATTACACAAGAAAGATGATCATAACATGTTAGAAAATTACCGACCAATCATAATCCTAAGTTACATATCTAAAATTTCTGAAAAAGCGGTAGCCACGCGCCTGTATAATTATTTAGAAGAAAAAAACAAATTTACAGATAGCCAGTATGGTTATAGATCTAATAGGTCTACGGAACTAGCCAGCCTGCAGTTTATCCAAAAAGTACATGACTACCTTGATAAAGGTAAAAAAGTTGCAGGGCTGTTTTTTGATTTAACATCGGCCTTTGATTGCGTAAATTCAAATTTCTTGCAATTGAAATTATCTTCCCTAGGAATAAGAGGCAACATATTAAATTGGATCATGTCCTATCTTGAAAACAGAAAAATATTAGTTTCACTAGATTGCGTAACTTCAGATATATATAATATGGATATTGGAGTGGGACAGGCTTCGATAATAGGCCCATTGCTATTTCTATTGTTCATAAATGACCTTCCATCTTTCCTAAATCAGAGTGATGTCTTCATGTATGCTGATGATACATCTGTAATCATTAATGCAAATAGCGTACCGGAACTAGAATCGAAGGCATACCTAATTTCTGATGAATTTAAAAATTGGTGTGATAAAAATTCGCTCATAGTGAACAAAAATAAAACAGTGTTTCTTTATTTTTCTTCTTCAACACCAACTTTGTTACCTAATATTGACTATGTAGAAACAAGTAATAACACAAAGTTTTTGGGCATTGTCATAGACTCAACACTTGACTTCTTAGGTCATATGGAAAGTGTCTGCACAAAGTTAGGTAAATGTACATTTGGAATTTTAAATATTAAAAAAGAAGTTAACGAAACGGCCCTAATAACATGTTATTATTCTCTTGTATATTCAGTCCTTAGCTATAATATTATCATCTGGGGACAGGCTGTAGAAATTAATAGGGTGTTTGTCATGCAAAAAAGGATAATTAGGATTATCTTCAATTTGCCCTACAGACATACGTGTCGTGACACTTTTAGAAACAAGAAAATTATGACACTACCATGCATATACATGTATAAATTACTTTGTTTTGTTTTTAATAATATCGGCAAATTTAGGCTCAATAGATCAGTACACGATCATAGAACAAGGAGTGCCAACGATATACACATCCGCAACTATAGGCTTAGTAAATACAAAAAGTCCCCATACTGTGCTGGTGCTCATCTATTTAATCTACTTCCAGATAGATTAAAACTTGTAGCGACGTACAAGTTATTTAAGACTGAACTAAAAAGCTTTTTAATTGAAAAGTGCTTTTATTCCATTGACGAATTCTGCTCATCAATGACATAGACTCTATTCATGACATTGAACTTGACTTAGATTATTTTCATCAATATTACAATTTATGTATGTCTGTTGTTTGTATATATTTTATCTTTTATATAAGTACACACTTTTTTAGACTAAGATTATCTAAACTTTAAGATCGTATTTCGTTATATATAATTTGTACGTCTCTTGTTTGTATATATTTTCTATTTTATCTTTTATATACGTATATATTTTCTATTTTTATATTTTTCTAATTATAGTCGACGAAACCTTTTTCTGTGAAAACAGTTTTTATGGCAAATAAATGTTTCTATTCTATTCTATTCTATTAATATCTCTCCACGACTTTGGAGAGATGCTCTTCCATGATTCTAGTAAATATCTCAATCATACCATCGGATTGAAGTTAAAATCAAAGATACACTGCAGAAATACGATTTATTTATTTATTTTTTATTTATTTATCCCTACTCTACTTTCTACCTTGAGCACTTTGGACTTATTCTGATTGCCACGTAACTCTATGTTAAATGCAACAGCTACGGTACACACAAAGTTTTAAATCTACAAATCCAGAGCGATGTACAGTACAAAACGCTCAACCCACATTGATTTAAAAGAGTCAGTGTTTGCTGACAAGAAAAACCGGAGGTAAGTACCAAACTAGCTGCTTTGCAGAAGGTCCAGCCCATATGACCACATATCTAAGGCCCTATAAATTGCATATCTCTCTTGTCCATACAAGGACTACAGAAAGCCGAGTTTCACCCATGGAGATTATTTTGGATTTGATTTTTACAAAAGTGCGCCAGGGATTCTGCTTTCCGCTTTCCCGTCTGGTATTTACTGATGAAGCTGAATTTATTTAAGCTGGAACTTAACTTTCACAATCAGCGCATATGGCAAGAGAAAACTCTTATGCTTTAGTCCAACTTAGGCACCAGTGAGAATTTGGGATAACTGGATTACAAATATATAGGCTGCTATTATTGGTGTTTGTCTAACTGGTCTTCTTGTTTCACCTCAACGTTTCATTGACGAAAATTCCAGGAGTTTTTTGAAAATGGTCTACCAAATCTGCTTAAAGAAGTTCCCTTGGTTTTTGGATAGCATAGATGGGTTACGTATGATGAAGTTCCGGAGTACTTTACTCTGTTAGTTAGAAAATATCCAAATATTACGCATTGTGAGCAGTGGATTGGTTATGGTGCATCGATATCCTGGCCTATATGATCATTGGCCAATTACCACCGTGAAGAAATTTAGTCAACGTGAGCAGAGAGGATGTTCAGAAATATACAATATGATTAAAATCATAAATCTCTTTATTTGCCAATGTTATCAAGCTTTGGAGTGACTGGAACATCATTAGGCACACAAAATTAAAATTTCTTAATACTCTAGGTTTATTCTCATTTCTCTATGCATCTGAAACATACATCATTAGAGAGCAGACAAACAGATTGATGATTTTGATGTGTATATGGGGATGTACCATAACATATTCCGTTAAGAACATCCTCCAAAGCGCCGTCTTTTTCCGAATCCTCTAATTCTTTGGCCACATCATCTGGATAGAAGACAATATAGAAAGGTTGATTTTGTAGAGAAACCCAGATGAAATAGCCGAAGAGGACGTCCTCCACAACGTTGGGCTGAAGTCATCACGGAACTGATGGGAGGAAGCTTTGGTGAGGTCGTGTGCCTAACAGACAACGGAGACAGATAACGTGAGGCTATCGGTCGTGTTACACACCAAAGATTTTCTAACTATATTGCAGAAAATATAAAACGCCTGTCAAGAAGTTTTAAATAATGAAAGGAAGTGGCCTGTTATAGAAAGGGATATGGCCATAATTTGGGATTAAACGACTTCAAGCATAATGAATGGATACAGTGTATTTGGGAATGGACATATAGCCTGCACCCGCTGTCTTCTCTTTCAACTTTGTGCACTGTCAATAGCAAGCAACTATATGGTGTTTTATTAGGTACATACCAGGAAGCATGATAACACATTTACAGACTAGTGCCACAAAGGATGCTTATGGAATAAGTAACGAACTCCTTAAATCAAAGATGGCTTTAAAAACCATGAATTTCTTGATATAACATTTAAAAATATCCCCAGCCTTGTGTATAAATATAAGGGAGATACGAACAATTATTACTAGCTAGCAGTTATATGGATTAGAATTCAATGTATCAAAATGACAAAAATTGCTTTATTTGCAAGTAATTCACCAATAAGGATAATTATACAAATATAAATAACCAATCATAGATTTTCCGACTTTATAATTCATGAAATGTTTTCCCCTCTTCTTACCATTATTTTGAGGTCAGCAGAACTTAGCTAGAGCGTTCTTGCAATGAAACGAGTGGTTTTTATTGTAGAAAGAAAAAAGCAAATTTATGGTATTTTGAAGTTACAAAAAGTAAAGGGTAATATTTTTCGATAAATAGGGTACTATTTAAGTTATTTTTACAACTGTTATATAAAATAATAGATAAAACATCATGTATTTGAATGCATGATATTTTTAACTAATAAGTGTATCTCGGATAATTTTGGTAGTAAGGAAACAAAAAAGTATAATATTAAAGATAGTTTTATTGCCTACTAAAAAGGCAATACATTTCTGTAAAATTTAATATTTAAAGAGATATTTACCATAAACACACAAAACCGCATTGCCACTATTTCATCACTCCCTACGTACACGTTACTACCTATTCTAATAACCCAGTGAAATTAGACTTTTCTGATCTAACAAAATATATCCTTCATTTTACTTCCACATCCACGTAGTGGATTGGAAGTATAGTAATCGCAAAAAAATTTTCAAAAATTTTTATTCGTGAAATAGGTTTAGAATGTCATGAAACGTCGAGATTTTAAATTTGAGCGAAAAAAAAAAATTTCTGTCTGTCGGTCTGTCTGTCTGTCTGTCTGTCTGTAACTTTTTTTGTCCGCACGTTTTCTCCGGAACGGTTTAAGATATTGACTTGAAATTTTGTACAAGTATATATTATAACGAGATCTGGAACTGGATTGTTTTTTGAGGATATCCGGTGAAGGGTTGGGGGTTAAATAGGGGTAAATAGAGGAAAATAAGTAAAGCAAGCTTGTAAGAGTACAGAAACTTGAAATTCGGTGTGCGTAATAGAAGTTAAGGCCTCAGATTTTTTCATAATATTTTTCAACCCCCCACCACCCCTACCCCATTATTAATGGGGTTGATAAAATAAAGTTGAGATAATCATTTGAAATTTCGTACACGTATGTATTATAACGACGTCTGGAATTAGGTTATATTTTGAGATGATTCCGTTGAAGGGTTGGGGGTTAATTTGGGGTAAATAGGGGAATATAAGTAAAACAAGTTGGTAAAAGTACAGAAACTTGAAATTCGGTGTATGTACTAGAAGCCAAAGCGTCAGATTTTTTATAATATTTTTCAACCCCCACCACCCCTACTCCAATATGAAAGGGGTTGATAAAATAAAATTGAGATATTCATTTGAAATTTGGTACCCGTATGTATTATAGCGACATCTGGAACTAGATTATAATTTGAGATGATTCCGTTGAAGGGTAGGGGGTTAAATAGGGGTAAATAGGGGAAAATAAGTAAAGCAAGCTGGTAAGACTACAGAAACTTGAAATTCGGTGTATGTACTAGAAGCCAAAGCGTCAGATTTTTTAATAATATTTTTCCATCCCCACCACCCCTACTCCAATATGAAAAGGGTTGATAAAATAAAATTGAGATATTCATTTGAAATTTGGTACACGTATGAATTATAACGACATCTGGAAATAGATTATACTTTGAGATGATTCCGTTGAAGGGTTGGGGGTTATTTATGGGTAAATAGGGGGAAATAAGTAAAGCAAGCTGGTATGAGTACAGAAACTTAAAATTCGGTGTATGTACTATAAGCCAAGGTCTCAGATTTTTTAATAATATATTTCAGTACCCCACCACCTCTACTCTATTATTCAAGGGGTTGATAAAATAAAATTGAGATATTCACATGAAATTTAGTACGCATATGTATTATAACGACATCGGGAACTAGATTATATTTTGAGATGATTCCGTTGAAGGGTTGGGGGTTAAATAGGGGTAAATAGGGGGAAAGTAAGTAAAGAAAGCTGGTCAGACTACAAAAACTCAAAATTCGGTGTATGTACTAGAAGCCGAGTTCTCAGATTATTTATAATATTTTTCAACCCCCCACCACCCCTACTTCATTATTAAAAGGGTTGATAAAATAAAATTGAGATATTCATTTGAAATTTGATACACGTATGAATTATAATGACATCTGGAAATAGATTATACTTTGAGATGATTCCGTTGAAGGGTTGGGGGTTATTTATGGGTAAATAAGGGGAAATAAGTAAAGCAAGCTGTTATGAGTACAGAAAATTGAAATTCGGTGTATGTACTAGAAGCCAGGGCCTCAGATTTTTTAATAATACATTCAGCCCCCCACCACCCCAACTTCATTATTCAAGGGGTTGATAAAATAAAATTGAGATATTGACATGAAATTTAGTACGCATATGTATTATAACGGCATCTGGAACTAGATTATATTTTGAGATGATTCCGTAGAAGGGTTGGGGGTTAAATAGGGACATAAAAGGGAAAATAAGTAAAGCAAGGTGGTAAAAGTACAGAAATTTGGGATTTGGTGTATATACTAGAAGCGGAGATCTCAGGGTTTTATATTAGTATTTTCCATCCCCCCACCACCCCCACTCCCTTACTAAAAGAGTTGATAAAATTAAATTTAAATTTTCTCTTGAAATTTGGTACATTTATGTATTATAACTATATCTGAAACTAGATTATATTTTGACATGATTGCGTTGAAGAAATAGGGTTAAGTAGAGGGAATAGGGAAAAATAAGTAAAGCAAGCTGGTAAGAGTACTGCAACTTGAAACTCGGTGTATGTCCTAGAAGCCAAGGCCTCAGATTTTTTAATAATATTTTTCAACCCTTCCACTACCCTAACTACATTATTAAAGGGGTTGATAAAATAAAATTGAGATATTCATTTGTAATTTGGTAGACGTATGTATTATAACGACGTCTGAAACTAGATTATATTTTGGGATGATTCCGTAGGAGGGTTGGGGTTAATAGGAGTAACTAGGGGAAAAGAAGTAAATCAAGCTGGTAAGAGTATAGAAATTTGGGATTCGGTGTATATACTAGATACCAAGGCCTCAGATTTCTTTCTAATATTTTTCAAACTCCACCAGCTCCGCTTCATTATTAATGGGATTGATAATATATAATTGAGATATTCACTTGAAAGTTAGGACAATTATTATGTATTGTAATGACATCAAATTGAGACGATTCCATTGAAGGGGCGGGAGGTGGTAGGTTGTGAATAGTGGAAAATAAGTAGGGTAAACTAGAAACTTCATTTTTAACGTATATGGTAGAAACCAACTCCTCAAACTATTCTATGACATCTGCCCCAAATATTATTAAAATTCTATGACCAATAATTTCCACATACCAGAGTGCACATATAGTCAAAATGCTTCCTTTAAAGTGACTTGGATGAAAAATCTGGATGTGGAAGTAGTGATTCCTTGGGCAGCGGTTTTCTTATTTTAAATCGATTTATTCTGGTGTTTTAAAGAAAATATTAAAAATCGAGAACGAGATCACTATGGGATAAAAAATTATTCAAGGTCAAAGTTCACAAAAACCGGTATTTTGTAAATATCGTGATTTTTATCGCTCGGAGGCCAATTGAGGTTATTATGAAAATGAAATATAATGAAATTCCGCACAAAAATGATCTCTTCCATTTTGTATGTACAACGAACGGTTTAGACAAAAATGTGCTTCGAAGTTTTCCTGCAAGGCATAATATTGTTACGTGCTTCCGCCCTTAGGAAACACCCTGTATGAATCCGTGGGTTCTAAATAATTTCAACAAGGGGTAACCCACTAACACTTGATTTAATAATTTTCTGATTACACAAATACTTCTAAACTGTTTATATTTACACTTCGAATTCATAACCTCACTTTCACTACTAAACTTCACTTTAGTAAAACTTCCCCCTTGCCGGGAATCGTGCCTTACATACTCTGAAATTGCCTCCAGAGTCATCCAGAACACAATCAAGAATATTCTCCCACTACACTCTCGAAAATTCTATCTCTTTCTACAAGTTACCAGTCACTATTAGGCATAGGCGTATCATAGGGGTGTAATGCATAACAATATGCTCCATTTCATATAGTCCATGCATAGAATACGGGCTTGTTTTGTGTATAGTATTTTATTACAAAATAAAATACATATATTTGTTAACTATTACACAGTATGTCTCACTTTTCCTGACTCCTATATCACAGCACTCTTATTTACAATGTGATTTTTATAAAATTTGGGTGCAAGGTTCTTATCTATCAGGAGATTATATCACGGTAAAATATTTTAAAATCCACCAGTGGCGTTCGTCGTTATGAAGAAAAATGTGCCTAGTTTTCCAGAAAAAAGATATTAGGCAAAGTTTTAACTGTAAACAGTCTCATAATCTTACCCGTTGTTAACAAATACTCACTGAAACCGAATTTAAATAACATTGGGCGCTTTGTGTTCACATAATAAGAAAATAAAACTTTCCTTGCGCGGACATTTCGAAGCACATTTTTGCCTAAACCTTTCGTTGTACAGAAAAAATGGAAGAGACCATTTTCGTGCGGATTTTCATCATCTTTCATTTTCATAATAACCTCAATTGGCCTCCGAGCCATAGAAAGCGCGATATTCGCAAAAAACGGTTTTTGTGAACGTTAACCTTGAATAATTTTTTATGCTGTAGCGATCTCGTTCTCGACTTTTAATATTTTCATGAAAACATGAAAATAAATCATTTAAAAGAAAAAAAAATAAAGGATATATTTTGTTACATCAGAAGCCAAATTTTTTACTGGAGTAAAGGCTATAAACTTTTATCGGGCTATGTATTTCCATGCAATTAAAGTTACGATTCTATTACTAATAATGAGATATATTTTCTCTAATATTCTTAATTGCAACGACTGTATTAATTATTATTATTACTTAGGTATTAAATGAATACGTGTATTTTCCTACTCATTTAAGATGTCATTTTAACAGGTTTTATACAGTTCTACAACAACAACAATAGACCACAATGTATAAATAAATAGAATGACATCAGAGTACCATACTAGATTTTAGCGTAACAACAACGTTGTGCTTGCGGTAATTTAAATTAACCACAATTTGTTGATTTTTTGTTGATAACAAGTAACATTTCTGCAATTTTTTGTTATTACGGTGTCCATTATTTCTATTGCCAATTAATCGTTCCTACCGAAATAAATCATTACAAAGCCTGTCTCTGACGGAATAACACTGAAATCATACTTGAATATTACAAACGAACCCTTATACGAATATGGTCAACCAGATATTATAAGCTTGCAGTAGCGACTTCAAACGAAAGTAGTCGATTGCATATCTGGCTCACCATTACAAGTCTTATATCTGCTCTTGCTTTATACGTAGAAGTGCCGGTAGCATAGCCGTAAGTTAATTGCGATTTATTTACTTTTATCGAATCATCTATGGAGTTGTTCAATAAACTAACATTATTTATTTTAAATAAATAATTCCCATCATGCCTGTTAATTAATACAAAGTAGCGAAAAATATTCAAAATTAAAAAATTATTCTAAAAATTGTCGGTCGACTCTCATAACATCGCTGGGATTATGAATTGTCGGTCTTATTTAAATGATTTTCCAACTGACATTAAAGTATACCTAACTATAATTTAATACTACCGAACTTCCAAATTCCCTAGCAAATTATGAAAATTAAAATTAACAAAAAAAAGTAAAATAAATTCACTAAATGGAAATACGATTTAATTTCTCTGAGGAACAGAATACAATATCCTTTCATAATTGATTTGAGGGTTAGTAACCAATTTTCATGAGAGTAAAGTAAACAAACAGAAAGAATCCTCGGAATATTCGCATGCCAGCCGTCACCTTACACATGAGTTCAAATTTGTAAAGGCATATCTGCGAAAAGATTAAACATAAACAAAGGTAAAATGATGTATGAGGTATCAAGCTCGAACCGTTGTTCAATCCATCATAGTCGCAGTGGCCATGAAAGAAACAGACATGGATACGACAGCGGTACTACAATAATCCATAGTGGAAGACAGGGAAATGCTATACGTGGATTTTGTTTTGTTGTTTTCCCATACATTCTTGTACTAAACAATAAAAGACTTCAAAAGCTTCAAGTTGCAACAGTTATCTTAAGTACGATATTCATTTTTAAAGACCACTTAAAATTCTAAAAAATGTACTTATGCGAAATATTATATGATAGAAATTCATTATTTTTTTTGTATATTTAGTGGTATTTTAAATTTGCATTCAAACTTATGTAGATACAGGGTCTCATCGAAAGGCGGGGGTGCAACTAATGCGTGAAAAATAAAAGATTTCTTTTACATAATAATGCTTTACAAACATTCGATTCAAAGCAGCAGAATGTTAAAATTTATCCAAAACTACAATTTTAGATAATAATTTTTGAACAAAGCATATAAAGCGATGCCATTTTGCATGAAGCATTTTGAATAAGTACTATTGAAAGTATAATATTGCCACCAGCACAATCAGTGAGGCAATTATTTAAAAAAAATTGTAACAATCTATATAATTGCTAAACATAAAATATACAATTTCTTGTTGAAAAGAGATTTTAAAATATATTTATTAGGCTTTTTAAAATTCGCATTTATAAGCTGTTTATTTAGAAATAGTTCTAAGAACATGTATACATTCTTTCTTACGGACACTTTAAAGTAGTTGACATAATTTTCTATAAACAAACATATTTCAATATGGTTTACGCAAAAAATCGATAAAAATTGTTCTCTTCTTTAGTTATGATTTTTTTAAAGTGAAATTATAGCTTTCATAATTACAGCAACAACATTAGCAGTTCACTCTGTAGAAGCCCCCAGATCAGCCGAACGAAAGGTAAAACAAATTATGAGAGACTTGCCTATCTGGACATTATGATTTTTGAATAATAATCGTGCTAGCCTCGCGAGCACAGCCATCAGATTTGAATTGTTTTTAGAAATTATTTTTTATTAATTCATAGTGTTTGAATAATTCCTACTTTAGCAGTTATTAGTTGTCATTAATATTCAAATTGATACATTTTATAACTTAGTAAAATTTAGTTTAATTCTAATTAATTGTTGTGAGTTCTCCACCCTTCCCCCTTGCTATTTTTTTAACATTAGAATTTAGAACGGCTTTCACATTCTCCACTTAATTAATTGAAATAGAAGGCCGAAACATTCGAAAAACTACTATTCGAAGTATTTACTGAACTGATTGACACAATTAAAATTGAATTTAAGTGACTTGATCTGCAAACTGGTAGGCGTTGGATGTATTTTCTCCAGTTTTATGAGATTGGGTTACTTTAAGTATGAACACTTGAACATTTTACCAAAAAAAATTATTTGCCGTTTGGTTTACAAGAATTATACTTTTAATAGCTCCTGATGCAATGCTTGAAGAAATAAATTGCTTTATGTCCCAATTAAAGTAATTCTGATTTAATTAAACTAATTATTTATGGCATTCGCAACACTAAAATACAGAAATTAATTTTGTTGTGAGATTTTGGTACTATTTCAGGCTTTACTGCATTCCAAAGTCAATACATGTTTACTTTACTTCCACGTGCACGTAGTGGATGGAAGTATAGTAATCACAAGAAAAAGTTCAATTTTTTTCTTCTTGAAATAGGTTTAGAATGTCATGAAACGTCGAGATTTAAAATTTGAGCGAAAAAAAATTTCTGTCTGTCTGTCTGTCGGTTTATCTGTCTGTCTGTAAATTTTTTGTCCGCACGTTTCCTCCGGTTTAAGATATTGACTTGAAATTTGCTACACCTTTATATTATAAGGAGATCTGGACTGGATTGTTTTTTGAAGATATCCGGTGAACGGTTGGGAGTTAAATAGGGGTATATGGGGAAAATAAGTAAAGCAAGCTGGTAAGAGTACAGAAACTTGAAATTCTGAAGATCTCAGGTTTTTTGTAGTATTTTCCATCCACCCACCACCCCCACTCCCTTAATAAATAGTTGATAAAATTAAATATAGATTTTCACTTGAAATTTGGTACATGTATGTATTATAACTACATCTGAAATTAGATTATGTTTTGACATGATTGTGCTGAAGGAGTGGGGGTAAGTAAAGGTAAATAGGAAAAAATAAATGAAGCAAGCTGGTAAGAGTACAGAAACTTGAAATTAGGTGTTTGTCCTAGAGGCCAAGGTCTCAGATTTTTTAATAATTTTTTTCAACCCCTCCACTACCTTTCCTCCATTATTAAAACGGTTGATAAAATAAAATATCTCTTGTAATTTGGTAGACCAATGTATTATAACGACATCTGAAACTGGATTATATTATGGAATGATTCCGCTGAAGGGTTGGAGGTTAATAGGAGCAAATAGGGGAAAATAAGTAAATCAAGCTGGTAAGAGTACAGAAATTTGGGATTTGGCGTATATACTAGAAACTAAACCATCAGATTTCTTTCTAAAATTTTTCAAACCCCACCACATCCACTCCAATATTAATGGGATTGATAACATAAAATTGAGATATTCACTTGAAAGTTCGTACACGTATGTATTGTAGTGACATCTGATTGAGATGCTTCCATTGAATGGGTGGGAGCTGGTAGGTAAACTAGAAACTTCATTTTTAACGTATATGATAGAAACAAACGCCTCAAACTTTTCTATGACATCTGCCCCAAATATTATTAAAATTTCCACATACTAAAGTGCAAATATAGCCAATATAGCCAAGATAGTTAAAAAATCTGGATGTGGAAGTAGTGATTCCTTAGGCAGCGGTTTTTCATAATATAAATATGAGTTCAAGATATCTCGATTAGAGCGGCTAGCGTCAAGATCTAGATCTAATTTGATTTTTAACAGTGCAAGCCTGTTGGGTACGCTCAACGATAGTACTAGCCATCTCAGTGTAAAAAAGATGTATCAACAAATAAATGATTTGTGACCAGAACATATGCATCTCCCCTTGCCGCTAGTGATCTAATAATAAAATTTCACTGGATCGGATTTGTTAATTAAAAGACTTTCTAAACTGAAAGTTAGTTATTTTCTAAGATAACTAATCCACAAACTATTTTAAAATTAATTGTGTTGAGTAAATGTTAGTACAATTGAGAATTTTGTGTTATTAAAATTTGAATTGTGGCCAATAAACTGTTTTCCCTCACAGATAATTTCTCGACAGTGTGTGGAGGGCCCACATATTTTAGTACTATAAAATTTGAAAGGATCACGTACGATTCTCTCAACACATTTACTTTCCGAGTAAATCAAATTTGAGATTTTAGATTATTACATTCAGTTCTTAATTTTGAACATTATCAATTTTGTCTCAATCACTCCCTAATTATTCTAAAGTGTGTCACCACTGTTTATTGAATCATATGATGTTTCGCAATTCTTTTATTTGGTTATCTGCCACTATTTTGTCATCTACTTCGCATGGTAAATACCATGTTATATAATTTTTTGAATAAAATCGTTAAATTGATTATGAATAAATTCATTGCTTGTAATTTTTTCATAACTCACAGCGTTAACATTATCATAATGATAATGTTTACACTCGAAACATAATAAGAGATAATAGCAAATGAATCGTGAAATTAATAGTTATTGATTAATAACATGGGATGTATTTCATTGTGGTTTAATGGAATATGAATAGACTTGATACCGACTGTATTTATTCAAGGCAACACTAGTTTAATATACGATAAACAAAACAGATTAATTTATATTTGTCAATACAATTTCAATCCTTGGTTATCACAATGAGAGTTATACGGGGATGCATAATTGTATGGATTTTTAGATAATCTGTATTTACACAAGTACAGTGTAAATGCATGTATCATGTGGAATTGTTATACCTAGCAACATTTGGCAGAATATTTTAGGCAAAAACCGCCACCTAAGGAGTCAGTACTTCCACATCCAGATTTTCCATGAAGTCTTTTTAAAGGAAAACATTTTAACTATATTTGCACTCTAGTATCTGGAAACAACTGTTCATAGAATTTTAATAAAAGGCCACGCCTCCAGCCTCGGGCGCCGCCGAATCTACTATTGAACACTACCCTCCAGGATGCGTGTACATATAGGTTAGAGATAATTACACATATTATGATGTATTAATTGTTAAAGCAGGCAGTTCTTACAGCTGCTGCATTGCAATTGAAAAGCTTAATTTTATCCTGCCAGTTGTGACACATAACATACACCAGTGAAAATTCTAACAGATTTGTTCTTGATGTGGGTAAATAAAAAACATTAGTTAATCTTGTTCGCACTAGTGGCATATGAACAAGCGCATTGACTTTCGCCAATAGTTCAGGGCACTTTATTTTGTCGTTGACAAGTTTCGAACGCACAAAAGAGGTAAAGAACATTTTTAATGTGTCGATGTTGTTGAGTTCACCGGAGTTTCTAGTGATGTAGCCCAGGATTTTGTAAGCTGATGATACAATGATATTGATGTGCTATGTAAAGCTCAGTCTACTATCAAAAGTTATGCCCAGATTTTTAAATACCTCTGGTCTAGTTAATTGTCCTGATTTATATTGTATTCCCGCAGCACAGGATTCATTTTTCTGGTATAAGTAACAGCTTTAAATTTAGCAACATTGAGAGGTAGGAGGTTTGAGGTGCACCAATCGCTTATTAGATCCAAGTCAGCTTATAGTAGCAAATAGTCAGATTCATCCTTAATAGCGAGATACAGTCTGAGGTCATCCGCATATAGTAGACAATGGTAATTCAGGCCAAGTACAATGTCATTTATAAACAAAATAAAAAATTAGGGGACCAATACTGACCCTTGTGGTATCCCGGAAGTACAAAGTATTCATTCAGATTCATGCCCACGATGTTGAACATATTGGTTTCTACATTTTAAGTAGGACGAGCAAAATAGAATTAAATCTCGGTTAAAGCCCAAATCAGAGAGCTTACTTAGTAAAATACCATGGTCAAGTCTATCGAGCGCCCTTGAGAAGTCGGTATAAATGACATCTACCTATCCATTGCTATCTAAAATGATTAAATGATATTTTTAAACCTTCCCATTTAACATTTCTTTCTATGTCTCACCGTTTTCCAGATGATGCTTGTCTAAATAGAACTGAGACACCCTGTATATAGTTTTTAGCTAAATATCATATTTTACTTACCATTTGCATATCCTGATAGAAGATCCCGCAACTGATTGGTTGGACCACAAATTTCAACCGCGGATACCCTTACAGAAAATCTAGCACCAGTCTTTTGTTTCTGTTCATTAATTCCCTTGAAGAGCCAAGATATTGCACATGGTATTATTCCTAAAGTATTTGCACTCTCAGGTGTCCCTAGCATCGTATATGATTTACCTGCAATACAAAAATCATAAATTACTTAAGTACCCGAATATAAAAAAACATGAATTTCTTGAACAAAGCATTATGTTCTGTTATCAGTGAAGAACAATTAAATGTACAATAAGCCATGAGTCATACACTAAAAGTTCTTGGCTTGATCTGTAAAGTTTCTTGTTATAAAATTAACTTCGTAAGAAGTAATTATTATGAACAGAAATAGAACACAATTAAAATACATTTTGTAACTTCTAGCTCAAAACAATATAATTCATAATATTATGAATAGTCAATTTTAATCTGCTAGATGTCAAATTAAAACACAGATTTTCAACGATCTGCCTTAATTTGGATAACTAATTACTTAACTTAAACCGTGATAACCAATAATGATTTACAACGTTCATTGTTAAGAGGTTCCACAGGACATCATACTGGGGCCAATATCATTTTAAGTACTTTCTCTGATATTTCCAAGTTACTCGGTCATTATTATGTTCACTTTTACTGTGACGTTCATTAAAAGTGACTATGTTCAGTAGATTTGGGAAACAGTCTATCTTATGTTTGGAAATATGAAAAATCTATGCTTGCGTTCATTTTTTCAAAATGGCGTCTCGACAAGTTCCTCATCATGTATTTTGGCACTTTAAAAGTAACTCTACGTATATTCCATATCGAATACATGTTAGTCGCTGCCTATTTCTTATTTTACGTCACTGAATGATGCACGTACAGTTTCTTTAATTGTTCATTTTTTAAAAGACATTTTCCACACTCACCTAAATTTATTGCATTGTATTGATTACAAAGTCCATGTATAGTCTGTGATAAAATATAAATAATCGCTGTTAATGTTTACTGAAAGGTTCACAAATAATAGGTACTAACGTTAAATAAATACCACAAGCAGACAGATTATAGTCCCCTAGGGTGTGATCATGAAGTCAAATGATGCCATCGACAATGGAACATAAATAGTTATCAAACAGTTAATTTTAAAACAACACGTACATATTAGCTAATCCTTAAAAAGGAAACTTAAAACAAAGAGAGATATAGTTTACGCAGTGACCCTATATGGGGCTTTTAATTTGTTACAAAACGTTATATTATTTTTATATCCTTATACCTAGTAGCTATAGAAGTATTTTGGTTGCGAATAATGTAATTAACTGCAATTTTAACGCATTTTTTTTTATAAGTTCACCATTTTCAAAAATGTTCTATAATATTTGTTAAACGCATTGATGGTGAAAAACTGATAAATCATATAATACACATTTTGAGTATATTTTATTACCACTATTAGATTTAATCTAATAGGTATGTTATAACTGGATAACATTTTTTAGATCATTTTAGAAAAATGTTGTTTGCACTGAAACTCATTTTTTTTTGTCCGCGACATCCAATAACACCCTATATAATACAGCCTTGAAAAATGTTGTATTGAATATTTTCCTTAATTACTTACGATTTAAATAGATATTAAGCAATTGCCATTATAATTATTTTAAGATTGAATCAACTTCGCCGCCGTTTTGAAATATAATCTACCTAATGAAGATAAAGCTTTTAAAAGTTCTCGAAGACTAACTAGTTCAGTATACAGATAACTAATTTACTGTGTAAACAGCTTTCAAGTGAGATTGATATTTCCTTCATAATTTCGATGTTTTAATTGGAAAACGACCTAAACGACTTCGATAATTATTATTCAAATCAAAGAGATTTTGATTAATATTTCAGGTATATTGATATACAAAAAAGAAAAATATTTTCCTACTTTATTTTTCATATTTATTATGTTTTAATAACTTAGATTAAGGTATGCCAAACATCATACTTTAAAAGTGTTATAAGATCGCAAAATTATCACCAGTATTATACACGATGATTCAGTGCTCCAAAAATATAAGTCAGTGGTGGTTTATTCACACAAAGTTTATATATTCTAGTGGGTAGATGGGACAAAAATAAACCAAACATATGAACAATATACTTCGACAATAGAGAGAAACTCACAGAATAAATAATTTTAAAGTTGAGAAAAAACCTATTGAAATCAATAAACAAAATTTTTATAATGTTATAAAAATCACAATATTATCACTTTAGTATATTGAATACCTATATACTTATTCGGTAAACATCACTTCCTTGCCTGTGCAGAAGTTACCACCAAGACACTTGAACACTACAGCACTTTTCGTGCATTTACCAACCACCTTGGTATTATCGGGAGTTATTAACCACCAGTTTCATTTAATAACACAGGCCTACAAGAAAAAAGTGCTTGCGTGACGCACCTGAGAGGTACATTCCAGTGTTTTCTGGGTCGCCGAAATCGAATATGACATTAGTTTTGCCATTCACCATTCCTTGCTATCCTCAGAACAAAACAAAAAACACTTGAAACTGCAGCTTACACCATAAAATTTGTAAAATCGTTTTTGATGCACCGACTACGGGACGTTATAGAGTGGCTAGAGGGGAAGTTGACCCGCCCCCGCCTCCATTAGGGTGGCGGTAGGGATGCCAACGTACGGAATATAGATGGGAATGGATAATCCGAAATGTACAGGAAATTAGGAAGAGAGATTCACCACGGACGGTCTTTGGGAGCAGGGAGTCGAAAGCAAACATTTTTGGTCGTAGAGGAGTTTGAATGAAACGTTGGAAAGAATACAGGGACGAGGATGAAATAGGGCCATATGGCAAATATACATATGACGGTTTTGAAAATGATCTTCTGCTTCGTCGCGGCGCCGCTCAAATTTCCGGGTCGTCCGTCGACTTTCTCCGCCTGACTTCCTCTAACCACACGACAACGTACCTTTGTCGGTTTTCCTCCATCTATTTCGGTTTGGCCTCCATGGCGCCACTTTCAAATCTTAGGGGCGGTGTGTCCGATCCGTTCAAAGTTGACACGTACGAGTGCGTGAAGAACTAATTCCCAAAAAAGCTATGCATGGTTCTAAATCCATAGGCTTGAAGGATTGCAATTTCGAGCATTTTTGGTCAATCTCTTGAAGTGAAGGATGACCTTCAACTTGATAAAACAAATCTAATGTTGGAACTGAACTCAGTATCCTTGAGGACGAAGGCATTACGTTAAAGTTATCTATCTGGCAAATTATGCAGTGTGTTTTTAGTATGCACTAAACAGGATGTATAATTTATTTTAAATCAACTCCTAGAGGGAGGCAACTTGACCTATAGCGATCTCATTATAGTACAGTGGGCGTCTCAATTTTTCATTTTAGCATGGTAGATTTTGGAATTAATGTCATTCACAATTTGTGTTAAATTATAAATAACAGACCTAAGTATTGTTAAGTATTCTCTATAATAAAAATGTAGTAAAATCAATCACAAGGGTGTATGGAGCTGTATGTGACAAGGGTGTATGGCGCTGTCATTACAACTTTGAGCTCTATGATAAAAATAAACAGGTGGCAAAGGGTAGGGATGTGGTAACGAGCATAAGGATGACTCAGGTGAGCAGAATATGTCAGAAGAGCTGATGACATTTAACCCCCAAGAAAGATCATGGTTTCCCAACCAGCGGGAGCCAGAAGCCGCGGCAGGCCTAGGTTACGGTGGAAGAATGGTGTCGATGAGGATGCACAATGCAAAAATCGGTGCAAGGAATTAGAAGCAAGAGTCGCGGAATCGGTAGAAATGGCGAAAGAAACTAGAGAAAGTCGGGGCTCACATAGGACTGTAGCACGATGGATGATGAAAATCAGCGTCCAACATTGCATTTCAAGCTAGCCTAATTTCAGCTATAAAAAACTTTGCAGTACCGTCTCTTGATAAACTAAAGGAACGGGACAATTGCATCAATAAACACAGGGCCGGTCATAGGCCCAGGCAACCCAGGCAACTGCCTAGGGCGCCACAATTAAGGGGCGCCAAACGCCGAAAGTAGTAGTAGTAAATGCCATGTAGTAAACAAGGAACGGCATTTCGCGGCTCAAACGACAAGCTTTTTGAGTCAAATAATGGACATTTTTTACAACTTGTGGATTGTATATCTAAGTTTGACAATATCATATCGAAAATTTACATAGAATTTCAAATAAAAAATCTCAAATTCACTATTTGAGCAAAGAGTACAAAATTAATTTATACAAATATTGGGCGATCGCATACAACACGAAATTATCTCTCGTATAAAAAGGTTCGTTGTTTTTCTACAATTTTGAACTGCACACCGGATGTGTCCCATATAGAACAAATGTCTATTGTTATAAGATATGTTATCATTGAGCATTTACGGAAATAAATATAGAAGAGACGTTTCTAAAGTTTTTACCTGTTGAGGACACTACTAGACAAGGTTCATTTAATGTAATTTCCCAGGAACTTAAAAAATTGGATTTAGATATAAATAATCTGAGGGGCCAGGGACAAGATAATGGGTCAAATATGAAAGGCAAAAACGTGGACCTCCAAGAAAAGATTTTAGATGTCAGTCCTCGAGCATTTTATGTTCCATGCAATTGCCACTCCCTAAATTTGGTACTGAATGATGTTGTACTTTGTTCATCTGACATAATATCCTTTTTTGATGTTATCCAAGAGGTTTATCATTTTTTTTCTGGATCTACTCATCAATGAAGTATTCTTAAAAACAACATTTCTACATTAACTGGTAAACCTTTACGTACAACTAGATGGGAAAGCAGGATTGACGCTTTTCGTTACAACATTGGGGAGATATATGATGCTCTTTTTCAAGCAAGTGTTGACAGCAAATTGGATGACCTTGCTAAAAACTAGGCAAAAAATTTGGCAGCTAAAATAAAGGGTTTTAAATTTATATCCAGTGTAGCAGTTTGGTATTAAGTTTTATATAGGATAAATTTGGTTGGCAAGCTTTTAATAACCCAAAAGTTCTGATTTACCGTTAGCAGTAGACATGATCCAAAATATTCAAAAACAGTTGGAAGATTTTCGAAGTAAACAAGGGTTTCACTGTATCATTACTGACGCCAAGGAAGTTGCAGAGCAATTGGAAATCAATCCAACATTTACTAAGGAGTCTTTTGTGCGACCCTGGAAAATACGCGCACATTTCAATATCACTGCGAAGACGAATCCATCGTGGATCCCGAGAAATCATTCAAAATTTATATATATTTTTTTATCTTAGACACGGCAATTAATTTACTATCTGAACGGGTTTTACAATTAAAGGAGCACAGTGATGTATTTAGTTTCCTCTACAATATCTCCGAACCTTTCCAACATGATGATTTATTGAAATACTGCAACAATTTATCAACTGTACTAACCGGTGGGGAAAGCTCTGATAGTGATCCTATGGAGTTATGTCAGGAACTCGCAGTTCTCTCTGGCACAATAAAAAACCAGAACGTAGAAGGAACACAAATTTGGAAATTCTTTTGCAGATTCTTTTGACGTTGTCAGTTAGCGTTGCGTCAGGAGAACGGTCATTCTCCAAACTTAAGTTAATTAAAACATACCTTCGATCGTATTTATCTTAGGAGAGATTGGACGGAATTTCGCTAGTAGCAATAGAAAATAACATACTCCATCGTATCAATATTGATGAACTAATTTCTTAATTTGCAAGACGGAAAGCAAGACGGATTTAATTTTAGTTTTTATAGTAATCAGTTTTAAGAAGTGACTTTGTTATATTAGTTCATTTCAAATACATATATTTTAAGAAGAAAGTGTTTGCTTTGTTTTACTTTAAGTTTTACTCTATGCCTGTTGAATTACTGTGAACGATAATTTAAAATTATAAATTGTAACATTGATAGGTAACTATTGTTTATTCCTTCGCTCTGTGACCTTTTTTACAAAACGATTTGAAAAGATGGGGGGGGGGGCGCCAGAATTAAACTTTGCCTAGGCTGATAATAGTCATTGGGCCGGCACTGAATAAACAGAAACCACAACCCAAGATATATGACGCAATTTCGGGTAACTGTCGCTGTCGGAACTCTGACTGAAGTGCAAGCCAGGAAAATATAAAAGTTCAAGAAGGCAACTTGGTTTGAAATTGAAAGAGTAACAGCCCGGCGAGTAGAACTCATATTTGTTGAATTATTATTTACAAGACGTTCGCAAAGAGTTGGAATCACAAGCTAATCATGCTCATTGCAAGGATCCTTTCCGAAGAGGCAGCTACACGTAGGTTTAAGCCTAAATATTCGTACCATTGCGTAAGTAAGGAGCAACAAATATCTCTGATAGCTACAGATTGCTGGTATAAATATCACACGGAAGTAAAATAATGCTGTATATATCTCCAGAGTTCAGAATTATCTGTCCTGGTAAATACTTCCAAATCAAGCAGAATTTGCGTAAACTGATCGAGAACGCAAGTGAATATTATAAACTGTGCGCTGTATTATTGGAGATGGGGACAGCCAAACAGGTTTTTACTACTCGCCGACTGCTTTGGTGAAAACGGACAATATGAACTCTGACAAAGATAAAGTTCTAAAACCAACTCTGTTTAACATTTATGGTAAACACATGATATGATGTGTGCTAGACAGCAGGGTAGAGTAGCTATAGACGGAATCAAAATTTCTGATTTTAGTTTTGGAGATGATACCGCCGCAGGAATGAGCTCATAGGCCTGGATGATCTTCAGGCAATAAGCTCTGATTATCGTTTAAGTGTATGTTATAACAAAACGAAAATTATGATTGTGATCAGAGCAAATAACCAACCAGATACATTAAAATCAGATGACTGGGCAGGTAGTAAACAAAATGGTATACCTTGGAGATCTTGTGGATAATACTGACAATTGCGAAAATTACACTCAGCAAAAAGAACGAAGATCAGCAATTTTCCAACTGAGCAAAGCTTGGCGTGATGGAAATATCACGAAACACACAATAATCAGATTTACCAACTCTCTAGCTTTTTCGTCTTCGCTTCACGCTACTGAGACATGGACCATTAGTAAGCAGCAGATATACATCTTCAAAACCGATTCTAGCACATAATTCTCCTTAATGCTCTCATTTCTCTCAATCGGAAAGAAGACAATATAGAATGGTTGATAGTTTAAGGAAAGCCAGATGGCAAGAGGCAAAGAGTACGCCTTCAAAAATGTAAGGCAGAAGTCACTTAGTAGAGCTGGTGGGAAAGATCTATGGTAATACTGTGTGTATAACATGCAACTGCGAAAGGTGACGTAATACTGTCAGACTTGCTTTACAACAAACAAAGGCCAACTAGAATAATGTGTGGGTTATAAAAAGTCTGAAAGGGCGTTATCAAGAAGAGAAGAAAACATCGCGCGAAATTTCTTTTTCTGTGAATTTGTTGACTTATGTAGCAATCTGTAATTCAGTAAACTAATTCAATACTTCAATGGTAATACAAATAATCGACTGATTATTATATGTTCACCCTGTACCATCATCATCGTCTTCTAAAGTACAAACTGTTTGTTTAGTTCTTTCAATACAATTTATTTACTGCACGATCTAATACTTTTATCCGAAGCGTAACCCACTATGGATGAAAGACGTGTTTCAATAAAAATATTTGCGTGCGTGTATTTTTATTTTGTTAATATTTAAAAGTACAAAAGGCTCGCTAATTTATTTTCCCTGCTCGTGAGATTGATGTATTGAAAAAATCTATGCATACACAACGTAACAATGGGTATAGTTCGCATAGCACGTGGAAAATTTGCAATTTGATGAAAGTTTTTTATACAGAAAAGCAATGTATGCATACAAAACACTGTATTGGATTCAGCCATTTTTCAGGGGCCGATAAGCCATCTAATCCCTCTTGCGAATAAATACTGTGCCTATAAAGAAAGATATCTCTTTTAGAGGATTACGGATATTTCCAAATCGTCCTTAAACTTTGCAGACTTTCTGCTGATGTCGTTAAATTCAGATTATAAAGAAGACAATTCCGTTCATCTGTTAAATGTTATCACAAAATTAAGGCGAGTTTCAGTAAAACTGCTTAATGCCATTTGCAATAAAAGGATTTATGTTCGTTATAAAAATGATTCGTCCTGGCAAGGAAAGCGTAAGTCAGTCGAGGATCATTTCTACATGGTTTCTTAAATTTAAATTGTATTGATTCGTAACAGAAGGTGGCGCTTAGTTACCCATTAAAAATACTTTATATGTATTAATAATAATAATAATAACAATAATTTTAATCGATTAAAATACAAATACATGATTAAAATCAAAATATGCATTATTTTACCAACAGCTAATAAAATATTATTAAAAATATGTATCTACGACTACTGATGAAGTAAAAAACATATCTTCGGTTCTTCATTAAGTGAATTTTATTTTATATGTAGTGATAAATCGGCAATTTTAATCAATCTGTTGAACACGCCGCATGTTCACAAGTCTAAATTATTGTTTCCTCAAGTAATTGTTGTAATTACTTCTACATCCACCAAGGAGTGTAAGTATAGTAATCGTAAAAAAAAAATCAAAAATTTTTCTTCATGAAATAGGTTTAGAAACTTTTTTTTTCTTCAATTCTTTGGAACTTCCTGCCACATGTATGTTTTCTTTTTAAGCGGTGCTCGGGGAATCTAAAAAATATCACAGTTAACCAGTATGTTACTGGTAAATAACCTCTACGCCTGTGACTTTTACGTCAAAGGATCAGTTAAAGGTTGCTTTTTTAAATTAAATAACACAAATAAGTATAAAAACTTGAAATTAAATATTTCGCCGACGTTTCGGAAATCTATTCTGTTTCCTTTTTCAAGGCTTTTTTGAAAAATCTCTTTTGCTGTGTATAATAAATACACAGCTCTAATAATGTTTGTTATATTCAATATCCATAGATACTTACTATTTACATAGGACTGTTGATATAGTTAACAGTTTTTTTTAGATTTTATACTATGTTAAGTTTGTGAAGTTCTTCTTTTAACATTGGCAACCAAGTTGTAGAGACATCTACGGAACAATTAGACACGCATCTATCCTCATTCAATAATATTATCGCGGATTCTTTAATTTTTCTTTTTTTGCTATCTGCCTGTTTTGTTAAAATGTTTGCCTAGTCCCAGTTTATTCTGTGTCCATTCTCCCAAGCGTTTTCACAGATCTTGGACCTCTGAATTTCATTTTTTCTTATATAATTTTGATGTAAGATTGGACGAACATCAATATTATATAAGAAAAAATGAAATTCAGAGGTCCAAGATCTGCGAACACGCTTGGGAGAACGGACACAGTATAAACTGGGACTAGGCAAAAATTTTAACAAAAGATCTAGTAATGAGCATCATTTTCCGCTTTTAACGATATTGTAGATATGTTCGAACTTCATTTAGCATATAACACTAAAATTATGAAATTGTGATTGACAAACCACTTGGTTTATTCGACCGAGAACAGTGTCAATACTTTCATTTTAGGTCCTAGATGATATTTTGCAATCTTTATATCTTGTAAAATTAAACTTTAATTTGCATCTATGTGTTGTTTGTTTCATATTTTTTTATTTTATATTTATTTGTTTATATATTGACATTGTGCAATTATATTTAATTTGATACTTTACATAATATTTTGACATGCCTTATATCAAGTAAATGATCTTTGGGATAAATAAAGTATTAATATTGAACAGATTGGGCCGTTACTTGATGAAAATCCATGATAATAATTGGGAAGAAAACTATATCAGTTTTTGATTTTCACTTTATTTCTTGTCAACATGACAATTGTTTCGCCACACAGTGGCTTCTTCGGATGTTGAGTACTGGTATACTAATTTTACAATGCACAAACTATATGGTTTTATACAATTTCGATGTAATCCTAATCTTAATTGCTAAGCGGAAAAGTACAATATAATTTTAATTACTAAATGGAAAGGTATATATTTCTAGGTAATTTATTGAATCTAATTCTAATAGTCTAAGTAAATAAATTTAGTAAGGGAGATGAGTTTGTTTCAATTTGGTCATTTAATAAAATATCAGACGACTTTAGTTTATTTATTTCTAGAGATTCTAGTAAATCGAGTTTTAACCCTTTTTTCTCGGTGTATTAAGTATTAATATTATTATTATTTGCTCTGCCAGAACAATGTTGAAAATTCTCTTATATAAACTATTCTCTGCTGTTCCAATTGTGAACCATTTCGAAGCCATGCGTAATCTCACTGCAAACTATCAATCTAAGTTTTCGCATAAAGAGTTAAACGAAAATTGAAATCACTAAATAATTTATTGATTAGAAAAAATTATATGTTGTAAAAAACTATACATTAACAATGCAAGAAAATTAGAAGAGATGCAGTGTTGTATTACATATAAAAAGAAAATAAAAAATTTTGTTTTCAATTTTTTAATGAGATATCGAGATAAATCCGGATAAAGCGGCAACAGAACGCAGAAATTGTACTGAAATGAAACGTGAACAATTCTGCATTGATTGATATAAATTGGCGCCAGTATGGCTATTTCATATAGTTGATATTTGATTAAGTTATGTTGGTTGGATAAAGCAACACAAAATAGTGTATATAAACAACCCGAGAAAAGTGTACTGCCTATGTGCTTGACCGTAAAATCTATACCTGGATTCGTCCCTTCTTGAAGTGGGCGATATAAAATAAGCAACAGCCAGCCAGATGTGTGAATGAAATAGATAAGTTTTTGTTTATGTAGCATTAGCATTGGTTTATTTAATACTACACAAGAATTGGAGTTCAAAATTAAAAAGATATTAAACATAATATATAGTTAATAAACATAATATATAGGTGATGAAATGGAAATACTGCCCGAAATTGAAACCCATTGTTTCAAGGAAACGATATACAGGGTGAGCAAACTATCTCTTCGGAACTCTTTTCTCACAACGCTCAAAAAAAGAAATTGTTACCGCGAGATAGGGCCCTTCCCAGAAACTCCACCGTAAATGGATATTTACTTGTGAAGCGGTCAATAAATAAAAAAAAAGAAGGAACAACTCATCCCATGCATCATCATTGATGACAACAAGCATGTCCAATGTTCAACCTAGCGTATGCAGCCGGTCCAGCGGTATATAAAACATCCGAGATTTGGTTCCGACACGCGGTTTGTCCGTCCATTGAGCGTGTTCGACGAACGACTAAGTTGCGTGTTGGAACGAACCTCCATGGACGCCCGGAATTGGCAGCAATGCCTACCTTACGCTGGCAAATCAATCAATCAGATCAATCGAATACCAATGTTAAATACCTGCAAAAAGTATACGTTGTAAAAATTACTGTTGAAATTTTGTTTTAAAAAATTCGTAACTGTAACAAAACGTTACCTAACTAATTGAAAAAAAAAAATTAAATTTTTTTAAAGGTTGTTATGATTCTATGTTCTTCAAAAATTTTTTCGCGAATGGGTCTCAACTGCCAAAACAACGTATTTCTGGGCAGGCGAAATTGAACCAGTCAAGTTATGATTTTTTTTCTGAAATCTATTGATGAATTGTTACTATTACTATTAAACGGCTTAATATTTTGAGCTGAAAATTTACCAAAATGTTACATACATGGGTAACTACTCAGATAAGAGAACGGGTCAGATCCGAGCGGAGGCAGATTACCCATCTTATTCGGATACGCCCTTTTGAAAATTGTTTACATAAATGAATAATTTCATCTAGAATTCCATGTAATATCATATACTAACTTTTGCATGAATATCTATTATCCAATTATATATACCTCTTCGTATGAAGTTAATTCAGCTATAATGCATTCACCTGTCAATAGTGATTATATCAAAATAGTCAGATCAATACCAGTAGCCCTCACATATAATCGTTAATAATTAAATTACATTTAAATTATAAACAATATATATTCGCATTTACCATTAACCAAAATTATTAATCTTGAAAACATATGTATACAGAATGTATCTATGTAGACAAGTATTATCTGGAAAACGGTAAGACTAGAAAGAAACGCTAAATGTTATTCAGTTTAAAACGATGCATTTATATAATCATTTTACTTTCGAATGTATAAGTCACCTTAAAAGGTGGAAGGTTATGGAACTTTACTTCTTCAAATGGAACACCCTGAATATTTTTATATTTTTTATTCTCATTTTATTTCCGAACAAATTTTATTAACCATGTGCTATACCTATCACGGTTTACGATATATCAATGGTTTAATTTTGATTCTACCACGTTCCATTTTCTGGCTGGCCTTAGTTTTACACACAATAGCAAACATTATTGGCTTTAATTTTGTGATAGCTTCCTTGCCAGTTATTAATTACTTTCACATCCACGTAGTTTTTAAGACTCTCTCATTTTTAAATCAGAAATATTCCGTCACTGTTTACATTTAATGAATATGTTGATGGTGAGAAATTTGGAGTGAATTGGATTGATAATCAGGATCTGTTAAGTGGCCTGCACTATTACCTGATATTTGAGCATCTTTTATAATAATCATAATAGTTACTGTTTTTTGTATTGTATTGGTTCTTATGATTACGTAAATAAAAAATGTTTTCCCAAAAATGTAAGTGCTAATATCTCAATAATGATTAATGATAAGTATAGGACATGGTTAATAACATTTGTTCAGAGATAAAAGGAGAATACAAAAATATATTGGGTGTTAATAATAATAATAATAATAATCGTTTATTATCCAAAAGACCACATTGGTATAGGATTAGTCACAAAAAAATTGAGCAACTTACTAGTGAATCGTGCTCTCATTATTGTTTAAAACTAGGTACAAAACAGAAAAAAAGAGACATGTCATAAATGTAAATATGTATAAAGTTATATAGCATAATATAGCATATCTAAACAATTAGAACCACCTACTAATTTTCCAAATATTCATCAACCGAATAAAAACATTTAGCTGTTAGGTATTTTTTTGT
Source organism: Stenurella melanura (assembly GCA_963583905.1). NCBI lineage: Eukaryota > Metazoa > Arthropoda > Insecta > Coleoptera > Cerambycidae > Stenurella > Stenurella melanura. The sequence continues at coordinate 93,105,108 of OY757314.1, forward strand.
TTCGTTTTTAAATGCCTTTGTATTTTCGATACTTTTTAAGAAATTTGGGACCTTATTATACAACTTTATTCCGATGTACTTTGGGCTTTCTTCATATTTTGATAACTTATGTAACGGCGTGCTTAAGTTATTGCTTTCCCTGGTATCATAATTATGATTATAATTGTTTGGTAGAAATTTACTGAGATTATTTTTAACATATATTAGAATCTCTACAATATAGATACATGGCAATGTCAAAATATTTAAATCTTTAAACAGATTTCTACAGGACGTATATTTAGGTACTCCCATAATATTACGTACAGCCTTCTTCTGCAGTTTAAATATTCTTTCAAAATGACATGAAGAGCCCCAAAAGAGAATTCCATATGTTGCCCTTGAAATAAAATTTGTATAATAATATGCCAATACAGTTTTCCTGTTTGATATTTTGGATAATCTATACAATCCATAACAGACGGAAGAAAGTTTCTTTGCTGCAAAATCAATGTGTTCATCCCAATTTAATGCGTTGTCAATGAATACTCAGAAAAATTTAGTATGACAGACTTGTTCTATAGATTTGCCAGCTATTTTTATTAAGTGACTTTTATCATATGTACTTTGCCTAGGAGAAAATATAATGAAAACAGTTTTAGATATATTTAAGAATAGTCTATTCGATTTAAAGTGATCAGCAAATTTTGTTAGTAAAGTTTGTACATCAGATATAGCTGTTTCAAAAGATTCTCTACAGCACAATTAGGAATTATCATCCGCAAACATAATTAAAAAATTATCAAAGAAGCCAGGCAAATCTCAGAACAGAACCTTGCGGAACTCCAAATTTAATATTCAATTTTTCCGATTTAATTCCACTTACTTCTACTACTTGAGTTCTATTTGTAAGGTAGGACATCACCCAGCTATTTACTTTGCCTCTTAAACCATAATTATTCAATGTTTTCAAAAGTATTGTATGATTTACTAGATCAAAGGCTTTGCTTAGATCCATAAAGAGTCCTACACATTTTTTATTTTGATCTAAGTTCTCATATAAATCATTTAAAAATGACATTATGGCGGTCTCTGTTGAACATTTCTTTCGAAAACCATGCTGCGAATCTGTAATAATATTATATTGTGTGGCGAATTCAACAATTCTATTGAACATAACCCGTTCTAATATTTTAGCAATAGTTGACAGAAGAGCAACTGGTCTATAATTTTCAGATAATGTATCATCTCCTTTTTTATACAGTGGAAAAACCCTTGCTGACTTTAAAATAGATGGAAACATTCCTTTAAAGAGTGATAAATTTATTAAAAAAGTAAGTGGAGGTACTAAATGGTTGACGGATTGTTTTATCAAATTAGAACTCAAATTATCTAGACCGGAAGAATGGCTATTTTTTAATTTCATTATGATGTTATAGATTTCTGATTCCGAAGCCGGTTTTAAAAAAAGTGTGGGACAATTTAAATTTTGATCAAAATTGATTTCAGTAATATTCTCACCAAGGTCATTATTTAATTTAACTGGCAGATCTATAAAATACTTATTTAGATGTTGTGCAATAAGATAGGGATCAGTTACCAAATTGTTATTAATTTTAATTTCCTTAATGCCATTTTTAGGGTTTTTATTATTCAAGTTGTTATTAATTATTGACCAAACAGCTCTGGATTTATTGTTAGCTTTAGAGTAAATTGAGTCATTAAACATTTTCTTAGCAGCAACTATTACTTTTTTGTAAATATTTTTATATTTATTATAAAAAAAATTATTGTTAGGATTATTTGTTTGTGCTTTTATTTGATGCAATAGTTTCAACTTGTGTGATGATATTCTAATACCTTGGGTGACCCATCCATTTTTTACATTGACTTTATGTTCTATTTTGATAAGGGGAAAACAAATATCATGATAATAAATTAATGTATTAATAAAATTAGTGAATTCTTCTTCTGACGTTACAGCATTGTAGAGATTATTCCATGATTCCTTACTTAGGTTATAAAAGAAATGTTTATAGTTTTCTTTATTATAGAGTCTGGTATACCTGTACTCTACATTAATATTTGGTGGTGCAATAAATTCATATTGCAGTATTTGAGATGTATGGTCTGATATACCATTGTCTATAACTTGACATGTTACCTTATAATATTTCTCACAAAAATTGGTACAAATATAATCAATGCAAGTGGCGGAATTATAAGATATTCTTCTAGGTTCATTTATTAACATATTTACATTGTAGGTTTGTAACAGATCACATAACTCATTTTTCTCGGACGAATTTGAGAGGTAATCAATATTTAAATCTCCACACACTATAACGTCATTATTGTTTATAATTTTATTTAATGCATCATCTAATGTTGACAAAAACTTTTTAAAATTAGCCTGTGGTGATCTATATATTGTTAAGAGATTTACTGAATATTCAGGTATCTCAACACCAACTAGTTCTATGTCCTTTTCAATTGATAATTTATGTATGCAGGTAAGTTCCCTAGTCTTAAATTCACTGTAATTTTTATAAAATATGACTACACCGCCATTGTTACTTTCAGTTCTACAAAAAATTGTTGCTCTTGTGTAACCATTTATTTTTATTGAGTCAATTTCTAATGGTTTAAGCCAGTGTTCTGTTAAACAAACAATGTCTACATTATGCAATTTTAAATACAACTCAAGTTCTTCTATTTTGTTTCTGATACATTGTACATTTTGATGTAATATTTTCAGTTTTTTTGTATTTCTTATTTTATTAGAATTAAGTTTGTTATTGAGCTTATTATTTACTAATTGCTATTCACTGGACATTTGTTTAATTTTCTGTTTTTCAGTTTCTAATGTTTTTAGATATACAGTACATGATGTATCAAAAATAGAATGTTGAGCATTTAAATTAAGATTAAACTTAGAATTTACCTCTAAACAATTTGCACATTTTGTATTGTCACTTTCACAATTTTCTATTTTGTGGCCAGTTTCACAACACTTTAAGCATTTTTCTTCACTTTGGCATTTTTCGGCATGATGATTGAAACCTCCACATTTAAAACATCTAAACACACCAATGTATTCAAAAATTCTACATCTTGACCAATTAATATATACATTTTTTTCGTCTAGTATCTTCTTAAATGTTAAAGGATCACATTCCACTATGGCCATATACCTCGTTCTCATTTTTTTAAACACTTTTACTTCCATTTCGAGTCCATCATATTGTATATTTATATTTTGTTTTTTTATACATTCTAATAAATCGTCCTTTTCATAATGTTCTTCTATATCTACGATTTTTATACATAGATTCTTTAATGCAGGGGCTGTGATTTGATAATTTTTTATTAGTTTCTTTTCGGCTGCTTTTTTGATTTTCTCTTGTTCTTCCTTTGTTTTGTATTTAATCACAACTCCACCCTCCTTAATATCTTTTAGTTGAGTAATCCCGACTTCCAATGTGGTTGGTTTCAAATTTCTTTGAATGGCTTCCTTAGTTTTTTTACTCTCCTGTTTATTTTTTGGTTTAATGATGACAACTTCTCCTGCAGTTACATTTGCATAACTTTTCTTATTATTTTCAATAACATTTTCGTTTGAGCAGTTAAGACGATTGTTAATAATATTTCGAAATTCAGTTAACTCTGCAGTAACTTCTGTTTTAATTTATTTATTTCAGAGTTAAATTGAATAATCATATCAAAGTGCAAGAGGCAATTATCACAAAACCATTTTAGGCCCTTACAGTTTTGTATTAAAGTAAAATCCTTGGAAGTTATACCTGCACATTTTTGATGAAAATTATTTCCACATTTTCCAGCACATAAAATAATATTTTCATTAGCATTTATATTTATTTTGCATTTGGGACATTTTTGCTCCATCTCAACCATTGTTTATTAATACATAAAATGGAATCATCGACCCTCTTAAACTTTTCGTCTACGCCAATTTATTGATTTAGTTTTTAATATGAGTTTTTAGGTACAATGTACTTTTTGTCACTGAGGATTGATACCAATTCTAGATATCAGCATAGCAAATAGAAATCACTAAATTGTTTAAATCGTAAAATATAATTTGAAAAAGTAAAGTTGCATAACTTGCCATCTTTTTAAGGCGCCTTGTACATTTGAAAATAAAATGATTAAATGCATATCTCTAAACAACTTTCTATTGAACATTTCTCTCTATGTTTCACTGATTTCCACGTAATGCTTGTCTAAATCGAGCTGGGACACCCTATATGGTAGCGTATGGAGCGTTTAGTATAAGGAGATCCTGCATTAGGAAGTATAGGTCATTGGGCATATATACAGTGTGAACCTAGAGAAACGCACAAAATTCATCGCTTTGGTATATATATATTTGTCAAAAAAATCCTCGAACTGGTCGATTTTAATTTTGTAAATGCTACATTTTGTAGCAAATTGATATTACCTAAGCCATTCTTTTGAAAAAAATATTTTTATTGATTGATACCTTACATAAGTAATTGTGAAAAAAAAATCATCTTCGTTGCTCAAATTTCGATCCTCCAAACATTAGGAATTGACCAAGACGGGTGTAGACACTTTGTACTCTGTTCTGGGTAATTCGTCTCATCCCTAAGCCAATTCTGTCTTTCAATTCTTCTATGGTATCCGGTCTGTTAAAATACACCCTTGACTTTAAGTAACCCCAAAGAAAAAAATCTAAGGGGGTTAAATCCGGTGAACGCGGGGACCACTCAAGCGGACCTCGACGACCTATCTACCTTTCAGTAAAAGTGTCATCTAAAAACTGATTCACTGCTATCCCAAAATGAGGTGGGGCCCCGTCTTGCTGAAATCAGACGTTTTCGGCAGGAATGTCTTCATCTTCATTGTTCGGAAACATAACTGCTAAGGCTGGCACTAACTCAACTCGCAAAAACTGTAAATATCTTGCGGCCGTAAGATTCTCTTAAAAAAAAAATGTCCCAATAATCGATCACCAATCATACCTCCCCACACGTTTACTTTGCCTCGTCGCTGTGTATGGGCTTTTTGAGTCCAATGATGATTTTCGCGTGACCAATATCTACAGTCCCCTTTAAAGAAAATGTAACTTCATCAGAAAAAACAATCTTCTTTAAAAAAATTTGGGTTTTCATCGCACAAGGTCATCAACTGTTCACAAAACTGTAAGCGCCGATCTGGATCGTCCTCATTGAATTCGAGGATTAATTGCACTTTGTATGGATGGTGTTTTTCTGTTTTCAATAGACGTACATCAAAAGTTTGACTCACGTTATGATTTAAAGCCAGCAGCCTTATCGAAAGATGGTGGTTTTCCTCACTTTCTAGAAGAATATTTAATTTGGTTTCGTTGCTTGTGCTGGGGCGACCAGATCGAGGGAGGTCAGCTACACTGCCAGATTCATCATATCTAGCCACTAATCTACTTACAGTGGATCTAGAAATTTGCTTTTCGGGATACTTGGCATTGAAAACATCATATGCTTCCTCATAAGTTCCAAACATCATCAAAAGTTCTACGCATTCTCTTTCACTTGGCATTGCATTCACTAGTTTTACACTGTCACAAAACTGAGGTTGTACACGTGCCAGGAATAAAAAAGTTATCGATACTTTACACAAAAGGCCTGTATCTCTCTGTTGGTAAAGTGATTGTTTTTTTATTATTTTCTTTGTTTTGTTTTTATGTCAAATGTCTTCATCATAGTTAAAACAAAAATGTAGGCAACAAGATTTATCAGTTCATAAGAAAGTGGAACATTACTCGTGAATTTGAGAAAGGTAAGCTATTTTTACATAAAATGTCATTTTTCCAAAAGAATGACTCAGGTAAGATCTTTTTTTTTTGTATCACCAGAAAGCTAAAGGAATATACCACCAAAAACAGTGAACAAAAATGTCTGTTTACATTAAAAAAAATTATGATGGCGTCATAACTCAAAAACCAATGACGTCATAAATATTGGTATAGTGACAAAATGTAGCATTTATAAAACTAAAATTGACCTGTTCGAGGATTTTTTTGAAAAAAGACACATACCAAACTATGGATTTTGTGCGTTTCTTTAGGTGCACACTGTACATATAACCAAACATCACTTAGATGCAAAATGCTGTGATTTTTTTATAATGCCGATTTTTCTTTTAATATTAATTATTCATCATTTGTGTAGGTATTACGCACCTAATTTAACTTTTGATATTATGAAATATATTTTTTCGTCATCCGAAATTAATGAATTATAAACAAGAAAAAAAATATATAAAATTTTCTGTCGGCTATAGAGAAAAATTTAAATACACTTACAGGAAAAGGTTGCCATGGTCACTTAAGCCGTGAAATTGCAGTATTATAAACAAATTTTAAAAAGTATTTTGAAAACTTTTGTATTTTATCTTCTTTATATGGTATTATCATACATACCACCAAGGTTTACTAGACACTAAAAGAAAAGAAAAGAATATCAATCGGCAATAATTTTTCATTTAATCGAAAGTTAAATAAGGGTGATTTTTCAATGAAAACCCCAGGGGTATCATTTCAAAGACACTATTTAAAAGATCACAAAATTAATTTTTTATGTTCGAAATTAGAACCTACTAGTTCTAATAATTCGTTTTCATATTTCAACTGTAACAGTCTTTAGTTTTAGTTCTGCTCGGAATTGCAGGTCAGCTAGCTGTATTTTTACTATCGGTTGAGCACGCTCCTTCAATGTAGACAAGTTTCTTTATTATGTCCCAAACGTAAAAGTCAATTCGTGCTAAATCTGGAGACATTCGGCACATTACGCCCGATCAACCGATCAGGATATCTTCTAAGAATTGACGGACTGTCGCGCCGCGCGGTAGTGAACTGGGTGACCCTCGATTTGGAAAAGGTAGAGGAAGTCCAGTGGCAGATCTTTCAGGAGCCGAGCAAGATCGTTCTTCAAAAATCCCGAGGTAAGTGTCTCCGATCAGGTGAGGGGCCAATGATACGTCGAGCGATAATACTCATCCAAACCTTGACGCTAAACTCATTAGTTTATTGATATTTTGATATTTGCTTTATCATATGCGGCCAATAGTGGGGATTGAATATATTGGTTATACCTTCATGGGATTTTGATTCATACGTTTATTGAATAAATTTAAAGAAATTGCGAGAAAATATTATTCTTCACACCGGATTGCCAGCAAAACCATTCGGAAGCACGTGCTCGTCTCGCACCAATTGCCTGTCCAAATACGTACAAGAAACCTCAAGCGGCTATGTGCCAGCCAGGTGTTCACACAAACGACTCATTCCATTATTTATTTGCTAAACATTTACTGATTCTGACTGAAGCAACGACGAACGTGGTCGTGTTTTTGAAATGACAGACATTTTCGTTGAAAAACCGTTGAATGAAACATTTTTGCCGATGGATATTCTTTTGTCTCTTTTAGTATATGGCAAACCTTGATGGTGTACACAGTGTGACCCATTTTGAATGGAAACGCCCCTGTAGAAAAGGCGTCTATTATCTGATTTTAACGGGGCTTTTTTTGAATATAGGCCATCGAAAGCTCTACTTCATGACAAAAATTTAGAGATAAATTTCAATTTTCAAGACCTACTATGATTCTTTTTCAATGTCAAAACTGGACAAATTTGATTAGCGATTTTTTTAAAATAAAATATAACTATACTACTGGATTCAGAAATATCTCAAATGTATAAATCCAAAATTTCGTGAAAAAATATTAAATAATGACAGATTTATGACAATATTAATGTAGGTAATATTTTGTAATAACTTTTACAAGATTCTTTCTAAAAATCGAAGTAGCCCATGAAAAATAAACAATAAAAAGATAAATTAAGTGGATAGTTTTAATAAATATTTTCTTTTTATTAAGTAATGGCAGATAATAATAGGGCGCCATGGAACACAAATTTTAAAGTCAGACGTCAAATCTTTAAAATACGGATTTACTCAGAGTTTATTGTTACTGAAATTATAAAATTGATCAATAATATTATCAAGTATTAGTTTATTAGTTTGAAGTTAAAATTATGAATACTCTAAATATAGTAGAAAAACTTGAACTTAAAGGAGATATTGATACGACTTTGGGAGGGGTCGGTGAGATATTTAATAATAGGTACCCACAATAGGCCCAACGTCACTAAAAGTACCGTTTCTAAAATAAACAAAATTTATAATGTGTGGCACTGTGACAAGGCGTATTATAAAAATGGATAATGTACAAAGAAGACCCAGGTACGAGCAGACCGTTTTAAATTATTTTAACAACAACGCCAGTGTAAGAGTAGCTAGCTTAGATTTGAATTTACCTAGGGAAAATATTCGCCGATGCCTTAAAAAGAATAAGGTAAAACCATTCAAACCCAAGTTTTTACATACGTTGGAATCTGGTGATGATGATACACGGATGAAATTTTGCTTGTGTGCTCAAGGAGAGTATATTAATAACAGAAATTTCTTGACAACTACTTTATTCAGCGATGAAGCGACTTTTACCAGAAATGGGGTGGTATCGTCACAAAATTGGAGATTTTGGGCTACAGAAAACCCAGAGTGGGTCATTAATTGTAAAAGACAATATTCTCAAAAAGTTAATGTTTGGAGTGGGCTAGTCAATGAAACAATCGTTGGTCCTTTCCTTTTTGAAGGTAATATGAATAGCATGCAATTTTTGCAGTTCCTAAGAAACGAATCTTGGAATATGCTACATGAACTTTCAATACAAGAAAGAGTAAATCTACACTTTCAATTAGATCTCAGCCCTGTCCATAATGCCATAGTGGTTACCAGATGGCTCAATGCTAACTTTCCTAATCGATGGGTAGGTCGAGGTAGATCGTTAATTGGATGGCCACCCCGATCCCCGGATTTAACACCGATGGACTTCTTTTTATGGGGTTTAATAAAATCTAAAGTTTACAGGTCACAGCCGAGTAATAGAGAAGACTTGTGTGCAAGAATAAGACAAGCTTGTGCAGAAGTTACCCGGCAACAATTACAGAATGTCGTAAAGAATATTAGAAAACGATTCGACAAGTGCATTGAAATAAACGGCGGCTTTGTAGAGGCTACAAAACTTTAAGATGAATTGTATTACCGTGTTTTACTTTTGGTGTAATGTTGTAATGTGTTGTTATTTTGTTTATTAAATACTTAATTATTATTACTTTCAATTGTTCACACATGTTTTTAAGTCAAATATGATTAAGTTTGTTTAAAATACAATACTTATTAAAACTATCCACTTATTTTTATCTTTCTATTGTTTATTTTTGATGGGCTACTTCGATTGTTAGAAAAATATCATGTAAAAGTTATTCTAAAATATTGCTTACATTAATTTTGTCATAAATCTGTCATTATTCAATATTTTTTCACGAAATTTATAGTTAGACTTTATAAAAAAAACTCGCTAATCAAATTTGTCCATTTCTGACATTGAAAAAGAATCATAGTAGGTCTTGAAAATTGAAATTTATCTCTAAATTTTTGTCATAAGGTAGAGCTTTCGATGGCCTATCTTTTAAAAATAGCCCCGATAAAATCAGATAAGACACATTTTTTACAGGTGTTATTTTTATTATATTTTTATTTATTTAAACACCTAGATGAGCTTAAAAATTTTCTTATTAGACTTTGAAATTCGACGGCATAAATTATTAAATTCATTGCAATTTTATTTCTTATAAATGTATTTTTAATTTTTTTATACCCATCAGAAACTTTTAATTTTTTTTTACTTTATTTATTTCGCATGACGAGAACAAATATTTCAGAATAACAAAAGTAAAACCAAGTATATATTTACATAAATGAGGAGAAATTAAGAATTTTAAAAAAGGACAAAATTAGGATTATAAAAAGATCGTAACATTTATTATGTAGGTATATAAAATTATATAGAAGCCTAGCGACCTCCAATACCACCCTGTTCAGGATCGCTTTACCAAACACCCTGTATAATCTAATAATTCTGTTATAAACAGTTGGATATAATTATCTGAATTTTAATATGTAGGATAAAGATTAACATAGGTATCTGAGACATGTCGATAACATACTTAATTTCTAATATGCGTAACCCCGAGGGATCCATTTAGTTGTTACTTAGCCGTATGTTATTTTTAAATCACTTCACCACAGTTACATTATTGTACACAAACGATGAGCGACTCTTGAATATCTTTTGCGTCGGTTCGAGCGCTGAATATAAATATTTTTAAAAGGGGATCATGTTTGCCCCAATTCTGCTTCATTATATTAATTTAATTCCTTCTTTTTGTGAGCCGTAATTTTATCCTAAATTTCAGATAACCATTTACCCTAAGGTTTGAAAAAAATCTTGGAAAAACGAATTTAATTATTAACAGCCTGTGTTGCAGTAACGATCCATATGAATCCGCTACATTTTTTATGAGGAACGTGAGCGTGTACGCCCGTATACAACGAAATGCGGAATTCGGCTTTAGCTGCCGTTTCAACCTTTATAATTATTTTAATGATTTAATTTGAATGCGCGAAAAATGTGCACAAAACTAACAATATATTTGTAGTAATATTTGCTGCAAGCAAATTACCAGCATTCATGGAAAAAAATACGTTTTATATAGAGTATAGCATAATCATAGTAGTAGTAATACAATAATAATAGTAATAAAACTTTATTGGTGTGTTATACACAAATTATTTACACAAGTCAGATTATTGTTAAGGAAAGTAAAACAGCTAGACTAGATAACTAAGTTATTAAGTGTAAAATAGACGTGACAAAACTAGATTAAAACAATACAAAGATTAAAATAAAATTTGAGGACACACTTTCTAAAATTTTAACGAATAATAAATAACTATTGACAAATACAATCGATCACGTTAACAATTACCAGTTATTAAAATCGGATTCCATGAATTCCTCAACTGAATAACATGCATTTCTGAGCAAAAATTTCTTTACGGAGATTTTGAACTTGTTTCACCTGCATTGGTAGAACATTGTACAACAATATACCATAATAATTTGTTGCAGTGTGTGTTTTATTTAACCTTAAAAAGTTGATATTTATTTTATCCCAGTTTCGCGTTTGGTAACTATGAATTTGACCGTGGGTAGTGAATTTGTCTTCATTCTATTTTACATATAAGAGTGACTGCAAGATGAAAGCATACGATAATGTAAGAATACCTAACGTAATAAATTCAGATTTGCAGTCATCTCTCTATTTAAGGCCAGCAATTATTCTGACGGGCTTTCTTTGCATACCAAAAACTGCTCTGCTAGCTGAAGAATGCCCCCAAATTAAAATTGCGTAAGAGATAACAGAATGTATCAGACCATAGTATGCAGTAAGTAATGTTCTCTGCGAGACATTGCGCGCGAGATTGCGTAGTAAATATATACAGGTATGTATATCATATATACAGATATGTTTGTAAATTGACAATAATTTCAATTTGTATACTTGCAAAACAACTACTAATTACTAAGTACATAAAATAAATCAGATCTGCAATCAGATAACACCCATGGTAAGTTTGGGACACATCCCATGGCCACTTAGTCTCAACTACGTACAATGGCTAGAGTTGGATTAACAACTGACAAAGGATATGTTGACCAGTTCGGGTACCTATTTGTAGTTAATAGAATTTAGGTTCACTCATTCATAAAGCCTTTCTTTAAACATTTAATATCAACAGTTCGTGCAATGCCGTGGATCGAATCAGTAACTGATTTTAAGGATCTCTATAATTCCTCACGTTGAGAACCACCATTTCAACAAAGAGATTATCGCATAGCAACTAAACGCAAGTTGTTCGTTACCTTCTCGTCTTTAACAGCACTGAGATCCTTAGTCGCATTCTAGGAGCTGTAACGAACCACCTTGTGAATGGACAAACTGCCAAACGTTGTAGAAGGTGCAACTGGCCCTAAGCAAATAAATTCTTATTGTGTCCCTTAGATTCATGTTGGTAGGCATGTCCATTTGGTAAACATATACATCATTAAAAATAATATCAATCAAGTGCTTAAAACTTTTGATTCCCATATTTCATAATATTTATTATACTAATGTAATGTACATGGGCTGGAGATGAAACGATTTGTTTGTTGATATTCGCGGGATGACCTCAACTGTAATACTAATAACATTTAGGGCCTCTCCATTGTAGCTGACTAGTTGATTTGTTTGAATGAATACTTTGATTAGGCCATTCCTATTTTAAAACAAAATAATTCAAAAACTTATGAAATTAACTATACTATTAACCAGTAGTCGGTACCAAAATCGGCAAGTTTCCAAATTTTCTGCACTTGCTTGATGACAGGATAATTCGCAGTTTTGAAAACATGATCTCCTAGATAGAAAATATTGATTCGCTGATATGAGATGATTTGTACCAAAATACGTAAAGAAAAGCCTGGTTATTTAAATCTAATTTTTAAGTTTTCAAAGCCATTCCATTAGCAAACATGTGTAAATAAACACGTAGAGGTAAATACTCAAATAATTTATATTTCTAATACATTCACGAAATTATTAGCAGTCTACCTGGTCAAAAAGACAAATTAATTAAAATATTTGGTGTTCCCCGTCGAATCATTTCAGATCGACAACAAAGCTTATTGGCCCTTTCAGTTTCAAAACTTTGTTAAATAAATAGGTGCGACTCATCATTTTAACGGCGTTGGGTTGCCTAGAGGAAATTGGCAAGTTGAGAGGTATAACCGAATGCTCTTTGGAAAGGATGGGAGCTAATAACCTGTATGATGACTGCTGGAAAATATTGGTAGTATTAAATGGGTAAATTTATGGTCACAGATATTGTAGAGCACAAGCAATATGAGGTTAATGACATAAAAAGGATGTAAAGGTCGCAAGTTCCTTACTGTGGAGTCGTGGTTCAAAAATATGATGCGATGGATTAATTTTATTAATGGTGATCAAAAAAAAAATAAGATGCCTTGGTCTCGTTTATCCAGTAAGGTGAGGAAAATGGTCTGGTCTGTCCAGCTGGATACCTAGATCTGGTTTGTCCAGTAAGGTAGGCACCTTGGTCTGGTTAAGTCCTGCGAGGTGGTAATGTGTGAACCTTGGTCTGATTAAGTTCTGCGAGGTGTGAGACCATGTTTGTCCTGATCAGGCAAAAAGAGTGTCTGTAGTTTTAAGGGGGCTCGACGACCTGATCAGTCGGAGTCCGCGGACCTGAACGTGAGTCGGTGGTCTTGTGGATCTGTATCTCCACATGGGCCGTGTTAGGTACCATAATTAAGTTAGTGTTAAGTAGTTAGGTAGCCATTACGATTTTGATTCAAGTGGAATCATGCATGAGGACTTCCACATGAATGAAAATAATCACAAGACGATAATTATGAGTAACTAAATATTTTTGTGCTCTCTTTTGTAGAAAAGTACAACCATCTTGTTCCAATCGTCATACCCACGCGAGGACGCTGGTCGTCAGGAAAGGCCGTGTTAAAGAATCGGCAGCACTCGAACAATGCCAGGCACCATTAAATATGTTTATGGAAAAGGCACGTTCGATGATGTCAATGGAGCCGAGGGGATTTGACGGAGGGAATGAGGACACTTGGTTCCAAACTATCAATAGATACGCATGTATTAATATTTTCTATTCAAATTGTATTATTTCTTCACTTCGCGGAATATATTGTTCTTTTTCTAAAGTACTAGTTTTATTACAATTGTCCACGATATAATTATCACTATTTACTTATAATCATAATTTTATAACTTACCGGGAACTGGAAAAAATGTCTGAAATAAAACAGATAAAATCGATTTTATTACGTAGGTTCATGTGATAATTCACCGTATTTGGGTTTTAACTTTCCAATATTCCTCTTTTCTCTAATTTGATTTCAATAAGTTTTTCTTAAAGCCTTCATGTTTCATCTGCCTTTCGATATAGAAATAAGAAACAAAACCAGTCAAGCATATCCGCAACCTATCTGTAATTAGTTAAATTAAACATCTCTCACTGAAATTAGGTTTGCCTGTGATGTACATTATTTATTTTATTTAAAAGGGATATACATTAATATCATTTACCATTCATTAAGGTACTCGCTACTTCCAAACGTGTACATATGTATACAGAAGAATTATAAACTTTAATGAAACATGCCATTGGTATACACAGAAGTGGATATGATGGAAAGTTTAAACTAAGCTATGATTGCATATAATGTATAACAAGTTTACTATCAAACATTTTATTAAATGTATTTAAACTATCAACTGTTTAGTTACGTTTTAATCAAGTATACCACAAAAGCAGAAATTTAAGTATTTCGTCAATACTTACAATATCATATTTTTAAAGTTCTACCTTTCTCTGTTCTATAGAACAATTACACAGCCATAAAAAAATTCTGTTTCTGATCTGGGAGTCTGACCATATTTACTGTGTTTTTGTGGTCGCTGAGTCCGAATCCGAAGTCTATTTAACCCCATTACATCCGGATTTTGCCATAACCTCAAAAAACCAATAATTTAAGCCATTTCAACATCTCTTCACATAAATCGCTACAACTTTTTCTAGATAAAAGTCAAAGTGAGTTAGATCAATTGCAAATTAAATTTCCAATCTGAGGATATGGGGTACGATATTCTTTCGGCACATTTTAAGTGAGATATCGGCCGCCAAAATGAGAGGTCCGAGAATTTCAATTCTCGAGCAACACGGTCCAGCTTCGAGGGCCATTTCTGCCAAACGAAAGTGAGCAAAAATTTGAAAAAAATCAGGGGTACGTAGGAATATGTAAAAAATCGAGTGGGTTAAGTCGGAGGTCGGTATGTGCCTTGGTTTTCGAGATATGGCCACTCGAAGTCACCAAAAGTTGAATATCAACATTATTTACCGTTTCCTGAGACCATATCTCGAAAAAGCTAGGATTTGCGCCATTTCATTTCTCTCACCCTCGCACATACCCCTTAATTTTTTAGATGCTTAGAAATTTTGCAAAAAACTGAAAGTGCTGGCCAAAATTTGAAAAAATTCAGGGCTATGTAGGAAAGCGTGAGAAATCGAATAGCGTAAACCGCAGCTCCGTATCTTTTCCCGCCTAATAGCGGTTCACCCAAGAATCCCAAGAGATCTTATTTAAAGTTTATGACATATGACATTTGCAGTAGGTTAAAACAAGTCTCGTCCATTTTGTATCTATCTTTACCTACTTCAACGAAATTTTCCACTCTGTTTTGCAAATTTCAACTATATGAGAATAGTTTTTTTAACTCTCATCTATTCTGAGACATGACCATTCGGAATTAGCCTATTTTTACAATTTTAAAGAAAAAACAAAATATTTTTACTTTACTGCAAATACAGGGTGTAATCAGTTTCATGTTACTAAAAAACTGGTAATGGGGACCGACCAGACAAACAAAAAACCTTTATGACTTTTCCCTCTAGGGGCACTTAGAAAAACACTCATCTAGGTTAACATATTTAATATTACGGTAGACAACTATTGAGAACCACTGCTTTTCTTGGTCGATGGACTTGTACTTCCCAATTATACAACTTTTAAATTGTCATAAAAAAGTGCTGGCCGGCACACGCGGTGTCAAAGGATCATTGCCCGCCTTTGATGTACCGCCTCAACTGAACTGAGGCAAGTATAAAGAGGTAAATAATTCGTTCTCTCTTCGTGTACAATTGCAAGCAAATAATGGTCATAGAGGTTTAAACAGAGCATTTCTTTACATGTGTGTTTTTGAATTTGGAACAAAATATTGGGTTGTTTATAATTTAGAAAATTTAAATGTGGTTTATTAACATTTGTAACATAAATGAGTGTCCTAGGTTAAAAGCTTACTACCTACCTAAATGATTCAAAATCTCTGCGCATCTGTATCAATACACAGTACATACGCACTTCGTTCAACAGTAAACACTAAACTATCAACTAACGTTGTCAATAAAATAAAAACTTGGTACAAAAGCCAAAAAGGAATACAAAAAGAACGAACAAGTAAGTTGTGTCTGTACGTAATCAAGAATTTGACAACTTGAACGGTAAGTCAATAAAATAAATCTTAACTATAAATACACCATGACGCGAAATTTAAAAATAACAAAAACAACGAACGGCGGGTTGGACGTGTGTACATAACGAAACACCGACAGTAACTAAAATATTGCACAAGGGAGAGTTAGAGTATAGTTTTCTTCAGATCAGATCTAGATCTAAACCTGCCTCAATATTCCAGCAGTTCTCAAAAAATTTTATTGAAAATTTGCGAAATTTTTGTTTATTTTTTGTTCACCAAAACTATGAGCTTTAGACTCCATGTTATATAAGTTTTTTTTGTTTGTCTTGTCGTTCCCTACCACCAGTTTTTTTAATGACATGAAATTATACACCCTGTATTTTATAAAGTGCAAATTTTATAACAAAAATATCAAGAAAAACAAATTGAACTTCATAAAATTGCTTTTAACATGTTTTTCTTTGTATTTGAACGATGTGGTGGACTTTCAAATTTACGTTAACATTTTACATTTTTATACTTTAAAAACTGCGACACAAAAATTGATATAAAAGTTTTATATAAACTGACAATAACAGGAACGACAAACGTTAAGGAGATATACATCCTTAAAAATGGATTTGATGCTATCAAACAGACAATAATATTGTAATAGAACGCGAGTAAAAAAATATTGTATTATTGAACTCTACTTAATCGAATGACGACTGTAGTTGACAGATGACGGATAAATTCTTGTCGTTATTGGTTTTATTTAGGTGAATTTCTGTACGGCTTTATTTCAATACAGTCGACCAGATGTCAGTGGCGGGGAAGTAAATATTTTCAAATGATTTTCAATGAACCCATATGTAGACGCATGTAGATGGGAGCAAAATAGTACCAGTACAACAAGTAAAGTGAATGATTGAGCTTGCTTTCCTTATTTTCTCCTATTTACCTCTATTTAGCCCCCAACCCTTCAACAGAATTATCTCAAAATACAACTTAATTCCGTTATAATACATACTAATGAATATATCAGAAACGAATGTGTGTATATTCTAAATTATTTATTGAAATTTGAATAATGTACATTGGACAGTTTTGAAGTTCTGCTAAGATATATTGAAAACTGTTCTAATTTTTAAGGAGACTTTGACCATACCAGTTTAAAATCCATTATATCATGGAAAATATGTCTACTGTGTAAATAATATTTTAGACACCGATAAAGCCCGGCATCTTTTGTACCAGGAAATTTTTCATATTTTTTATTCTAAGATTTTGCAGTTTTTCTCAAAAACGCGACCTTAGGTTTATTCGGTTATTAATCAATGTAGTAGTTTCTTTCGGGTTTTGCCGCGGTCGTCGAACTTGACTTGACGTTTCGCTGATCATGCTGTCAGCTTCTTCAGAAGGGTTCCAAAGACTGAAGTTGTTGAGTTCGGCTCCTCGTTATATACCTGGGCGCTGCTACGCTTGGTTGCACATTCGTCGTGCTCCGTTGATCGTGACCGATTACATTACTGGTACTTGGCAAAGCTAGTCTCCATGTATTGCTTACTCGATACCCATCTTCTCTGTTGAAATTGTTCTTATTTTTCATAATTTCCAGTGATTCCCTAATAATTCTTGGGTAATAACGTGCACTTCTGTCCAATATTCTAACGTTCTCGTATTTGATCTTATGGTTCTCATTATGATGAACATGTTCTGCTACAGCCGACTCATCTGGGTATCCAAGTCTAGTATATCTCTGATGTTCCTTGATTCTGCACTGGATACTTCGCCCTGTTTGTCCTATGTAACTTTTTCCGCATATACAGTCCAACTGGTAAACACATTTCGTCAACAGTTTAGGGATGGGGTCCTTGTTTGAGGGAAGCAACTGTTGTATTTTCTTCACTGCTCGAAAACGTACACCTATTTTCTTTTTTGATAGAATTCTTCTTAGCCTATCCGTGACTCCGGCGACGAGTTCTTATCTGTCTATTAACAATTCGTTGCATATCTCTTTGCTTGTAACCATTCTTTTCTAGTGCTTGTTGGACGTTTTTAAGTTCCTCGGGTTTGCTCTTTTCGTCACATATTGTTGCAGCTCTGTGGAACAAAGTTCTTATAAGAGACCTCTTTTGTTGTGGATGGTGGTGTGATGTAGCATGCAGGTAACGATCAGTATGCGTTTTCTTCCTATAAACTCCATGGGCCAGTTTACCATTGTTTGAACGGTTCACCAATACATCTAAGAAAGGCAAACCTCCCTCTCGTTCGGTCTCCATCGTAAACTTGATGTTTGGATGACAATTGTTTAAATGATCGAAGAAGATAGCTAACGACGATTCTCCATGGGGCCATATAATGAAAGTGTCGTCTACGTAGCGTAACGACAAAACCTGCATTGCACTATTAATCAATGTATTTAAGATTTTTTTGAGAAAATAGTCATTTATATAAAATGTAAGCATTTGCAGAAAAAAGAATTGGTATATATCAAATATTAATTTAGTTATCAAGCGCAATAGATAATATTATGGCGAGCTTGCAATTTAGCAATTGGTGCTAAATAAAATCTAGTTCCAGATCTAGTCATGATACATACGTGTACTAAATTTCAATTCAATATCATAAACTGTTCATGAGAAAACATGAGCAAAAAGAAAGTTACACAGACTAAAACATTTTTTTCGCTCAAATTTAAAATCTTTTTTTTCATTTTAATGGATTACATTTTCATAAAATCTCTCATTCAGTTTCTTGGAAATGCTTAGCCTTTGAAACGTTTTTCGCCCTTATTATACTCTTCGCAAATACAAAACGAAGGGTATATTGCATTCGATCGGCACATTTCTAAAACCGGTAATATTGCTCGTAGAGAAGACATTTTCA